>VZTF01007679.1:2165169-2837179 GCA_013397755.1 Cnemophilus loriae
GCTGCTGGAGGTGGCCAGAGGTGGGGGCCTGACCCAGCCCGCGCCCAGAGCGGCAGGGGCTGGGCCGGGCTCACCGGCCCGACCCAGGGGGGTGCTTGGCCTGACAGATGGTAAAAGGGGGCCAGGCCCCGGCCCTCGGGGGGAGCAGGGGAGAGCAGGGGGCCGGCCAGCCAGGCCCCGGCCCTGAGGCCTGGCTTGCCTTGGACTTCCCTCTCCCCTGTTACCTGTTGAAACGCCGGAAGCCAAAGAGGAAGTTCCAAGTGTCCAGCTCCCTAAATACTGTATCTCGCAGAGAGGGTACCTTAAATGTCATTGGCCCACGACACCCTGTCACGTCCAAAGGACCTGGCAGGGTGAAATTCACCTAGAAACCTGTCAACCCATGACAGGGTCACTTTACTAACAGTGTCTGTGGTCTCTTCTTCCACTACATTAGGAATTAACTGCCTGTGCACCGGCCAGTGCTGACACGGTGCTGCCATGTCCAGCCCTGTACCTTTCTCATCCCAACCTTGCCTTCCTGACTTGGCTTCCCAGCTTGATGTCCGACCTGCCTTGTCACTACAGACTTGTCTGGTGATCACAGAACAGTTGGCCAGACCTGCTCTTGTGCCTTGCTGGGGTGTCCGGTGGGACTGCGGCTTGTCGGTGATGATGCTGCCCAGTCTGCCTGGCTGTCACCCTCAGCTCCTGCCTCACTGCCTCTTGAGAAGATGCCAGCTCTCACTACTCCCCAACTCAGACGTTAAATTTGACTCAGTTGTGTTGCTTAGCTTCAGTTTTCAGTATTCTTTAAATTAATTTTTAAATTCTTTAAATTAAGACCCCAAACGGAATTAACTTTCCAACCTTTATGGCATGTGAAAGATTTAAAAATGAACCATTGAGGTTTTTTTCCATGAAGTTACAGTGAAGTTTGGTTCTGCTTTTATTTCAATGCTACTGTGAAATTTCACATTCTGTTGCAAAACGCATAGGTCAGCACTTTAAAAAATTCATGGTGAAGTAACTTGCACTGCTGCTTGCATAATTCTTCCTTCATAATATATAACAAGCAACTACAGAAAAAAAATCCAACTCAGAAACACAAACCCACATCAAAAGAAAATCCAGTAAATGGAAACAAGAAAGAGAAGAGAATGTAATTTTCCAGAGAGGGAGGCAAAAGCCAGAATAGTCACTACCCACAGGATCACAGGACAATTGTGGTTTGAAGGGACCTCAGGAAATCTCAAGTCCAACCTTCTGCTAAAGGGAAGGTCAGCTACAAGGCCAGATGTTGCTCAAGCTTTTCTGAGCTGGATATGAAAACCGCTGAGGATGGAGCACACAGCATATCTTGGTGGAACCTGCTCCACTGCTTGTCAGTTTGTCATAGCTCAGAAGCTCTTCGTTATATCAACTCTGACCCTTCTTGCTTCAAATTATACACACGATTTCTTGTCCCTCCTTGTCCTGGTTTCAGGTTAGGTAGAGTTAATTTCCTTTCAGTAGCTGTTACAGTATTGTGTTTTGAATTCAGAACGAGAATGGTGTTGATAACACACTGATGTGTTTTGGTTTTTGTTAAGTCGTGTTTATCCTAAGTAAAGGACGTTTTTGTTGTCTCATGCTCTGACAGTGAGGAGGTTTGCAAAAGAAACTGGGAACGGGCATAGCTGGGACAGGTGACCTGAACTGGCCAAAGAGATATTCCACACAATAGAATGTCATGCCCAGTATATAACCTTGGGGAAGTTACCCAGAAGGGTGGCTGATCTGGGTTCAGGAAGTCAGGTCTGGCATGGGTCAGTGGGTGGTGAGCAATTGTGTTGTGCATCACTTGTTTTTTCCCTTATTATTATAATAATTATTATAATTTACCATTATTACTACATTTTAAATTTATTTTGATTATAAAACTGTTCTTATCTCAACCGACAAGTTTTACTTCGATTCTCCTCTCCATTCCACCTGTCTGTGGAGGGACAGAAGAGGGTTGAGCAAGTGGCTGTGTGATGCTTAATTTCCAGTCAGGCTTAAAACACACCACTCCTGCTATGAGCTCTTGTGAAGAGCTTAGCTCCCTCTTCTCAATACCCTCTTTGCAGGATTGCAAGCTGCCATTAGGTCCCCCAAAGTCTTCTCTTCTCCAGGCTGAACAAGCCCAGCTTCCAGAGCCTGGCAAGTTCCCATTTCAGAATGTGAAATTAACGGAAAGTAAAGACACACACCAACTCATGAAAACAACAGAAATGCTCTTTCCAATGGAGAAATTTTTAATTTAAACACAAAGGGATATTCTTGTAAGAAATATCTTATTGCTTGTGCCCATTTTATGCACATTCTCCATACATAGTGTCAGACCTAAAAGGGTGCTGAAAAGTGCTGGTCAAAATCTTTCCACCACACAAATTTGCTAGACCGCGACTTTTTTTTTATGGAAAGAAAAATTCTTTCCCTGTGAAATTAAAAAACCACCATAACCAATTATTTTTCCTGGGAATTGAACAAAAGTAAAAAGGTTCTGAGTGGAGAAAAGAAGAGACTTTCCATAATTTTTTAACTCTTTTCAGAGGGTCAGGTGTCTGGATGGGACAGGGAACCAGGGAGCCAGGCAGCTGTTTCTGGGGCCTGCACAAGAACAGGTCCCTGAATTAACGGCTGCACTTCTGATTTGTGCTCAACTCAACCGATTTGTGCTTAACATCAACTCTTTCAAAATGTGGGTTCCTTTGCTTCCCCTCTTACTGTTTGTTGGTATATTCATGTTCTTTACTGGTTTTCAGTATTGCTGGCTGGCTTGTTGTTCAATTTCTTTAAAACTGGCAGACTGAGAGCCCTGGAACCTCTAGCTGAGGCCTCCATGTGCAGTTAAGTAAATGGATGCAAACCTTGCTCTGTTGAGTTCGAAAAGGGAACCACACTCCAGATTTCAGTCATAATAAGCAACTCTAAAGGCTGACCATTTATGTTGCGGAGTTGTGAAACCTTACCTTTCTATCCTTCTCTTCCTCCCCTGCATGTATCAGGAAAAGTTTCATCCAAGTTAAAACACTGATGGCTAGAATTTGGTTCTTTACAGGTACTTGAAGTAATGAATCTTCAACTATTTGAAACTCAATACTGGTATTGTAATGAAACTGCATGACATACATTAGAACATATATTTTTCAAAGTAAACAAAAGCTTAAGGGCAGGTAAGTACCCATACACAGGAGGTAAACAATTTTAAGAAGTGGCTAATCTCAGGTGTATGCTGAAGAAGAATTTGAGTCTTTAATGAAACACAGGAACCATCATAGCAGCATAAATTGCACCATGAAATTATAGAGAAATTTAACACACTCCCTCTGTCTGTTCCTTTGCTAATCAGGACAAAGAGGACTTCAGCCTTCCTCCAGCTCAGTACATTGCAGCAGGCTGGCTAGCAAGCTGCAACAGGAGACAGTTCTGTGGGGGATCCTCAGTAATTCCATCAGCATATCACAGCCATCCTTCTTGACTGTGCGTTTGTTTGGTGTCATTGATTTATATACCACACCTGATTTAAAGATATGTGTTGATACTCCACTGATTTCATTGACCCTATAGTAAGTTCTTATTTGCTCCAGCTACTGGTTTTGGTTAGATTGGTATCTCTGACTTTTGGGGCATTTCCTAGGTACAGACTGGAGAAGAATTTTTGTTTCTTTTCCTTTTAGGTTATCCCATATTCATTGCATGTGCTCATTCAAAAATTTTTGACAGTCTGTTTTTCACAGGAAGTTCTGTAGGTGATCAGTCCAATGCTTTTTGTAGCAGAACTGCACAGAGCACGTTCTTTCACTTGGTCTTCCTCACGCTTTCGTAGGCACAAGAAACACCTTAGCAAATTCACTATGTCTGTTCGTGCAGTTTCACTCACAAAGCAATATAGAATGGGATCCGCAATGCAATTCAAACTTGTTAAGGCCTGTGTGATTCTGTAAACCTTATACATCAACAACAAAAGATGTGGGTCAGAGGTGGAAGGTTCTTTGATGCTGCGAATAAGCAATACAGTATGATAAGGAGTGAAGCAAACAATGAAACTAACTGTGATGTTTAGAATAAGTTTCCTCACTTTTTTCTTTTCTTCATCTACTGTGGCTTGGTTATACCTCACTACTTGGTAGATTTTATGGTAGCAAAACACGATGATTATCAAAGGGACCAAGTACCCTGAGCATATCCGGAATAAATTTATGTTCGCCTGCCACCTTTCCAGGGGGTAACTGTCATAGCACAATGTATGATTAGTGAAATTGCAAGGATCATTGAATACTTCTTTGTACACCAGTATGACTGAATTAAAGATGCTTTCCAGAAGCCAAACAATTATGCTGACAATCAACGAAAATCTTCTTGTGCGCAAATATTGGAGCCTCAAGGGGTGAACTAATGCCAGGTACCTGTCAACAGAGATGCAAGCAAGGAATGCAGTGCTGGTGTAGAAATTCATATACATAAGGAAGGCAAAAATCCGACAAAGCAAGGCAGAAAGCCTCCAGTCATCTCCATGCCAGGCATAATCAATCCACAGAGGCAGAATCGAAGAGTACAAAAGGTCAGCCAGGGACAGGCTAAAGATGTAGACTGCTAACTCATTCTTTTTCCTCATCTGAATGCAAGATACATAGAGGGATATGCAGTTGATGGGAATACTGATCATCATCACAATGCTGTATACAAATGGAAACAAATACTTATCCAGGGTGTGATCATCATGGCACTCAGTGCTGTTGTTCATTGTCCACCCCAGTAGTATCCTTGAGATAATTCCAGCCTGGGTGCAATAAAACCCCCTGCGTAGTCTGATGGGTTGTCATCTGTTAGTTCTTCAGGACCTGGTTGACAAGATTCCCGCCTTCTGTTACCAAAAAGGAAAAATGTCAGCTATAACATTTCTGTTTGTTTTTATGGGATTCTTGGTGTGTGTCTCTTTTTTTTTTAAGAAGAAAGAAATTGTGTTTGTAGGAGATCAGAGGATGTAAACACTCCTGGAGTTCGGAACGCATAGGAAGAGGAACCCAAAATCTAAGGTGGTCAAGATCAGTTAGAAGGAAGCTTCTACAGCAGAAGCAGCATGAGTAGTTAAGACGCTTCTTCTAGGAGTGGGGTGGTGTCCTGCAATCCTGGGTCTCTCTCGTGCGAGAGTTAAAGGAGATCAGAAAGTGGACTACAAATACAATAATAGATGTGCATTTTCTATTATTCTGGTAGGCATGGTTTTGGGATTATGAATACGGCAGTTTTCTTATCCCAAATAACCTCCTGCCCTCTACGGCAATGGAGAGACAAGAACAGAAATACAGGGATTCAGGTACCGCTAGATGTTGGAATCTGCTCAGAAAGGAAAATGTGTGTCTGGTATGTTTCCCTACTGCAAATCACTCTCGGCTTGTTTGCATCCTCACACATCCCTGCTTCCTCTCTCCTCCTTTGTATGTGATCCCACAAGAACTTGCCATCAACTGTGCCGTTCCAGGAAGACTTACTGCATGTACCAGAAACCCTCACGTGAAACCTGGCAGGCTATTGGGTTCCTGCATGCACATGACAATCTGCTGGGTGTCCCTTCGAACACGTGAGATGGAGACTCTGAGTACAATTTTTCATTTACACTTCTTCCCCCTAAAAACTGCAGCTGTGATGCATGAGCTTATAAAGCCATTAGCACTTAAACTTTTCTTAGTCACTTCCAGGACTGTGGTTATCAACAGCTTCAACATGAAAATAGCAGTAAAATGTCAGCCCTGATTAAAGCAGCGGGACTGGCAGAGTTGCGTGTGTGAGCCTTAGAAGCACGTGGAAGAGCTGACTTTTCAGTAAGAAAGGTTGTACAACCATAGTTGTGAGAGAGCTGGTACTCACTGATTGTATCACCGCTCTGACACTCAGCAGGTCCTTTCTCTAAAGACCTAATTGTTACGTTCAGGAAATATGCGAACGGAAAATATTGGTTGGTCCAGTTATACTTCCAAATATACTAACTGCTTCAGAGACTGCTGTGATAACTCGTCTGTGCTTTGAGCCTGGACAGCAGCAAACGAGGTAAAGAGGCTGAAGAATGAGTCGCTTGCAAGATAGCATGTCTACAACTGTCCCCACATGGGAAAGAACTCCAGTGGAATACAACTTGTGTGCAGGAACTTTCCCATGTGGTAAGAAAAATTCAGCCTTTTATGGGTTTGATGTGTTTCTGGGTTTATCAGAAAAAAACAAACAGGTTTATTGCCTATGCTGAGAAGTTATTATATGGATCTCTTGCCCATAAAAAAGGCCCTTTCATGATTATTCATTAAAAAAAGGAGCAATGACAAAACTAGCCAGAAAGCACATATTCAATTTTACCTGCCACTGCTTTATTTGATCAAGTTGCCTAGCTTATCAGCTAGAGCTAAACTCATTCACAAGCTTGAAAGCCAAGGAAAATTCTTGAGAAGGACTTGCCAGTTTGGTTCATTGAGGAACTTTACCAACATGATGACTAATTTAAAAAAAACGCAGTGTCTATATTTAAGACAAACATAAGATGTCTGCATTTCAGCTTGGTTTCATAAAACCACACAGTAAATAGGGCATTGTAAGCTCATCAGTATAGATAAGTATCACAGAATAAAAATCTAGCTCTAGAAATTGGATCCCAGGGTTTTGTGACCCACTTCTCACCAAAAAGAAATCAAATATATGCAGGCAGAGCAGATGAATCAAAGATAAAATACCTACCTCTTCCCCTAATCACACTTTAGCATCTCTTTTCCTATGACAGGTCTCTTCATGTCTAAGAGGGAAACGTGTCCTTTCAGAAGCATGTGTGTAATGCAGCAAGCATATGAGGCAGTGTTTCCTAGTCTTGTGACTGAGAAACTGGAATTCCTTCTCCCTCCCCCATAAACTCTTTCTCTTTTGTTAGTTAACTTGTTGTACTACAGACTCGCCATTCTTATAAGCTCCATGTTACTCACAACAGCTTTTGTATCTACTCACAGACCAACATGCCAATTTCCTCATACCACCTGTTTTTTTTTAGCTTTCTCATTTTAGCTCATTGTTTCTAAGAGTTTTGCTCTGTTGATCTCACTGATGATAAGGTAAAACACTTGTCCTTATATTGCACTTGTCTGAATAAACCACATGTTCTTTGGGGCAAGACTTTGCTTTGCTCTTCTGCCATCTGCCTGAAGGAACTAATATCTGAAGGTGTAATTGGCTAATGGCAGGCTGGGACACTAAAGATGAAATTCAAAGAAGTGAGTTGAGACCACATGAAACTTGTCACCTCAGAACATTTTTTCTGTCCTTCATATTCACAGGTCACTGTAGCCCATTGCTTTCTTTTCGTCTTAACCAGTATGTTCGTTAGTTCCTATGAACACATCTCTGGAGGCTGTGTAGCATTCCCCAGGTAATCCATGTCCGAACTTTAATGACACATTGACAGTACTTACATGAGGACATGCTTTCAATGATGGTAATAATGAGAAGTGTGTCATTCTGGCATGTATTGATGACCTACACTGAAGTGTGTCAAAGAGCCAGCAAATGAAGCTTACCACAATGCACGCGGCAGTTTCTTGCACAGAAATATAACAGCAGAAAGCACTGCTTTGTTCTGATTACAACACATTTCACTCAAATTGCTTGGAGCCTTATTTCAGAGGAAGTAGTCCATATCACACTTTCTTGCTGAGTTGTTTTTCTGATAATTAGGAATTTGTAATGCAAGATGATTTTTCTTACCTGAATGCATGATCTGAAGCATTCCCAGGTTTTCTCTCTGCTACTGAGCACACCTGCTGGTTTTGCCTAGGAGGATGGTATTGGCTTACACCTATCCTAAAAAACAATATTTGATAATTTTCCCCAATGATTGTTTTTTTTTTTAACTATCAAGGAATTTTGGTTTAATGATATAGTCTAATGGTTTGACTTCCATGGTCCAAACCTACTGTGACTAATTCCATATACTTGTGACTTATTTTATAGACTTGTGTTGGTATCAGATGTTTCAAATAAAAAAAAATAAAATTCTTAACAGTAATTTTTTCTTTTAGACACATTATTCAATTATTATCATAGTTCCTGCCTCTGTCATTTTGCTACAGAAAACCCACAGTACATGAATTCTGAAAAGTCAGTAAGACATAAAATTTAGAGAAACGGACTAGCAAATGTTACGCTTCAAGTACTGTATGCAAACAAGCCTGTAAAGGAACCTTGTGAGAGTTTCTAGAGAAAAGTAGTCATTATATACTGTATCAATGCATTTCTACAGCATCTTCCTCAGGTTCAAAGAGACCTTTATGTGGTCTCTCCATCTATGACATTTTGAAAGTCACGAAGTGTAAAGTTAAACTTTCGTAAGCATAAATACAAAAGGATATTCCATACTCTTATCTGTAAACAACTTTGTAAGGGAAAAAAGAAACAATGCTGTGTGAGCTAGGGCAGTAGCTGCTGTACTGGTGATACTGTATATCCATCATAAGATGGAAAGACAGACTGTTTTCCTTTCTTTAAGCAATTTCAACAAAGTAGATCGCTTTGTGTTCTCAAAATACTACCAAGTTGATTTCTTCGAGTACAAGGGATGTTCCATAGCTAATTCTCTTTAACAAACGAGCAGATCTCAAAACTCAATTCTGAAAAAACTTCACAGTTTAGGAGATTTGAAATACGCCTTTCAGAAACATGGCCATTTTTGCTTAAAATTAACACCATTTTTCCTCATGCAACATTGAAGTTCACCCACAGGTCTCCATGAGATTCTGTAGAGACTCAAACAGGTCTAAAAGAGCTCAGCCTTTTTAACTTGAAGATATACTTTATGGGCTGTTTCACTGAGCATAAACATTCAGTTAATGTGAGCAAATAGGAAAAAAAATACAACATGTTTTTTAGAATGTAGGTCATGCAGGCAAATACTATTTAGCTGTATCATTATGTGCATCATATTTTCCTCTAGGCATACAGAAAGATGTACAAAATATTTTCATATACATGATACTTGGCGTTCTAAGAAGCTACTTTTAGCAGAGCTTATTTTTCTGCTAAGTTTTAAGGATTCTGCACATTCATATAAATAGCCTTGGGTAACTTGTTAGTGTCTGAAAATACTGAAGAACACTAATAGAAGAGTTATTGGAACACTCTGTGAGGCCCGAGGCACTTTTTGCAGTGATGAGACAGCTCAGAATGCTGAAAATTCACCCCCAAACACAGTTCTCCATTCTTCCCCCCTTTTGTAATCAACAGTATTTTGATCGTGGCAATGCCATTACAACAAACAATGAATCAAGCTTTCTTTCCTAATCCTAGGCATGTCTTTCCTAATTCAATCTTTTGATGTCATTTGCCTCAGTCTCATGTTTTGGTTGTGCTGGGATTGAAATAATCCTTCTCCCAAAGCAATCTTTTCCAGTCCCTTTTGTGTCCCTTCTTTCTATGTATGATGTCAGCATCCATTAGGGAGAGCTAGGTTGAAACCTGTCCCAGAATGGAGCTGTGCCCCTGGCTCCTTGGATCCTGAGCACTTACCTTGGCAGCCATGTGTCCCTGCGCAGCGGTTCCCGTTATGCCATTGGCAGTGTAACCTGTGTCTGTTTCTAAGAAAAGTGTCTGCTTCTGCTTGATCAGATACAGAGACAGGAAGCTGCTCTTAGATAAACAGGCAGTAGTTCACATATCTCTTAGTTTTGCTTCCTTTTTTTTTTTTCTGTCCTCAATTCCTTGTTAATCTAAGCTTATCCATGAGAAAAAAGATGACATAAATACAAAGAAGATCAACAAAGGATGGAAGCAACCTCAGTAGATATAGGAATACCTTTAGAGACTTTCTAAAAGTTTAATTGAAAATACTGCCTAATTATATGACTGTAGTGTATTTACATCCCTTATCTAGGAGACATTATATTCTGCAGAGAAACCAATCCACAGAAATAAAATAGTGTGTTTTATTTGTATTTACTTGTATATGTTCAAAATACAGCACCTTTTTTTTTTGACTGAAGGACCTCACTTGCTTTTCCTACAAATTTATCACAGAATCAAATAAGAATCCACATAAGAAGAGCTCAAAAATGTATCACGACGACTTTAGGAGTTTGTGTAGAAAGAATTAAGTATTTTCAGAATTTATGAGAAGTTTGTGAATAGTTCTAGTTAACAAAGGATAACAGCATTTTATGCACTGTGGCAGGTTACATATTTATGTGTTTTTATATAAACTGAATCTGAGGTTGATTGCAGCTTTTCGAGGAGTGATTCTTTTAACAGATAATTCTATTCAATTAGACAGGTGGAAAGTTGTCACATGAGCACAGTTCTCTTTCCCCTCTGTGATCAGAATAATTTATTGTGTGTATTTTTTCTCAAATTCTGCTTGCAACAATACAATTCTGCTCTAAGAAAGTGGGTACAATTTCACTTGAAATGTCCATTTGTTGGGTAACACCAAAACTGTCCAGTATGATGATTCAGCTGCTAAGGAGAAATGAAAGAGAACGAACTGAAAAGTTCTAAAATAGGGGCATACTGACTTCCTTGAGAATACCAGGCAGCTCTATAATATTTAACCACTGGAGGCCAAGATTTGGTTCCTTTTTTTTCAGTCAGAGTGTGACTTTTTAATCCACAGTTTTTTACTGGTCTGATTGTTATATGAAGCTTAAATTATCAAATACTTGCGGCCATTCTCAAACTGTTATAACAGCCCCTTCCTGTTTGGTGAATGGTAGACCACTTGCTTAGGTAAATTTCTAAAATATATTTCAGTCACACCTCCATTTTCACTGAGAGAAAAGTCATTAGATGAAGACCTGTTTCATCACTTTCCACATGCCTTTTCCTAACAAAGTACCTACTAAGTGTCCAGTATGCTGGTTCTGGTGTTTTGTCGAGAATTCCTATACTCTGCTGAAGAAAACACAGTTCTTATCATTGTCAGAAACAGAGAAACGTAGTTGAAACATTTCTACAGTTCTTTGCTGTGATGACAGCAGAACTGAAAGACCAAAGGAAGCAAGAGAGGAGATGACGCCTTTCATGCATTCTGGAAGTAAAGCTATACATTAAAATAAATTTTTAATTGTGTCCATATGCAACAATTTAATTTCTGATGTAAGCAGCACAATTTTCCAGGTTTTTTTGTGAGATCTGGACATACACAGTATCTCAGATCAGTCATCCAAGAACAACAGGTGTTATTAGTGTTTGCTGAGGAGAAAAAACCCCTATCCTGAAACAGAAAAGCATTAACAGTGGAAAGCAATCTTATCTAGAAAAGAAGCAATGAGTAAGTCCTCAACAAGTTTATTGGTTAAATTTGGGTTTACAAAGGATCCACGAACAAAGGTGTAAAGAAAAAACAGTTCAACGCAAGGCCAGGATGCAGAATGAAAGTTCAGAGAGTCACACCAAAATATCCTTTTCCTTCCACCAGAACAGATTCTGAGAATGTTCTTCTGTACCAGCTGAAAAGGGTGGGCACTCAGCACATCACAGGATTGCAAATATAAGTTTTGAAAATGGACAATTTTAGGATCTTATGAGTGAATTTCACAGTTGAAGGCTTTTACACGGAATAATTGATGCATTAAACAATGAAACTATCAAAATGAACCAATTAATAATTCATAATTATTTTGCAAACCTTCCAGGGGTGCAAAGCTGTGCAGTCTGCTGCAATGTATGTGAAATAAAACCGGGAGCATAATGCTACCTCTGGCACTGACTCACAGTAGCCCTGAGGAAGTCACTCTGATCTTCTGCATGTAATAATGGTATCATATAGCTCACTTGGGTGTGAGCAGGTTCATTAGTTAATACTTTATATTGCTTTAAAGTGCAAAATGTTTTGTGAGTGCTTGGTATTGTTATTTAAAAAGAAATAAACAGGAAACGTCAGGCAGGTAATGTCATCACTGAGACATTAGATCCCTCAATGACAGTGGCAGAGACACAATGACAATGAGAGTTACAGAGGCTCGAATAACAGCATTCTTTATGGTTAGAAACGCGCAAAATCTGGGCTTTTTCACAGCTCTTACACAACGCAGGACATCAGCCACTGCATCTCCTCATGACTCACTCCTCCTTTAGGCGCATGAAGCACCTCTATGAAATACTGAGGTCAAAAGACAAGACAGTTCCCCATTATGAATTTTTATAGGATAATCAAGCTGATCGCCGATCTCCGGGTTACTTTTCCTCCGAGCCGAATGCTTGCATGAACTGAGTTGAGTCTGAGAGTCTGAGAGAACACCCCGGCAATCCCCATGGAGATTTTTGCGTGCGGCTCAACACCATCTCGGCTGCTCTCCTTTAGCTGCGGCTGCCCTACAGAGCACCCCTGAAGGCGTAAACAGGCTCGTTCAGCCCATCACAGCTGAAACCCCCCTTTCGGCATCCCTCTCTGGCGTCCTGATGACGCAGCTGCGGATCTAACTGGGGCCAACCGGGATTCCCCGGGAAGGGCGCGGGGCTGCCACCAACCTCTGCGGGGCAGGGCCTCTGCGGGCTGGCGCGGGGCCCGGGGCCGCTCCCACCACCTGCCCCTGCGGCGATCAAAGATCCTTCTCACGGCGAGCTGGAATGCGCTCCTCCAGAGCG
Organism: Cnemophilus loriae; assembly: GCA_013397755.1. Taxonomy (NCBI): domain Eukaryota; kingdom Metazoa; phylum Chordata; class Aves; order Passeriformes; family Corvidae; genus Cnemophilus; species Cnemophilus loriae. Next base: position 2,177,782 of record VZTF01007679.1, read on the forward strand.
CCGCTTCGTGCCGACTCTTCAGGGGATTTGCTGGCAGCCTAAGAGCGGCGCAGAACCAGGAAACTGGCTGCCAGGTGCTGGGAGGGCCCGGGAATGACAGATGCACTAGGAAACGCCGTGCCTCGCCCGGGACAAGTACCGTGCCTTGCCAGAGGCCCCAAAAAGGAGAGTCAGAAGCCCCAAAAAAACCAGTCAGCTTGACTCGGCCTCTACGCGCGGCTGCTCACGCTGCACTGAACACCATTCCCGTAGCGCGCCCACACAGACCCCATCTGGCCTCACAGCCGTGCGGCTTTCCCACACCCAGGATGGCCCCGCAATAGCTTCACTCGCTGCTCAGTGCCCAACTCCAGCATGGCGGCACGCACCGGCTTGCCTTGCCCTTTCTCAAGATGGCAGCTGTCGCCTTCCGCCGGGCGGGGCTGTCCGTAAAGGCTGAGAAGCCTTCCTGCCCCTCCTTTCCCTTGAGCAGGATGGCGGCGCCGGGCGCTGCCGGCCCGCCCCGGGGCTGGCAGGCGGCGCGGTCACGTGCCGCGCGTTGCCGGGCAGTGCGGAGGCGCTGCAGGGACCGGGCGGCCACAGGAGCGGAGCTGGACCGGGATGGGCTGCGCGGCGCTGCTCTGGGGCATGATCCTGCTTGGCTGCAGCTGCGGCCCGGGGCCCCCCAGGGTCGGTGCCGCTCCGCTCCTGACGGCCACCTACGTGCTGGACGATTCCAACGGGTTGGGCAGGGAGTTCGACGGGATCGGAGCTGTCAGCGGCGGCGGGGTGAGCGGCTCCTGCGGGGCTGCGGTGCTGGCAAGGCACACCTGGGCTGGGCATCCCGTCAGTGGGAGCGTGTGGTGGCTTCGGCGGGGCCTGGGCCGGGGGTGTCGCGGAGGGGAGCCCTGAGGACTGAAGGGATAGGGGGACACCCACACGACGTGAGCGGGGCTCGGCGGGGGGGGCCTGGAGGCGCTGAGGGGAGCGGTGCGGGCGGTGGTCCGACTGCGGGGGAGATGGAGCCGGGCTCCGCTTTGCGCCAGCCCTCCGGCCACCTGTGCCGTGGCTGTTCGGGGTGCCCGGGGCCAGCCATGTCCTGTGTGCTGGTGGAGGAGATCTGAGCCAGCGTAGGGTTTTGTGTAGAGAACCTTAATAGTCCCTGCGTTTTAAGATGCTGGACGAGCCGCAGACGCTCGTCGTCTTTCGTATGGTCCAGGTGGCAGAGCCGTGAGATTCCCGGAGCTTTTACCCGCTCTTCGACCTGCTGAGATGCTTTCCTTGGCCTCCTGCCTGTGTGCCCAGTGAGCTCCCCTTGCTTTGGCACATGGTGAGCGAAAGCACGGAGAGTTGAGTAGAGCGGGAGAAATGGTGCTGGAAGGGAGCTGCCTTTTGCTTGTCATAAAGCCGTGTGATCTCTTTGTTTCGCTGTTCTCTGGACTCTGATTGCAGTAAATTCCAGGTAACTGGAGTACAAGGCAGTTGCAACCTGCGAAACCAGAAATGCACAGCTGAAGGTTTGGAAACGAGTTATGTAGGGGCTTAGCTGAGTTCTTGGTGTTATAAGTATTTTTGTAGGTTTATTAGCTCTGTGAAAGGCCTAGACTGAAAAGCTGGAATGTACTTAAACGTTTGAAAGTTGTGTTTTCATATTTTTATGTTTTCTTTCCATTTTAGGCCACATCTAGACTCCTGGTGAACTACCAAGAACCTTATCGCTCCCAGATTTTAGATTACCTGTTCAAGGTGAAGTTGCTTTCACTGCTACAATAATGTTTAATTCCATGTAGAATTTCTTGCTGCCTAATGTAGGAACTCCTAAAGTATATTCAATGCTGCTTGAAATTAGACAAAATCCCATCTTGTAAAGCCTCTACTTTAATGTTGATTGTTATCAGAACCTTAAATTTTAGGTGTTGTTTTTGACAACCTGGATTTTGTTCAGGAGACTGTTTCTTCATATTGTTACGAAAATTCCTTTTATGTTTTCACAATATTTTTTGAAAATATGTTTTCAAAATGTGTTTAACCATATATGTGATCATCTCTGTGGGCTAAATGAGAAGTTTCTGTGGCTAAAATGGGAGATTTAGTTGTTCATAGTGATTGAAGTGAGGGGGTCTTAGACACAGTTTTGATTTTTTTGGAGTACAGATAGATTAACATAGCATAAAAATGACTCTGCGGCCTGCAGGTTTGTAACAGCGTATCTATTCCATATTCCATATTAGTAACACTAGAAGGTGTAGGAATGTCATTAGTTTGTAAGCTGTGTTAGTTAGGAAGTGTAACCCGTGGAGTTACCCAACTTAATATATGGTAAGATTATTGCACCGGACATTAATAGCTTGTTTTGCTTTTGGCACTGTAAATTACTCTGCTGGGAGAGGATGTCATGTCACTTTCAAGTAATGCAATCCAGGTGGCCGGAGGGGAATAATTTACCATGCAGTTTAAAGAATTAGTTTTCAAGGGTAGAGTAAGGCATAATGTGTGCCTGGGGAATCAAACTTGATGGGTTTTTTTGAGACTAAAGCTGTGTATTACTAATATGAGTGCTCTGATTAGGCGTGTGGTAAAAGAAAATCTAGCTGAGAGATCATGATTTTCAAAGAATTTTTGACGTGTTCTTTTACCAAAACCTTTTAAAGTGTCATATCTGGGACGGGTATACCTTGCCTCATTTTCCTTGTCTTTTAGTGTCAGTCAACTTTCATGATGGGAATGGGAGAACAAATGTGTTAGAAGTTTAAAATAAAAAATATCAAAAAGAGAATTGGTAAATTGCAAATATTTACTTTGCTGTTAAAAGCAAACAAAAATCCAAAACTTGTAAGCCAAAAGACATGTCATCTATGCAGCATTTTTTAAAAATCAAATTGCATTCTTATGTCTTGAAACATTGTTTTAGATGCAAAAATTATACTTGGGTAATTCCATGGAGGAGGCCAGCTTATTAGTGATTATTAAAATAATGATTAATTGTAGCTTCTGGCTTGAGCAACTCTTAAGCCACTAATGTCTGGGAGAACATATTAGCAGTAGAATCACCTGTACGAGCTTGAATTTTATATTTGGCTTCACCAGTCAGATGCCAGGGGAGGGGGATAGTGGACTAGCTAATTGTTTTCCAGTGTGGTGAGTTTTTTCTTCTCTTGCCTATCTGCTTGTAGTTACCAGATTATTTCTGACATGTTTGTACACTCTTTCACATAAACAGGGTAGCCCTTTACAAAAAAGAATAAAAATACTGACTTAATTAATTTGATTTTAAAAGAAAAAAAATTTGACTTCTAATAACATTAAAATACTGCTGTGTTCATCATATAGTCTCTGTTTTGCTTTAATAGTGCTTTAGTATTTTCTTGAGCATAACCTATTTAAAATCTGCACAGTTGTGGAGAAGTGTTGTTAATGGTGCAAAAGTCAATGAAACTGTTTAAAGATCAGTGTACTACTTATCCTGGTGGATTTTCTTTTGAAAAGCAGAAATTTGTATAATCTCTCATTACATTTATAATGGGTGTTTAAAAAAGTAAAAATACTGCATTTTCAGCATGCTCAAAGTTGTACACTTACTTATCTCATTCTTCTTGTTAACAGCAGGATTCTGTCTGTTTCTCTGTGTCTTTTTTCCCCAGCCAAATTTTGGTGCTTCTTTACATATTCTCAAGGTAGAGATTGGAGGTGATGCACAGTCAACAGGTATGTATTTTGCATGAGCAGCATTTAACTTCTCGTTTCAGTGATGCTGTGAGTAACATGTGCTGCACATGGAGCTGAGGCACGGAGATAGTTGTACTGAATTTGCAAAAAACCATAATAGCTGCTAACTTGTACAAGAGAGATTTACACCAACATTCTGGAAACAGTTCTCACTATCATATGGTTAATAGGTTGCATTCTAGAGCAAATGAGTTCTTTTTTTTCCCCCCCTGTAGTAGGTTTCTGAGTTGCAGAGTATTTCCCAAACACCAGTTTTGCAATACTAGGTAGTTTATGTCTTAAAAGCATGAAATGCAAAGGCATTTGATCAGAAGCAGTTACATTTCTTTGGTTTAATTAGCTGTGACGTTTCACTGGAGTGCCATTGGCTGGCAGTAGGCAGTATTTTTTTTTCTTCCTGGGAAGAGTTGCAAATGAAAATGTCTTGATGTAATTTGCCTAGCCTACCTACTACATTTGCATACAGGAGAAACTGTTTAGTAACTGGTTGTGACCAAAGGCTGAGAAGCAGAGACTACAGATCGTATCTTTTTTTCTTTTCTTTTTTTTTTTTGTTTTTGTATTCTTCTCAAAATAAATCTGGCCACATCAGGAATAGACTTAAAACCAGACACAGTTAATAAATAGAAAGCATAGAATCTGGTTTTGTGGTGTTATAGATGTATGTATATTTGTATATATATGCTTGTGTATATATACTTGCATATATATATGTATATATATATATATATAAATTTGTATATATTTGTATATATGCATTTTTTTTCCATAATGTCTGTGTTTTGTGTAGTTAGATACTGTTTTTCATTCTTGGGTTTACTTCACAGAAATTAACATGCTGAAAAGATTATACTGGGTTTAAGAGCTTGGTAAGGAATTGCTAGTTGGGGGGAATGGAGTTGTCTTCAGGCATGCACAGACCTTCTCTTCAAACAGTCTTACTACTGGCCGAGGAGAATGTCACGTACTTGTGTGATGACTTTCCAGTTTTGAGAAGGAGAACAATAAGATGCGTGTATCTCAACACGTTAGAGTGCAGCTCTTCTGGCCTCAGAGGTGTGATCAGGAGTTCATTTGAAATGTGATATGAAGCCTAAATTTGGAATCTAATTCGTCTGTGTCCTTGACAACTTAAACTTACATATAGCCAAGTGTTGATAAGGTAAAAAAAGCAATCCTATTTTCTGTGATGAAATGTGCTGTTTCAGCAGGCTTCATTTAAAAAAAAGCCTCATTAGAAGAGGTCTCTGCATACAATTTAGTGTAAATTGCATAATCGTTGCAGTCATGTACACAAGTTGTTACTTGACTTTTGTGTATAATGACTTCTCATGCAACACTGATTCTTTTGCACCTTTCTAGTCTGTTTACCTTTGCCTGAGGAAATTCAATACATAGCGTTCAATTCCAAAAACTTTTCCTGCAGTCACAGAACACTGTGAAAGTTATAAACTAGATACTTTACTGTAAAAATAAAAAAACCACCAGCTTCTTTCCTGTAATTGAAAAAATTTATGGTAGTTCCTATCTTTTCTCTCCCTGGATTTGCCTTGCGCGGAAGAAACAAACCATAACCTTCTTTTGTTTGTTTTTTGGTTTAGAGATAACTTGTTTGTATAATGATTTTTTTCCTCTTAATCTTAATGCTGTAACTTTCCTAGTGGTTGTTAATATCGAGATATGAGACAATAGTGAATATAGATTTAGTGTTATCATAGCTAGGGATAGAAAATGCCTAATACTTAACCACATCTGATGTTAAAAGCAGGCAAAAAGCCTTCAAAGTAAAGATATTAAAGTTATGCTAGGTTAACATGCTAAGAACAAAGGGTAGCAAATCTTGCTTTTACCTCTCACTATTCCTTTTGCTTTGAAATACATACCAAAGAACTCATGAACCGTGCTGGAAATATGTGTTTGCATACTATGGCAATGAGCAGTGCAGCAAACTTTATGATGTGTAACACCTTATGACACAGAAGATAATTGTGAGCTACCTGTCTCTTTCCTTCCTAGATGGTACTGAACCCTCCCATATGCACTATGAAAATGATGAGAACTACTTCCGGGGCTATGAATGGTGGCTCATGAAAGAAGCTAAAAAGAGGAACCCCAAAATTAAACTGATTGGTAAATTGCTTTAAGCTTTTAGATTTAAATGCCTTTTTATTCCCCTGACTAAATTACCTCTCTGACCCTTAATTAACATTTTAATGGGGAGATGTTTTGATATTGCAGTAGACAAAGTAGAATCTCTATTTGTTAAGCTTGTCTTGATGCTTACCATGTTTTACCTTGTTACAGTAAGGTAAGGTTACAGTAAGGTCTTGTGTTATAACAAGAAGCATAGGGTAACAAATCTCTAATAATTTGCTTGTATTAAGTAACTGTAATGCTTTTAGTGTATCGCAGCAATGAACGTGATTGATTTATCATGAGATAAATAAAAATATTTTATATATAAATATAATATAAAAATAAAATATAAACATATATAAATATATAAAAATATAACAATAAAAACAAACATTATATATTTATAATAATTGAGTAAAAAAATCAGGAGGGATAAAGTAAAGTTACTGCAAGTATAAGTATGTAAATCTTACACACACTGAATTTGATTATATGTTCTTAAAAACCACTCACACACCGCTTCTCCACTGTAGTTTTTCTGGTGTTCTGGTTTGTCCTACATGTGTAGTTGAGTTGTAAGAGGAGTTTCCTGTCTTCCTGTTTTGGTCATGAGTTGTATGTGTGCTGTGACAATACAAATGTGGAACCCTAGGTTGTATTTTTGTATTTTGGAAATACAAAATGTATTTCACATGAAACGAGGTAAGAAATCTGTTGGTTAAAAGGTGTCTAATTCTCTCGTCTTCCGGGGAGCTTTACCATATCCAGCCACAAAGCAAGGCTTGGTGCAGGATTTGCTAGTCAGGTCCTGTTAAGCCTACTATTTATGACTAATTGTAATTATTAATAATATCCCTCTTCCCTCAGATCAAGCTCTCAACAAAGGAAGAAGGGTTTACTTTTAAATTAGCCCATGGTATCTTATACAAGTTGGCTGGAAACTTAGCGGCATCTGGTTAGATTAATTTTTCTCATTTACTGCAAGATTGAGTGAACAGCTGAGACTTGGAAATGCTTTTTTGTGATCCTAATCTTCCTTCCTCTGTTATGATCAGATCATCATGTCTTCTGAAATTCATATTCAAGAGATTAACAATTTTTCATGTTCTGTATTGATCCTTCGTCTTTAGCTTTGTAAATTTTTATCCTAAAATCTTTGTATTTTTAAACCTGTTAGAGCTAATGCTGTAAAATTGACAGATTGTATATAGTCAGTTGTTCTCTAGTAACTAATGTTTCCTAGCCCATAAAAAAAAAAGCAGCTGTTAATTGCTTGATCATAATTTGTATTAGAGCATACTCTGCAGTTAGAGAAGTTATGTTTCACTGTCTTCACTGGAACCAAGCAAGTTTGAAGTGCATATCTGCTCCTTCATTTTAGGTAGAGCTTAAATACAGCTTGCTCTTGAAGCTTATTGAGTAATATAGACCAACCACTTACGTTATTCATTTGTTTTTCTTCTCTCTTTCCAGGATTACCTTGGGCATTTCCAGGATGGATAGGGAAGGGTGAAAACTGGCCCTATGACTATCCAGATATCACTGCTTACTATATTGTTTCTTGGATATTGGGAGCAAAAGAGTATCATGATTTGGACATTGATTATGTTGGGGTCAGTAAAGCAAAATCTCCCGTAGATTTTATGTATATTTTATCTATCTTCACTTCTAAGATATTGGTCTTGCCTCTCTTTGTTGATGACTGGAGAAGGAGGAGGAGGATGGCAAGAGAAATTTATATTTGTTCGTAATTGCAGTTTTGCCTTGTACTGTTGCTAAGGGAAAGGCAGTGGTTGTGTTAGTTTACAGTCTTCCTGAAATAATGGCTATTAAAGCAGAACCGGTGTCAAATGGTTCCTACCTTCCCAATTCTAAAACAAAGTTACCAAAGAACTTGAGAGTTCTAAAATATTTTGATTTTCTGCCTTGTTTGTTCTGCTTGCATTTCAGCAGTTACCAGATAACAAAAATCATCAGTTAACATACTTTCTGAAAGTCAGCTAACATGACTTAGCATAAAATATGGTTGTTATTTTGCAGAGGAGCAATCTTCTACAACTTTATCCATTTTTACCTGCATTATTTATAGTAGATAAAACTGCATGTTTTACAGTACAACTACTGTATTGTGCTATAGTGCAATATATGGAAATAGTGAATGAATGAGAAAAAATGTTATAATTTGGAGATGAGAGAGAAGCAGACAATCTGAAAAAACCCTTCTAGTCCATTATTTGACCAGGAAGGTGTGTCTAGGATTCCTCTAAAATCAATCCTATGCTTACTGGACACTTATTTTGGACTCTTAAGTGTTTTGATATGAGAAGTTTAACTGCAGAAAAGCTGAAAATCACTTCAGCAGTCCAGAACAAAGCTTCTAAAACTGTGGTTCCCATCCTGCAGAAGAGGTCTGACCTTATTGCTGAGGTGTATGTTACGTGTATCTCCTCGGGAATGCATCCAGCTTGATGTTGCTGACTTATTTCCTTTGAGTCAGTCTTGCACTGTGGGTAACATAGTGATACTTCAGCAATTCATTTGTGGGGACAGGGAGAACAATTGAGGTTACATTTTTCTCTGCCCTATGCTCTTGGAGTAGAAGGTGACTTCTGCACTTCATGTATTTGAGTAATGTTGACTTTTGTGTAGTTACTTCGCAGTGATTGGCCTTCTAAATTCTCTCCTTCTAAGAAAAGGGAATTTCTGCTTCTCCAGGCAATGTGGTGATACTGCATATTGTCTGATTTCTTTGTGGGTATAATCTGAAATACAGGAAATCAGTGAGAGGTCTGTGAAGGCTCAGAAACTGTCAAAACAATTTCAGTGCTATTATGATTGTACATGGTTAGCCTTTACCACTCTTTTTGCTATAAGTACATATTCTGTATCACTATTTGCTTTATGATGAGATTAGTCTCTCAGTAAGTAATGTTTTGATTGGCTCATTTCTGAAGTCACATGTTAGCATTTATAGAAAGATGTAGAAATACCAAAATCAATTGAACTTAGAATCTGCAGCAAAATGTCTATTTGTACATTGTTGGGTAATCTCAACCTTTACTGCTGAATGTGAGTCACAGTGTTCATGTTGTGGTTAGGAAAAAAAGAAACAGGGTTTCTGCCTATGTGTTTTATAGGCCAGGGGTTTTGGTAGAAAGGAAGACCAGCGTTCCTGCTTTTGAATTTTGAGTTGTGTTTAGCTTAAACACTCTTCCCATAAAAGATGGAAAATTTAGAAATTAGCTCATTTTAAAATATGCTGGATCTCTTTTGTGTTCAAGCTTGGATGTAGTCCTGTGTAAATTAGAAAGAATGGTAAGATTTATTGATTTGTTCAACATGTGAGTTATTCTTGCTCTCCTATGTCCATGTGTTGCAAAAGGGGCCCATTCATTAGGCCACACCTTGAAGCCAGGTGTTTCTCAATGATTCCTAGCAAACTGTAGATCCATTGGTAATGTAACACTGCTGCCATTGTAGAGCTCGAGCAGCTCTAGCATTCTTGTCAGCGAGAAGGCAATCAGGGGACCTTAGAGAAAGATAAACAAGCGGCTACTATGAACTTTCATATAGAATTTTCCCCAGAAAAGGCGATAACAAAAGCAACCAGCACTTCCCTCTAGCACACGGAAACCATGGAGCTGATTAATGGATTCTATAATCTTATATATAAATAAAATCTTTAATTCTGCATTGACATATCCAGATTTTTCTAAATGGATTTTATTTTTTCTTTATAGATATGGAATGAAAGGGCATTTAGTAGCAAATACATTAAGGTATGTATTCTTTTCTTATTTCTGTGAAGTGAAATGCTTCTCTTACCGTACACAAACAATTAGCTTTTCTGAATTTGCGTAGGAAAGGGACCTTAACTCTGCAACTATGCCATTTACTGAACTCTATTTCTTGTAGTTGCATTTATGGAAAGATAACATGGTCAGATACCTAGGTTGTTTATTCTGTGTGTCTGAAACTGTTATTTTGAACTTTAGGCATGTCTGTATATGCTAAATTTTAGGACTTCTAAATTTTAACGGAAGCTTCAGTTAATGCTACTATTATACAAACTTGTATCATCTTTATACTAGCTTGGATATAGCCAGAAGTCCAAGATCTAGAATTGCTTAAAATTCTGTGGCTAAGTTCTATGATTATAGTATCCTTAAATATTGCTATAAAACCACAGTAAAGGCTCTGTGTTTTTAACTTTGCAAAATTGAGTACCTTTTGTTCTAGAAAGCTGGAGGAACAGAGTATTTCACATAACCAACCTTGAGATAGCTCTAATACTTCTCAATGCTGAATGCTCCTGCAGCCCCCTCCCGCCCTACTTTGAAAACTCTCCTGTTTGTTACGTTGTCTTGCAGTGAAATCTTAAACACAAGCTCCTGCTTTGTTCCTTTCCATGTTGTTGCTTTGAGGCTAAGACACAATGGCATTACCTCTTCTTAAAAGCACATAAGACTTAGAGAATCATAGAATGGCTTGAGTTGGAAGGGACCTTAAAGATCATCCAGTTCCAATCCCCTTGCCATGGGCAGAGACACCTTCCACTAGACCATGTTGCTCAAAACCTCATCCAGCCTGGCCTTGAATGCTTCCAGTTATGGGGCATTCCTATCCATTCCCCCTTGTCCTATCACTACATGCTTTTGTAAAAAGTCCCTCTTTATCTTTTCTTGTAGGCTCCCTTCACGTACTGGAAGGCAGCAATTAGGTCCCCCCAAAACCTTCTCTTCTTCAGGCTGAACAATCCCAAATCTATGCCATGTCACCTTGAGGCTTTCTCATCTGCTTGTCTTGGCTTCCTCATGTGGGGAGAAAAAATATGGAGAACAAACTGTTGAGTCTAGGGGCAACATTCAACAGCATTCAAAAAGCCATAAAGTAGAATTGGGACTGAGCTTTTGGCTTCTAGAGCTGAATATTCAGTTTAAAATTTGACTTTAAAATCACCCAAATATTTCCTGAAAAGTTCAGCCTTCCTTCTACTGTATGTTAACTGGTTAGAGGTTTTGTATGACACACCTGTTCTACAATTCATTCTCTTGCAGTGTCACGTGGCACCACTTCTCTCATCAGCACGATAGTTCTATTTGCAGTCTGCCATTTCACAAGAGGTCAATATACTGAAGTGTGCTGCTGCACACCAAACATTTTCTGTAATTCCTGTTAAGTACATCACAGATAAGCTCTTAGTTATGGCTTATCTTGGCTAGAATTTTACTTCTAAGACATTATTCTAGATACTTTATCCACTAAGGCACTAGTTATGTTTCTTACTAAGTAGAAAGAAAAAAGAGGAAAGAAATGGATATTCTAATGCTTCTAAATTCTTGTTCAAGAAGAAGCTGTTGTGTCAGTTATATGAAAAATGGATGTGGGGGAGCTGTTCTGCATATTTTATTGTGGAATGCATTTTGGATGCATGCAGTTCTGTGCCCTTGGTACTTCTCTTTCAGCATGGAAGTTCTGCAACCGTTCGTTTTGTTCTTCTGAGCTGTCTCTGTGGTTAGGCAATTTTTCTGAATGTCTAGGTAGCTAGAATGCTTTAAATTGCAAGGACGTTCTAGTATTATGAATTTTTCTTCTGGTAGACTTTGTGTTTCAAAAGTTTCAAACAGCTGAACAGAACTTCATTGCTACTTTTCTTCTTAATAAGTTTTATGTCTTAATTAGTTTTAGATGTAGGCTTTGATGGTCATCAACACTTAGACTTTGATTTCTGTCCTTATTTGACTAGATGAAAAATAAAAATGCTCACTATTCTTCTTCACATTGCTAGAGGGCTATTACAGGAAATTATTTAAGGATTCATGCCTACTGATCTTTTAATCAAGTTGCAAAATCTTTCTTATGCATGCATGCATACACGCAGCACACATGGCATCATTCCTTTATATCTAAGATTGAAAAAAGGATTTTAAAATGTGGACTGATGTATTTTTTTTTTCAGATGCAACTGTTTGTGCAAGCTGCTGAAAATATGTTTTTTAATTTTTTTTTTTTTAAATTTCTGATTTGAGTTTTCAGATAATACCAGCCCTCTATAAGTGTGGTTCATTCTTAACTATTAAGATGAAGTATATTTTGCATGGGTATATTTTACCTAAGAAGTTCCACAGACAAATGTGAGCAGTTTATCGTCTTTAACAGTGAAATAGTAAGGAGAAGCTGGAAAAACAGAATAGGAATTCTTTTCTGCTGGCATGTTTGAATTCAAAGTTGGTTGCCCTCAGATTTGTTGTAAATATGCAATTCTAGTTTTATTCATGACTTTCCCTGAAAGTTAGTGAAACATGAGGACCAAGTAGTGGGTAAACTTAAATATTAAACACTTTAGAAACATGAAGGATTTTTTTTGTTCAGTAAAATGGGCAGTGAAAAGAATGTTTAGATACTCTTCACTTTAACAGGACAGGTGTTTGGCAAAGATTTCTGTTCTTGTAGAGAGCTGCATGGATAGAAGGTCTTTTCCATTTTAAAACTTCAATCCCTGTTTTTTCGATATACTTTTTTTTTGGGTCAGGTTAACTTCCGCTTCTGATCACTTGGAGAGGTATGTCCACTTCCACATTTTAGCCAGCTGTCATTTTTAGATCAGCTTAACATGACTGACTTTATGATAAATCCATTACTTTTGTGTGATGAATTACATACATGCAAGGGAGTCAGTATGTTGAGAGTGTCATACTGGTATGAGATATGTATACTGGTGGAGTATACGTATGCACATGTGGTGTCAAAAGTTATCCAAGTGATGAGAAGCCCATTTTTGTGTAATGGCTATCTCAATGTCAATGATAACCTTTCAGTTTTAAAAATACTTACCATTAACTTTGTCTTAGTTGCCACTATAGCTCTTGTTTGAGAAGTGAGAACTTTTCTTTTCCATCCTGGTCTGAAAATAGAGGCTTCCACTGACTCCTTCTACAGTTCTTGTTTTCAGTCTCAAATTTTCATGTTGCCTCATTGATGAAGGCTGTACTTTAAGTGGTGTTATCTGTTACTAAGGTGCTCCGACATTCTTTGGACAGACTGGGTCTGTGGAACATTGGCATCATCGCTGCGGATGGAGATTGGAACGTCTCAAAAGAGATGATAGTTGATCCCTATCTTAATGATGCTATTGAGGTAGTCGGGTAAGTGTGGGAGAAGGGAGGCATTTTAAACATTGCTATTGCTTCCTATCTGTAAGTCTTCATCTCCATTTGCAAGAGTCATATATTCTTATTTCATACTTCCTAGCTGTTACCATTTTTTCCATCATTGTGTACAGTGGCGATGGATTATTCTTTCTTGTCTTTCTCTCTTATTTCAGTTTAGTACATATGTAAGCTGGCCTTATCACTCTTCCATCGTTTCTTTCAAGTGTCCACTTAGGAGCTATGTTTTAGGCTTCTTAGCACTAGCAAATGACAGGAAACTTATAACTAATCTGCATGTGCATCTTCCAAGTCAGAAAAACCTTGGGGCTGAATTCTTGGTCTGCAACTGGTTTTAATTTCAGGTGAACTTGAACTTTCAGAGTGGAACTTACCACCCTGGAACTTTCTGTGGCTGTAGCTGAGATTTTTCTGGTCATATCCTAGAGCTAGAAGTTTCTCTTTCTTGCTTATATCTGATAACAGATAATATTAGAAATGCATGCACTGACAGTAACGTAGAAGTAAAAACAAACACCCAGAGTTTGTAAACTAATACAGCCTGTCTCAATTTTGGCAGCTGGGGATGCCTTCTGTTGGTGTTTCAGCAAATGTCAACTCAATTGTTTGCCTTCACTCTTGTTCCATAATACACTGTCTTACTACCTTGCTTCTGGCAACTTACTCTGCTGATCTTGCTTTCTTTGTAATCTCTAGTTTCTCAAAATTATACATAGTTTTTCAAAAAATTACATGTTCCCAGTGGAAATTACCTATATAGATATAAATTGCTCACTTGTGTTACATTTGTTAACTTGTTTATCTCTGTTGTTAACCTTACTGTGATAAGAACATTCTTGTGGTTGCTCATGTACCATTTATCCTCTGTATGTGAGGAAGTATGATATGCTCATCATTGTTTAAATTAATGCATGGTTCAAGGGTTATAGCAAGTCAGATAAGCAGGGATTTTATAAAGAAACTGCCTTCGTATGTGTTCAGCTTGTAAACACCAATCACCTGAAAGTGGCTGCCTGAGAAATACCGATTATAGTGTCAGCATTGAGTAACTCATTTGGTTTAGAATAAACTTAAGAAAACTTTCTTAGGTTAGGCAAGACTTGCAGTTCAGCAAGTGATTAGGAAATGTTTTAGTAGTGACTTCAATGATGACAATACAGCTTGAAGAATGAATGCAGTGCCTGTGTACAGCCTTTGTTTCTTTAAGAGCTAGACAGAATGAAGGATAGGAGTACTTGTTTTTGTTTTTGCCTTTAGAACCACAGACAGTTGTTCTTTAAAATGGAAGTTCTTTTTGTCAGAGGTTTTTCTTGAATGTCATACAGATTTTTCCCCAACTCCCCCACCACCACTGATCACAAAAAATGAAGAGTTAGGTTTTCCTGGGCAGTGTGTTTGTTATCTGTCAAGAAATTAAGGTTAGAACGAAATGAGAACACCATGTTTCTCAGCCAATGCTGACTTTAAGATACTAACTGCCAGAGAGAGTTCTTGCTGACCTAGTGAAAGATAATAGTATTTAGGTGTCTGTCCTTCAAATGCTCAGGTTCAGAAAGTTGCTGAAAGTACACTGTATCTTTATGTCTCTTAGATAAGCATGTCTAGTTTGCAAAATCTGCTAGTTGATCTGTTTTCCTGAATAGTCTTACAGACTTTGTTTTTCTCAGAAATCCTTTTCTGTATATTCTTCTGTAATCTCTTTTCAGGTATAACCCTCTCTGTGATTTTTTTTTTAGTTCTTTCAGTGTGGAATGGAAACCTGCAATTAAATTTATATTGTTTTATTTAGAAGTTATCAAGATAGTTGAAATTATTACTTTGGCATCCATACACAAAAAATTACTTCCCTTTCCCTTTCTTTGTGTTTCATTCACTTTTCTGTTTTCCTTTTGTTTCTTTCCAGCATCAGCTAATTTTTACCTTGTTACCACTGCTCCCCATAGAGCTTTATCCCTGCCTAAATGCCATTTGTAATCTGAAGGATATCTAAAGTAGATTAAAGGATATCTAATGGTAGATTAAAATGGAATGTGGGAAGAATCAGAAAGGTGGAAGTGAGAAAATTCATGGATAAAGTTAGACACCTTAATAGAGAAAGCAAAAGCTGTATCTGCAAGCAAAGCACAATGTAAACTTTCAGAGTTTTATTAAGGACATCAAACAATTCTGGCCCTAATATCAGCCTATGGGGACATTGCTGGCAATCTGCTCCCTGACTGCACTTCTCTATCCACCTGGGTGGAAGGCTTTGCTGGAGTCAAGGTATATGACATCCACTGATTTCACTCTGCCCCAACTTGTAGAAAGCAGTCATATTTGTAAGGCATGATTTGCCCTTGTTAAATTCATGCTGCCGTTCCCAGTTACCCTCGTGTCCTTCTAGTGCTTCACCGTGGCTTTCAGGAAGGCTTGCCCTGTAACCTTCCTGGGGACTGTGGCTAGGTTGATGGCTCTGTAGTTCTACAGATCCTCCTTTTTGAGATGAACATTAAAACTTCTCTAGTCATCAGGAACCTCCCCTAATTGCTAAATACATTGACCTTTATGTACAAGTCTGCAAACCAAATGCTTTTTCTAATGCAAGATGTAATGGGAAAGTACAACACGGAAATACACTGTTAGCAATGTTAGTAATACTGACGTGTTCAGCTGAAGTCCTTAAGACTTGAGGGGAGAAAATCTTGACGTTTCAGGCTGGTGTCTGACTGTATGTAACCTAGTTCAGATTCCAGTCTGTGGAAGAAAAATTGTGTAGCACTGTTTTTTGCAGATAGTTTGCCCTATTAGAGAAGATTATATCTGGTAGAAATATACAGAATGATATGAAGATAGTTAGGCATTTGATGTTACATGAATTTATAAGTACAACAATTGCTGTTTAGGAGACCTCTGGACTTCAAGAAAGTGTATTGTTAGACTCGATGTTATGTGACATTTTAGATTTGTTTCATTGACTGTCAAGGCCTCAAAAATCTCTAGGGAATTGTACAGTAGTTGCAATTTTAAAGACTGAAATAAAATACAGGTGGGTAGTAAGGTGTGCACGTGTCTGGTGTTTTTCTTGTTTCTTTTGTTGCTTGTGTTTAGGAAGAGCTCATGTAATTTGTGGTTGCTTCACTGTTAAACTGAAATAGTTGATTAGCAGGGAGAGTAGGGGGCAACCCCTGTTCTTAATGAAATGTTTACCGTTCTTTTGCAAGGTTTATAAATTATAATTCAATTGTCCTTGCCCTGTATGTGGTCCTTGTAGTTTAACCATCAGCACTGTAACACCTAAGTGACTGATCTGCAAATGGAGTATCTTGCATGAAATGTGATGTGCTTTGTCTTAATTTGTACTTTTGTGTCTGTAAGAACAAAATGTTTTAAATTTTTCCTTTTATAATGTATTTTGGAATTCAGTATGGTAGAAGAAGGTGTCCTTTGAAGTCACTTTGTGCTTGGCAATCTTGTACATTTTGTTGGGTATAACAGTTATCCAAGTTGCAAAGACATGAATTGAAGCATAGTAATTTTTTCAGGTAGTGCTGAAGAAGATGCTGCCTTTCCCAATATAAAGTTTTAACAATTTGAAAAACATTTTTTTTATTTGTCCCTTCTCTCTGTTCTTTGCTCTCCTTTTTTTTCCCAAGCTGTTGAGGTACACATTGGATAAACATGGTCTGGAGCAGGTGAGGATCATAGCCAGCGATAGACTGTGGGAGCCCATTTCCTTTGTCATGCTGACTGACTCTGAGCTCCACGGAGTGGTCGATGTGATTGGGTAGGGGGTTCTCTCTGTTCTTCTTTCTTGGTGGTTTGTTTATAGTTTGTCTTCATCTTATTTATAACTAACACAGCCAAAGCTTTACCTCTTTGTACTCTTACCTGCAAGGAAAGGTTTGTTACTGTAAAATTTCCTTACTAACCCACATCAAATCACAAGGCTTTTGTCTCGGTAACAGCATCAACCTTTAATTGAATCGGGAGTCTTCTGTCATGTTGAAGATTCCTGTTGGGTATGGTTGCACTTTTTATGGATTGAAGGTTTCCTGGACAGCTCGGTTTATTCTGAGGGTTGTTTTGGTTACTCTGATTGGTATGCAAAAAGTGCTTTAGCCTTACAATTTTGTACACAGCCTTGTGTTACTAGCTTCCACTAGTTTGTTACTGAAACGTTTGTGATCTAGAAATGAATTTGGGCTGCGATTCTTCTTTGAGTTACAATGACTTGATTCTTAATTCCCATTTTGTTTTGATGACAAAGCTGTGTTTGGAAAACATGCAGCCAGCTGACTTGTTTTACTCGCTCTGGGTTTTGTCATAATACTATTTTACTAGTAGACTAAGTTTGAGATTGATTACTGACTCAATGGCTGAATGAAAATGTGTGTACAAAATGTTCATTAAATTTTCTTTTTACAGAAGCTCTAAACTTTACTTACTATGTGCCATAAATTTGCCTGACCCAATCACATGCTTCAAATGTGGCAGTTCCTTGCTTCAACTTGAGTCTTTTCCATTAATTTTATGTATCTGACCCATAGGAGGTGTAGAAGTGAAGGCTTTTTCTCCCAGTATGGATAGGCAGTCAGTGTCATCTACCCCTGCAATCAGTCCCTCCCACCATTCTGAACATGAACAGTGTCCTGGCAGTTTTTCATAGGTGGAGTCTTCGATCATGTCTGGATTAAGCTCAATAGTTTTTACACTGTCTAAGTAAGCTGTATTTGCTTAACTCTTTATAAGTTTTACATCCCTACTCTGATTCAGCCTTAACAGGGAGATTAAATACTCTCTTGTGCATTTCAGCTTTTATTTGGCAGGGATATTGACACTTAAGAAACGCCTTTTCAGGAGTGTATTATACTTTCTCTGCTTTGTTTTTGCAAGCTATGCACTTTCTGCCATTACAAAAACCTTTTTCTTGGTACTAAGGCAACACTTATCTTTCCAAGCCAGAGGGAAATACAGTGTAATCTGTACAGCAGAGAAGACTGTAGCTAAAATCCCTGCTATCTGTTACATTACCATTAGTGAAGCTATGGATGAAGGACTACAACACTGGAAAATGTCTCATTGTCCACTTGAGGGAAAATAATGAAAAAAACCCTAACAGTCAGCCAAGAAAAACTGGTGTTTCTTGTATTCCTGCCACGAATGTATCAGTTTGTCAAGCTGCAGGCTAATAGTGAAGGAAATAGTTTCATTTTAGTGTACGTATTTAGTGTGTTCAGTGAATGTGGTAAGTGAGGAAAATCACAGCCCTGTTTTCTGCAAGTGGTTTGAAAGGTTTTATTTCAGTCAGACAAACCTTTCACAGTGGATCAGTGTTTGGATTGAGTATAATCAAAGTCTCCATTGGAAGATAGGATCTTTCCTCATACTAAGGAAGATCTTGATAAAAAAATTAGCTATCATAATATGTTTTAAGTTTTATCAGTTTATATGTCTGTAACTTCTCCAGTGCAACTAGCATGCTTTTTTGAAACCTGAGTTTATTAAAAAAGATGTACAAAATCAGTCAAATTCATGTTTAGTTCTAAGACATTCATGCAGCTAAATTCTTAGCATAATGCCTAGTGCTGTATCTTATCGTTAGTTTTACATTATTTATGGTTTTTATTAAGACAGTATGAGTTAGCAGGTATTTTCTCTATTCAGCACATTATGGTAATGGACATCTTCAAGCTCAGTTTCAGGAGAGAGATTTGCTTTAGCAAGCTGTGGAAATTGCACGGTATCTTTAAATCTAAGTTTATCTATATGCTGTCATGTAGCAGAAGAAATAATCTACTGATATAACTACAATAAGCTCTGGAATGTTACAGCTCCCACTTTTTCAGTTTTCTTCTATTCCTCTTGTAGTATTCCAAAGAAATTTTATTTTTTATTTTCAGTTGGAAGGAGATGAATCATTGCTGCTGTATGTACTTCCAAACTTTGATTTTCTCTTTGTACTAAGTGCTCTTCTTAAAATATTGTGTAGGGCTCACTATCCTGGGACAAAAACAGTGCGAAGTGCCATATTGACTGAGAAGAAACTGTGGTCGTCAGAAGATTACAGTACTTTCAACAATGATGTTGGGGCAGGCTGCTGGGCTCGGATCCTGAACCAAAACTACGTGAATGGAAACATGACCTCGTAAGTGTTGGGCACTGTTGCTCGCTTTCACAACTTGGGTGTAAGAATTATTTAAAATATAACACATCCTTCTGCTATGGTGAGAAAACAGGTAAACTGAAAGTCACTGCAATGTAGTCTGAATTCAAATATAGTAAGATATGAAGTCTGCAGTTACCTCTTTGTGGGGTAGAAGTCCCACAAGTTTCAATGTATTCTTGTTCCCCAGCACCCAGTGGTTTATGCAGTTAATTTCAGATGCCTTTGAGACTGATGATAATTATTAAAAAGAGAATGTTCTTAAGAAGAGCTAACAATGAAAAACATTGGAGGAAAATAACAATAAAACTAATTTATTGTATTTTTTAAGGTCTTTATCAGATTGTTTGTCTTCAGTTAAACAGATAATTACAGATGTAATTATCTAGTTTTTCCATACAACTTCCTCCTCAGAATCCATTCTTAAACATGCTGTAGTCTTTTGATACATTTAGTGTTTTCTGCACATTTTCTTTCCAAATTGAAATCTGTAATAAAAATGTTCTCTTTACTGGGAAATTACATAACTCAGTTTTAGAAAAGAATAGAAAATATAGTTTGATGTTTCTGGTGCAATAACTGCTAATCTGAAAGAAAAAGCTTAATTAAAGAAAATGTAGACATCAAGATGTCAGCAAAATTTTTCAAAGCTTTTAGATTCTTGGTAACTTCATTTTGGAAAAATAAAGAGAAATCTTCTTGTCTGGTACTTCAAGCGAAGTGTAGGAAAAATCACTGATACTTGTAAAGGAAAGTTTCTTGAGTCACCTGGTTTCTTCAAATCTTTTGTCTTCTCTGCAGGCTGAAATTTTCAAACAGGTGAATATTTTCTGCATGAATTCCTGATCATTCTGCTTGCTTCTTAATCCTCATATACTTTTATATCTTATTTTGGGGTCTTTATTTTCCCATCGTTTTTCTGTTTTTACAAGCCCTTTTGAATTATATATGCCCCATTTCTTTCACAGCCTAACAGCCAGGCATATGTGTTGTGTTTATAAATTATTGTAGAATAGTTCCAAGTCCAGATGTCCAACAGTGACGTTATCTTGGCTTCTATACCGAAAACAGAATCTTTCTGACAAAAGGCAGCTTATCTTTCTGCGAAGCTTGTTTCCTTTGAAGTCGAGTTTCCTAGTTTTCTTTCTAAGTTTGAAATCAGCAGAACAAGTTTGATGTGAGCAAGTTGAATTTACAATTCAAGAGTTGTTTATTTTATGATCACGTTTTTATAGAATTCCGGGATCTCTTCTGTATTTATGTATAGTGTGATAAGTCTATGGCAGTGACTTTAGAATGAGGCCTTTGTACTCACGTGTATGCAATAGCAAAACGGATTGACAGCTTTTGCCTTCTGCTAAGCTGCTCTGTTAAGCTGTATTTCCATACTTAAGGCCCAGAGGTCTTAAGTTTAAAGTCTTTGCAAAACATTTTCAGTGAAGCCCAGATCAAAGTTCCTGAGGTGATTATCCTTGTCAGTTTCCTGACCTCTTGAAAGAGCAACAGCTCCTCGAGGATGGCTGGTTAAAGTCGTTTTCTGATTGGATAAAGAGAAGATCTTTTTTTTTTTTTGGTGGTACTTAACTGCTCCCCTAAAAAACTCCACCCAAAACAACTACTGCCATGCACAGCAATAACCAAGCAATCAAAAAAACCTCTACCAAACAACGCCCAGCAACAAGCTGTAGACTTTGCTAACAAAATTTTTTCCCTTCAGAACAGGAAAAAACCCCAAACAAATGGAGTCGTTACTCTCAATATGTTTCCTTTAATGCACAACTTTTTGTGATGCTATAGCCAGAGAATTTATCAGCAGTTTTGGAAGAAGTTCTCAACACTGGAAGCTGATTTGCTTGATTTTCCACTCCTGTGGGTTTCCTTCTTCCTTTTAGCTGGAAAGATATTCCCTCCACCCCCTAAACTGTTTTCATTGTATGCTGGAGAAAAAGGAGGAGTGGATTCTTGTACTAAGTTAATCTAATACCATCTATATGAATGGAGCAAACACCTGTTTTTCTTCCAGAACAATTGCATGGAACTTGGTGGCTAGCTATTATGAAGAGTTGCCCTTTGGTCGATGTGGATTAATGACAGCACAGGAGCCGTGGAGTGGCCACTATAAAGTTGAATCTCCTATCTGGATAACAGGTGAAAATTTTGCAGTTAAAAGTTTAGTGGTCTGACACCAAACATCACTGTATTTTCCGAGGCCTTTATTTATTTAGTGTTTTTATGTGTATTATTTTTTGTACCAAATTAAGGTAGATTTGTGGAAAATTTTGTGAATACATTAAGAAAGAAGAAAATAATCTTATTTCAATAGAAAGCAGAAAGATATAATAGCAAGGCAAATCTTCATACTTGACCTTTAGCTGTATCAGAAATGAATAAGCTACTGCCTTTATAGCTTTTACTATTAAAAAATTTTGATCTGAAGTGCCCATAAAGGTTAATGTGCTTTCCTGTTTCCTTTCCCTTTTTTATTTTTAATCTTTGCGTATCAATCATTTCCATTTAGTACTTCTCAGTTCAAGAAAATGGAACAAAGATCCTCTGTATTCTTTTCCTGCTTGGCATTCTTGGCTTGTGTAAATCAGCATTTCCTTGAGCTTGGGGAAAGGGGAACATGTTCATGTAGTGTCCGTGGACACACGGATTCACTGGCTGCTCTGTAGTCTTTCTGTAATATTTTACTGTCTTTGCCGCAGTTCTGTAGAGCAACTATGCAGTGCCATGAAGGAGGAACAAGACAAATGCTTTAATTTTTGTTCTTCTGCTAGTTACCTATATATGTAAAAGCATTAAAGGAAAAATGGCCACAGTGTCCCATGAACAGTTCAGAGCAGCTGAGCAGTTGTTCCTGTGTCCATTTTGCTCAGGATTTTCATGATCTGGGTCATATTCTTCTTTGATAGTTTCAGTCACTTTCTGAAGACTGTACTTATTTAGTTATTCCTCGTGGAGTTGCCCATCTGTGCTTTTTCTGCCTCAAAATGTTTACTTTATTTAAAGAAAAAAAAAGAAATTTGGGAAAATCTGAACTCTGATGAATATTCAAATTGAATGGACATGATTACCTTATATAGTTTGTACTTAATGTCTAAATAATTGCTATAATTTTAACTGTTTTGTCTGCCACAGAGTTGACATTTTTAATTTTGCTGTAGTATAATTCTTTAATCTTTCCTCTTATATAGGTAAAATTTGTTTTGGAGGTTCTGTTACTTTCTTCCTCAAATCAGGTTTCTGTTTTGTCAGCATGTAAGAGAGAGAAATTTAATTAAGCCTACAAATGGTACCATTTTTTATTAAGTCTTAATTATTGTATTCTGATTTTTGTCTCAGCACACACCACACAATTTACTCAGCCAGGCTGGTCATACTTGCAAGTGGATGGACACTTAGAAGGAGGTGGCAGTTTTGTAGCTCTGACAGATGGCCTAGGGAACCTTACCATCATCATTGAAACTATGGTATGTGCATCAGCAATTCCCAGTGGACTAGAAAAGTTAATGTTTTGTTATGAAGAACCTGTCTTGATTTATGTAGTTCGGTATCTGTGAATGTTCTTTGATACTTGTAGCTTTATTAGCGTGTTCACTAGAAGTAGTTTTTTCTATCTGAACTTTAAATACCTAGTTGAGACTTCCTGGAGGCCAACATATATGACATCTTTATCTTTTTATTACAAATTAGCTTTAATTGGATGACACACTGGGAGAAAGTTATGTCATGTGCTTTCTTAAAATCTGTATTCCAAATAAAATTGTTAAACTAGTGTAATTGCAGCTATTAAGATAACAGTGAAATAAATTATTGCTTTCTTAATTTCAATTCTATGCTGTAAGTTTTTCATGAATGTTGCCATGTGTTGCATTCCAGTAATGTGTGTTTCTTCTGTTATGTTTATTTTTTTCTTTAGAGTCATAATCACTCGAAATGTATCAGGCCTCTATTGCCAAATTTCAGTGTCATACCTCAGAGAGCAACTTTCTACCTCAAAGGGTCATTTGTAAGTAGATCTTGAATGCTTTTGATCAGCCTTGTAAAATGAATTGCCATTCATAATCAAATAGATGCAAGTCAGTATCACAGGTTAGCAAGAAATTAACAGTCTCCAGTATTGGAGGCTGTTGCACACCTGACAAAGTTTTAAGCATTTTAGTTCTGTTTTACCGAGAGATGTCATACCGAGAGCAGATTCTCTGTAACTGAAATTGTAGAATTGCTGCCTCCCAGTCTAATCATCTCTATATTGAAGAGGAAATTTTACAGGACGGAAATGCAACTAAATTTTTCTTTAGAATTTATTCCAAGGCTGGGTGCCCTGACATGCTGTTTGTCAGGCCAGCAGAGCCGTGGCCTTTCTAGTTATCAGTTCATTTCCAGGGGAATAGCTGTAGTTGATTTTATACTGTAGGTTTTGTTGTTGCATCCTGTGAAGAGATTTTCTGAGAATCTTCCAGTTGTTGATTAGCTTATTCTCTTTTTTAATCTTTTTAAAATAAATTTCCCTCTGAAATATGAACAACACTTCCAGAGTGTAAACTGGAGGGAGTCATTGTCAGTTGATTCAGATGATTCCTTCTCAGAAGTTGATAGTTACCTATTTGGAATTTGATTTTGATTTTTTGGCAGCAGTAATTTCCTTTAGGAGGAGATAATTTGGATGACACTTTTGGCAATACAATGGTTCACTTAGGAAAAGTATTCGAGTGTCAGTTTGGATACTCAGCTCCCTTTTGGGGAAGTATCAGATGACTTATCCAAACCAAGCTCTAGGTTGCTTGCTTTGTTGTTGATGTTGGTAACTGAAAAGAAATTACAGGGGTTAGGTGTGATTGAAATCTGATAACTAATATAGTTGGTATGCTGTAGTATTGCAGAAGTCTGGAGACATGTAAGCAAAATACTTTGCTCAAAAATTAATGTCAAAGAACTAGCAGCTAGACTGAAGGTCTCATAAAAGTGAAACTAGCAGGATATTATTTCAGTCTAGTTACTTCTAGGAAGAGAGCTTGTATCCAAGATATATTGTTGGTGATAGAGAAGCTAAAGATTGTGTCTGTGTTTGCAGTGCTTTCTGTCTTCATAAGCAACATTAGAGCTTGTTAGGACAATGCCTTGTTAATGTCTAATCTTTAAAAATGTAAGGCATATGTAATGACTAGCTGGATAGAGTTGTAGCCTCTAATGTGATCAACGGCTTTAAAATTACAAAAATTAGACACCCATAGAGGACTGGTATTTCTCAAGTTGATTGTTCAAGGTTGTTTATTTTGCTGTTGTCATGTTTTAAATTGTATGGTGTGTTCCATTGTAGTATATGGTGCAAACCCTTCAAGTGTGGCATTCTAGACTTGATTTTGAATTTGGAAATTCCACTCTCTTCCAGCAACTCCATCCTGTAAATGTAAGTTATTCAGTTTTAATTACACTCCCTCTGCAATTTCCGGTGTATTTTCCCCCTTTACTGAAGCTCCTTGACTTTCATGCTTAAGCTGCATATTTAGGGCATGTTTTATTAAGGCTGTTTGACTGCAGTTTTCCTGGCTATATACAAGCTTACCTGAAGGTAATAAAGAATTTGGGGAAAAGGAGTTTTCAAAGTAGGCCAGAGATACTTAAATGCTGAGGCAAGAAGATGGGATTTTTGCCTTAAATCAGGACTTCAGAGGATCTTCTTCAGGAACTTGGGTATTTTGTCATTTAGTTGTTAAATTTTGCAGCTTGAGCTTTCTTCAATTCCAGGTGTGGAAGGGAAGATTTTCTTTAGATCTAAATGTGGATGAAGTCTACACGTTAACCACACTCAAGACAGGACGGAAACGTGGTTGCCCAGAGCCGCCTCCTCCTCAGCCCTTTCCTTCAAATTACAAAGATGATTTCAATATACGTAAGCCAGAATTCTCTTATCCAAAAACTTAATTCAGACACAGATATAATTGTAATGTAGGAAGACAGTAAGTTATGTTATTTGAATCCTCTACATGAGGTAGCCTGAAGATCTGTTTTGTTTTTGTTTATTTTTACCTATTTTTCCAGCAACTTACACTTGTATGAGTGTATGCTGTACACTTTCCATGAGATGTATTTAGTTTAATGTCTTAACTGGTGGTCACTAGCACCCATTCTTGATTCAATTGGTATAGCTCGTAACTATAATGAACTAGGTTTTGGAAGGCAGATAGGGAAGAAAGTAATTTACTTTGTTCATGTGTTTGCAAAACCGGTGTCTGCTTAAAAACTTCCATTTTGGGGACTGCTTTGATATAGCAAGTCAAAAATCTAGAGAAAATTTTCAGGGGAAATTTCTGAAACCAAGTACACCGTAGGAAAACAATGTTTTAGAGTTGATGTGTATTTTATTTTCTGAACAGGTAATCCACCTTTCAGTGAAGCCCCAAATTTTGCAGATCAGACAGGCGTATTTGAATACTTTATAAATGCTTCTGACCCAGGAGATCATGTGTTCACACTCCGCCAGGTGGTGGTTCAGCGGCCCATCACTTGGGTTTCTGATGCAGACCAGACCATCAGTGTCATAGGAAATTTTAAGTGGTATGTAAATACTATTTTGTAGTGGCATTTGTGGAAATGTCCTCCTCACCAGTGTGAGTTATGATCAGTTAATCTGTCTCAATCTTCATTTCTCTTGGACAGAGGGCTTTTGCTTTCAGATTCTCTGTAGACATGTAGGAATGATGATTCAGTGACTTCTAAAAGTCATTGACCCTGCTCAGGGCCAAAGATCAACTGTGTCTGTCTAAATAACTCTTACAGGATGGGGAATCCACCACATTTCTTGGTTGTTTAGCCCACTGTTGCACTGCTTAGAATGGTTTTTTTGCTTATGTCCTGCTGGACGTATTTGTTCAAGCTAATTTTTTACAGTAATGGATCTAAGTTGGCATACTAGAAAGACCAATGTATGCCCTGAGTTTCTTATTTCTTAAATTGGACCAAAAAAAAGGATTCATTTTAAATTACATAATTTTGAGTTATTTGTTAGCAATTTGATCAGTCTCAGACTATTTCATTGATAATTCAATTGTATTTGTTGCAGACTGCCATCTTCTGAGCAGTTCCTAGAATTGTGTGGATTTGATGCCAATGCTACTTAAACCACTTTTATTTCTAGGTGAAAGTAACTGAGGTTTACTGTTTTGATAAAAGTATGGCTAAAATTGCAATTCTTTCTAGGAGGTTATAAAATTGCTAGGAGCTGCAATGATGATAATTCAGAATCAAGCAGCATATTTTAGAATAATGTTTATTTAAAATTAATAAGCATTTGGGAAACTAATTTGTTAACTAATTATGTTTTCAATAGTAATAATAAACTTAATGCTTAAAACTTTCTCTTCTGCTTAGAAGTCTAGCCTAAATTCTTTTGATACATTCTCTAAAATAGCCATTCTGTCTGTTTTTTTCACTTTGATTAGATCACTGATCTCACAAATGCTTTTTTAGAACATGCTTCACACTTCTAATTTCAGGCCTGGAGATGTGATTGAATCACTTTGATCAAAAGCCTGGAAGAATACCACCCTCTTGTACTTGGAGGTTGTTCTTCATTTATCTGATGTTTTCTTTTGCAGCCCTCTGTTAAGAAAAATCCCATATTCCCCCTATAATCAACTTCCCCTCATTGAGTAAATCATATTCAGTGATTCCTATAACAGCTACACAGGACATATTCTTAAATTACTGTGCTGAGATTCCTAAAAATTGGTTCCATTTCTTTCTGAGTCTTCATCTTGTTTTCAGAACCAAGCTTGCTTCCTGAATATTCAGTTTCTTATTCAAGTTTTACTAGTCTGTAACTTTTCATAATGCTAGTCCTCGATGTCAGGCCCTCAAGTTTGTTTGCTTCATTCTCAGTTTAGGACTCAACTTGTCACTGGCAGATATTTTGAACAATGAGCACCTGCTATTGAAATTCTGAGCCAATCTTGGATTCAATTTCTCTGTGGGATGATACTTAACTTCAGTTGTCAATGGCAATTGATGATGATTCAATTTCAGGATTGTTTAGTTGGTTTTTTTGTTTGGATTTTAAACTTGTGCACATGAAAGCTTTTTGCTCTCTTACCCTAAATTTGTTACTGTTTTTCTCTGATGGTTTTATTTAACATAGGTATATTCTGAAAGTATTACTATGTAATTAATTCTGTATTGCTTTGAGTCTCTTTGTAATGGCTTAAGGAAGATGTGAGGGATCTCTTTTTTAATAAATGGGGGAGGCAAGAAAGTAATCTTGTTTGTGTAATGACTATGTATTCAAGAATATGGAGCATGACATGAGAATGAAATCTCAGGTCATTCTTACTACTATGTTAGAGGTGAGAAGAAAAGTTGCTAGAATAGATACTCTCTGATTCAGTTATCAGCTGAGCTGCTGTCACAGAGAGTCTTTCCACATTCTGTAAATAATTATGGATAATTATTACTGCTCAAGTAAGTGACCTTGTGGCTGTATCTGTATTACAAGTGCTTTCAGGTATGGGATGTAGATTTTTAGTTTGAATATCCATTAATAGAGGAAAAGAATGCTTTTAATTTTGATGGTTAAGAGCCTTGTAGTGCAACTTTGGGGAGGAGGAAGTTGTGTAAATTTTCTAGGTGCTATTTGATGGTTCTAGTATTACTTTGTTTTATTCTCCTTTACAGCTCTCATTGCGTGCATAACACAGTGCTTTACTGTTGAGCTGGAGTATAATCTCAGGAAATCAAATAATTTCTACATACTGCCTGCTCAAAAAATGGATTCCTTCCTTGTTAAAACACTAAATTTCTCTTACAGGGTAAACATTACAGTCACTTGTGATATCTACATAGAAAAACCACGTGATGGGGGCGTGTTTATTGCAGGAAGAGTTGACAATGGTGGGATATATGTGCGACAAACCAAAGGAGTTTTCTTCTGGGTTTTTGCAGATGGCACCTACAGAGTCACTAGTGACCTAGGTAAGCAGCTCTTCACAAAAGTGGATGCTGGCATATGGACATGTCATGTTGATAACTTTGATAAGAGTGGGTAACATTCAGATTTTATAGTTCATTTGTTGTCGCTAGGAATTTACCTGTTGTGTTCTAATGATGGCCACTTTTCATATGTAGCGAAAGCATCTGAAGGCTACTGGCTGGCCCATTTCTCACGCTCAGCTTTCTGGAGTTTTTGTTTTTCCACTGACAAAATCTGTTTTCTGCTAGCAAATATAAACTATTTCACTTTTCGTAAATACTCTGATACAATATTAATTACAGAAAGATTTGATCTGTATTCTTAAACTACACATAGAAAAAAAATCCTGACTGGCATGAAATGGCTTTTCTTAGAGAACAGTTCAAGTCACTGTACTTACATCTGGTTTAAGTGATGATCATAAGTGGCCTCCTGTTTCCTCAAATTATGCATCCTCTTGTTAGTGTAGCTCAGTGGAGTGAGCACATGTTCTGCTTGTGATGCTAATGTTCATGTGTGTTCATCTGTCGAGCACATGACAGGCACATAGAAGAGTGTATGATAATACTTCATCAGTAGCTAAAAGTTCTTTTTAATTTGCTTTGAAATAGTGGCATATTTAGTTGTTTAAATGCATTTCCTATCACTTCATGAGTATAAATTAAAATCTTCAATAGTTTCTGATGAGTCAAATGTAGCTTCTAGATCTACATTGTATCTGACAGGATATATTTTTTGTGTATGTCTGTGTTCTTTTCCTTTTTTACCATGGACAAGGTAGCATAAAGAAGGTTTTACATAGCTTCTCTTAACATACCAATGCTCCCTAGGGAAACTTTGCAATGTCTAACTCCGTAGAAACTTAAGTTTCAGCTGTATGGAAATACATATTTGTGTTTAGGATCGACTCAATTTTTTATTTATATTAAGACCTAGCAACATTACCTGATTAGTTTCTCAGGCTGTCAGAAATAATTTTTCCTAGATGAAATGAGTGGGTTTTGATTAACCACCCCATTATTTTAGGCTGAGACTCTTGTTACACAATATGATAATTTTTTTCTGTACAGCTATTTTCAGTCATATTTATATTTTTCTAGGAGGGAGCCTGAATGTTAAATTATCTTGCAGGTAAAACTGTCTACTGAATAATTGAAGACTTGTAGCACTTAATTTGTTTCAGGTCTTCCCTGCAGGTGTCATTCACACCACATTTTTGCTTAGCTTAAATTTTGAGTAGAACTAAGCAACATGATAGTGTGGCAGCTCAGACCCTGTGGTTTAAAACAGTTACAAACAATACGTAAACAAGAAGATCTATGGAACTAGCAGAGCGTTAGCTACTGTGTCACGCTTTTGAACCTGTACTCTTCATAGAGTGAATCCTCATCTCATGCCAAATTGCCGAGAGCATTGGAGATCTCAGTGAGAAAACAGTTCTGGAGAAACAGGAGAATGCACTGATAATGCAGAGTCCAAGTTTGCATATTAAGCCTTTCATGCTGCAACTGAGATTGGTAAAATGTCAGTCTGAACACTTCTGAAAAATAGATATTATTATCTTTTTGCTGGCTTGGTATTTATCAGTTTCAACAAAGGGTTGAAATAACACTTTGCTAACTTAAGCATGTTTTGCAGCTGGAAAAGAAATACTAATGAAAGGACTTTCTGGTGTCCGGGATAATGCATGGCACACACTGACTCTCAACATTCAGGTAAGGACACAGGCAAAAAGCTAGGAAACCAGTTATGAAACTTTTAATCCTAAGTGGTTTGCACTAAACTGTGCTTTACTATTGATGGTGTACTTGCACTAATTTATGCTATCTAAAACATAAATAATATCTGTTATATTAAACCAATATTGAAATATGATACCAAGTTCTGCTGCCTGTATTTTTAAAGAGATCTTGAGAAACTGTAGAAGGTACAGGAAATAACTGAATGCTGAATTGAAAGCTGGAGGTAGAAGGGTCAGAGAGGCAAGTCTCTTGTTTAATCTGATGGAAAAATGGCCTGACTTCCTGTTCTTAAGACAGTCAGTGAACTACTAAAGTAGCCTGTGTTACAAATCTGTCTCCCACCAGTTCCCTTTGCATGCTAAGGCCTTGTATGTGGAGGTAGTAAAGGACTGGGAAACTCAGATAAGCTGAGTTCCTTCTGTATTGTGGTGGAAGAGCAAGGGCGTTGTGTTACTGTATAAATGGGCTGCAGTTAATGAGAAGCCTGTCCACATTTTTTTCCTTCCCTTCCACTCCACACTTTTTGACCATAGTGACTTGGTGAGGAAAGTAGCCCCAAACTGTACTTTAAGTATCCCTGTGTGCTTCCATGGGTGTGACATTGGCGCAAGTACCTAAAAGGCTTTAAGTTCCTCTTCTCAATGCCTAATGTCTAATGTAACATTTGCAACTGCAACTGGCTTGAAATGTGGGGAAGCTTGAATCTTAGCTGGGGAGATCTACTACTGAAGGTAACTCTTTTAGAATTATGCACTGAGGTTCTCATGCTAAAATGCCAGAGTCTTAGAAGCTGATTTTTGTCTCTTGTACTATCACATTTGGAGACAAAGGGACACTTGTACCTGAGGCATTCACTGAAATGGGTGTAGTTTAGTTTTGGCTTTGGTACACCTACATTTATGACAGTGCTTGCCATCTGTAAGATGGGCCAAGACATTGGGTTACTGAAGATGAACATTAATCACTTAAAACTCAAAAACAGTGGTGGTAGTTTTAAAATTGCAATGCTTCAGACTTCTATCAGTGCTGTTAAAGTATTTTGACCTAATATGCCTTTGATGTAATGACTGAAGTACAGAGCCATCTTTAAATAATTCTCCCACTGACTCCTTCTTGAAAGACATTCTTTGCTTTTACCTGTGTCTATAATTGTCTTTCAGATTAAGAAATACTAGTAAACTGAAGTACTTTTTTCTAAATACTGTTCAGTGGAACACAGAAAAGATAAATTGTAATTTTTCCTGAAACTGCTTTTAATTTCAACATCCTGAAGCGGCTTGAGTGATACTTGAAAGTTCTGCTATCTCCTCTTTCTTTAGGCTTAATAGCTAAATTACATCTTTCTTTACTTTTGTTTTCTGCCTGACTGCAGAATTGGTGCCAAGTGTATCATGTCACCTTAAGAAAGTTGGGCTGTTTGAAAAAGTCTGATACAAGGAAGAGAAAAAACAGTTTACCCTTCAGGTTCTTCACTGAGTTAGCAAAGCTGTGAGTAGGAGAAGAGGAGCCTTTTATGTGTTCACTGTAAAGGCATTAGATCTGTTTCACAGAGCTGATAGACACCAGAGGATTCCATGCAATATTTAGATGCATCTCTGCATGAAGAATGTGTGAAATGTAGTTGAAAGTTGACTTGACATCTTTCTGCTTTGTCTTGTCTCCCATGTGAGCAGGCTCAGTGTCTACACAGACCCTGGATTTTACAAAGCTAACATTTTCCTTTTTTTGACAGGGCAATTCTGCCTCAGGACTGTTAAATGGTTATCCACTCTGGGAGAATGTCACCGTTTCTAAACCGAGGAACGGCTGGGCTGCTCTCGGAACTCGCTCATTTGAGTTTGCACAGTTTGACAACTTCCACGTTGAAGCTTGCTGAGGTGGCTTTGGCATTTGGAGAACCTGGTTCTCATGTTACTTTGAATAAGAGCCAAGTCAAACTTGGAGGAGAGCTGAGTGCTACACTGTGATTGATCTGTTGGCAAAGAATCTGGATTTGGTCTGTATTACTTGTTAAAGGTTTACTTGAGTAGATATCAACATGATTGTAGCTTTATCCCCTGCTGCTGTGGGATTTTTGCCCTTCAGTTTTTAGGGGTAAATTTTAGTTCAAGGCAATGATGAAAACAAATTCTTGGATTTA
The DNA here is from genome assembly GCA_013397755.1 of Cnemophilus loriae. Taxonomy (NCBI): domain Eukaryota; kingdom Metazoa; phylum Chordata; class Aves; order Passeriformes; family Corvidae; genus Cnemophilus; species Cnemophilus loriae. The sequence goes on from VZTF01007679.1 coordinate 2,209,784, forward strand.
AATATCTTTTAATAACAATATCTTAACTTACTAGCTCACTTCTAAGATAACTTTAGAAGTTAACAGAAGACAGATGCATCTTAAGCTGCAGTTTTTAACGCTTCCACTCTTATGTCCATTGCTTTCACTGTGAAAGAAAGAATTAAATGCCAGTAAGCCTTATGAGCCAGTGGGCCCCATACTTTTGTAGGTCTGTCATTCTCAGATTTCATTAGGATAAAGTACCTAGATTTCCTAAAGTAAAAAAAAGCTATTTTGTCTGTTTTTTTGCTACGGTCTGTGACTAGACATTACAGTACTCCAAGTGCATTTGATTACTTCTTCCAACTTTCATTGTCAGCCCTAAAATACATCCTATTTTCAGTGGAATGGAAATGTGCCTTATGACTGATCAGGGAGTGCAGGATGTGGCTTACTTCTAATCTACCTCCTCTTTCCACTGAAGGGGTTGAAATGGATGAAAAGATACTATAACTTACAGTTTGTTGATTAAAATATTGTGGGGTTTTTTGCATAGTGCAAAGAGTTCCATCGTGGATATTTGCATGTCAGGTCACATGTGGAAACTGGCCTTTTGTTCCTAGAAACTTGGGCAAATATTTCTTGCTTTTGATGGATTTAGAGCTTTGAACAGAAAATAATTATAGCCTAACAATGATATTCTAGTTTATTATATTAATATGGCACGGAGGAGGTATGGATACTATCACTTCCTGGTGTAAAAGAAATCTAAAAAAAAATCAGTTTTTGCCTTTAAGAGTTTGCAGTCTGATCATAAGGTGACAGTAGGTGGACACAGAGGGAATTGTTTAGTGTACCAAGCAGTGGTAATGACACAAGAATGTCTGTTTTTAAACTTTTCCTAGCTATCATGGAGTGAAGTTCCGGGGATAATTCAGATTGCTGGGAATGGAGGGATTCTGTTTTGCTGTTGCTTCATTATATTTTTTTTTCCCCAAGTTACTGTGTCATAAAAAGAAGCAATTAGTTGAGAATATGAGGTACTGAATGGGTTTTTCCTCACACCTTTGCAGTTCAATTGGCTCCAGAATTATTCTTGTTTTTTGTTGGTCAGTTTGAATGAAGATGATGTCTATTCCCATAATGAAGTGTGCCTCTGTGTCCATCTACTTCTCACATTCACATCCTGTTTAATTGACAAGCAAGTTGTTCCACATACGTGGTAGGGCTCTAGTAGCTGTATGAGGCCATTTGTGGCAGGCAACATCTGGAGAAAAAGATTTGCAGTATGCTTTGATTTATAGAGATAATTCTTCTGATCCCCTTTATTTTATTTATTTATTTTGAAGGCTGATTCCAGTAATTGTTAACTTCAGTCTTTGAAGTTGTCGTCTAATATAAAGTTAATGTTATACAAATCATTCTTGGAAAATTTTTATAAAGTTGATCTTCCATTTTAGTTTTTGGAGAAGAGTTCTTAAAATTCCATCTCTAGTAAGTAAAAATGTTGTGTATTTTAGCTGTTATATTGATACTACTTATCCATACTTGGAAATTCCATACATGCCAGTAACCTTGAAAAATGGTTTAAAACACTAAACTTTAAAACTCTAGTAGAAAGCTTCCAAATGTTAAGTAACTGTTTACTTAAGTGTGTGAAAAATGAAAGGCATTTTTCCACATCATTTTCAAGTATGGATGCAGATCTGTTCATTACTTGCTTGATTTCCTAAGGAATGTCACTGGTCACTCCACATGCAAATGAATCTAATTCTAGGTCCTCATATTCAAGTAATATGAGTATAATAATCTCAGAATAAATTTATTTTAACTGTGATGGATTTTTGTAGTTGGATGCTTCTTGGAGACTTCCTGGTAGCTTCTGTGGCTGCAAGCGGAGAGAGATCAGCAATGATGCAGTTATTCCAAAGGAGCTGTCCAGTTTTTTTACCTTGTAATGCACTAGTATAATAAGCTGTACTGTTATATTGTGTACTAAACACAATGTATTTTATCACTGGAAATGTTGATTTTTTTTTTTTCCTAATCTTAATTTACAATGTTTGAGGATTAAAGTGTTATGAACAGAGTAAGTGATTTAATGGTGACATAATGTTATTCATCTTTATATGTCTGTAATTCTTCACCCTTCAGTAGACTGTAATATGTTTGGCAATAACAAGCTGTCAGGTTTTTCACTGAGGGGTAGATTTATGTTATTGATTTTAAATGCTAATCATTCCAAATGGACAAATAAAACACTTAAAAACGCTTTATTTGTGCAGAATGCTTCTGTAAATGGGTCTTGGTTTTCTCCAGTAAGAAAGCTGACAATTTTTCCATTATCATTTCTGATAAATATGCTTGGCATTAACTTAATTGGATTGGAAGAGCATAGCCAACCAGTCCTTATTAAAAATATCTCAAAATCCATATGCATTAGGACTTGTGCTATTGATAAAATGATTTTCTTACAGCACTCAATACACATTTTGCTTGTTTCTGTTTTTTTGGTTTGGATTTTTTTTTAAATTTAGTGAAGGGAATCAAATTGTATTTGAGGACCAGTGATGCAAAACTGCTGAGTACTAAGGTCTTATGAGATTTAGCTGAAAGTCAGTTTCTAGATGTGGAGACAGAGAGTGTTGTAAGAATGTACTTTTAAAGTTTAAAGGCTTCTTTATTTCAAATATTCTTTTGAATCTAGCTTCAAACACTGTTTTTATTTTTTTTTTAAGCTAAACTTAAGGGTTTGATTTTACAAGGAAGGGAGAAATTCCATAGAGCTAGTTATGTTTCCCAGTCCATCATGCCATGAGATAGACTTACCCTGGAGTTATTGCCGTCCAGTAACCAGGTATGTGTTATCACCTACACAAACACTGCATCAAAATCAATTCTGTTCCTTCTCTGCCACCCCAGCTTTAAGGTTAGACATGAGCAGGTCTTGGGATTTTCAAACTCCTGCAAAACACTGGGACTCCTTTGTTTTAAAATTACAGGAGACTCTTACTTTAGGCTGCCCGTGATGGTTCCTTTTGCAGCTGCCTCCTTGTATCTCTGTATCAAAAATAAATTTCTACTTTCAGATTTGATTTGGAGTGGTAGTGGTTTGATTTTTCCTTAGAGAATCAGTTTTACTGCATTGTAGCAGCAGGTTGGTTGTTTTCACTTAATAAATTTTCTCTGCTTTACCTGAAGTTTCTATCCAGTCCATTTTCTGGAGGGGTGTGGGTATTATGAAGTTAACCATCATAACTGTAGCTGTCTTTGATGATTTCAGCAGTATGGCCAAAGAGGAACAGTGCTTGGAGACTTTATCATCCTCTCTTTGATGTTTTGGGCTTTTTGTTTTTGTTTTTGTTTTTGTTTTTGTTTTTAAACCCTTTGTAAGTACTACATTCATACAAGTCTAGCACATGCTGGGAGTGGCAGACAGGCAGGTTGTAAAAACCCTCTAATTTTGAAGACTTCCTAAGCTGGTAGTGGAATCATCAGGTAGCTTTTTCAGAACTCTGAGAGTAGTGTGCATGGAAAAGTCAGCATGAGCAAGTTCCTCTTGCTGTGTGCCTTCCATTTATGCCCAAGTGTTACTGAAACAATAAGGGTTGTGTTTCTAGAACTAAAAAAAGCCCAAAACACCCACTAGTAATTGAGCACAGGAAAATGTGTGCTGCAGCAGTGTTGCCAAGCTTTTGCTGTGTGCCAAGATACTTCTCTGCGGTTTTCATAGTGGCTAAGACAAACAACTGTGAAACTGTGTTTTTCCCCTCAAGGAATGATATTTGGATAAGGTTAGAAACAGACACACAACCGAACACTGGTTTTGTCAGGGGCTCCTCGTAACTTTGCAATGAGTGCATTAAGCCTGACTCTTACTTTTGTGTACCCCAGGCTAAACCTAGATGTGTCTCTGGAAAGCAGAGATGAAAGTATCCTACAAGTATTTGTTGGAGTGCTGACTTTTAATTTTTTTTTTTTAAATGCCTTTTCTGTTGGTATCAAGTGTACCTGACTGAGTTTAAACTTAGGGCAGGAAAACAGTAATTTTTGGTTTTACTGTGCTTACAGATGCATTTCAAAGACAGTACTGTAGTAGAGGGTGGCTCAGTACAGAATTAACTTGAGGGAATGTAAGAGGAAACTGAACCTAGTGCGTAGTATTAGTCTAATGTTAGTTATGCAGCCATCGTGTGGGGATCCTTCATGGTCTAAGACAGAGGAGGTAATACCAAAATGACTATTAAAAAAACCAAAACAGCATCACCAGCAAATAACCGCCAAACTGTACACATATTCCCAAATAGCACAGGGAAAAGCAAAGAACAATCTGGGTTTAGCTTGACTTCCTTTGTTCAGTTTCTGCTGGAAAATACAGCCATCTTCCTTACAGTTTTCCATGAACAATGATTCCCTTAAAATGCCTATAGAGAATACAAGACTTTATTGTTGCTAAAAAGCAAATGTTGTTTGGCTAATTATTGACACTGCTATTTCCCAAGAACACAGAATCAGAAAAGGTTAGAAAACGTGAGAACAGGTTATGCAGCTGAAAGGCATGGCTGTGATGTGTGAATCAGACCTCCTCCCGGCTGCAGAAGATTCCTTCCCTGTGAGCATAGCAGCAGAGCTGTATGAAAAGGGCAAATATTTCTCTGTTACTGCCACTCCCTTTCCAAGGTTTTGGGTAGGTTTGTGTACATTGGCTGATCTGAGATCACACAGGAGTGACTCTGTAGCCTCTTAGCTTGATTACATAGTGTTAACAGAGCCATTTGAAAGAGCAGCTGGCAATGGCTAGCAGCAAATCCTGTTAAGGATGTCCATATTCCCTTCTGATGTGATTGCTCTTGTAGTGGGAGCAGTAAATGGTAGTGTTCACTGGCAAGAGATCAGGCAGGTTTTGTGCTGAACAGAGGGGCACACAAATGGCTCGGTGCAGAGATCTATAAAGCTTCACTGGGTTGCACAACGTCTCTGGCATAAGAGGCCTATTTCCTGTTCAGTCTAAGATTGCTGTTTAATGGTTCAGCTTAATTTCTTTCCTTGCTGCTCAGCTGATACTTTATCCTAAATAAATTGTTTTGCCAGCAATATACGAAACATGCTCAGTGCAGCAGGGCAAGCCTGTACCAGAAGGAGGAGGCTGAGAATACCCTGTCGATCATTCAGCCCATCTCCTTGCTAGATTAGATTGTACATTTTTAGGGCCTGACTTAGTAGAATGCTGAGACAAAAGGGTGGGAGAGCTTCCACTTCTCTTTTGTAAGTTGCTATTCTGCTCTGGATTTCGAAACAAACAGCATCATTGCTTTTGTTTATGATCTGTGTAAGAGGTGCAGGGAGATCAGTCAACTTTTCTCAATTCATGATAAAGCAAAGTTGATACTATAGAATGTATCTTGTATTTATTGAGCTCTAGTATTTACTTGTGGGATGGATTGAGTCCTTCATGAAACACCTGTGATTCTACCTTGAGACACAAAATACTTTGATTAGATGAATGCTTTCACACAGATATACCAGCTATGATCACCCACTTCGCAAGCCAATGGGAGTTTCTCTTACGGTGTTACTCCATGTGGGAGACTCATTTCAAATATCATAGTGAGGAAGATATAAGTATTTTTTTCTAAATACTAGTTCTAGTAGATCTCCACAACAAAAATTCCAGCCTCCCCGTATGTAAATACATTCAGTACATACCTTGGTTTCATTCTCCTTTCATGTTTGCACTTTTAAAATAGTGAATACTTAGAGACATCTGTCACCCTTCTCAATCAAATACTTAGCCACATGAAAATGCAACAATCTTCATCTTTTGAACAATTGAATCTTTTTACCTCTGTATTGCAGCTAATTATATTTTTCTTGTGCTGAATCTGAATATTGTCACTTCACTTGATTTTCATAATAAATAAAATTCATCTATACCAGGCTCTGCAAGGAGGCATCAGAAGGGCCACGTGGGCATTTAAAATTTCTTGTGGTGGTTTAGCCCCCAAGGCACAAGTCACCTTGCCTGCATTTTTCCTTTCTCCCACACACTCTCCAGTGCCATGTAAGGTGGCTACCTGGGTAACATCCTCAATGGTAGTATTAAGGATTGAAGGTGGGTGTTTTACTTGTGTGTGACATCGTGACTTGGAAATGGTAGATGCCAATCTTCTGTACCTTCCTTGTAGAACTCAACCTCCTGGATGTCAGGCAGGTTTTTGATCACTTTCATGCAATCAGGCAGTAGAATATAATAGTCTGGAGGATTTTCTTTCTTTTCCTTTGAACTATGTTTCTTTGTTGCTGTTGTTTTTTTTGGTTTTTTTTGTTTTTTTTTTCCTTCAAGAAACCTGATGCTTGGTTGCTTTTATTACATCAAAACCTGATTACAGTAATTCTGTGTTTAACCTCCCTGATGAGCCTCTACTGCATCCTCAGATGCCTTTGAAGACTTCTGCTAGGGGTAGTTGTCTGTACTAAGTCATTTCAGAAGGCAGTTTCTCTGAAAAAGTAGCTAGTTTCCTGTACAGTAATATGCTGATTCTAAGTGTGATGGTGTTTTCTGCCCTGTGATCTTTTAGCCTTGCACTGTGTAACTGAAATGTCTTTTTCTCCCCATTTTTACCGCTTCAAAAGATTGTGGACCACATCCTGCTTTAATATGCAAGGACCTCAGCACCGTGCAAATATTACCAGTGTCCTCTACTGCAGATGAGAGGAATGTGTATTGCATGCTGCATTTTTCTGATGCTCTAGAGATTCTCTTTTTAGGTTTGTATCTGTTGGGACAGTGCTCTGAAATCAGAATATAATGAATTTGCATATGAACCTGTACTGAGTGTTCAAAATGTACTCTTCTGGTTTTAAGTGATTATGGAGCACTGTGTATAGTCCTGGATTTTTTTATAACTTTTAAATTCACTACACTTACCAGAGCTTTACGTGAATGGTGGATGGAGGTCTGGAGTGCATCCTAACGTTGTTCCTGGGTTCACTTCATGCCTCAGTTTTCTCATGAGGAAACATTCAACACAGGGATACCATGAGACTGAGCAACCTTGCTTAGCAGACATGAAACATAGCTGCTGCTTTAACTTCCTTCGTACAAAGACTAGAAGCATTAGTGGGGACAACATTGATTAAAAACTTCACCTCCTGTTGAAATAGTGAGAAAATGACTGCCCTGAGAACAAGCCACTGCGGGTGTGCCTCAGCTCTGTGTTAGAGGTGGTGGGGGGCTGGAAGGGATGACTTTTTTTCATTTGAATCTGCCACTGAACATGCTGCCTTTTTTATTCTTCGTGTCTGCGTAGAACAGGGGCAATGCTCTACCTCTAGTGATAGTCACACTATGAGTGTGGGTCTCTTCACAAAGTTTTGGAAGGGACTCCATTGATTCTGTGTACATTGGAATCCTGTGGTTTCGCAGTCCAACAGTCTCACAGTAGAGAAAAAACAGGCAAGAGTGGTAGAGTCAGTGAGCTGAAACATAACATCACTAAGAGCTGCCCACTACCTGCAAGGAGATCTTCTGGAAAAGGTAAGGGAACATGCTGTGCTTCACAGAGCTGCCTTTCTAGTGGAGCCAGTAGAATGGAGGTGAGTAGGATAGGTTGGGAATGAGTAGGATAGGTTGGTATAGAAACACACAGCGGAATGATGTAAAGCTTACATGGTGTCTTCTCAGAGTTGGATCAGTCCCTGTGTATTTAACGTGACTTAACAAGGTGGGAGGAGTGTTAGTGCATCTGTAAAAGCCTGAGTCCATACATAATAGGCTCTCATGTCCAGGATCTTTTTTTCACTGAAAAAAATGATGTAAGTTGTACCTAGCTAAAGAGCAGAAAGGTACAAGAGGAAAACAAGGCCGAGTCACTTCTATCTGCAGTCAACTTTCCTCAGTGTTGTTTTCCTGAAGCTAATGAACACTGGTCACATTACTCCATGACTATAGCTACTTCTTTTCCTCTGGAGACCCAATTCCCTGTGAAAAGTCTCGCAGTGCTAACCAAAACCAGATAAACAGCAATGCAATTCCAGTTCACTGAGTGTGACTGACATGGTATTTGAAATCACCACTCAGCCCAGACAGTCAGGAGGGGTAGCTCATACTTCAGACTGCAAAAAAAACCCACCTCACTACAGCAAGTCTGATCTGTTACCAGAAAGAAAAAAAAAAAAAAAAATCTATAGTGGTATCACAAAGATTGGTTTCCGAATGAAAAATTGAGGTTTGACATGAACCTTAGGACTTTTTATCTTTTGTGACAAGTTCGTAAAGCAAAAGAGGCCCTTGCAGTCTGTGCTGGAGGCACTAGATGGCAGTGGAAGCATGGCTAAGAAAATAGCTGTCTTGCTGGCTTTGGGGCCAGCTTCTCTGAGCCGTGAAAAACAAGGAATGAAGGCAGCTTTACTTGAGAAGAAAGATAAGGTTGAGACTATGGGCGGCCTTCTGTGCACAAAACTCAAGGCTTCCCTTACAAGGAATACTAATTCCTCTAATAATTTTGCATCTCCTTAAAGCAGATTAACCTATAAAACCCCAAATGCTTTGTAATGCATCTATTACCTACAGTGGTTTGTCTGGATCAAAACCATTAAATGAAGAAAAAGCCAATTTCCAATTGCTGCCAGTGGCACAGCTTTTGTGTGAGTCTTGGTAATTTTTAACTCGTGTGTTCAAGCTAAGAAAGGATCTGCAGTGATTATTTTTAGAGTACAGTGAGTTTGCTCTTCACTGCTACAGCCTATATGCTAAAAGCTTTCAACATGCCACAGCCCCACTATCAGTAGGTCTCCCTGTGAGCTGCGTGCAGCTGTGTGTGCTCTGAGACTCTCTGGGAGAGCTGTGCTTGTGCACAGGTGGGATCACAGGGTGAAACCCCAGACTCGAGCGAATGAGAATGCTGTGCAGGAGCTTTTTACAGTGTACAGCTGCAAGATGGTTATTTCCCAGCAGTTTGAGGTTTTCTGAGGTGTGGGGCTCATGTTTTCTGCTTAAGTTTTAAAAGATGAAAGTGATAGCTTGAGCAGCTGCAAGAGATGGAGACACTGTGAGAAAGAAGCAGCATATTTGTATTGAGAGGAATTGTCATCCAGCTTACACTTGAGCAAGGCAGTTCTTTGCTCAAAGGGGTCTGGAGACAAGGAAAGGCAGCAGCCCTATAAATGTGAAGGGGAGACACAAAGATCATGTCTGAAATTGGAACTGTCTGACTTTGGGGTGATCAAGAAACTTATGAAAAGAAAGAGGTCAACAGTGTGAAAGCAGAAAGGGAGGATAGGTTTGGCCACTATCAAGTGTCTCAGAACAGCGTAATCAGAAATATGGGAGAGGTAAATGAGCAGTGATTACCGAGAAAGCAATTCACTCCCTCATGCCAGGTTTTCAAAAGCTTTGTGTGCTGTAGGTTAATAGCCAGCTATTTGCTTTCACTCTGGATTAAGCCCCAGGCTCTCTGAGGTGACATCCTTCCCTGTCCCTCACAGACCCTCACGGTCAGGCAGCTCAACTCTGCACATCAGTATGGGCTATCTCAGCTCAGCCTCTCCAGCAACACCTTACTCAAGGAAATCCTTAGCTATGGGTTCCCTGGTTTTCTTTCTGTACCTTTTGCATTGTCCTGGAAAGGGCCTACCTGGATGTGTGTGGGGACTGGGAAGCAGAAGGTCTTTGTGTAAATTAAAACGAAGATACAAGATCCTGACATGAAAATGTATCACTATGCCTTGTCTTCTGGAAAGCAAAGTGAGAAATGTTTCTGATTTTGACAGAGATTATTGCAGTACCTAGAGGATGTGTGAAACTGAAGTGAGGACTGTACTTCTGCTTTTATGTAAGGCATCCATGAGGATGCTTCTTTAAAGGGTGTATATATTGTTTGTGGGCTGGGGAGAATGCACAAGGCAAGGTACTTGGTGCTTATTTGTCTTATGTGGCTCCTAAGACAAGTATTTCATGTGAGTTTCTGTGGGAGAAGATAATGTTTCCTGTGGGAGTGTCGTGCCCCTCTGTCTAATGAGAGGTAATGTCTTTTTTGAAAAACTACAGAAATTTTGATTATTGGTTTATGATCTTAATACTGTCTATGTATTTTTTTGTCTGTTTTCTTTATGACATTTCTCTGAGTGCTGTTTTTTTTTTTTGCAGGCCTTTAGGTGCTCTGTGCTTCTGGGTCATGGCTCTTTTCCTCGTTTGCTCTGACAGAAAGCGATCTTCAGGAACATCGCAGGTTTTCATTTTGCTTTTCCTTGCTATAACTTTAGTCTCTTGTGCAAAAGTGAGCAAGAAATGTGTTTAATGAACTTTGACAGGTTTTCCCTTTCACCACAGTGCTCTGAAGGCAAATTGCTTACCAAAAACATGCTTGGATAAGTGAGGGATATACAGGAAACTGAAAGAGAGATCCCAAGATATCATGTGGCCTGTTGAGGACAGTGGTTATTTGCAAGTATCTTTGGAGGAGGTGAGTAATAGTGCTCTGTCTCAGCCAGCAGGATAACACCAGGATGACTGTGCTTTGTATAACCAGTGCAGGCATGCAGCTTGGCAGCCTGTTAGCAATGTTTTGAGTAATTTTGAAAAGCTCCTTCTGCATTATTTAGTGAGTGAATTTTTTAAGACAGAGCCTTTAGCTCCTGAGAGATAAGGAAGAGCCCGTGTGAGATGCTGTTGTAAATCTGTTCTTGCCAGTTGTCCGTGAGAGCTCCTGTTGCTGGATTCCCCATCAGAAATGGCAAACCAGCTGTTTGGGCGCGGCACTGCAGCGCTGGTGGGCGCTTGGGCTGCCCTGTGCTGTAATGCAGAGCACAGAGCAGTGAAGCTGAGGAGGAGGAGTTCTAGTGAGAGAACAGAGCTATAATCCAATGCCTCAGTACGCGACATTCGGCAGAGCACAGGCTTCTGAGGACTGTAATGTGAAAAACACCACACCAAGAGCAGGGCTCATGCCAGCCCCTGGGCCAAGGGAGTGAGGCGGGGTTCCTGAGAGTAGCTGGCTGAGGAGCAACCCTCTGCTAGCTGTAGGATGTTTTAAGTGAGGGAATGGAGCTAACTCCCAGAGGGAGTGAAGACAGGGGTGACCTTCAGCAGGAGCTAAGAGTAGTGAGCCCTTCTGCAGAGCAGTTCCATGATTTCTGGTTAGGCCTCATTTGTGCGATCTGTCCTTACAGCTTACTTGGTGAAGAATTCAGACGCCACACTAGATTCATTACGTTCACAAAAAATTGTGCAAAAGTCAGATAAAAGGTCTAATAATTTTCCTGGATTTTCTTATTCTTGAGGAGCATAAGAACTTAAAAAGAGGAAATGTTTTCAGTGTCATTCTTTGTTGAATCCACTGGGGTGCATCTGGCACATCTCCCTGACTTAGGTTCAACCAAAAGCACCAAAACAAGAGACTTGAAGCTTGACTTCTGATATGTATTTCATGGTAGACGTGGGCAGCCCTTCGTGATGCTGATTTTAAAAGTATATGCTACCATTCCAGAGCAGAGCAGGATTTTTCGGATAGAGGAAAGAAGAGTTCACACCAGAGCAATGCACAGCCTGGCAGTCGAGTCGGTGGGTCTGGATCTGGACCCTTGTTCCCTGTGCTTTAGTCCTGGAGATGACAGTCTGTTTTTCCATAATGTTGAGACTGATTGCTATTTTGGGGGAATACATGAGGCTTGTCTCAGGACTCAGCCTCATCTTATGCTGGTTTACAATTGTTGTCAGATGAGTTATGATATTTGAGATGAGCTGTTGTAAAAACATATGTATGTTCTTAGCTGGCAACAAATTTTAGTATTTTAATGATGCTTAAGACAGCTCCAGCATAGAGAAGACATCGTATTAAAAACAGTAAATCAAGCTCTGCAAGCATGATAGCTGAATTAGAGTTTGAGCTATTCCAACGTCTTTGCATTCTGCTTTGTTGCTGATGTGTACACACACAGACCTATAAACTACTTGCAGTTATAGTTTTGCAATTCAGTGTGTTGCTTACAGCAACAATACATTTTAAGCAAACAGCACAATATTGGATCAGCTATCACCAAAAAAGCTAGTTTTGCTTCATAAAATCCTCCTCAGTACATTCCTTCTTTTCCAAACTGAGTACCTTCATAAGCCACAATTGGAAAAAGCATCTTGTAGAAAGACTAAATACCTGAATAATGACAAAATATGTATCCCATTTACCACTGTCTGATATGGATGAGGGGGTGGGGAGGGAGGTCGAGTAGTAGTGGGTAAAAACTCTTTTTCCTGGTTCTGCACTGAATGATTGTAGCAGTATCCATATCTGGATAAACTGGACAAAGGAGAAAGGTACTCTGACATGAGAAGGCATCTTGAACTGTGCTCAACCTTAAATTCTTGTTTCATGGAATATGAATATTAAACACCAACCCTAGCTTACTCTGACAGATGAGGTTTAAGTTATGGGCTCTCTGCTCTCTGTGTCAGAGATCTAAACCCATGTTATCTCTGGCTTCAGAACAAGCTCAGTAGCTACTTCTCCACTTTCAGCTTCTCATCTGAGCTCAGCTTCTCATTCTCTTTGTGCCTCAGACTACAGGTAAACAACGTCCTTCCATCTTTTGCCTTTCAACTACACAAGGCAACACTGCTTAAAATTCTGGTCTTTCATATTCCATGAGCCCCTGGGAAGTCAATAAATGTCAAAGAAATGTTGGATTGTTTATGTGTTTATTAGGTCCATGCTACATTTCTGAGAAGGCCTTGTGGCATTTGGTCATCACACTCTTAGAAGACATATCACAGGGTAACAGCACTGTACATATATCAAAAGAATTTAGATGTTTCCCACACTACAATGAATCTGTATTGTTCTTGAGACATTACTGGTCGGAAAAGCACTTCCCCCTTCATTATATCTGTTGCCAAATGACTTGCTCAGTTCTCCTTTATTTATTTTTTGTATGCTTTTTTTAAGGATTCATAGGCAAATTTTAGTGCAAGAAAGAACCAGGCTGGTCTTAGAGTTTGTGCATTTTACACAATAATTTTTCTCTGAATCAGTTCCAAGTAACGAGTGCTGTCTCACAGCAAAGGCAAAAAGAAGAATCTCATCGGATTGATGCTTAAACCTTTTGGTAGGATTCAGGTAAAGACTTATGGCTCTAGCATTGGTGATAGCATCTTTCTGGCTGCATGGGTGGTATCCTGTGATGAACTGCAGTCCCCACTTACACAGTTTGACCGGGCATATTCTGGCACTCAGCTTTGGCTAGTTACAGATAGGGTCAGCACTGCCTGCCCCACTGAGTTTTAATTAGATGGTGCAGACAGCAGCTCTCTCTTAAATCTGGATGTCCCACCCATGGATGTGATAAGCACTCTGTTGCCATACCCTGCTGTAGTCTCTCTGAAAATCACACAGCATCAACAGCCTTTGAAATAGAAGTTATCTGTAGAGACTAGAGAATCCAACCATGGTGGCAGAGGGTCCTAGGCCCTCCTCTCTCCCTCACACTCCACCCCACCTCATAATTTCTGTGTGTCCCTTGTTTTGACTGTGGGGTGTATTTTAGAATTCAGCTGAGTTTGGCTTATGGGTCATCTTTTGATTTGGATGGCAATAGCAAACTAACTCTGTCTCCATTAGTGAATTTAGGAATGGAAAGTCAAAACCTGTAGCTTCTATGGTCTGCACTAAGCTTGCAGATCAGTTTTACAAGGCAAGGGACTACACAGAAACAGAAATATGTGGTTTGTTTAAAATAAAAAGCTGCTCTCCAAAGCTTTTCAATGAGCAGAAAGATGTGAGTCACGCATAGCATCCTCGTGCTGGACTTGAGAAGACTGGTCAAGGACGCTGTTGACCAATTCTTTTCATTTAATGAAAAGCTAATATGTGATTGTTATTATCCTAGCAGGGAAGACTGCTTTCTGACTCTTATCTACATTCAGTAAACACCCAGTATGTGGCCTATCATCCATAAAGGGACAAAATGTTGTGCCTTATGCCTGGATTCAAACCAGTAGTTCATGGGCATTCGAATACTTCAAATACGTTGTGCTCAGACTACTGAGCCATGTCTTCTAAAATCCATCATCTGCTGCGGTGTGATAGTTAAAGCTGGTAAACTGGTAATGCTTATTTAATGAATTCTAATAACTTGTTTTTATGAGTAATCTGTCAGGAGGCCCCATTCTCTTTATGCATTTGTCCATCGATCTGTTTACGTGAACAGCTTTCACCCTGTTATTTACAAATTACTCTCAGATTGTGTTGTTCACCATTTAGAAAGTGCTGACAGTCGAGTGGACAAGATGATGTTTTTGATCAGATAATCAATGTCCAGATCATTTATGACTAACAGGAAGTAAATCAGAGGCCTTTCAAAATGGTCTCATGGATATGACTGGCCATCGGCGTGTGTGGCGACATGTTTTTTCTCCCAAATCACCCCTGTACACAAATACATCATTCATGACTACTTTTTAAAATAATAGGAAAAGCTGACATCGTGCTAAAAGTAGAACAAATATCAGCTAATGATTTATTGTTGTTTGGTATTGTTTTTAAGCCTTCTTCAAGGCTTGTTTGTTATTTGTAGTCCAGGCAGGAACACAAGAACGGATTGCCCAGGTGATTCTGCAATAAGACATAGTGTAAGTTACATCTAGGGCAGCAAGGAAGAGAAATGTAAAAGGGAATAAAGGTTACCTCCAAGATATTAAATTCAGGCAGATCCACATCTTGATGGCATACTCACTTAGATGGAAACACATTCACCTAAGTGTGCATAAAATATTATTACTTTTTTAATGGGTCAATTTAGCAGTAAGCCCAAGAATTCCAAGGTCAATTATTTGTATTTTGCATTACTGTAGATAATAAATAATATGGCTGCCAATGTCATTGGGGTACCATTTTACTGAGTATGAAGGTGGAGTGCTATATGACCTGCAAGGAGGTGATAATTTCTGGCAACACAAGACTGCAGTCAACTGGGAAAGGAGTTTATTACTGACAGAATTTTTACTATGCTGGCTGTAAGTTTATTAAGCAGTATACTGCATAATTTCTGTCAGCATATTGTGTCATTTTCTGAGCTATATAATAATATTGCTTTGAACTTCTAAGTGCCTTCCATTTCTGTAGCTTCCTAAAAAGTTATTCCCATCTTAATTGCCATGGCACCTCAGAGAGGCAAAGAAATATTTTCTTTCTCCTGGGAGAATCAATACTACTTTTAGCAGTGAAAGTGAAGGGAAATGAAAGGCTCAAAATCAAGCTAAATCTTTGTCAGGACTGGGCTTGCAAAGGAAGCAGCATCTTGTGTCTTAGCTGTTGGATTGACAGGTCTCAAAGCAGCTGGCCTTGGCCGCAGACTTTCTGCACAACACTTAAGTAAATTCCTTTTGCTTCACTTCTGCAGATATGACTGTATTTCCTGCTCGTAGTCTTGGCTTTTGTAGGAACGGGTTCTTTGGGGCAGTATTTCTGGAGTGTGCTTTGCTCAGTGAAATGGCTGGGTTCTTTGAACACTAATCACCAAAAACAGCCTCCCAAAATAAAAATGTATATTTCTAGGAGTGTCATTTTTCCTTAGGCAGTGATAGAACTGCTTTCCTTGTACAGTGCAGCACAACCACGGTTTCTCCTGTGACAGCTGGTTGAGTCATTTGAGGGAGAGAGCAGGTGCCCTCGACTATCTCAGAACACGCCTAGAGCACCATCACCTGGGCGCCCTCAGGTCATCAGTGTCCATAAGCTGGCCAGAACTTGGACAGGAAGCCTCCGAGGGAAACCCAGGATACTGTAGGCCATTGAGTGGGAGGTTTCTCTCACTGGCCTATGTACCAGCCAAAGGTACACAGAGGTGTTAGGATGGAAGGTACCTCCTCAATAACTGTCTGTCAGATTTGGTATTAGATAAGTCCTCTTTAATTGTAGGACTGGATTAGTCAGTGTCAGGGTTTGCAACACTAAGGCTCTGAGCCCTCTAACCTGTAATAATGTTCACTGTGCTCTCTTTACCTGCTCTGATTCTTGATCATGGGTACACAATCTTCTTCTTCATCGTTATCTCTGTGGTGTGGCTGCGTTCCAGCAATGGGTGTGGTGAGCAGGGCCTCTTTCATAAAGAGTGGATTACAAGTTTGATATGCACTGAATTCTTTGTGATGCTTCATTCCAAACTTCAGGAATAACCCATCCACTTTAGAGTGAAACAATCTCACTTTCTTTCCATGGCAGAGCAGGTGACTCAGGACAGAGGGAGAAAAATAATACCCACCTTCTCCATCCTTCTTCTCCTTTTGCTATAGAACCTTTGAGTTTATTATTTAGTCAGGACTGCAAGGGTGAGCTGCAGAATCAGGTTTTTCCTCTTTTTCATATCTATCTGACAGCAGAAATGAAAGATTTTTGTCAAGAAAAAAATAGTAGCGTTTTCCCTAATTTTTTTTTTCCATCCCAGTAAATGCTGGGAACATTAAGATTAGGTTTTCTGGTTTGGCTGGAGGTTCCTTAAAGAAAAGGGCTAAGGAAGGGATGAGCAGGGCTCTAGTGGCTCTAGAACAGTCATAATTGTAGAGGTAAGATCTGGCTCTCTAATGAAGCATTCTTCATTTTCAGGATTTCCACATCAAGACACTTTTTCTCAAGAGTGTTTTTGACCTCCTTTTTACAGGAACTGAGCAGCAGTTGCTGTTCTGCTCTGTAATGTCAGAGTGATAGGGAAATCTTGAGAGCTTTGAAAAACTTGGTTAAATTTGATTCAGGAACTATTTGTAAGATTAATTAAATGTATAGATTGAGCATCCACAACTTATGGATTTGAGGACGAGATTTGGGATGAACAGCACCTCAGTCCTCGTCAAGCTGTAGCAACTATATTTTGTCAGACCAATGCCTTGCACTTTTGTCATCTTTAGTTTGTCTATTCTGCCTATTTATCTATTTTTATTCTAAATAGGACTATTGCAAAACCTATATGAAAATATTTTTTTTTCCTTTTGATAGGTCTTGTAAAAGCAGTACATGTGTTTAATATCGACACAGAAGAGAGGGGAAGAAGTCAGTGGGACATGGTGTTTACCCATCAAAACAAGGAACAGAAGTAAATCCCACATAGAATTATTCCAGTTAATAGTCCTGCTTTTTACAGAAGACAGAATTCAGCAGCCTTGAAAATGGGGAAATACTCTTGGCAGATCACAAGTGGAAAAAGTGAGGCAAGGAGATTAAACTTGAGGATAAAACACCTACACTGATGAAAAATAGGTTAAGTAATGCTCTGCTTTTCAATTATATTAGAGCTGTAGGTACTGAAGCCTGCTCATTAGCTGAGCCTATAAAATGCCACATTTATTGTGTCATTTTTCTTTCAAATATTTGCCCAATGGGCTTGTGAAATGTTTAGCTCTCACTGCCTGAAATTCCCACTGGCTCTCCCAAAGAAATCTTCTCTTCCCCAGCTTTATACTCAGAAATGTCAAATCCACACCTGCTAGCTCTCCCTCTATTAAAACAGTGCTCAGTACTAACCTTTTTCACATACTCCTTCTGAAGAGAAACATCATGTCCTACTCACCCTCCTGCTGACCATCAAATCTGAGCTGACTCTGTGGGTTCATTGCCAGACAGCCCTCCGGGTCAGTCTGTCCTAGTGTCTTACTCCTCACTGAACTCTGCAGCCCCCTGAAGCTATTATTGACTCAGTTTTTCTCCACAAAATGAGCATGTGACAGCTTGGATTTATTTCAGGGCCTGAGCTATTGCTTTATTAATCAAACAGTAACTATTTGCCTTATATTTTGCACTTGTCTAAGTCAATCACCATCAGCCTTTCATAGCCATCAGACTTCCATCGCCTTTCTTATCCCAAAGCATCATCAAAGTGTCACATTTTGCTTTGCTGGTCACAAAGTATCAGAACTTCTTGTCTTGGTACGTGGGGGCCTTGAACAAAAGTAAATCTCCTTACTGGTCTGTGCCTGTCCCTTTTGCAGGTGTGAATCCTTTCTTTGATGTCAAAGGGTTGTCTTGGGGGATTCATACTTAATTCAGCCATTGAGATGTAAGGATTTAACTGCTGTTGCTTTTTGCTTTTTGCAAGCAATCCCTTGGATTTTCTGAGAGTTTCCATGCAAATGACAGTGTGTTTCCACAACAATCTGCATGCCATGATAACTGCTATACAGGATATGTGTGCTGTGTCTTCGATATATTCCCAGTTCTATTAAGAACTAGTAATCAGTGTCATAGTAAAAACACATTTTCTTTCTGCTGATATTTTCTCTTGTTGTGAGCTATAGACTAGCAGAATAGTATCCTTTAGCCTGTAACTGGTGACTTCTGTTTGCTGAATAATAGCTGACTGAATTCAGACAACCCAATGAAGTAAAAAGCAAAGAGCTGTGAGCATTGCATTGCGTCCTTTGTGTGTTACTTGATGGTTTTCCTGGTCTGATAATTATCTAATGCAGTAGTAGAGAAAAGGTCAGAGTTATTGTGAGGCTGCTTCTGAATGTAATTTTTCAGCCCATTTTTGGCATGTCATGTATATAATCTCCCAGTGATGAATATTTGCATTTCATTGCCATGATTTAGGAGGGTTTTTTTTTTGCCTGTGCTTCAAATTGCTTTCAGTGCTCTCTGCAAAATGTGCTTTGCAGCAATGCAATGTACTTTCTGAGTTCATTTTAGAAATTTGATTTCGTTCTTCCCCTTCACCTCTGGTGTCAGTCTGGTGTAGGGGCAGCACAAAGGAGGTTGGAGAGTAGGAAAGGAGTATGTAGAAGATTTGTAACTTAATAAGAATAATGAATATAGTTCAGTTTATAATATCATCCAAAAAATTTACTTCTCTGCAGAGATTAATGTTCAGAGGTTTTTTAACCTGTGTCCTTGTACATGCTCACAGTGAATTACTATTATTATTATTAAATATAAAGAGAGGAGGGAAGCACTGGGGAGGAAACACAGTATTTCCCTGACTTCTCCAGATCCCTGCAAATACAAAGAAGCTTGTAGGACAGACAGCACATGGCATGAGAGGTGCTCAGAGGTGTTTGTTTTGATAGTGCTTGCAGCGTTTTTGTCTCAGAAGCAGTGTTAATATGCAGGGCAAACCATACATCTGGTTTCACTCATCTTGCCTGAGAGCCAGTCAGTGCCTTGTGGGGAAAAGTTTAGAATAGTGGAGGCGGTAACAGCTTTTATAAGTTAAAGATAGGGTTTAAATGTACCTTCAGGGACATCCGTATGCCAGGCATGTGCCACTTTGGATTCAGGCAATTGACTCATTTCCAGAGTGGTGAGCCCACACATAGGGCTGTGAAGACTTCAAGTGCTTTAGGGGGTTGTATCTTCTTGCAGATGGATCTTATATCATCTATCTAAAGTGTGGGCACCACTGGTCCCATAGTTCAGGAGTTTGGAGCCTTAAGCCTGACAGTATTTAAGAGGCGTTTGGACAATGCCCTTAATAATTTACTTTAACTTTTCATCAGCCCTGAATTGGCTAGAGAGTTGGACTAGATGATTATTGTAGGTGGCTTTCAAATGAAACATTCTGTTCTATTCTGTTCTATTCTATTCTATTCTATTCTATTCTATTCTATTCTATTCTATTCTATCTCTCTCTGTGGCTCTAAGTAAAATACGTCATAGTTTTTTTCTTATTTACAGAGTTCTTATGTGGCTCTCCTTCAGATGAATTTTTTAATGGAATAGTTCAAGAAAAGAGTCCAAAGAGGTTTGTTATGTATTGTTATATCTATTGATGGTAGAAACAGTTCCCACCCTTAAAATCTGTAGTCTAAGCAGCAAATTCAGTCTTTTTTGAAAGCTGTTCTCTTTCTTGAGTTTAGAATGTTTGGTCATCCCATCTTCTGCTTATTATTAGTGTGAATTATATGTTTGCAAAGAAATATGTGAATGTAATTGAAAAGCGATGAGAATAATCAAAAGCCTTGAAAAACATGGGTTGTGAGAAAAAAAATTAATGTGTGGCTGTTTGATCTTCTAATATGTATAAAAGACTGCTGCAAGAGGAAGGAAATAATTCATTTTC
This sequence comes from Cnemophilus loriae, assembly GCA_013397755.1. Lineage (NCBI taxonomy): Eukaryota > Metazoa > Chordata > Aves > Passeriformes > Corvidae > Cnemophilus > Cnemophilus loriae. The sequence continues at coordinate 2,229,779 of VZTF01007679.1, forward strand.
CATGCCCAGGGCATGAGTAATTATGGTTTTAACCTGCAATTCTGAATCTCTCTGCACATTCTCCATCGGCTTGTATTTCTTTCAAGTGACCGATTACTCACCTACTTGCTATTCTCATAAAACGTGCTCCACTCACAGCTACGCAGTGTGATTCCACCTATGAACTCTCTGTGACTCTCAGACAGGCTTCTGTGGGGCAGCTCTCTGATCTAAGTGCAGGTGGGGCAGAACTCTGGTGTAGGTTGAGTAGGGAGCCCAACAGCAAAGCGGAGGAAGGACTTTGGATCTGGGACTCCATCATGAGACTGATACAAGAGAGGGCCAAATGTGAGCCTGTGAATGAAATCACCATTCAGGATTCTCTCACCTCTGAGAGCTTGACTTCAGCGTCTTTCTCTTTCCCTCTTCATGACCTCACTGATAACCATCATATGGCCCAACCCTAATCATGATGTGTGTACCTCCGTTCAGTGTTCTGTAACGGGTCAGAAAGCACTTGGGCTCTCTGCTCTGATAGTTAGCAATATAAATGTTATCTGTGACTGAGGGAAACTTTATACTGTTTTTTAATCTGTTGGACATCCTGCTTGGAAGGAGGACTAATTTTTCAGCTGCAGGAAAACCATGAAAAGGAAATCTTTTGTTGCTGTTTGACTGATTTTCGCACTGACAAATGGAAACAATCAATGGAAGTTACCAGCCCAGGAACATCTATCTTCCCTTTTTCCCGTGTGAAAATCCCTAGTCTAGAATGAGATCAACTTTATTGGGAAACTGAATTAGAATTCAGATATTTGCACTGATGAGGTGGTCTACTTCATACTGCTTACAGGAATTGTAATCAGAGCTGTCTGGATAACGCTGATATCAGTTTAAGCCTTTGAGAACCTTCTCAGTGTGACAGAGTACCTGTTGATTCGTGTAGTCACATCTGCCATACTTGCAGTCCTAATTTTGAATCTTTTTCTTTTCCACTCAAAAAGGTGGAATTAATTTTGGTTGTGTACTTAGAGGTCCTGCTTGGGGCTACTTAACATCCATCTGGCAACCTTTAGTTACAAAAGCTATGAAGGAAAGGGAACTAAAGATTTGTGATGGCTTCTTTTAGTAATGTCTTCCCCTAAAACACAGTATCTTCCACAACAATCATTCCATCTGTTGTATGGAAAATACTCTCTTAGGCTGCATTTCCCTCATAAGAATCATACAGATGTAGGTAGCACTTCCTTGGCTGAGGATTTGGCTCACATTACATTTCCTCTCCATTCCAGTCCCTGGATCTATCCCCATATGGATCACATTCCTGCATGTCTGGCACTGGTGTTTGCTGCTTTCTCCTTTCTCAGTCAAAGGACTGGGGGAAGAGGGATGTCTGTTCTAAATTATAATTCTTTTTGCTTTATTCTTGATCTAAAAAGGAGGCTGTATTTGTTCAGAATCCAGCAGGAACTGAAGACTCTTTTTGAGATGGAGAGGAATATCCAGGAAAACTTTAAAGTATAAGGAACTAGGCAGGAGTCTCATCCCCTTTGTCGCACAGTGGGTAGTCAAATTTTTGAACTCGCTGTTAGCACTCAGAAACTTTGTTTGATTTTGCTATGCAGCTATATAGATTATGCATCTCACCAAACTGTGATTGCTATTGGTTTTATGCTGGCAGTAACCAAGAGCTTGATGCAGCCCGATTGCCCATAGCCTTTAGGCCAACTCGTCCCAGCGCAGTTATCGGTGAGCTGGAAGAAAGCATTGCTAAAGAGTCCTGAAAAACAGCCCAGTGGAACTGCAGGCTGGGATTGACTGCAGGCCAGTGCTCTGCAGCTTGTGATTCAACTGGAGCCTCTCACTGAGAGATCAGGCTCCAGGCTCAGCTGGAGCAGATCCGAGTTCTCCATACAGGGACTAGAGAAAGCAGATGGGCATTCATCATATCCATAGAATCTTACAAACCCAGGTTTTCAGGATTTGCATATAGCTGATGGGGGATTTAAAGCTCAAACCCAGAAGGATCATGGGGAATAAAACCCCTTACTTACATACAATAATATCTTTCCAACCCTATAGCTTCTAGCACAACTGCTTCCCTGCTCTATCCTGCCTCTTTTTTTCTTTGGAGGAAAACAGCTCATTTTTCTGTTTGGTGGTAAATAGAGCTGATGACTGAAGCCAGGATGTTTTTAGCCAAAATAACAACGCTGTAAAAAGAATGATCCACACAAACAACTTTGGTTACTGTCATTCAGAGTCCTGCAGAATGTAAAGAAATTAATTTTGGGAATTCTTTTGCAAACAGACGGACCTGCCACAAGCCTAAACCAGAATCTGCGCCAGTTTTGCTATCTTTTTTCAAGATTTACAGCAGTTTGGTTGTGTTTTTCTGATTCATCTTTTCCTGTTTTGCATTTGGAATTAGTCTGTGCTGATGCAGAAAGCACCAAACTGCCCCAAATGGATCCTGATATTTTCATTCTGAGCAGAGGCTCAGAAGGGGGAAGTCTCATGTAACTCTTCCCTTAAGATCCAGAAAATGCCTCAAAGCCCAGAGACAAACATGAGTAGCCATACTTACTCACACTAGGCACCACCCAGACATGAAAGAAAGCCCTGCAAAGAATTACTGTGGTACTTTTGCCTCAGTAAGAAGGACTGAAAAGTTTTCATCAGAGACTTCATGGTGCTTTTCAGGCACAGCTCTAGGTGTTGAAGAAATGTGTGTTTCTGCTTGGTGTAGAGCTTTAGGAGGTTTGGTGGTTGTGAAGCCATGAGAAACAACACCTTTACTCTGTGCACTGCTCCTCTCTTCCCTGTATGCTCCACTTAAACTGGAAAGCAACTGACAATCAAATCCAGCCTTGCAAAATCTTAACAATTCCCGCACAGATACTGTAGGAAAGAGAACCTCTGCTTTGCATCCCTGCCTAAAGTAGCCTTAGAGGATCGCTGTCCATTTTAGTATTTGGTTTACTCCTTTTCTATCGGTAAAATTGTCCTTGGTTATTTTGTGTTTGGATGTACAGAATCCAAATGAGAAGGTACTCTTGGCAACACAGATAAGTAACTAACTTAATCGCATTTAATATATTTACTTCAGTGAAATAAATGGCCAAACAAACCCTTCTGGCGTGAACATGAGTAAAGACACCTTTGTGATGAGAAAACACCTGCACACAGAGAGCTAGTGCTCCTTTACACTTACCTAGAGCCACACAAGCTGTACCAAAGAGCCCATAATCATGTAAGACTTTTGGGGTGGTAGAAGTATCCTGTTGAGTTTCACCTCTGCTCCATCTAATTTCCCTGGTCTTCTGCAACGTGTATTATTTTTTTAAGTAAGAGGAAACAATTTGCTTGCTAACATTACACTGGTTTAAATAGACTTTCAGGTATAGATTTTCCATAAACCTAGAAAGCAGCGCAGCATATCTGTTGGCTTTTAATTCTGAAATTTATTAGCTCTCCACATCCATTTCAGATACAAGCACAGTCTTAATTGCTCCATTTTTATTCTCATAGAAGATGCAGTAAATCTTAATGGTTGTGCTTCAAACATTAGGAAGCAATGTAGTAGTTGTAGGTGAAAAGTATTCAAAACACATTAAATTAATAAGTGCTTAATAACGTTCCATTTTCAAGCTGTTCATCAGAATTTGTTTTGAGTTTGAAAGAGTGAATGTCGCAAGAATTCTTTAAAGAGAAATGCAACTGGAACACTTCCCCCCTCCCCCAAACTTGAGATTTCCTTATAACGTTTTCCTAACTCTTCCTCCTCTTCTGAGATTTTCAGAACTGTGGAAACAATATTTTTTTTGCTTTAATTATAATGCTAGTTGAGAATGTATTATTTTGGCTACATTACCAGCTCACATACAGTTTGTTTATAGCTCTCTGCAAAGCCATTTTAATAAGGTCAGATTTGCAATTTAAATTAACTTTAATATTTCTTGCAAACTCCAGTTCTGTTTGTTTATGCAAGGGGTAAACATACTGGAAATTTATTGTTTATAAAATACATTCCTTTGTTTCATTTTCAAATTGGTACATCAGGTAGTAAACAATCTTGACATTATATATTTTCTTCTGAGAAAGAAAGAAAACTTTTTCTGTTCTGCAGGAAGAGAAGAAAAGAATGTGGGAAGTGAGAAAGAATGAAGTCAGTTATTCAAAATGGAAATTTCATCTGAAGAAACAATCCACAATGAACAATTTATTTTACAAGTCAAGACTTTTTCCACTTGCAATTTTTTTTTTCCTAGGGATTGCTGCTTTAAAGATTTGCTAAATCACGTGTAAAAACAAATACTTCCATGTGAATATCTTAGGAATCTTCACTGGTAATTTTTATTCCCATACTGAAACGGAATCTTAAAATTGGGAAGTTGGTCGTGACACTATGATACCATTTTTTTTACTTTCAATTTGATGGCCTTTTTCTTTCATGAGAAAATTTTCTTTCATCTCTATTTATATCAACTACAGATATTTTCAAAGCCTTGCATTTTAGCAGCTAATGCTACACTCCTCACAGAAGACACTACTGTGAAGCCTGAGCATGAAACACATTCAATTTTGCAATTAAAAAAATTTGGAAATGAAGAATTTTTTCCCAGACATTGATTTGAATATATAATACCTATCATGTGGTAGCCTGCCAACAGAAATGTGAACCTTATCAGATGAATTTCTGATGAAAAGTTCCTGAAACAGGGTGAAATAATTGTATTAATTTTCCACTACCTTCTTTGAGCAGTTAATGTTTGATATTGTCTTATTTCTATAAAAGCTGTGTAACTGTCTCATAGATCACATGCAAGGCTTGATTCTGACCACTTTGAGCTATTGGAATAACTCTGTTATCTCACTAGTAGCAAGTTATTTTATTTTCTGAGTGCTAGAAAAAAATGTGAAACATTCTGGGCTGGAAGAGTAGCTTGCAAGCAGGCTCCTTGGTCTTCTGTTATAGTATGTTGATGCCTCTCACCTGACTAACCCACCCAAGAACCTGCTCCTTAAGCCAAGAGCCAAAGTTGCTGCAGAATAAGTTGTTTACAGATCTGAAATATGTTGTGGATAGATCTGAAGTGATGGGTCTCAGTACCCTGGCAATGGCAGGCAGGTGTGACAAAGGTACTTGTGCTTAGAGGAATCCTATCACTCCTGCAGCCTGTTGGATCCAGGGTCACTGTACTTTTCCCAGCTCTTTGCATTCCTGCACAGACACATAAAGTCCTCCCACCTTTTCTGCTTCCTGCCTGAAGGAAGGTAGGGGTGACAGCCAGGTCTGCGGGCTCAGAAGATTTTTGATTTTCAGAGACAGCTAGTGGAGAGGCCATGCAGCATGTGTGACTTTGTGCCTGTGGACATGGGTTTGCTGAGCAGGGAGGTTGCTAACCAACCTAGCTATGAAAAATGTTGTGTTGCGTGGATATTTCAGAAATTCTAGCTTTATGTTGGTGGGGGTTTTGTTTGTTTGTGTTGTTTTTTTTTTTTTTGTGCCAGCCTGCTAGCCATTTTTAAAACAGAGAAAAACACAGCCTTCTTGTGAGGCTAAATGCATAAGGGTGTGAAAACCACAGCAATTTGTCAGGCAGGAGTAGGAAAGAGAGGGCAAAGCTTGGGAAGCTCAAAGGAAGAAATCACAAGATGCTGAAGGAGATGACACAGAGGTTATGTTCAGGATTTATTTCCCTTAAAAGTTATTCTGTTTTGTTGTTTTTAAGACGATAATTTCATCCTGCTTTGAAGAAATACAGCTCTTGAGATCATTTGTCTCTAGCAGCAACAGCAGGAAGAAATAAAGGCATGGATACAGATTTTCAAGGCAGTGATAGCCTTTGCCCTGCTTTGTTCTGATTTGCCTGGGAATGGCTTGGCAGAGACATGGATGTTGGTGAGGGCAGAGATTCATCTTGTAGCTATTAAAAGTGAAGAATTTTGGTTCATGAAAAGACTGAGCAAGAAGTTTTCATCAAAATATCTTTTCTTAAAATGAACTCAGTGAAAAATTGAAGTTCTTAAAAATATATGTGTTTTGACCAATTTCTTTTCTCAAGAAAATTTCTGATGTGGAGTTTGGGTCGGACCACCATAGAACAGTGACCAGTTCTTGACAATGTGGCCAGTAGCTTGATCCTTAGGACACTGACCAAAACCCTGAAGTTCACACAAATCCATGGAGCTGACCTATCCTACAAACAGTTGGATGTTCTGAGGAAGTACACTGTTTTCCATCAAAAAACTAACAACCAGAAAATATAAAATGCAAACCCTCTCCCCTCTTAAAAGAATTAAAAACCCACATCTTCTCTTGATGTACAAGAAAACCTCCTTTTAAAACCCTGGATATTTGACATAGAAGAAATATTGTTTTCTGACCAATCTTAAATATTAGCTGCCTCCAATGAGTTTCCTTCTCCTGTGGCAAGAAAGAAAAATTAGATGCATAGGAAAGATTAATTTTCCGGCAGACTGTCTGTGTTTCTGACACAAGTTTATGGGAGAAGAAGCTGATTTCTTCCCTGGGGCTTCTTCCCTTGAAGAAATATCACTCTTCTGGTTTTCCCATGATACACCTGGTGCATCAGAGCTTGCCGTGTGTCATTACATCTTCTTAGGGTAGCATGGCAATTTTGTTCCTGGTTGAGTCCATTAATTCATTTCATAATTACGCATGCTATTTTTCTTCTCTGCTCCCTGTCTAGCTGTGCATTGCCTAAGGCTACAGCACTGAAGTTTTCACCTGGTGGATTCTAACTGTTTGTTGTTGGCATCATTGTAGGAAATATTTAATAATTTGTTCAGATTTTGGAGGTTGAAGAGAGAGGTTAATCCCATTTAAAATGTAATATCTGTCAAAGCATTTAAAATCCAATTTAACAGTTCCAAAACCTGACTCTTACTGTGTACACAAATAAGAAAAAAGCTACACTACGCAAGGTGCCTTGATGAAACATGACCTACACTCCTCTCCACCCTTAATAAGTCAGTGGGAAGAGATAGGTTTGTCCCTGGGATACTGTTACAGTGTAGACATCATTAAGGAGATAAAATTGCTTCAAACATTGCTACTGAAGGTTTACTGAAATAAGAAATGATTGAAATTACTCCTTGGTCAGGTTAAAAATCAAAAAACCCACAGCACAGAATTTCAATCCACATCTAGACTCTAGAAAATTCTTAGGGCAAAAATGTCCTTCGGGAGCAGTCTGTTTCTGGGTGTGAGATAGCCTTTAAGAATAGTTTCCCCATTCTGGTACTTTTTTTTTTTTAATTGAAATAGTTTTTATTTTCTGGCCTTCATTTCCTACAGCCTGACCTTCACATAATCGCAGGATGGTCAGGATTGGAAGTGACCTCTGGAGATTATCTACTCCAACCCCTATGCTAAAGCAGGTTCACCTGTAGTGGGTTGCACAGGACTGTGCCCAGACAGGATTTGAATGTGTCCATAGAAGGAGACTCCACAGCCTCTCTGGGCTACCTGTCCCTGTGCTCAGTCACCCACACAGTAGAGATGTTTTTCCTCATATTTAGATAGGACTTCCTGTACCCATGTTTGTGCTCCTCACTCCTTGTCCTGTCACTGAGCATCACTGAAAAGGGTCTGACCCCATCTGCTGGACATCTCCCTTTAAGACATCTGTAAACATTGCTAAGGTCCCCTCTCAGTCATCTCCCATCTAAACAGGCCCAACTCCCTCAGCTCATAAGGGAGACGCTCCAGTCTCTTAACTGTCTTTGTGCCCTTCTGCTGGACCCTCTCCTGTAGCTCCTTGTCTTGTGCTGAGGAGCCCAGAACTGGGCAGAGCCCTCCAGATGTGACCTCACCAATGCAGAGTGGAGGTGCAGAGCCACTTGCCTTACCCAGCCACACTTTTCCTAATGCATCCCAGGAGACCACTGGCTTCTTGGCCACGACGGCACACTGCTGGCTCATGGTTATCTTGTCCAACAAGTTGTGTCTGCCTTTCTCTCATCTATGATGTCAAGAAGGAGAACTGAGGCTGACTGGAAATAAAATTATTTCGGAGGATTCTCCTGGGAAACTTGTGCTGTGGATATACGGTAGATATATGGTGCATTTCTTCCTACTGGATTACTAGCTGAGGACCACGACCTTCCATGATTTTCTCTGCATCTGCCCTGTTTAGATTTTGATGTTTTGTTTACATTAAAATCTCCTGTTTATATGAACTTCTGAGTCTGTTGATGACTTTAATTTGAACTTGGACTTAAAATTAGTTTGGAGGGCCATATTTTCAAAACTAAATGTGCTGGAAAAATTACAAGAGAGTGTTCCTCCCTTGACTCAGAGAGATAAACTATTATCACATGCCAGCGAGAATTCCTAATGGCTATGTGTATTACATCTTTTCTTTTGCTAATAAATTGAGCACTCAGGAATGGCTACTGTTGAGGGCAAAGTGCCAATCTTGATCAACCAGTAAAGCCATTCACCTGAGGAAATGTCATATTTCAATGAAGATAATAACCCATCTGTTAGGATATCCATTATTGCTCATATTTTTTCATCTCACTTCTCACGAAGGGTGAGGGATGTAGGCTTTTCAATCCATTTGCTGCTGCTTCTTTTCCCCTTCCACTAATATATTACTAGTACTAATTCTTTTTATGTGATTCTTCTGTCTTACGAGATAGAAAGACTGAGTGATATTGGTTGGCTGTATAACAGTAGTAGAGGTTATATGGAGAAAACATATATTTGACTGTACAATGTCCCAGTGAACAAGCCATGAGTTTTCCACATTTTGAAATGTGTAGTACAACCATATTTAATAATCCCTAATGAGATAATTATAAGGCTGAAGAATGAAAGGAGAGGAAAGAAGTGGTCATGACCTCTGCAATAGCTGTGGAGCAGGAGCAGGGTTGATGTGAACCACCTTTTGCACTGAAATGCACATTCCAAACCCTGCTTGCAAGCAGAACTTATGGGATGTTTTAATTCCTATCGGGTTGGAGCCTCTTATTATCCTAGGCCAGTGTCCCAGTGATAAGAGCTTTACACTAGGTGTAAAGTAAGGAATCTGATATTGTATTCTTGGCTCTGCCACTGACTTGCTACATCACCTTACTTGATTTATTTAACCTCTACATCTTAAACTGTCTTCACAATGAAGATAGTTTTACCCACTTTATATGGATGTTGAGGTTTATGTCTTTTTTTTTTTTTTAAATGACAGTACTGTGTGATCTCTAATGACCAGGCTGCTTGTCATTATGGTCTTGGACTGTATTTCATGAATCTTCAGTGATAAACACGATTGTATTTAGTCTTACTCTGGTGGATATTCTGGCCTTCCTTTCCCAGAGACATTTGTTCATTTGCTATTCAACCCCCTGTCACAGTGCTGCAGCAGTACACAATGATCAGTCAATGTAACACACGCCAACTCCAAAAGGACTTGAGCCAACAGCACTCAGAATAAGTGAGTTTCTTAATGTAACACACAGCTGATAAAAAGAGAAAGATAAATGAAGCCCATAATTCATTCACTGTTTGCACTTTCTGGTAGTGAGACATATCAGGTTGCTGAGTAGGATTTTAAATGCAACCCCCTTACTATTTGTCATTAAACACTGCCCCTCCTCTTCCCCCAACCAGTAATACAAAATAAAGTGAAAGCAACCCTTAAAAACGAAGTGTAACCAAGCACTACGATTAAATGAGATCACTTTCGTTTTAGGTTTGTTATTTTCAATCAGACCTTATATAATGAGAATTGAAATTAAATTAAAAAATTCTCTGGTGCAGTAAAAATATAAATGTAAAATGCTGTAAATGCTCTTTCACTGCGCAGCGACTATCATCATAGCTGTCATTGGGGTTGCTAAAAAAACTGATTAGATGAAGCATTGTATCCAGAAGGCCTATGCACACATTAATGGATTTTTGTCCATTCTGTGGTTAACCAATTAAAATTCACCTAAGTACTGTGGGTTTGAAAGCCTGACAGAATCACAGAATTTATTGATTTCCTGTTTCAGCCTAGGTTGTCTGCCATGAGACAGAGCAGAGGGAAAAGCTGAGTTACAGGTGACATGGAAAACTGGTGATGGGATGGGAAATACAAATTATTGAGTAAGATGCAACTGTGCATAGAGAAAGATGGGTGAGGGAAAGGCCAATATGCTGAGAGATATTTCTACTATCTTCTACGAACTGTTCTTGAAATTTTTTTTGGCCTTATTTTTCTGTTCTAACACAGAATGAAGCCTTTGTGAGGGATGGAGGATGGACAGACACTGTTCTGTTCTCACTGGTGACCGGGATCCTTGAGGGTCCCTTCCAGCTCAGCTTATTCCCTGATTCTGTGATTCTTACGTTAATTTAAGAAGTATGCCGTTGTTTAAATTCGCAGACAAGAGATTTTGGGAACCTTGTGTTAGTTCATAAATCCATGGACCTTGTGAGAGATTTGCATGACTTCAGAGGAAGTGCCCTTTCTCTGCCTATGATATCATCAGGTAGGAACAAACAGTATACGTTGCCCAGTAAGCTGCAAGGATCTGGGAAATTTCATGTAGCAGATTATTTTTCATTTACACTTTCATGTATATACTACAATATTAGGGGCACTGGTTTATGAATACTGAGGCTTAAGTTGGGAGAGAGAGATATTTTATAAGGTGAACAAAATTTATAAAATGAAGGGCATTTCTACTCCTGTCCATAGATATATTCTTTTATGGATTTATTCTGTTAGATTGTGCTGAAGTACTTTGCATAACAGAACCTGATAATTGATCTTAAAGCAGCACCATAAAAGAGAAGACAGAGTTTGATTAAACTTAATTTTTATTTAAAATTAAGAAGTTTTTAAGGCCAGGATCATCTAATCTGATTTCTAGCAGGCCATCAAATTTTAGTCAGTAATTTCTATTTTAAGGCTGATACCTACATTTCAACTACAGGCACTCTTAATTTAAGGCAAACAAATGATGGAGATGCTGATACTGGAGGTATTTCAGCATCGGAGTTGAAGCAGTTCTGTTAACAACGGCGTGGTTTGATGGGGTCATGACTGATACAGCCAGTAAGAGAAGGCCTTGGGTTAGCAGTGGTCATCCTGATTGATGCATGGCTTACATTTATGTGTGTGTATGTGGACTCACTGTGACCCCACTTTGCTGCCAGCCAAGAATATTCTCCATTTACTGAACTCCCGGAGCGAAAGGTGCTACAAACACTTAGTTCCAGAGCTGATGAATATGCATTTATGAATACACGAAGCATGGTGGGTCAAAAAATATTGAAGGTCTTACTAAAAGGTAAACCTTCTTTCTAGAACAGATTTCTATCAGCAAATTAGTGAATTTAGTGCGAATTTTGTGCTTAAATCTGTTTTCACAAGCTGTTTCTTTTAAGGGTTAATGCTTGTGTCTCACTGTGTGTAATAATAGTTTTCTTAGGACAGTTGACCTACTGTTGGCACAGTTCTGAAGGTGTCTGTGTTTATACCATCATGTTATCCAAATAAAAATTTAGGTAGTGGTTGAAAGATTGCTTTGGGGAGAGGGATAATTTTTCACCAAAAATTCCCGTAATATCTCATATCCCTTTGTAGTTCATACAAAGCCTTGCTGGTTAATATGTAGTTCAGGCTATGAGGTTTTATTCATTTTTTATGGGTGACTGCTGGTTTCTCTCTGATATTTAGGATCTTGGCATTCCAGCCACTTTAGCTGTGATCTGCAGTGGTTCACTCTATTGAACATAGCTGCACATACTGAGCTGTATCGAAACACTTTTATTTATCATATTATTTATTATATGTGTTGGTTGGGAAGGAGAAGGAACTCTTTCCCCCTGCTTTTTTCTTCTGAAGTATGGTGAACACACAGTTCTCCTACCAACTGTTTCATTTCTTTCTTCTTTATTTCCTGGCAGGATAAACTTGTTGCTTTGATGACCAGGCTGACGAATAAGTGCAGTAACTAGGAAGGCACTGAGGAAGTTTGGTGTTACCATAATGCGACAGTAAGGATGTTTGGAAGCTCCTGGAGATACTTGGTGTAGAATTCTCACTTTCCATTTGCAAAAATGCAACAGATTGTCAAATCTAGAAGAGATTGCCTGCTAGGAATTCAGAGAAATAAGAACTCCTAAATTTTTTCCTATATAGTATAGGAAGCATCTGTGCATGTGTTCATATGCCAGGTACCATTTTGATGGCTGCAGGATATGTGTAAGGGCCTTCTACCCCCTTCACTGCTTTTGTTTATTCAGTAAATTTGACTGATATGGTCATGACAAAATGCGGTATAATTTTGAAATGTCAATTTTTTTGTTTCCACCTGTTCAAGTATTCCTAGACACCTGATATGTGCTTTGATTATTCTGAATTTTGGACCTAATTGAATTGTAATGCCTATTTTGTCATAGACAAAAAGCCCTTTGCCTTCACCAACAGTGTATTTTACATGAGTGAAGGTGATAAGAAGAGAGGTTTTCTAAATCTAGTCAGAAATGTTTGCTCTTTAGACACTGATTGGATGCTTTCAGTGAGTGAAACACAAGGAATTAGAGTGTTGTAGCTGTGTGAAGAATTTGTGTTAATAAATTCAGTGGGTGTCATCCACCCACAGTCTGTGGAGATAAATCCAACTTTCTCACTTTGCAGAAACTTCCCAAGCAAAGCATGTATCTATGGCTAACCAAAGCGACAAAATGATTGAAGCAGGAGAGAATGATTTTCTACTTCTTGCTTCCCATCTCTCATAGAAGAGGTGCGTTGCTCTACAAGTTACTGAATTAGAGGATAATTGTTCTTGAGAGTTATACTGAAGAATGTCAGAGGAGTTCTACTAATGACAATGGCTATCCGAGGGAGTATTGCAGCCAGGCCATCATGTCAATAATGAAGTAGTTTGAAGAACTTTTAAATGATATTTCTGCTGACTCTAGTTGAAAATCCATGTCATATAATAGGGCTGTAAGTGCTATTCTAAAGGTTCTTGTTGAGACAGTATTCTCTGAAAATGAGCAAATCATCCTGAAGGGTGCTCTACTAAATGGATTTATAATGCATTGTTGTCTTAATGTGCATGTCTTCTGACTAACACATTCTGATCTGATTAAGTGCTGATTTTCGCTTGCTTTTAAATTTCAGGGCAATGATGGCTCTGTGGAATAAGATTTCTGCAACTTGTTCAAGAACATCAGTGAAAGAGCACTACAATTTTAAAGATCTCTGTCTTGGTAGATCTTGTTGGCAGAAAGTTTTCTTCAATTAAAACACCTTTTTCTCATTTTTCACTTATTGCACTGCTTTCAAGGCTGTTCTTATGAAGTCAATGCAAAGTATTCTATTGATGGTGATGGGTTAAGTCTTGGGTATGGTATGTGGTGATGGATTGTCATTACAAGAGGAAGTAAGTCTGATTTACTTGTGAAGCTGTTTGTGAGCTTTCCACTAGGATCATCTTCTTCACAAACTTCAGGTCTTGTTCCACTCCGTAGTACCATCATGTATGTTTTTATTTTCTGCATGTTTAAACTCTTATTATACTTAGAAAAAAAATCTCCTTGTTTTGGCTTTTGGCAAGCAATAGAGGCTTCTCATATACAACTACTGATTTAAAATTTTGCAGTCAGAAAAAGGACACTCCAGATGGCACCTTTGTGTGTTGGAGCATGGTGCTAATGATGCCACGGATGTGAGTTCAATCCCTGTATGGGCCATTCACTTAAGAGTTGGACTCGATGATCCTTCTGGGTCCCTTCCAACTCAGATTATTCTGTGATTCTGTGATAAAGAGTACAATATGTTATTTGATTGTATGGAAGTGTACTTTTCTGTCTTTATTTTCTCGTAGCATTGTGTGGAATTTTCTGCATAATCCTGAAGTTCATTCAAATGCTGCTCTACCAGTTCTAGCAATGGAACAACTTTTTTGTTGTTGTTTTTTAACTGCAGGTCCTTTTAAAATTAACCATCCTTTTCATAGATAAGCATTAATTTATTTCTAAAGGAGGATGAATTCATTAATTAATTTCCTGGGAACCTACAACCTGTCAGCCTCACCTCTGTGCCTGGGAAAATCATGGAACAGATCCTCCTAGGAGCTGTGCTAAGCCACATGGAGGACAGGGACATGATTCAAGGCAGTCAGCATGGCTTCACTGAGGGAAAGTCCTGCTGACCAAGAGCAATCCCTGGTGTCAGCACAAGCTGGGGAATGAACAGATCAGAGCAGCCCCGCCGAGAAGGACTTGAGGGTGCTGGTGGATGAGAGGCTGGACATGCCCCGGCCATGTGCACTCACAGCCCAGAGAGCCAAACGTGCCCTGGGCTGCGTCCAAAGCAGTGTGGTCAGCAGGGTGAGGGAGGGGATTCTGCCCCTCTGCTCTGCTCTGGTGAGACCCCACCTGCAGTGCTGCATCCAGCTCTGGGGTCCTCAGCACAGGAAGGACATGGACCTGTTGGAGAGAGTCCTGAGGAGGGACACAAAGTTGATCAGAGGGATGGAGCAGCTCACCTGTGAGGAAAGGCTGAGAGAATTAGGATTTTTCATCCAGGAGAAGAGAAGGCTTCTGGACGACCTAATTATGGCCTTCCAGTAGCTGAAGAGAGCTTACAAGAAAGATGGAGAGAGACTTTTTACAGGGGCATGTAATGACAAGACACGGGGCAATGGCTTCAAACTGAGAATGTGGGTTTAGATTAGCTATTAGGAAGAAATTCTATCTGTGGTGGTGGTGAGGCACAGGAACAGGTTGCCCAAAGAAGTTGTGAATGTCCCATCCCTGGCAGTGATCAAAGCCAAGTTTGCTGGAGGTCTGAGCAACCTGGTCTGGTGCCAGGAGTGTTGGAACTAGATGATCTTTAAGGGCCCTTCCAACCCAAACCATTCTATGATTCTATGGTTTATAAATAATCCTGTAATATGAAGAGTTATTGTTATCCCCTTTTCGCAGATGAAGTGGTTCGCAGTGAAGGAGAGATACACTGAGATTTTGGTCAAAGTACATGTTAATACGTGTGTGTGATTTGAGAAACTCAAGGCTTGTTTTCTCAAGGACGGGAGGTGAGGTTGTGGTGAGTGATGACCTGTTGGCCAGTGTGCCTCATCCCCTCTCATAGGCTGGAGTGGCAAATGCATGGCAGGGCAGAGAAGGGCTCTGACAGACCAGCCTTGGTTTCAACAGCCTTAGCAAGGAGACCAAATAACATCTCTTCCAATATTCCCTGCCTGACAGAACTTTCAGCTTCTGTCACAAGTTTGACAAGACTTCTTACACACCACTCCCCGTAGAGATCTTATTCCTGCATAGAATTTATTTCTGAGAAACAAATGAGGTAGATACAGTCCTGTAAAAAAAAGCCCTTCTACATGAAAGGCAATAGTAATACCAACAGAAATGCTGAGTTCAGATTCAAAAGGCAAATAAAAGTCTTCTGTTTGGCAGACAGAGTAGCTGTGAAGCAGAGGGTGTACAGCAATACTGTAACAGATCCTTTCTCATTCTTTCTACTGCTGCAAAGTCCATGTTTTGGGAAACTGTAGATTCAGTAGCATTTTCCATCTGTGTATTGTGGCTTCAGGTACCTTTTTCCTTAGTGCTAATTCTGTTTCTTGTGCCAGTTGGGTTTGTTGTTACGTTTAGCCTAGGCTGGGTGCAATAGTGCATGTGGTCACCGCCTCATGTGACCCATTGGGAACGTAGGAGTGTGCATGTGTGTGTGTCTGTCCGTCTGTGTCTGTGTGGGTAGGGGCAGCTGCTCTGCAGCTGACCTCCTGGGTGAATCTGACCAGTGAAACTATGACTGTGTTGCTAGTGCCATACATTTCCCAAAACTAGAAGCTGTATGTGACTCTCTGCTTGGAAACCCAGGGCAAGCCAAGAGAAGGATCAAGAGGCAGACACTGTAACACTGAGGGAGCTGTTTTGATCTGCAGTTCTGCCTCGCAGATCCAGCATTGTTTTTGTTCTATTTTTTCCTTCCTCAGTCTGTGTCAAGAGAATACTCTAGTGTCATAGCATTTGAAAATACCCTCAAAGACACCTTCATCTAGATTTCCATATCTTACCAAAACCAGATGACCAGAAGTCCCAAAGCCACCTATTGCTTTCTCTAATGCTTTGGAAACATAACTGAAACTTTTTTGATCATTTATTTAAAATGTGCCTGTGGGTTAAATAGAGCAACAGCCCAGGAAAAGAAAAAAGAAGGAGTTGTTCAAACTTCCTTGAAATAGTGTTTTGTGCCTGAGCTTGACACGACTGCCTTTAGGGATGAAAGCTTAGAGGAGGGAGGGATTGGTGTGACGTAAGGAGAAGGCACTTGAATACACCTTGTACCTATACAACATGTGAGAAATGCCTCCCTGCTAAGAAAAGCTCTCAGTTGAAATAAGGAGACTGGAAATAACCAGGATGATCTCCTTTGATTATCTGCCACGGACAAAAGAATACACCCTTCCCATGGGGCTTGGCTGGCTCTGTAGATGGGCTTTTGTCTGCTTGTCTCTGTGCATGTGTACTGAGACCCTTTTGGCTCTGTTAAACTGGTGGAAATGAGGGACTTGATTACCAAATAGCTCTGAAGTCCTGGAGATTGTCAGTAATTCTCTTTCACTACTGTCAGAGTGGACTTTCACTACTGTCAGAGATGACTCAGCAGATGAGAGTCTGCAGTGAAGGGTTTTAGAGCTTTGCCTGCCTTGACCCCATTTGAAGTCCTGCAGCATACAGGACCAGTTTTTACAGGGTTTTGGAGGGTGAGACAATCAGGATCATAATAGGTTTTAGATTCAAGTCAGATGTGCAAAGTCATATTTGCCCTGCAGAAAGAAGTTCAGGATCCAGTCTAATCATAAAACAGGTTAAAAATTTAACTGGAAGTTTTTTGCTTTACAAAGGATATGTAAACAAGACAAAGCCCAGCTTTCACTTAAAATCATATGAGCAGGCTTGCATTTTGAGCTATTACACCTTGGATATATCAGGGCTTTCTGGCATGATATTGCCACTATTTAAATATGGTAAATGGCTTGATGTCAGAACACAGATTCTCTGTGTTCATCACAAAAAATCTTGAGATGCTGAAGTCTCACTTCAATTAAATTTTCATCTTAAGCATGTTTATAGGATTCAGCAGAATCTCACAGAAATATAATCTGCAGATCTCCCTGTCCTTGTTTATGTCTCGTTGCCTCCTTGCCATCTCCTACCATAGGGCACCACATATTGATGTCTGACCCCTGAGCGAGGATGCAGATACACATTTCTGGAGTGACATATTCTATGATCTGCCCTGGCCCTTGAAGCAAATTAAGTGCTGGACACTCACTGCATTTTCCCAGCAAAAAGTTTTGCAGAAATAATGTTTTCTATTGAAAAATCATTTTGACAGCAATGTCCCAAAGAGCCTCACCAGCCAGCTGTATGTGCTGGAAAATGAAGTTAATAACAGGGAAAAGCTTATCTAACAAACAGGAGAAAGAACTGTAAGCAATGTGTCTCAGGACAGACTGCCAAGTATTGATTGTTTGGGATAAGAAACAAATAATATTAATCTGTTAGTCACAAGTGGAATAGATAGAATGCTGTGTTTCTGTAAGCATGTCTCCTGGAGCTGAGACATAAAGCAGAGAAACTTTACAAGTGTCTGTCAAATCAGCTCAACTGAAATAAGATGTATCTCTTGATAGCAGCAGCAGGCTGTCAGCTGTGTGACAGATCTGAATAAAATGCTATTTTCCAAAGATTTCTTCAAGAACAGAAACATAAAAGCAAAAGAGAAGAATACAAACAAAAATCCTCCACACACAGTCTCTTTATTACCAGTGCCTGAATTTTGAGTCAGAAATACTGCTACTACTTCTGAATAGATATACTTCTCTGTTTGATGTCTCTTAGAATCACTGAATTTATCATCAGTTTCTTTGCAAGATGACCAAGCCCAACAGCAAAGGCTGGACACTATTCTCCACTGTTGGATAGGTGTCCTTTCTTCTGGGTCATCTGCAGCATGGGGGGAAAAATAAACTAGAAAAAGCCTAAGCCCTGGAAGGAGTGCAAAGCTGACCTCATTTCTGCGAAATTTATTTTTCGGTAGACCTCCAAGGGGGTTAAGAGGATGCATAAATTACAAAGTTGTTGGCTCCCATGTGAGGAAATACTGGAAGAACAGCAACTTGTGGGATCATAACTCATATTTTTCCTGCTCTGTTTCTATAACCAGGCTCCTTCTTATCCATTCCCTCTGATCTTTTTCCCTACCTCCTCATCTAGTTGCTGTCTCTGCCTGTGGCCTACAGTTGCACTCTCCCCAGTGACATTTCTCAGTCCCAGGCTTCAAACTCCTTGTGCAGTTTCTGCTCTTTCCAGGAGCTTCTTGTCTGGAGATCATCAATTACCTAATACGTACCTGAGATCCAGCTTAAATATCCAGTTTCTCTTCCTTGTTGTCACTCACACTGATCTCCTCACCCAGTCTGTTCCAGGGTTTTCTCCCTCATGCATCTTCCAGTCCCAGTCTGCTTTTCCTCTGCTCCACTCGCTGGTTCCTGTACTGGATGCTGAAGAATATGTGGATTATGAGTTGGAGCACTGGTCATGGAGAACCACTTCCAGAACTGCTGTCACACATGCTGCAAGTGAACAGGATAATCTTCTGCCACCTCCTCCACTTCTTACTTCTAGTAACAGAGATGTATAGATTTAGAGCTATTCCTGAGGACCTCCTTTTGGTATCAAATGCAGTTTGATCACTTCAAAAAGCTTTTTTCCCAGCTTTGTTAGCCTGCATGTTAGTCTAGACAGACTGTCAGACCTTAGAATGGAGCAATACTGCTTACCACACCTGAGCTGGGCTGCTGAGAGCTAGCTCAGGTATCTGCACAAGGGGATTTATTCAGACCACAACACCAACTCTGCCTTCTGCTCTGGGCAATATGTTTTCCATCCATTATATCTGAAAAGGACATCTACAGCATAGTAGTGACTCCCTGGTTTAGTCTCTGTATTATCCCAGAGCAATAGCTGAAGGACCAATCTTCCCCATTTCAGCATTTCAGGAAGGCAAGGAATCCCTCCTCTTTTTTGGCCTTTTTCTCCAGAGCTGATTATATTAAGCATGACCTGTGTTTTGTTCTGCAGCTGTGAGTGCTGCTTATGCTGGTTGTAGGCAAATTTCTCAATTACCAGGTTAATCTCACATCTTCTGAATTGCATAGGGCACAAGCTGGCTGACAACGCTGTGGCAATAATAATCACAAGTATGTTAGGTTCTCTGCATCGAGTCACCAAGATGCTCTGAGATTTTGGGGTCAGGAACCATTTGTGACTTCAATTAGAATGACAATGAAAGAAAAAAAAAAAGGAGGGAGAAAAGGAATTAAAACCGTAAAGACTCTTAAAAATATTTATCTGACATCCTCTTAATCATTTATATGCTGCATCATTTACATGATGGTTTGCACATCCTTTTCCAGCTTTTTAATGTTAATTACAATACTGAAAGTTTTATTTTTCATTTGTGCATAGACTCAAAAAGAACACCAGAACCTCCTAATGTGACTGTCAGATCAATGTCTTGTTTGTTTGGCTTTAGTGTGCATATGTGTGTGCTGAAAAAAACGAAAAATATTTTAAAGACAAAACTCATCAGTTATGAGTGTATTACTACATTAGCTAATAGCATGTTTGGATTAAAGGTATCTGATGAATTGTAGCATAAGCCTTTTTACTCTGATTGCTATTAGAGTTGTTATCCATCCTCAGCTTCTAAAATGAAATGGTTTCACAACTTGTGTGTTTCCTAGGATTCTGTCCAATTTTGGTTTTCAACGGTTTTTTTGAGCTACTGCTTTATAGCATTTTTTGTGTGGGAAATAGTGACAAACTTGCTTAAACAGTGATCAGTGGCAAGACTCTTAGTGATTTCAAGCTGCAACAGAATTTAGCTTAATGAATTCAATAACTTTTAACATGTCTCAGATGTCTACTAGTGCTGTTATTAATCAATCTCTGCCAGCTGCTTGGACAATAGCTTCTTGTACTTCATAGCCTTGCTTAATCAAGAAAGTATTGTTGCCTGAGAACTTGGCAAGGACTTTAAGCCAGATTCATATTTCATTTACTTCTGTGAACTTTGAGAAATGGTGTGGACACCAGTGGTGTTTTCCTGGTTTTGCTGCTGTATAAATGTGATCAGTATATGGCTCTTTAGTTCTTAAATTTCTCTTAAGAGATTTATCCCATTCACATGCAGCTTTTATGGCAAGCTCTTTATCTGTGAAAACCCCTTTGCTATGGATGTGTGCATATGTGTGGATGTGCATGTGTTTATTATGCGTGTTGCATAGAGCATTAAATCTTACCCTTTTCATTTGCCTGGTCCCTGCAGGCCAGCACAATACTAATTACCTTGGAAAATGATTGATGTTTGTGTTAAAGCCAATATGCAGGTGGAATGTGTTATAATTTTCCATTCTTTCATTTATCTGCTCTTAACAGCTGATTGCTGCCTTGCACAGGGGACTGTGAAAAGCTTTACCAAAGGAAATATTTGGATACATGCAAATTTAAATCACAATTGCATGATGGAAAGGTCTTTTATTTTTTCAGCTTTTTGTTTTTGATTTTTTCCCCATATGATTTGGTTGCATTCACATTGGCCAGTCTGAGAGGGACCTTTCAGAGAGCTGACAAACGGATGGGAAAAGGCTGTGAAAGTGCAACCAAGCAAAGAGGTGAATTAAGCTTGTCCAAACATTTAAACAGACTATGGTGGAATAAAACAACTTTCCGTTTAATCCTTCATGCTAGTGAGCAGACATCGCAGGTCAAATAATATTAAAAAACAAAGTTCAATACACATACAGGAATATATTATTTCTATCTCTAGAACCCAGCATAACTCTCTGTAAAGTTTTGATTGTAAAGCTGTGATTGTGGAGGTGGCCAATGTCATCAGGCCACTCCATTCCCAATAGGAAGAAGAAGAAAAGAGTTAATAGGAGTCTGTCACCTTGGACTTCCAAACATTGCAAGGCCACCTTGAACTCCCAAGCATTGCAGGGTTCCCCTTGCTTCCTAAGCCCACTGGCTACCTGTTTCCTGACCTGTCTGGACACTGTTCTTCTAGCACTGTAACTTCTCACAAAATGCTTCTTTTGCTTCACAGAAATAAAATTTAAGTTCATAGAAGAAATTTTACTTACCGGAAAACTTAGATGCTTTCCAATTCATGCCTCTCTGCCTATCAGAAGATCCATAACTTCTCAGACCATGTCTAGCATTAGGATTTAGCTCTGGTTCTACCAAGGCTGTAGTCAGGCTTGAGTGATAATACAGTATCTTTCTGATGAAGTAAAGCCTCAAAGGCTTTTGGTTTTCACACAAAAGGAGATCTGGGTCATTCTGTTTGGTTACCAGTTACGTGTTATTTGGTTTGAAGGGTCAGAAGACAAGTGCAGGCAGATAATATTTTGCTTTCAGTGGTTTGCTCTATTTCAAAGCATCAATACAACACTCTCTTAGTTCTCGAACTCTTCAATGAACAACAGAACTTCTTTCATCATTCCTCTCCCTTGAGCAATTGGTCTGAAGTTATATTGGTACACAGAAAAGAAGAATTACAGATGACATGGAGTATGACTGAACGATCCAGTGGTAAAACTTCCAGCCTTATTCCTAATTCACTCAATTTTAAATCGATTATTTGAGCAGAGGAGTCAAATGTGTCCAAAATTCTGGATGCATCCCATCAGCTCCAGTAGCTGATGTGGATAGCCACATCTGTCCAGGGAGCCAGCTAGACTTGAACATATTTTAGATAAAGCAGCAAGTAAACTCCAGAGCTATTGCTTCCACATCAAATGCACCAATAATGACTTTTTAGTAAAATAATACTAAAGAAGAAATTTATTATTATTACCAACAGTAGTACATGCTACACTTTAGCCATTAGACTGAAACCTGTAAATGTTCCACATGAGAAGATCTCATAAAAATTAATGGCAGACTTTTTGGTACAAGCATATTTACTACTCTCTTGTGATTGACATTTTAAAAAGTATTTTGCTTAGGTTTTCCTATTCTCGCTATAGTTCAGTAGCAAGTATCCTTTTCCAAAACTGTTCACATGGAGGGGGTGGGGAATTACACAAATGTTTTAAATAAATAAGCCTTGCAACAGAGCAGTGTAAAACCCCAACCAGTGGCTGCTTTATGGATTTAACAGCTTTAATTCTTGTCGTTGTTCACTGGGCTGGCATCTACCTTTTCTCTCATTTTCAGTTAGTCATACTTAACATGCTTTGTTTGCCCATGCTACCTTTGAGTGGTTCTTGTGTGGTACGTGGCAGTGTTCAGGGTTGGGTGTGTGTTTCTTATACATCTGGAATATGGCTAACTAACTGAGAATGAATTTCACTCTTGGAAAATGCCAATTAGCTTTAGTGAAGCTGCTCTCAAGGAAATGAATTTACTGTCCTCACCTAAACAATAAACAATTTTGAAATGATCCCAGACAATTTTTTTTCATATTTCTTCTAAATGAAGAAGTTCAATGCTTTGGGTCAAAATGGCATTTCTTTGATTTTTTCAGTTAATGTAAAAAAGAGAAAGTAATTCTTAAAATTCCAGACTGAGCAGAACCTTTTATTATTTTTCAATTAAGTTGATCCAATTTAACAGTTTTACTGCATCATCACTGTACAAAATTTGTGTGGGTTTTTCAATTTTAAAGTAATAAAATACAGGGTATTTTTTATTATTAAGCATTTTAGTAACAGTGAGAATTCAGTTCTGGCTAATTACAGAATTATTGTGCTCTGTACCACGGCACAGAGTTCAATGGCAGTTTCTCATTGCTTCAGTCTTTAATAGTATGTTTATTTTAGGAATTACATAAGTCACAAGTATTTGGTTTACTTTCTCAAATGCATCGTCTTGTACTTTTTCCCACATGAGCAATTAGGATATTTGATTAGTGTCAATGATTTTGATATGAATGAGTTTATATCTCCTGCAGAACAGACACATTACTCAGTTATGAAAACCAAGTGACTTTAGGAGGATAAGAAAGTAGGAAATGTATTTTCCAACAGATACAAAGCCAAATATTTAAGTGAAACGAATACAAGGTCTCTAGAGAGTTGTTTATATTATAGCTATAGGAGAAAAAGCAATAAAGTGAACACTTTAGCTGTGCTGAAACAATCTGTCACAGAACAGACACAAAGATGTTGACATACCTGCAGATATCTATTTTCCGCATTCACTCATAGAATTCCCAGGATCATCCTCCTCTATGCTATTGATTTCTGTGCTATTTCTTTGATAGATACAGGTGTCTCATGATGTTCTATCATTGTGTGTTTATAACCTTGCCATTTCAGCGTGGCAGAGAGCTATATTAAAGATGAAGATGGAAAGAAAGCTAAATGTTTAATTGTAGTGAGTGGAATCCATCCCGTGTCTGATAACATGATGCATCCCTGATGCCATTTAATCACAGTAGAGAGGTATCTCCTAACTTTAACAGATGTTAGCTGAGTTTCCTCAGCTTGTCTTTCTACACAATAGAAAAGTGCGTGGTTTAGTCCACTGTGTGAGTTTCAACATGTAGTTTAAAAATACTGTACTTATTTCAACCAGCTTTTTATTTCTTTTCCTAACCACCCATATCTGAATTTTTTCAGCAGCTCATAGGACTAGAAACAAGAAGGTAAATCAGTTGTGGCAACTGGCATTTCTGTTTTGTTACTATAAAAGGTGTGATGGCTTTTTTGGAGAGAATGTAAAACCTCCTATATGCTGCCAAAAGTGTTCTCTTTTTTTTAAAAGATCTGATTAATGGGGAATGTAAAAGCATTTGCTACTTTTAACAAGCTCATCAGGTATTTTGTTTTTGCTGATAAAGAAATCAAAGCAAATCAGTTCCAAAAGTCTATACCCTTCACTGTACATGTGACAAACACTAAACTTCAACAAGACCAATCCAGGTTAGCCATCAGGTTAAAAAAACCCCAAAACAAAACAGTAGATGTTTCACAGTAGTGAAGCACTGGAATGGACTGCGTAAAGTTGTGGTGCTCACATCCTTAGAGGTCTTGATTAGACAGATATCTGTCAGTAATGTTGCAAGTACTCCCATTCAAAATCCCTCTGTGATTAGAGGAATACATGATTTTATGAGGGCCTATACAGTAATATTTTTTCCATAATCTATGGCAAGTATTGCTATTCCTAACTGTCAGGCAGAATACAAACAGCAAAACCCAGAGCAGTGGGCACCAAGAAATCTAAGATTTTTGAGGTATTTTTTATTTTTAAAGTTCAGGTCTAGGCGTAGAATAGAGTTACTGAAAGCAATTCAGATCTGTAAGTCAAAATTATGTTTTTCAGATATCTTCTTCAGCTGCAGCCTGCCTTTAGAGCCTTTAGAGCAAAGTGTTAATGACATCAACAGTCCCCGGAGCTCCCCAGCTTTGGCTGCTGTTCATGCTCAGTTGCTTTTCTGCACTGGTAGAGTGTGGCAGCATTGTGTCAGCCTGCCTCCAGCACCTGCTGGTGCTCCCTCTTACCACGTGTGAGTGGTACTGTCATGCTGTGCTTATCAGCCCAGGCTCAGCAAAAGGTCCTGGTTCTGTGTGAAGCCTAGCTGGAGACAAAGATGTGTTGTTGCTCTGCTGAGAGAAACAAAGACAATATTTATGGATTGAATAGCATAGCAAAGACAGTGAAAGGTCAAGCCATTGTCAGGGAAAGCATGAAGGGGGTCAGCGCTCTACATATTCTTCTCAGGAAGGATGAGGCGTTTATACATAGAGTGATACCAAAGATATGTGACTTGGTAGTTGTAAAACTAATACCGCTTTCTCTGGGCAACAGTCTGAAGGATCAGGCCATATTTGCCTGATCCTTCGTGCTCCCTGCTGAGAGGTGGAGCTGACTGGAGAGAGTGGCAGGTGCTGGAGAGGCTGGTGGGAGAGCAGGGAGGGCATGTTATGCACAGCAGGCATGGGACAGTGACAATGATTGCCAGGTCTGTGTAGGTGGGAATGTAACCTGTGAGTGCCATGAAAGGGGATGTATTAGAAGAGAGAGAAACCACCATCCCCTGCTGCAGCCTTTGACATGGGATATTTTTCTCATACCTCCCTAAATTACCAGAGTAAGACTTCATAGGACCTTTTTTCCCCAAGTGGAAGTTCTTCACAGAACTAGTGCCATTTCTGTACTTGTTAAAGGATGAGACGGACTTCCTCTTAACAGGACAGGTGTCTGATAACGCCGGTACAGTACAGCACAGCTGCAGTGATTCACTTACAGCTAACTAGCTCCAACACCATAAGCTGTGACAGCCTAAATCTTATGTGGGAAACATTCCTGCAGGGCAAATGGCTGGGCTGTTTGCTAGTGCTGAACTCCACACTGTTACTGGTAAACTGCTGCCAGCTCCTGAACTGACTAATTTAAGGCAAGCTCGGACACAGCTGCTGTTGGCCATAGTGCAGTGACCAGCATCTGGACATACACTGCAAGGTATGTTCTCTTGCCAAAAGACACAGGATCAGTTGACTGCTGAGTGGAAAACAATGAACAACACATCTATTTAATACTTGCTTACCTCTTCAAACATTACAATGGGCATTATTATATTATTAGAGCAAGTACTGTGTACTTCAACAGGAGAAAGAAAGAAGATGCAATTTCCCATTCTGTTGAGAAAATAAAGTAATTATATGAACTTTTCAGTTCCTTGTAATATTTAAAATCTCGTTGATTTGACAGGACCTAGGGAAATGATAGGTATCAGGAAATTTATTTTGTGAAAACTGTGTTCAGTTCCTTCCTTGTCCTGCAAACATGCAGTTGGCTCCTAAAGACACATAAGGCCAATACTTTTTCTTAGCAATATAAGATTATGCAGTCCATAAGATACTGAAGACACATTATTTTATCTGTCAGTTGGTAAATCTAACTTTTAAATTAACATAATGCATTAGCATAAAATCTTGACCTTCTGCCTCAAAATCTATGATCTCAAAAATCTGATTGCACTAATATCTTTTAAGGACATTGGCTACTTAAACAATTTTATTACCTTGTCTGTGCATACTTCAAACTAACATATTAACACATTATTCATTTTACTGTTTTATTATCCCATTAATAAAACTATAAGCCCTCCCATGTTAAATTCTTCTCTTTATTTCTGTTATATAAACCCACAAAACTTAACAAGACGGGCCTTTCAGGAGCTAAGTGGTCTTTTATTTAGAATGATAGGATTGGGATTCACTTGTCCAAGCTTCATAGCTGGGATTCATCTCCCAAACATTTTGGACTGTTCTACACAATCAGATGCCCGTCAGAGATCCTGCATTTCTATTACACATTTGTTGCCTGTATCTATCAGGTTTTTGAAGGCCCCTAAAGTTGATGGCCTTCTTTCACACCAGTGAGATTCTTCACACACGTCATGCTCCCACACGTAAGTCTAAGCTTTAACTCTTGCCCCAGTCACACTGCAAGATGACTTATGCCAAATTCTTGACACGCCATTGTCACCTACTGAGCTCTTATGTTCCATGACAGGCTTATGCTGGCATGTTTAAATCAAAGCCTGGAAGAGGCAGCTAGGCTTCAACCTTGATAACAAAGCTCCAGTCTCAAATGTACAGTGGTCCTTCTGGGCTCAGCTATCCACATAACTGAAGAGAAATAGGAGACAATGACTTCACAGGCCTTTTGCATTACCTACTCATCTCCCTTAAGGCAAGTAATGAAATGATCTGGTTCACTTTCTGCTGCTAGCACCTGCCTACTGACTAATCTTAATGAGTTAGTACTCTCCTGAAATCTCTGGGATATTTGTAGATGCTTACAGGATGCTGAGCAATTCATTAACTTCTCCATGGACATCAGAACATGAATACAGATCACGGAATGCCTACTCTTTGGGAGCTGGTACTCTCAGGTTCAGATTCCCCACAGCAATGTCGTCATCCTTTAGTGGGTTGGTGTCACAAACATGCATACACACCTCTCTCTTAGGCTGCTCCCGACTTCTCTTCTGACACTGGGATTAGAATATAAACCACCCTCTCTTTTTCTTTTTTCCTTTATTTTTAACTGAAAATTAGGACTACTTTTGCTCTCCCTGATTCCTTCTGTGTCGTCTACAGTCTTCGTGCATAGAAAGGCATCTCTGAAGGACAGTGTGTGTCACCTGCCTGAGATGAGAAACCTAATCTGCAGCCACCTTGGATTCCTGGAACATGCTGTTCTGAGACATCAGATATTCCCTATGTCCACCTGCCTGCAGTGCAGGCTGTCTTCTGAAAAGCAAGCAGTTCAAATTGAACCACAGCATCCTGAATTTTTATGTCATGGATCTGCAAAGTCTACAATGTTATTTAAGGATATCTGTAAGAACAACAGCTTTGATCATGTATAGTAACTTGCCTCTGTAGCAAGCAGAGTTCCTGTGACAGGAACTTGCAGGAAAGAATGGAATTGTCTCAAAACATAAACTGGTACTGAAACAAGGCAGCCCAGGAAAGCGGGGAATGTCTCAAAATTATAAGCAGTTATATGAAAGCAATAATATATATGTAAATGTTTCTGGTTTGTTTGTTAAATGTTATGCTTTGTGTATGTCAAGAATAACAGGTTATCTTGCTTTCAAAATAGAAAAGAATCTGTTTTAAAGCAACAACCAAAAAATGTAGGAGGTTCAATTTTTTGACCTGATTGCCTCTGTGGTGTGTTTTTGTACAATTATTGTAGCAGGCATTAGGTTACTTATCAGATGAATAGCTTCATATCCAGTGATTTTTAAAGTCTTCATCTTTTGAATAATTATTATGTTTGCAAATAAGCATCAAGATTAAAAAAACAAAAATTGGAGAGAAAAACAAGATATATCACAAAGATAAAATTCTGAAACTTTTAGTCCCTTTTAAGGAGGGGTTTATCGCAAAGATTTAATCTTTAATTAAATTTATATATTTTATTTATAGTTCCTTTTATTATTTTTTCCAGAACTTGCTGACACAGCAGTGGTTTTGCTAACAGAATCTGTGGTATTGCTATAATAAATATTATGACGAAACCCCCCTCTGTACTATTTCCCTAAGCGTTAGCATTTTGAGAGTGCATTTGGGTTTGACCACCATGAATTCATGCATTGTATATTTGACTGTAAAATCATCATTGTTAAAATATATGGTCTTAATGGATCTGAACTGGCACAGGAAAGCCAAAGACAGAGCTTACAAACAAGGAGAGAATTGTAAGTTTTTTGGCAGAGAGGAGAGATGCTGTCAGCAGCTCACCAAACTTACATTGTCCAGTGACTGAAATGATGTTCTTAGTTTTGTTTGTTTGGTATTTTGTTGTTGTTGTTATTGTTGTTGTTGTTGTTGTTTTTTGTTTTTTGTTTGTTTGTTTTGTTTGTTTTGTTTTTTTTTAAATTATAATTAACTCCCTTGCTGTCTCAGTGTTGTTTCTGCTAAGTCTGCCATTGTTACCTCTTTTCCACCATTAGCTATGAAGATACTTAAATGAAGCAAGGTTTGGGACCGAGCAGGTTCAGAGGGTGTGTCAGCAAGCAGATAAACAAACAAACAAACAGACAAACCCCTGAAAAGGCCAACCACAGAGAAAGAAATGCTCACTTGGTGCCAGACAGTAGTCTAGGCTGAGATTCACAAGCAGCTTTACACACTGATTCATTCATTTAACAACTGCGCACAAACAGGCTAAGTTTATGACTAAGTTTAAGTATCTTTAGACTTCATGTAACTGTTTACTTCTCCATTTGCGAGCTTCTCCCTAAGGTCCCAGACAACTACTGTTACTGAATAGAAGGATGATGAGGGTGGCAGAACGTGACACGTGTAGGAGAAATGGCAGATTTATCTTGTGTGTAGTTGAGACCCATCCCTCTTTACAGAATAAACAATATTTAACAAATGAAATATAAGTGATGAAGACAAACGATAATGGCTGAAAACAAAGGAGTAACGTTTCACAGAGTGATGCTGAGAATAGAAGGGAATCTAGATATAGAAAAGCACAGGTAGAATGTTTTTGGGAGAGTTTATCAGAACAGAATAGAGGGTAAGAGGCAGTAAGCAAAGGCTAGCAAAGTCTCAGATTGGAAAGAATCCACGGAGAACTTTATTTAAATTCTCCTCTTTCCTTCCTCAAAAACAGCACTACCAAAGGACAGTTTTGGAATAGAGCCCAAAATGAATAAGGAAATTGTACAGTTGCATAGGGCGCTGTGCAAATATTTTTTGTACAGAGAGAGATGAGAGTCAGTCTTACTGTGTCTTGATAGGATGCATAAGTGTTGATCATATGTTCATCAGGGTTGTGCAATCAAGAGATTTTATGAGTAGGTTTCGAGTACAATCACAATACTCACACACTTCTCAAAACAACATAGCTTAAATTCAGGCTTCTCTCTTCTGGGTGGTAGCAAAAAGGAGAATTGCTCTGGATTTGCAAAGTTCTTCAAGTAAACAAAAGCCTTTCCAAGGCATTGAGTTTCCTTTGTCTTCAAAAAAAAGGAGTTTTTTAAGAGCCATTTAAACTCTTCAGCTGACAAAGAGTACCAAAACTGGTATTGTATCCCTGCACTCGAGGCAAAAAGCTGTGAATTTTCGTTAAAAGTAAGAGAGATAAAAGAGAAAAATACAGAAAGTGAACTGACATTGTCTTATTTCAGGTGGCATGAAATCTGTACAACTGAAATTTAAGGAAGTCAAAGAAAAGGTGATGGAAGGTTTCAATATGGTTGATCTTGACATGAGTGTATATTACAGGGTCTCACGGTCTTCTAGTTCTATTTTCTGCAGTTCTACAAAATTCTGGTGAAATATAGATACTCATGTGCTTGGAAACTCTGACAAGGTGCCAATACTGTTGACAGGAGGGGTTATTTTGATTGTTGGTTTGGTGATTGGTGGTGGGGTTTTTTTGTTCCTTTTGTTTTGTTTGGTTTTTTTGTTTTGTTTTGATCTCCTTGTAAGCAATTTACCAATTGTAAACATATGACGTTAGATGGAATTGTTAGAGCAGTGTTTTTTGATACTGTAGGATAAATTTTTAATACCCCTGAAAATATAACAGATAGTGAAGAGGAAAATAGTATCTTTCTTGAACTTGAAAATTCTGAGCGGATGTGAAGAAAGCAGTAGGTGATAGTGAAATAATTAGAGACAGATCTGTCTATAGATGCTTTTTCCTCCACTACTGGTATAATTTCTGAATTTAAGATATTTCCCTGAGTGTATCGCAGAAGAAAATTTAAGTACTCTCTGTCAAGACAGGAGCAGCAGCTGGAGAGGTTATTAGAAAAGATGTCTAAGCATAGTTATATAATATCAGGATCAAAGCAACAGATAAATGGACAAAAGGATGAACTAGAAAACTGAGAAAAAAAGTGGTAAGATTTCATTCCTAATGATTTTTTCCACAGGGAACACTCCCTGGAATAAACCATGGATGATCCATATTAATAGAGATAGAATGGTTAACTAGATATTCCATTCAGAACCAAACTTGCCTCATTCAGATACACAGAACAAAAGGCCACGTTCAGATTCCTGGAGGTAGTTTTTGGGAGCACTAGGACACAGTTCTCCAGCCCAGGTGTGTACCTCCAGCTAACTTATCTGCCACTGCAGTTACCCCCGGGGTCCTTCCAGCAAAGCCCCAGTGCCACTGGCATCTGTAGGAGCCAGAGTGCACAAAGTCCCTCAGGAAGAACAGAACATTGCAAACATCTGGAAGGCTGAACTGTACAGCTTGGAGGAAACAAACCATGGCTTTCTCCTAGCTCTTGCAGGAGGTCTCTGCCTGGTCCTTACCACGACACAGCCATTCAAGTGTCAGGTGAAGCAAGGTCTTAATGAGTGTCCTCTGCTGCATGTGGGGTACCTGAGTGGCCAGAAAAGTAAAAATGCTAAGAAAAACATTGCTTTGGAGAAAACAGAGGTGGCATGATTTACTTATGCAATGAGAAAATGGAGCTGTTAGCAGCCTTTACCTTGCCTTGACTCATTATACTGTTCTATGTGTTTTGGTCAAAGTTCATGGAAATTGATATATTTCTGGAGTGTTTTGATGGACTGCTATTTTCTAATGTGAAGAAAAACCCAATTAATTTTATCAGAAGTGCCATCAACTCATGTTGGAAAATTTTAATTTTTTTCTACAGAGTGGGGATTTTATTATGTGTTTTACTGTTATTCAGAAACAATAGCAAAACTTTAAATGTTTTCACTTGAGAGCGCTGGCCTCCCACACTTTCTTTTTAAATCCAGTCTACCACAGACTGCTTCTCTGAAACATTGTGCTTGTTCTTTTTTGCCTTATTTAGGTCTAAGAAGCATTTGTCAAGTGGGCAGCTCAACTCTACCTCTTGCTGATGGCAAGTATTTTCTGCAGGTTTTGATTTCCTGCTGTGCACAGTGACTGATACTGAACCTTCACCCCATCGCTACCTTGACTGACAGCAGCAGAGAAAAAGATCTGTACAACTAAATAAAATATTTGAAAAGAAACACACCCAAGTCTGTACGCTCGAGAAGGGGAAGAAACAGCAAAACATTCCAGATTTATGAGGGGCCGTTAAGGGTATTGTACAGGTTTGCATGAGCAGTTATATAATTTAGTTGCTCTCATGTGATATTCTGGTTTATATTTACAGTATAGAGAGAGCGAACTGCACCCAACTGTATTAAATATAACTATTTTTTATCAGGAGTTGCTAGTGACAATATTACTCTAACAGCTTGTGCATGTCATTAGAACCCAGAGGAAAAAATATATCACTCTTTGGATGTATTTTATTATTTCACAATAACTGGATAGCATGACACCTAATGAAAATTTACATTAGGCAGACACCTAGTGTAAATTTCACCCCTTTTTAGTCTTACATCCTCTCTTGACTGGCTTAATATACCTGTTCTGATATTTTGGAAAATATTATTCTTTATGAATTCTTATGAAATTAAAATATCTAGGGAGCTTAAAAGTATTTTTCAGCTGGAAAATAATTAATAAAACTACTGAAAATTAGTTGTTTACTTTAAAGTCAGCAGGAGCTTGTTACTATCAGCAGGTTTGGAGCAATGATTCAGAGAAATGGTAAAAAATGATTTCTTAGACTCTGAGTCTACAAACAGGAATGCACTTGCCTAAATTTATACAAGCAACTTGTTTCACTGGAAACCCTCCTAAATCTGAGCACACATGTAAGTATTTGTAGAAGAGGCCCTCATTTTGATTATATTTGACTGAAAAAAAACTCCCCAACTTTATCGAACTTTTTCTAAAATTTAAAAATGCCTGTGAGTGATGAATAAAATGTAAGGTCAGCTCTCATTTTAGCTGAAAGTAGATTGACCTCCCTTAATGAGAATAGTGTTGGGTTGTTTTTTTTTTAAAAATAATAATTTTAATGGAAAGTGTTGGGGAGTTTTAATGGAATGTACCTTCTAATAAAAAGCAGTAACACTCTCTGATTTTATAGCACATTTCAGTGTAGGTTCTGATAGTGTCTTGTGAATGTTTTAGTCTCACATAACCCTATGTAGAAAGGTACTTTTGTGTTTGTTTTGCAGGAGGCTAAAAGAGAGAGAGACGGTGAGTTGTGCAGATGAAAATACCGAATAGAGTCCCCAGTGCTAATGGCTACTCACAAACTTATTCTCATATGCACAGCCCTTCTTCCATGCTTCCAAGTAATCAAGCTTCTTTGGGTATACTTTCATGACTGACAGCTAATACCTGTGATGAAGATAACTATAGCTTTAATTTGGCAAACTATTCTTGGTTAGAGAATTCTTATGCAATTTCTCCTTGTTTAAAAAAGGACTTAATAACTGTGCTCAAAGCCAACCCTACTCTTCAGAGGCTTTTGATTCAGTTCCTATTTGAGTGCTGGAGATGAAATCTGGTAGACAAAGGGATAGGCTTTATATTCTGGATGGAAACTAACAAGCCCCATATTTATCTAAGCACTGATGTCTGCCAGAGACGTTAATGTAAATGCATGGAAAATAATTATTTAAGTATTTTCTTTAGCACAGTAAAAATAACAACAGAATTCAGATATCCTGCCTTTCTCTGCTTAAGAGAAAAAGCATTTCTGTAGTCTTAACTTAATGTGTTTTATTTTAAAATACTGGTAAATTCTGTATCTATTTTTTATGCCTGTTTTCAAAATCTGAAACTGCTACAAGCCAAAGGCTGAACTGAGAATTCTAAACAGTGCTTATAATTTCCTGCCTCACACAAATGTTTCATTATAGTGTATGAGATTTTATAAAGAAAATTATCTATTTGTATATAAATTTGATGTTCATTTCTAGTAGACGTTGCTACAGAATGACCAAGCCTGGGTGAAATATCATACTCACACAAATAATATGTATCAGTTATCTCCCAATGACTCTATTCTAAACTTGCACAGTTACGCTGATGAAAAAAATAAATAAAACCACATCAGATAATTTGGAGATAAATGTATTCATAGACTGTTTTCTATTTCCAGTGACTACTTCAAGTAAATAGAGATTTAGAATAATTGTTGGTATGCTTGATCAGTGTTAAAATTAGCAGATGTTTATTACACCAAAAGGGACAATTTCAAGCAAACAATTCCACTTAAAATATTAAGCACATTTTCCAGTTTATACTGTTGGAGGTTATGGTGGCATGTTTGATTAATGGGCTGTTTTATTGGTGATGCAAATAATGTGCAATATCATATGACCCATATGTTGTAGATTAGAAAGGTATTAAACTTACCTTGGCACTAAGCGAGAAATCTGAAATATCCCTCTGGTAAAATATATCATTTTAGAGGAAATAGACACATTGGCATTGCTTGTATTTATGCTTTTGATAAATTACATGTCATGTTTACCTAGTTTTAGTATCAAAATTTATTCTCTTTCATACTTTTGCTTCTCTTTATTTGTCGGGTTCCTCTGGCAAGTGGTGTGTGCAATGGGCAGCAACTGTGAGTGAAACCCAGCTGTATGGCACCTGTCACTTATGAACACAGAACACGGAGAAAGATGACGATGTCTAATTTCTCAGAATATAATCTCAGTATTTATTGCCATTTATTTAGATCGGTGCAAGCTACAACAGAATAAGGAAGGCATGTGCATGAAGGAAGCACTTTGAGAAGGATCCTCAGCAAAGCCCCAAGCCACAGAATGGAAATTCACCTTGTTCCATATTGCGTGGGAAACTTCAACAACAGGTTGGGGTCTATTTAAAGATTCACTGAGGTTCTGGGACCTTTGGGTAAAGTTTAGTTGGGAAATGATGGCCTGACTTATGACTTTATCTGGAAACTGTATATAAAAGTCCCAATTAAACCCAGAAATGGAAGAAACTCAGTGCCTTAGGATGAATTTTAGTTTAAGCTTTTGAATTCTGTTAACACTGAATGGTAGACTGGGAATCAGAAGGTATGCTGGAGCTTTACATGCACTGCAATGCAATTAAACTGCTAAGTTTCATGTTATTTGCTCCAAGTCTGTACTTGACCTGGAGCTAAAGCTGGCTTTCAGAAGTATTTGTTCTAGGGCCAAAAATGGCTACCTTTTCTGGTGATGAAATTCCAAATGAGAACTATCCCTCAGAGGCACACAGCAGCCTCCTCCTCAAATTTCGTCTTTTCCTGCCAGGAAAAGGCCTGGTTCTTCTTCACTTGTTTTTCCCCTAAATTTCTGTTGGGTTTGGTAACCTGGGATATGCTTCCTTACTGGTTGTGAACATCCCAGATGGGGATGTCTTCTGACAGTACACTGGGAGTTTCAAATATGAAGATAAAATGCACCAGCACATGGGAATATGCAGCTAGAATTTTTGCTCAGAGATGTATGAAAACAACCTGACAACCCTCCTTATTTAGAGCAAAATGTAAACAGATGTGATTTCCTACAGAGGAAGTCACTTCAGAATGAAAAGATACTTAAAATCTTTAATGTGCCTCATCAATATTTTTTCAACAATGAAACAATGAAAAATATTTTTACAGCAATGTTGTTCTCCAGTATGGTCATCAGGCAAAAGAGTGCTAGAAAAGCTGATTTGATCCAGTGACTACCGTGGTTCTTGAGGGCAAGAGCACCCTACCAAAATTTAGCCTGTGGACTCACCTAAAAATGAACTCCTCCATAAAGACTGGAGTCACAGCTCATACCACAGAGACATAAATCATCTCTGCTTTGCCATCTTGGTCAGCAGCATCCTAAGGAAGCAATCCCTTCAGGGCCTGCATCCCTTTGAGATCACTGCTCTTGTCTCTCACAGGTTCCCTTTGAGACCGTGTAGCATTAGCTTCTCCTGAGATCTACTGGTGAAAATCATCCTGTGCTCAAGCTCTTCCAGGCAAAGAAATTGTTGAGGGGCTTAACTTTGGGCTGAATTCAGTTCCTTGAAATTTTATTCTTCTAGCTGTGCTTATTCTACCACTCTCTTTGCAGCACATGTTCACCTATAATTATCTGGAAATAATTATCTGGGGCCTGCTCCTGCAAATACTGTCCATGTGCTGCACTGCATTCAGTGGATTGCTTCGAGGAAATCAGAGGGTGTGTTTGAAAGGTTAAGTTTGTAGGTGCTGACAGCATTTGGACCCTAGTCACCACAAGAGGATGTTAAAATACCAAGGGGGAGGGGAGAATCCAAAGGGCATCTTTAGACAGAGATCCTGTTTTCATCCAGATGTGCTCAAAAAAATAAAATTAAAAAAAAAAAAAAAGAAATGAGGAGAAATATACCGAGAATGTATTTTATGGTAAGTAGTCCTTTCTCCCTAGGATGCCTCTCATTATTTTCCAGAAGGATCCAGCCATGCATTAAGCATGGGATTAGCTTTCTCATCTTGGTAATGTTGTGACAGTTTAAAAAAAACTTCTCATAACTAATTTAGCCTCCGTACATTACAGAGTGATCGTGTCCAAAGAACAGACATTGACAGATTTGAAATAATTATGTAAATTTTTTCTAGAGTTCTATTTAAAAACACATTTTTCAGGCTTAAGAGAAAGAAAGCACCCTCAACCAACTCTCAGTGATTACTGAGGAAGCTGTACGTACATGCCTGCATTAAACCCTGCACAATATGCTATAAAAACCTCATTACACATTCAAGCTGTCTTTGTACCAGCATTAAATGCTCTTCCATACACGTTCTGTAAATTACACACTTATAAATTACTCATTTGTAATAGCTGCAGGCTGAGGGCTACAGTGAAAATTATACTTTTTTTTTTTTAACTTGGCTTTTTCTGATGTGCTTTTTGCTTATCTGAGCACCTGATGATCCTGCAATGCCTGTCAGTGGAAATCAAAAAATAAAAAGATACAAGGAAGTTTTCTTGATACACCTTTTTTTTTCCCTGTGATTAACTCTACATTAATCAACTATTTCTCAAACTAGAAATTTCTAGTGGCAGACATGGTCATATTTTTATCCTGCATATTTCTGCTGAAGTTAATGTTGAACGGTTATTAATAAATCAATAATATAATATAATATAATATAACATAATATAATATTCAGAAATCTCTTACAATAACTTAGAAGAGCAAAAGATATTAAACTGCTTACTTTTTTCTTCATGAGGAATCATAACATGTATCTAACTCTTTGGAACTGTTAGGATCAGAGCTGCCTCACAACAAACTGTGTGCAGTTTAGCAGGCATATTAATCTTATCCTTAACTGTCTCACCTTGCTGTGTGCTTCAGCATCGTTCACACAGATCCTCTGGTCCACCTGCAAAAGAGTCCTTCAAAATGATCCATCTTTCAGGAGATGCCACTCTGCAGCTACCCTTAAGCCAGGCTGAGGGAAACCCTATAAAAAGCCTTGGAGAAATCCAGGAAAACGATGTCCACTGCTCGCCCCACATCAGCCGAAAGGGTTACCTTGCTATAGAAGACAATCATGTTTGTCAAGCAGTATTTGCCCTTGTTGAATCTGTGCTGGATTTTCCCAATCACATGCTTCATCTGATTTGGGGTGGCCCCTAGGAAGAGCCATTCCATATCTTTCCCAGAGACTGAAGACTGATGGGCCTATAATTTCCTTGGTCCTTCGGCCTGTTTTGTAGATGGTGTGATGGATGGTATGATATCAGCCTTCTTCCTATCAGTCTTCTGAGATGTTACCCGATCTCCACAACCGCTCAAAGATTATGGAAAGCAGCCTCATGAGGATGTCACCAGTTCTTCTAATACCCTTGGGTGGACGTTGTCTGGGCCCATTGATTTGTAAGGGTCAAGCTCTTGTAATAGTTCACAAACCAATTTTTCCTTCATTGACAGTGGGTCTGTGTTTGCAAATAAATGAATGAGAAGCTTGTATGTGAAGCAGGACTCTTTTTCAAGGACCAGGTCTACTTGCATGGGCACCTGAAGTAGGCTGACAAATTATTCCACTTATTTTCTGTGTGTATCTTTTAATAGTTTCAATTTTTATTAAACATGCTGATACTCTGTTCATACCACACAAGAATTTGTAATCCATGAATACTTTACTCTTAGTGGGAGGCATTTCTTAGAATGACCTTTTTTTTTCCTCACAAATACTTGGAGAATGTCAAATTCAAATTCATATTTGAATCTTAGACTTGGAAATTAGCTTTAAAATTGTATGTATGCACTAGAAAAACAGAAGTGTACAGTGTGACTTAAGGGTCTCACCTGAAGTCTTGCACTGTCTTTTCAATAATCAAATACTCATGGAAAGAGTTCAGAAAGCAAAGATGCACCAAACCAACAACAGCTCGAAGGCAGCAAGATTGTTCTGGACAGATCAAAAGGTAACCTGCAGTTAGAGCTACAAACTGGGGGAAACAGTGAGTTTTTCATCTGTCCCTAGTGTCCACCAATAATGAACTGCAACTTTTGGAAACAAGCCCCAGTATTCATTGGGCTATTTGTGTAAAACCTGAGATGGCTTATCTAGGGCTATATTTTTGTGAGTTATTCCCCACTTGTGATCATGCATTGTTAAGTAGTATTTTCTGACTTTATCATATAGACAAGGGTTCACGAAAGAGCAGGCTGGTGCTTAGATCCAGGACTGCCCCAGCCAGACCTTTACAGTTTGATGTTTGCACTGTAAAATCCAGGTGCCTCACTTTTATTATAAAATTTATATTGGACATTTGCTGCAATGAACTCTCACACCCTCCGCTCCTACTTTTATGTTCATACTGAGAAGGATTCTATTTTTGCTTTAAATATATCCAGATACCAGCCTCTACTTACTGTCTCAGTTCTCTCCTTATTGCTGCATTTGATCATTCCTTCTCTCAAACATTCTCACTTGCAACCTAACTTTAAAATATGTCTCTCTTCCCCAGCTGTAGCTCATTTTCTACCACAATTTTGTTAATTCTTACCTAGTAGGTATCAGTAACTTAATGTTTAATAATTTTTCCCCTCTGTGAATGTGGTGGTGGGGATGGAGAGGGATAATGTATTATTTTTGAAGGTGCTTTTGTAAAGGGAATGGATTTTTCTAGCTCCTCTAGTGGGTTGTTTTTTTGTTTGTTGGTTTCTAAGGTCACCAATGAATGAGTAAAAAGTGCTTTTACATGCTGCAGAGTCTTTATTTAGAAATGTAATTTGAAAACCAGTTGACTTGAAGCTTAAGTACAGACAGCATTTTAAGTTCAGGTTTCAGAGAAACGCAGCCTGACACTTCAGATGTTGAAATCTATCTGTTGATGCATGTTTGATGATCACGATGTAGGAACTGGGTCATCCTAGGCCAGTTCTTGTGAATGAGCACAAATTCAAACCATGGGATCACCACTAGAGTTTGGTACATGGTCTCCATAGAGAACATGTGATTTTGGAAGAAAGAAGGCCAAATTTTAACTGTCTACAAGTTCCCCTCATCTGACTATGCCCTAGTCAAAAGCCTACTCAAAAAAAAAAAAAAAAAAAAAAAAAAAGGGTTTCCCAGGGCTGTTAAACATTTTGCAGAAAAGCTTTTCTTTGGACTGAATAGAATCTCTGTAGACTATATAGAGCTCTGCCTAAGACCCCCTTTGCTGAGCAATGAGCCACACTCAGCTTTGCAGCACTTCACAAGGTACCATTAAAACAAATTAAAGAAAGGAGTGCTGCTGGTGAAAGGAAGTAGTTTGTTCTGTAAATACGTGACAACATAATATACTGTAGGTCCTGGAGAATACATGGAAGGTAGGAGGAATATCACTGTCTGCTCATCATCTGGTTATGCACTGGGTGCTCCCTAGGTCTCTCACCATTCTCTGATGCTAGTGGCATACAGACTTCAATGAAGT
Organism: Cnemophilus loriae; assembly: GCA_013397755.1. Taxonomy (NCBI): domain Eukaryota; kingdom Metazoa; phylum Chordata; class Aves; order Passeriformes; family Corvidae; genus Cnemophilus; species Cnemophilus loriae. Next base: position 2,269,127 of record VZTF01007679.1, read on the forward strand.
TTTGACCTGGCTGAGTATAGCCACTGTTATGTTCCCAGAATAAACCCCTGTGAATTGTTTTTGCTGTGGTAAAGCAAAATAAGTCATTAGATTTGCCTTCTAATTCACCTTCTATTCGCCATGCTCCTCACTGTGCATCGTGCCTGTACAGCATTTGCAGTAAAGGATCTGTGAGTAGTGATTACTCACAGGGGGATTATATATTTAAAGGAGAGGCCCAAATTAGGCATTTGAGTTCTCTACTCATTCATTATGAGCTGAATCTTAGATGAATGTCCTTCTGAAGTATTCCTGATTCTGCTATGCGTAGCCTGTGTGAAGATTAGGGTGCTAATTCAGACATTTAAATTAGAACCAAAAAAATTGCGTGTGACTGTCCCTGTAGTAAAGGTGTTTGTTGGCGATAGGGTTTTAATTGTGTTGGCAGTACTGGGGACACTGCTTTACTTCCTTTGAGTACTCCATATACATAAAATTAATGCAGGGTAGCTAACTTGTCATGACTATAGATTGAGCAGCATAAGGTAGCCTGGGCAGAACGTGAGAGTTTCACCAGAGTCTGTGGCTTTAATGCATGACCCAAATTTGATGGTGTCATTCCCCTCCATCACCAGCTGATCCATTAGCAGTATTTCAGAGATCTGAGCAAGGCAAAACCTATTCTTAATTTTGAATTTTTTAATCTATTGCTAAGGAACAGCAGTTGTTAGACTTGTAATTATTTGGAAATGTAAAATACCTAGCTCTTGCCTGCCTTAAGCAGACAATATTTTCTTAAAGGGACTTAGGATTGGTTTAAACTTTTGACTTCCTTAATGTAATTGCCTGGTAGTAGCTGTCTGACTGTGTGAATATTCCAGCTTGTGCTAACAAATTCTTTTTTTGTCTGGCCTTCATATTTCATGCATATTAGCAATTCATAAATATGTTAGGAAATTCTCCAGACTATTCCTTTCCCTGACTATAGATTCATGACGAAATGCTTTCCTGACTAAAATCTTAGTGGCAAAGTAGTTCAAAAAGCACCACCTTGTATTCCATATGTCTTAGAAACAGAGAATTTTTTTCCTTCGTTCTTCCCCTACCCTTTGTGCTGATTGCAACTGGAATAGAGTTTATTTTCTTCAGAGCAGCCAGTCTGGGGTTATGTTTTGGATTTGTGCTGGAAGCAGTGTTGATAACACAGGGACATTTTAGTTACTGCTGAGCAGTGCTTACACAGGCTCAAGGCCTTTTCCGCTCCTCACCCCACCAGCGAGGAGGCTGGGGGTTCACGAGGAGTTGGGAGGGGACACAGGCAGGACAGCTGCCCCAACTGACCAAAGGGGTGTTCCAGATCATATGGTATCATGGTTAGTGTATAAAGCTGGGGGAAAAAGGAGAAAGTGGGGATGCTTGGAGTTGCAGTGTTTTTTTCAAATAACCATTATGTGGGACGGAGCCCTGTTTTCCTGGGGATGATATCTGCCCATTAGAAGTAGTGAATGAATTCCTCATTTCGCTTTGCTCATTTATGTGGCTTTTCCTTTCCTGATTAAACTGTCTTTATATCATCCCAAAATTTTCTCATTTTTATTCTTCTGATTGTCTTCCCCATCCCACCAGAGGGTGAATGAGTGGCTTTGTGGGGCTTAGTTGCTGGCTGGGTTTAAACCATGACAGCCTCCGACTCTGTTTAAGGACAATGTAACACCACTACAAAGGAAACTTTCTCTTTTACAAAACATAAATCTTTGATTTCCCCCCTACAATAACAAGCCCTTCCCATCTGGGAGGCCTTCCACATTTACCATTTGTGTTATAATCTCCACTGTATTTCTGCCTGCCACATTGATTTATCCTTTGCTAACAAATCAGTTTGTATGAAAAAGCTGCTGCTTTCCCGTTCAGAGTTTGATGAAATGTTTGGGTGCTCTATAAATCATACCTAGAATATGAGCACACAGGAAGATGAAGTTAAGAAAGAAAGCTTTTTTTAACAAAAATTTACATGTGTATTATCGAAAAAAATCCAGTTTCACCGCTACATTCCAGTGCTGACGAAATGTTGCTTTCGGGGATATATGTAGGTTAGGCTGATGGAGAATCTTCTCTTTAAAAGTTTCCCCTTGTCATTCTAAATTGTGGAACCTCTCGTAGGAAATGTCAGGTAGTTAGCTTGGTGATGAAAAAGCAGATAAAGTGTTCATGGGCGTAGGGTCCTCCCTTCCTACTCTCCCATTTCTATCAGTAAGGAACAAAACCTCAAAGTGGAAGACAAAAAGACTGAGGAGGTGATTTTAGTTCCAAACATTTCCCAATTCCTCAGTGTGACCAGGTGCAAAGTACTAGGCCTCTTTTCACTTGAGATTTGCTTCTGTAAGATAGAGGTGATAATGCTACCTGGCAGAAGTGGTGTGGTGCTTCAGAAATAAAGCAATCAGAACATATTTCAGAGCTTCATAAATTAATCACAGTGGTAGCTGCAAGATCCACCACTGCTTGCAGTTAATTTAGTTCCCCAAATACAAGACAGTCTGCAGAACCTCTGCTCTGAAACAGCCTGCAAATATCTGGAATCAATATACCCTCACGGAGGAAGGAATACAGAGACTAAGGTCGTGATCCTGGTGAGACATGAGTCTCTGTACAGGGTAAATCTCTAATCTAGCCATTCAGAACAAAGTGCTTGTGCATCATAAGGAGAAACCAGGTTCAATTCTTGACTGTCAGAGGGTGCTGGATTCCCCACTTTATAGTGGTTAAATCCTTGCTTTCACCTAGTCCTAGATCTAGGTAACTTTAGCACGTAACACTGAGTTACCATCAGCTGGCAGAAAATTCAGTCCCAAGTCAGAAATATTGCGTAACAATTCATTGCACAGGGAAAACAAAGTGCCTGTGAACAGGACTGACAAATCACACAGGAGTATGTGCAGGTGCTGTTTAGAAAAGCTTAGGAGAGAATCCTTGTCTCATAAAGAAAAGTTACTGGAAGATGGAAAATATCTATTAAAATCTAGGCTACCTCAATTTTTTCCCCAAAAGAGACAAAATGAGATATGTTCTTTCCATTAGTCACCTTAATCTTTGAATTCCAGAACTTTTATTTCCCTTTCCTCTATTCCAATGAATAATTAAGCATCTAGTGGAATAGGAAAGATTGAAGGAGGCTGACCTGGCACATGAGCTATGAGTCAATGGTACCTTATTTCCTAAGAAACGTGGAAGCAATTTTTTTTCCGATTCTTCTCCATTAACATCTTAATTTCCCAGTACAATTCTAAGAGAATTAGATGAATCACTCTCACCACTCTGCCAATTTTAATCAGAAACAATGACTGCCTCCGAATAATAATTTTTTTCTTGTTTGCAGCTCCAGATGTTTGTAGAATAAACCACCGATTTCTTTGCCTACATTTAGCACCTACAAGAGGTTTAGTTTCAGCTTTTTAACTTAGCAGAGTCTTGGAACTGAGCAGAATTTGGGATTTGGAAAATAGGCCTTCTGCTTCCCTAAATTGTAAATATTTGCATTCACTTCTGCTGAAACCTTTTCTCAGATAGTTTAGTCTGTGGCTGTTCTGGAGACAAGATGAAACAGGTGGGCAATCTCTGGGTTGGGAACTCCTGCAGAATTTAGGGCTCTGGACATGGAGACAGCTCTCAGGATGGATGGATTTCGAGCAGATATGTGAAGATCTTGGGCAGAACTATACTAGCCAATTAAATCTCAGAAATATCAAGGCCATTCTCACAAAAAGCAATTCAAAGAGTATCAAGCATCCTCTTGTACCTTCCAAAACTTTTTGACACAGGCTCTTTATCTTGGTATCATTATAAAGTTGGTCTTCTTAACTGGCTCCTACAGAGTCCTTCCACCACCCACATATTTCCCTTCAGTACCTCCCTTCTTTTGCTTTTTTCTCCATATATCTTATCCCTGCTTTCAGCTGTGCTCCACCTTCTTTTGCCAGCAGGGGAAAATGCAACTCAGGGTCAAAATTGTTTATTGCCAGACTTTTATGCTGTTATATTTCTTTCTCTATTTTTTTTTCTGTTTTAAAAAGGTGAATTTGAAAGCAAAAGATACCTATTAGTCAGCACTTGGAAAGTGTTCAGCATAAGGGGAGATTAATTTATAGCTAGTACTATCTTGAAGAACTAATTTCATAATTCTGCTAGCATTCAGCACATCTACCAAAATGCATATGGAGAAGTACATACATCTGCCCTGTCCTTCGGAAGCAAATCCTTGTTTGATGTTCCAAACTCTTCTGGAACAATATTAGTCTTGGTCCTTTGGTATCATTAAGTATATTTAATATTATCAACATAACTTTTCAATTTATGCATTCTTGTGCAGTGGGCATACTAGAATATGATCTTCTCCTTCTTCACACTTTCATATCTTGGATATAAAAGAAGCAGTTCTGTTCTAACAGTAATTACTGCCTAAATGTAACTAAATGTATTATCTTCTGTTTTGAAATTCTTCCTTTAGCTTTGTATTTGAAAGATCTGTACATTAGTAGGAAAAAATCCCACACTGTACCTTGAAGCAAGGGAACATGAATTTTAAAAACAATCATTAGATCATTATTTCTAGCTGCAAGATTGCCATTCCCATGACCTATTGTATTAATGAAGCCCCAGAATGCTAGTTGGCACTGACAGACAGAGCAATGTGCTGCATTTTTTATGAACTATGTATGCAGCTCCCTCTGATTGCTACGGAGACACAAATTTATACAATTTCCTATCAAGAACCCGCTTCTCAATCATGAGCTAACATCCATTCAAATTAAAGAAGTCTAGCCCTTCTCAGAAAGAGAATGAAGGAGTCTCACAAGTTCTAACAGTTTGATTTATTTTAACATTACAATATTGAGAACATCAAATTTTAATATCAGTGCTGTCACTTTAATCATAAGGTAAGTACAATTCTTACTCTCAAGAGCCCAAAATTACTTCATTTTTAGAAGGAAATTTATTGCACTCTATAGGAAGGTGTGCAATTCCTTCTTTCAGAGAACTTGTGGATTATCTTCTTTTAGAAGAGGCTGAACTTGTGAAACTTGTGATTCTTATTTGCTCTGTTTTTTTTTTTTTTGCATAAATTATCTCTCATTTATTTCTCCTTTCACTTTTTAGCAGCAGGTAATTGAATGCTTCTTTACTGTCCTACTAATAAGAATTAGAAATAGAAAACTGATTCATGCAACAAAATAAAAATCAGCTAGAAATTCAACCCAGACCTCATCAAAGAAAAATATGTATTTTTCTCAGTATAATAATCAAAACTGCTCATTCTCTTCTGTTCATGTCCCTATATTCTACCTAGGGTCTCTATATCCATTGCTAGCACTTTTATTTGTAGACAGTAGCAATTTCTAGGCTTCAATAAGTTCCTGTGCTGCTAGTTTGTAAGAATGCACAGAGCTCTTTCACACAGATCAAGCTCTCTCACTAGACAAGATCATCAAAGGATAATAAGGAGCAATATTATCATTATCTTTCAACAGCTGGGAAATTGAGATTTCATTTGAGTACATTATTCTTTGAGGCCTCTTTTGGGCCTTTTGTCCATTACACAAGAGACATTGCATTGGAAAGGCAGCTACAAGTCCAAGTAATTCTACTTAAATTTACTCTGTAGAGGCTACTCATGTATGAGTACTGCTGGTCTAGTTAATGTCTAACATTATCTTTAAGACAGGGCATACTTTCATTTCGAGGCAGACAAACTAATTAGAGATATTAAGCTCCTCTTGCTTTACCTGCCATTTCTGGAGACTATGTTGCACCTAGGAAAGCTGAGAGCTTACTTGTCCTTTGTAATCTGGTTTATAGGATAACATTTGTCTAGGCCTGAAGCAGTGGTCCAATTACTGTGTTTCTTCATCAAAATCATCAAAGCAGTTAAATGAAACACAGCTTCTCAGTTAAAAACTGGAAGAAGCAGCTGAGACCTTTGTTGTGACACAAGGTAAGCCTGAAGAAGAGCCTGTCTAGAGGGAAAAACGCCTGAAGGAAGAAAAAGGTCAGAAAGATTGTGATGTACGCAGAGAGAAAAATAAGTCAGATTTACAACAAAAGAAACAATGAGGTTGCGAGAACAAAGGAAGACCTCAGGATATCTGAATAAACTGAAGTGATAGAACAGATCAGTTCCTACACAGAGAAGATGCTTAAATAAATTTTCCACTACTGTTAAATCAGACCCACTTCTGCACACCTGCACACCAAACATTTAAGCTTGTCTACTTTTTATTACTAGGGATGGAGGTACCAGCCGGATCCAACTGTCATTCCAGCTAATAGCTGGGACATGGAGTGTCTTGAGCTAGATCTCAAAAGCCAGTAAGATAAAAATAGCTCTATATGTGTTGCTTTTAGAAGGACGACAGAGATGTTTTCATACGAAAAGCAAAATCAGAAAAGGAAACAATCCTATTAACCAGATAGGAAAGGCTGAGGGGGAGTTAATAGTTGGCAGATACAGAGTAGCCATTTTACATCTGTGAAGAAACCAAAGTTGCTATTTTTCCATAGTTAAAGCTCTAAATATCAGAAATTTATTGGAAGAACGAGTGTCTGTTCTGCACATATCCCTACTGCTAATGAACAGAAGAATTATGTGTGTTTCTGTACTCATACTGTTCAAAATTCACTGCTGTTAAATTTAAAAGTCTTATGAAAGGAGATTTTGTCCATTTCCATGCTCTACCATTCTCTTTAATTGCGAATGGATAAGATAGGAGAAAAGCAGAAAATTCCTTTGGAATCCTCCGAGATGGGGTATGGTGTAATACAAGACAGGTGTTAAATATAAGAAATTTCTAAAGCAGATAACCTTTTCATTCAACTTACAAAAATTAAACTGTAGAGCAGTTATACTTTTCCAGTCATAAAGATTACATTGTATATTATTTTTTTCTTTTCCAAATGGCTACTCTCCTTAAAAATGTGTTCACCTGTTTGCCTTGTAAACCCATAAATTCTAGATGAATTTTTATTTAGAAATAAGTCAGGACTGCAATTTAAAAAAATTCATAATTAGTATTTACCTTTTCTCTTTCACAGTGATGGATTGAGGGGCAGATAGGAAAATACACATTTGTATCTCTGTAAATAAAAATAATAACACCTGGATTATAGCTAGTGATAATATTAGTAAACCACAATGTGATTTACAGCTAAGATATTATTCTCCAGATGTACGCAGACCTCAGAAAAGAGGTCTTAACAGCATTATAGATCTCTATTTGTTGATGACAGCTGTGGCAAAAATGTAAAAGATTGATTCTGAACATGTTGCCTGTCAACATTTTCCACTTTTTTTTTCTGGCAAGCGTGTTGTTCATGTATTGTTTCTGTTTCAGAGGCACTGTAGGTTCTGAGTGGACAGGCTCACTGTTTCTATGGGAGTACAGTGTATTGCATAGTAGCCTCTGCTCTCATGCTGTGTGCACTCATCCATATCTTCCTTTGTGTTTTCCTAGAGCTGACATTGTGCTCTTAATCTGTAGGATTCTTGAAAATATTTTAGAGAAGGAGGAATTTCAAGAGATTGCTTTAACTCTGCAAAACACTAGTTCACCTCTTTCATGGTGCTACAGGTTGTTGTATTGCCCTTTGCTGCACCAAGATCACAAACTGGTAAAAAGCAAATGAAAAACCAAACCCAACAAAAATCCTATTGTAACTTCAGATCTGTGAGTTACTTAGTCCATGTTCCCGGGTTTCCTCTTTCCCTGCTCCCTTAGTCTTGTCCTCAGTAGTAAGTAGATTACTAACTACTCTCTTCTGATAGTTTAAGTCTTCACTTTGCAATCTTTGCATCTTGGTGATGTACTTTGGGCTCCCTTTCCCTTTCCCTTTCCCTTTCCCTTTCCCTTTCCCTTTTTCCATTGTGGGACCATCTAAGAGCCCAAAGAGGCACACAGCTACATAGGCAGACAGTAGGAGAGGAGAAATGGAAATGGTAACCTCCAGTGTGAGAGTAGATGAGGCGTGTAATACAAGAAGCCAGGACATCTTGATGGTGACATCCATGTAACCTTCAGCAGCAGCTGCTAAGTTAGTTCACCTCCTTGTGTCCCAAGAAGGTAAATGGTCTTCATTTGGAAAGATGACCAAGGACTATTAACATCCACTTACCAAGACTTCCTTGTTCACTCTTATTTTATTGCTTGTGTAATGCTTTCTGCTAAGTCTTTGAAAGATGAGATTCTGGCATATGCTTCACCGAAGAGTTAAATGGTGTATAGAAGGACAAAGGAGGATTTCATAATATGGGCTATAGAATCTCCATGCACCATTGCATTGCAACCGAAGCACAGAACTTACAGGATATATATCTAATTTGTGAGACTGCCCTCTTAGCCTCTTATGCGTTTGCTCACTGTGGAGTGAAGGTATGCTACTCTATTCTACCTGAAGTATTTAGACTAAACCAAACCTTTGTATATCTTTAAAGTTCTGTCTAGCCAGACAAAAAGGGCATTTATCAAGCTGCTTACACCTTCTGTATCAGTGACCATAAAACCCTGTGAAGCCATCACTATGTATCTGGACATCTCTAAGTTCTACCACAATAAATAAAAGGACAAGGGTAGAAGTCTTCATTGGTAAAGTGCTTAAAGCCTGACAACCTTACAAGAAGTTGAGAAGAGCCAGCTTCTTTGTTTTGACGAGGTTTTCCTCCAGGCTGATCAATGAGAAAGCCACTTTAAATGATGACTCTTCCTTTCCACTTGCATGTTCTTCCTCTGTCAACCTGAGAGCACTGGACAACCCTCTCTTCAGCTCACCATTTTTCAAGTAACCTGGCAGTCAGATCCAGGCTCTCTGCCAGAGATGGTCCTTGGCTTTACTCTACTATTTGTTTCAATAAAACTTGTGTTTCATTAAGTGAACGCAGTGTGTAGAATAAAAACTTTTAAAAATTTAGACTTCAGTTTCGCATTCCCAGGTGTGAAGAAAGTTTGATGAGTTAGAAAACAGCTGAGCTGCCTTCCCATGTGTTGAAAGATATTAAACAGGCAGGTCACAGATCCTTTTGTTCTTTTTCACAAACACATATTAAACGAGTTTCCAAAACTAATGGTGCACTTGGGCAATGGTTGACATATTTCTTGTATCTCATGAACTAGAAGTCAGCCAGCTGACTTCTGAAGCTTTCAAAACCATTCATCTATCATTCTGGGTATTGATCTTTGTGCATTGTAGGGAGGTTTCCATCATGGAAATATAGCATAAAACATTATTTCAATTATTTGCCCTAAGCTACACCAACCTTTTGGTTTGTTGTTAGATTTCAAGGGTTGATGTATTGGTCAATCAATTAAGATGGATTACCAGCATTTCCCTTTGCAGTTCAGTTCAGTTTTACCAGTGTTTGAGGATACAAACCAGAGTGAACACTAATATGAAATACTTTCTTTTACAGGCTGGAAACACAAAACAATATTGCTATCTTCATTCAATTCCTCTGGAAAGCAATGGAAAATAAATGTTGCAATAAGTCTCTCATGTGTCTTGTGTTCCTTTGCTGGTGAGAAGGACATTTTACATCTTGCACTTTCGCACTGACCCTGGCTTCCAGCTATCCTGTAATCTTGAATTGCAGGACTAAAATTGCATAGGACTGCAAGTTGCAGTTGTTGTGTTGTCAGAATCAGTGAGTCTTCAGTGATGGCAAAATACTGTTTGTAGCCATGCCCATAGATATTAAAGTCTTCATGAGGATCTGGATAGAAACTAGAACTAAGATAAACAGGAAACTTCACAATAACATTTTTAGTGCCAGTGGAAGAAGAAGGAGTCGGTGTCTCTCTCCTGCTGTTCACTCTTGCGCTTGGAGTGGCCCACTGGGCTGGTTTGGCAGAAATGCTTGTACTAGCTGCTATGTGGTAGGCTGAACTGGGCAAGGAAGAAGGTGGCAGAAGGCCAAAAAAGAAAAATGGCTGGGAAGCTGGAGGTGTCAGTTACCCGGAGTAGTTCAAGCACTTTCACTGCTGAAGTTTTATCCACAGCCTTAGAGTTCAGCGTTTAGGTTTCTGGCAGATCAGGTTTCAGGTTTTCCTTCAAGACACAATCAGATACATCTGGGTCAGAGCCTGGAAACAGCTCCTGTCTGGGTTGGGTTTGACTTGGCTGTAACTAAAACCACAGCAGCTCTTTCACAGAACCAAGTAACTGGAAAGGAACCAGACTGAGGTTCAAACCTTGGCTTATCTTAAAGTGATGTTATCTTTAGTATGAGCTTATTTTTTGTGATGCATTTTGCATGTACTCCACTGATTATGGGGTTGTACAAGAGGCAGAGTTAAAAGCAAAAACGTTCTCCTGCTATTTACAGGATGCGAAAACCATTCCAAAACCAAATCAGTTTTGCTTGCAGTGCTAGTAGAAAAGCCAATCTGTATAGCAGCATGCACAAGATAACTTACTGTCACTCTGTATAAACTTGGCAATTTACTTAAAAGAATGTAATTCAAACTATTCATTTAGTAAATACCACAGATTTCCATTGAATATTAGTGAGTCGATGAGCCCGATTTAGTTAGACATTATAATTAATTGTTCCAAAAATGCCCATGCAAAGGGGTATAATCAAATAATCAATTATGCATTGGCTTTTAATTGAGATAGCCACATCTATTTTTTATTGTCAGCCTTTCAGAAGTTTAGGAATCCATTTTAATGATCGGAAAATTATATCCATGTTTATGAAGATATAGATACTTTAAAACAAGGACAAAATTCATGGCTGGTTCAAATACATCTCCTAGACCGGCACATATAAGAAAAATACTCCATTTACTCTACTTTTTAAAGTTAATGATGTGAGTATATAATAACTTAAAATCTAATGTCTTCAAGTGCTAGCTATGGATTTTCCAGAACAGCTGGATACAAGATGCATGCTAATTCAGAGAGCAGCTGGACTTTCCTCTGCTGTTGTGAATAGATGGGATTTAAATGGAAGGGTGCTACCTACCGCCAAACATAATTTTCAAGTGTTGTGTTCTCCTGGGATGTTTTGATTGAATTAAGAGGTTTCAGCTAGTTCAGTTAGTGCGATGCAATGGGTAGCAAAAGATTTTGTTCTCCACACATGATTGGACACAATACGTAGGTCTTTTGCTCACTTTTAAGTTTGCAAGTGTAAATTCCTGAAGTACTATAAGGATGGTCTGAGCTTTAAAAGTCATATTAGACATTTCCATACATTAAAAAGACATCTAAACATTGGATTGTCCCCACATACTACTTTACGCATTTTTCTAACCCCAAAGTAGAATGTTTTTTCAACAAAAACATTTCTGTATGACAAAAAGCAAGAAAAATACGTTACTTATAATGACTGCAAGCATCTGGACGAAAATATCCTGTACTTTTAAATTCTTTTATTCTCTCCTCCCATTGGTGCTGCAGGACTTCACTGTCTTATTCTTGTCAGATTGCTGTATCCCCAGAGCAAGTATGACTTTATTATTCCAATTTTTACAAGTTTGAGTTCCTGTCATCATTTGAACTGAAATCTTTACCATCTCTTCTGTTTACTCAGCGTGAATATCTGGTGTATGCAGTAATTCAGTTTACCCTTATCAGACATGGGGTCCCACAGAAACAGTGGGGAATATCTTCATTATTAATAATATTATGAGTACAGAATATGACTTATGGAAGCTGTGTCTACATATTCGTGGAGTTTCTCTAGTGTTATTTGTCCTCTGCTAATTAGAATTTAGCTGACAAAGACATGGAGTGAAAAGGAGGGAGGACATTTTTGTTTTGACTGTTAATTACAGGCAGCTCTTGTAATGTTCTTGTACTGGACATTGCAGCACGGAAAAGATGCGTATATGCTCAGCTTTAAATTAATATGCTCAGAGAATAAAAGGAATCTAGCCATTGAAATATGGAACTCCATGTAAGATTCCCATAGATGATGAACTGGGAAGGCTAAGAAAAGTGAAAAATTAATCTTACGAAAATTGGATAGAATCTGTGGGATATACTGGCTGATTTGCTGTCACACAGTGTTATTGTTGCTCTGTCTGCTCCATACCATCACAGCCTGGAGAAGAGTAATATCAATCTTCTATGAATTCAATTGAACTCCTTTCCTATGGCACCAATCTACAAGAAGCTTAGAATTAGATATAGTGCAATGCACTGAAATTTTGATCACCTTCCACATAACAGAAATCACAGGGAGTATTGAGAGCTCAGCTTCTCCTGGGCAAATATCAAGAAGGAGATGCAACTTCAGCTCAGACAGGCTTGAATACACAGCACGTATATTCAGTGGAGAACTGCACGTGTTCCTGCCATGTGTTTTGCATATAGCAAGGTCTACGAGGGAGTGGAAAGTATTTTGTCAGTATTTTTGTTTTATTTGACTGCACTTTTGACTGTTACATTACAGGAGAGAGAAATTAGATGTAACATATCTTCAGCCACGGGTAGGAATTCCTTGATGTCAATGCTGCGTTTATTCCAGGCACGCTGTGCTCTTCTGTCCCAAGGAGTGGAATATGTTTCACTTGCGTATCGGGGCTCTGGCACCACTTGATAGAAAAATGGCTACGTGTCAAGGCTGCAGGTGGAAAGGGTTGCTTTCAACAGTCTTAGAGGGAGAGCCTCTTGGGAGATTCTTTTTTTCATATATTCCTTGTTGGGCAGCTTCACTGCTGTGCTGGGACCTTCCCGCAGTTCCGTAATTCAAGACAGCCACGAAGTGGAGAAGCTGTGTGATGCACTCTGATACACAGGTGAGAAGCTAGTGATGAGGAAATGTGAGGCAAAGGTCAGCTGTGGGATTTGTTTCAATGGAAGAGGCTTTCTAGACCTGAAATAGTGAACAAAAAGAGTTTCTTTCCCCCTACAGTTTAAGTAGTTGGAGTTTTTTTAAAGATATGTATTATTTTTAAAGAAAATTTGAGAAAGTCTGAGTGATTGTAACTGTTCTTCACTAATGTCTTTTACTGAACAGGCAGCCCTAGGTTCTGTTACACATTTATTCCATTGAGATACTTTATATTTGCCTGGAAGAAGTTTCTACATCTGAAGTAAGCAGAGAAAGTGGGTTTCCACTATTTATTTATCTCTATCCCGAACAGCCACAGAGGCACACCAAAAGATAGTCACATCGCGAATCTGGCATGAAGTTTGGAAAGTACACCTTACAGACAAACTCTGAGGCACAGCATGCGCTGCTGATATTTATTAAAAAAGTCTATGTCAAATAATAAATGAGTCCAGCAAAACAAAAAGAACAGGGCCAAAGAAGACCTCAAGAAAATATATAGCACAGCTTGTTGATAGCATCAATTTGTAGAGATGTTCCCACCATCAGGCTCTGAGGCTGCCCAGGCAAGCTGTTTCTTTTTCCATTACCCAGAGGATCTCAACAGGAATGAAAGCATTTGTTTCTCATCCATTCCTGGTAAAATTTCAGAATGTTTGGGCCCCTTGGAGAAATGATTCCTAGAGCTAATGTTTATAATTTCCCCCCCTTTTTTAAAACAAAATCTTTTCAATATCTCTCAGGCTAGAATGAATCTATGCTCAGCATGAATGCTGTTCCCTGCCGCTTACATCAGTGGGAGCAGGAGCAGAGCTTGTTTTAGAACCAGTAGAAATATTGGCAGGAACCTTGGAATTTGCATAGCTTTGAATCCTACAGGCAAATAATAGTATGCAGCAGAAACACCTACTGAGCTGGTGTCGTGGGTTGACGCTGGCCCAGTTCCAGGCACCCCCAAAGCTGCTCACTCACTCACCTCTGCAAACCGGACAGAGGAGAGAAAATTTAATCAAGGGTTCATGAGTTAAGGACAAGGAGAGATCGCACATTGAATACCATTATGGACAAAACAGGCTCTGCTTAGACATATGAAGTGAATTTATTACTAACAACATCAGAGGAGGATAATGAGAAATAAAATAAGCCCTTAAAAACACCTCCCCTCCACCCCTCCCTACTTTCCAGCTCTGCGTCCTACCCCAGCAGTGCAAGGAGACACGGAATGGGGGTTATGCTCAGTTCATCACCTGTGGTTTCTCCCACTGCTCTGGGAGAGGAGCCATTCCCCTGCTCGACCATGGGGTCCCTCCCACGGGAGACAGTTCTCCATGAACTTCAATGTGAATCCATCTCACAAGCAGAAGCTCCCTGCAGCCTGCGGAACGTAAGTCCATCCCATGGGCAGCTGTTCTCCCAAAACTTCTGTGGTGTGGGTCACTCTGCCATGAGTCCTTCAAGGACAGGCTGCTCCAGTGTGGGCTCCTCTTTCCATGGGCCTCCCACAGGGTCACAGCCTCCTCTCAGTCATCCACCCGCTCCAGCGTGGGTTCCTCCATGGGCTGCAGGTTGATCTCTGCATCCCCCGTGGATCCCCAAGGGCCGCAGGGGCACAGGTGCTTCACCATGGGCTGCACCATGGGCTGCAGGGGAATCCCAGCTCTGGTGCCTGGAGCGCCTCCTGCCCCTCCTTCTCCACTGACCTTGGTGTCTGCAGAGTTGTTTCTCTCACACATGCTCACCCTGCTCTTCTCTGGCCACAATTAAAGCTGCACAACCCCTTTTTGTTTTCCTTTCTTCTTACATCTGTTATCACAGACACTTTACCACCATTTCTAATTGGTCCAGCCTTGGCCAGTGGCATGTCCATCTTTGGAGCTTCCAGAGATTGGCTCTGCTGGACATGGAGGAAGCTTCTAGCAGCTTCTCATGGAAGCAGCCACTGTAGGCCCCCCCATTACCAAAAACCAGGCCATGCAAACCCAATACAGCTGGATATCTAGTGATTTCTTTTTTAAAAGGGTAAGCATCCCTTATAAAATTAGCAGTCAGGATATAGAAACTAAGGAAAGAGCATGATGGAATTTTGACTTTTTATTTGACGAGTTTCACTCATTGAGTCAAAATGCGTGTATCCTATGCAATTAATTTTGTGTTACTGAAGGAGGTGATCATTTCATGATGTTTGTTCTTCCCTGTTTTCTGCTTCTGTACTTCTGAGATAATTCATCTGTCTCTCACTGGTTAGAAAAAAGATGAAAACCTTGTAGTTCAGGTATACAATTTTGACTTTTTTTATCCATTTTGCACAGATCCCTTCCAATAAGGACAAAATAAGTGATTTTATTGTCAAAATAAGGACAAAAAAGGGAAGAGCAAATAGAGCAAAATTAATTAATTCAACTTCTAGGATAAAAAGCACTGTGGTGCTGATTATTTCTTAATGGTTCAGCTACAGTCACTGAATGTAATATTAATGGAAGCAAGATTTGTAGGTCTGTAAACAATTTTGGAAATATAACTAATGCTAGTGTTTACCTAATATTAATTGCCATTACTGAGTGGTTAATGATTGTAAAGGACTTGAAAGCAAATGGTAAGACACTCCTTCATTGGACTAAAGGGTCAAGGGTTACACAGACCCTCCTTCTGCAAGGATATTAGCTGGCTGAGGCTGCGAGCTCCAGGGATGCTGGAGAAGCCCTCAAGGGGATACAGACATGGCACTTGTGACTCCAAAGCCAAGTCACAGCTGCATGTAAAGCAGAGGTCTTTGTTATCCTAAATGCATGTCCAGGTCTTTTTCTGATGCAACACAGTGCATTACTATGCCTCGGATGTCTTTTGCCTGAATCTTGAACTAAAAATATTCCTTATTAGGGAAAGAGGTATCGCACAGACAGATCCATGTGATGTATTGTAAAAATGGTTGCCAGAGCCTTTGGAATAAATGTGAAAAGAAACAGCTGACGTTTCAAAACTGAACTGCAAATCTTTTAGCCCTGCAAAGTTACAAATATACAAATCTTATTACACATCTCCTGAGTGACTACATTAAGGTGATTCATGAAGATATAGAAAATTCGGCCCTGTCAGCTGGGGCCAGGAAGGACAAATTGCCTGGGAACAGCCTATTATGCTTGTTCTTAGTACTTTTAAAATGACAGCTGACATTTAGTTCTAAGATGTTATAATGCACAAGGGAAGATAACATTCTCTGCTACTATTGAGCTATGAACACCTGCATCCAATAATTATTTGCATATCTCCTCTTTAATTCAAGGGTTTAGATTCCCTTTTTAAATATTTACCAATTAAGCAGCTCAGCAAACTATGCAGTGGGAACATATTGTTTATATTTTATAGCTGTGTGAAGTGAGAATAGTGAGAGGTTAAAGGATTTATCCATAGTTTTCTCAGAGGTCAAAGGAGAGTGAAGTGTCAGGACTCAGGTGTTTAGCTATATATAGGCTTCCGTCAGTCCATTTTTCACATGTATATTTCTCCATGAGTGATATACTCATCAAAATGGAGAAGTCATATTTCAGGTAGAGTCTTACATGCTCATAGATTTTTTTAATAGAGAGACGTGGCTATTTTGACCCTCTAGTCTGACCTCTTGTGGAATACAGAGGGTTTCCATGAGTAGCTCTTGCTTCACTAGGATCTGTCACAGACTAAAATATTTCAGGAAGAAAATAAAAACAACAATAAAAAATTATAACTCCCTCAAAACTCAATCATTCTTTGAAAGTTCTGTCAATGGAGAATCCACTATACCCCTGCTAGAGTTGTGCCACTGTTTATCACCTTTACTGTTAAAGCATTTGCCTTTTTTCATTTAACTTCAATTTCTAAACATTATCTGCTTCTTTTCCAATACAATTAATTTAACGGGTTTAAAGTTCCTGAATGTTGTAACTGATACTGACCTAATGTGCAAATTTTTTTTCCCAAGAATATTTATAAGTATTTTTTTTAATGTCTGTGGATATTTTTATTATATTTACAAATGTCTGATCTCCTTATTAAATCATATTAAATTCTGACACAGATCTGTTGGTAAAGACGTTTGCAGTTAAATCACATAGGATGGATGTTTCCTTTGACATTTGCCTATATAATTTATTGTCCTCCTCTTCATGAGTCTTGAGACAAAGATTACAGACGTTGATTCCCCTTCTCATAGTTAGTCATTGATTTGGATATTTTGTCATATCCTTTTAGAGTTCTCTCACCTCAGATAAACAGTGTGAGGATTGAGTATCTCTTCAGTGAAGACATTTGACCAGTTAATTCTCATTATTTTTCTTGAAATGTCTTCTTGTTTGTGTCTTATTCTTTTTCCCATGAGGAGCTTGACTAGGACTCAGTGGACAACAGGAAAAAAAAGAGTCAACAGTAAATTATTTTATCCTGCAATGTCTTGTGTTTCCTTCTGAGAATGTTAGAATGCAAATATTTGAGGAAAAGAGATGCTGAGAAAAGTGATTCAGGACAAGCAATATTTCAGTCGTGAATCTTGGAATCTAGGATTGGTATGATGGTTAGCTGCATAAGCAATGTACTTCAATTTCTATTCCTTTACTGGACAGTGTATGCAGCTTGTCAGTGCCATGAACTAGAAATAATACCCGAAATAATATCAGTGAAAAAATTAGGATGTTGTTAAAGGGTGCTCATTACTCACAAGTGCCAGCTAGGCGAAGTACACATTACAGTGAAATTTTGCATTCCGTGGTACTACCTAATCTGATTCAAATTCAGATTTAAAGCCCAAGTGCTGATATAGTTCCACGTAAGAAATACATTTGTGACATTGGTCTGTTTGCTTGCTGATGTAAAGCAGTCAAAAGTCATAGAAGAAATACTAAATTACGGATCATTTTCTGACTGCCTGTCTATGTCTACTTGCTCCAGTTGTGTCTGAGCATTGCCACTGAGTATATTAAAATACAGAGAATGCAGAGCACACCTATGGAAGAGAGAACTAATGTAGGTTATATGCTCTTAGTGGATCCTCTAATGTCCATAAGAGTCTGGTTCATTATTATTATTCTTTTGTATTTTAATAATGGTGACCACCTGGGCATCTGTTAGAGAAGACATCTTATCTTTTTCTGTGCCATTATCAGGGATGAGGATCAGCACTTAACTCTCTCATTCGAGAAATCCAAAACTGTTTAAGAGAATTAACTTGTTTTTACAACATAGCTGTTTAATTGGATGAGATGATTCCTTGCATTTTGTTGAGAAAGGAAAAGTATTTGGTAAGATAGCCATTGATACAGTACAGTACATGTAGCCTCATTCTCACTTTTCTCTGTCCAAATTCCAAGTTCAAACGTTTTACCCGATGCTGCTTATAAAATAAAATGGCCCAGGACAAATTATTACATTAGCTGTTGTCTTGTTAGATCAGAAGATTAATGATCTTAACAGAGCTGTGATCTGAAAATAAATATGATTCCAAACAAGAACAGTGACATGGACACTTCTGCTCAGGCATTCCTACATGAAACTAATGCTTCTTCTCTGAGTAGAAGAGATTGCATGGAAGTCTACATATTCTTTTCTCCTTTCAGTCGTGACCTTTGAGCTTCAATGCATTTTAATATGCAGTGGTTGTGTATGTGGTTTCTGTGGCTGCACAAGTGTTTTGCCAGGAAACTGGCCAAGTTCTATGTGACTGATTGATGGATGAACATTGAACTACATCTGATTTTTCATTCTTACCACCTGTTTGAGTTTGGTCAGTTTTTCAGCCAGGGGATAGGGAAGGATAAAGAGGTCAAATTTATGCAGCATGCTGCAAGGGTTAGAAGTCAGACAACCCTCCCAAAATACATTTCACTGTCTGAATAACCTTGCAGTGTTCTGCAGTCTCAGCATCCAGCTTAAAAGCTCGGGTGGAACTTTACCCGAATAATGGTAGAAGACGCATATTTATCTTTTTTTCGACAGAGAATTCATGTATTTTCTGCAGTATCTCCTCCAAAAGCTACATGGAACAGCCTGAAAAAAATCAGTTGAGGTCTGTAAAGACATCTGGAGATGGAAAAGTGTTTATGAAAGCTAAATTTTATGAAGTTTCACAGATAGGCCACATAAACAGGTGGAAAAGTTGAGAATGGAATTGCAAGAGTGGTAACAACAGCTCTAAGTGCATAGTGTATTTATCCAGGACATACAGAGACATCTATTACAAAGTTAGGTTCCCATCTCCTTTCCCCAGTGTGTTTTTAAAGAAGGTTAATATCTCTAACCAAGACATTCTGGGATTCATAGAATGGAGTTACTCCATGAATTGCTGATGCACAAGAGAGGAGTGAAAAAAATTACTGAAAGGATGGAGTAACGTAGTCGGAGTGATGAGCACTGAGTAAGACTAGAAACATTAATGAATGATAGGAGTTATGGATGAAGTAAAGGTAGGTGGAAAGTGGAATGGGACAAGATAAATATTACTTTCCAGGGAATTTTAGTCTTCACCAAAACACTGGGTTTTTTTCTGTGGAATTGGAAAAATTATTGAGCTGTGTCCTCATTGATCAACTGGGCAAAATGAGCAATCAAACACCTGCAATTCTCTCTCTAAGGAAGGCAACAATACGTGCTAAGCGTTTGGAGGAGACTTTGGGATTGTGGTAGGTATGGATGTGGCTCCTAGGGAAAGTCCTCGTGGCAAGCAGCCTCTGTCACTCACCATGGGGTCTGCAGAGTTAAGTGCAGAAGGGGTGCTTGGTACTGAGTCAAAGACAGCACTGTTCACAACAGGACTGGGTGCAGCCACCCTGGAGGACATGATGGCCTTTCCAAGATGCCTCATGGAGACTTCAGCAGAGTATTGTGGGTCAGGATGGTCCGAAATATTTGAAGGATAATCTTGCTG
The DNA here is from genome assembly GCA_013397755.1 of Cnemophilus loriae. Classification (NCBI taxonomy): domain Eukaryota; kingdom Metazoa; phylum Chordata; class Aves; order Passeriformes; family Corvidae; genus Cnemophilus; species Cnemophilus loriae. Next base: position 2,288,818 of record VZTF01007679.1, read on the forward strand.
GTGGATTTTTATTTTTCATATATTTTCTGGTGAAATGCAGAGGGGGAAAGTCCACCACATTCTGCTAGGGAGCCCCATGAAAACTTTTCTGGCGTGAGTTCATTCAGTCTATTGCCACAACTTCCCCGTAAGCCTGCCCTTCCCTGGTGAGGGAACATCATCCATGAGCCCTGCTGCAGCTCTAGGAACAGCGGGCAACAGTGTCTGGGACAGCAGCGCACGTTCAGAGCTTCCACCCCAGCAGTGCTTCGTGTCTGACCCTGCTCCTGCTGGAGCCTCCCAGCAAATGGGGCTGTGGCACAGCTGTGCTGCTCCAGGACAAGGCTCCTGTCCAATCCTGAGCCCACCCCAAAGGCTGTGCACAAAGGGAAGCCCTGTTGCACATGGCAGGGGTTTGGGTCTGCCAGTGCCATGCTGAGTCCCCAGACCCCTCAGCAGAACATGGCTAGGCACTCAGGAATGGCCTCTGCAATTAACAGGTGGCTGAGCTGGGGATGCCCAATGGCTGGCAGACAGCAGCAGCTTGGAAGGGATGGGCTCTTTCAAGGAAAAATGTCTTGGATAGAGGTGAACATAGGGCCTAGCCTTGCTCCTTCTCCTGGGGTGCTGTAGGCAGTGTGTGATTTTGGCTCCTGCTGGTGCATGTGAGAGTTGCTGTGCATCCGGAGGAGGATGAAGCCATTCAGGGACAGCAAATCTGGTGCTCAGTCTGTGATGGCTGGAGCTCTTTGACTGCGAAGGTTTCTCTGAGATCCCTTTGGCAGCGAAAATGGGACCTTCCTTGCTGGCAGAGTGATGAGCATCTCAGGGATTTTTTTAATACAATAGGTGAAGATTGTGTGCATAATTTGTTAGGATCCAGACCTCCAGGCTGCACTTGAAAAGGAGCAGGAGGACTGTATCTGCTATGCTGTGACCTCTCACGCTGCTCTTGTGAAGTGAACACACTTGTGGGGCTCATCATCTGGGCACAGCAGGTCCCCTCGGGGACGGATACAGGGCTCGTTCTGGAAACAGAATGGGTGACTGTATTTTGAAGAAAACTTTTAAAGTGACTTGTGAGCTTTTTCACAGCTCAATAAGCATATTGAGAGGCTTATTAAAATAATAACAGCACATTTGTTAATAATTAATCACTGGCATTCATAGAGGGACTTTCAGCCAAAGATGCTGAAGTTCTTTCCAAATCTCACTGACCAAAATTGCAAACAGTAAGGATTGCCTAATCCATCATCATGTATTGCCACCCCTGACAGCTATTTAATTGTTCACCATATAGCAACTGCTCAGTAGCAATCAGATTGGTGCAGAAAGCAACAAGTTTGCCGTATGTCCAAGAAAAGGTCGAAAAGAAGTAGGTGAAGGAGTGTGGGTATCACTCCAAGATGGACTTGGTCATGTAATAGCATCCCACCTTTTATTTGGGTTCAATCATGAATCTCAGTTTACAGGCTGTGATTTTACATGCCACTTGAGTAGGATGTTCCCTGCTAGCTCAGTGGTGCAGAAAGATGTGATGTGTTCAGAGCTACCATTTTCATAATTTCCTGCTGAAGGTTGGCATTCACTGAGAATCCTTTGGGTTCTTTCTGGTGTTTAAAAGCATTGATCACTGTGATAAAACAAAGCCTTGACCTACACCCTGAATATTTAATTTCAGCTCTGTTCTCTGATTTTATTGCCTATTTCTCATAGCCTAAATTGTCTTATAGTGATCTCTGCTGACTGTGGAACAAGACCAGATGTCTCATTTATGTGCCCTAGTTAGATGCCTAAAAGGTAGTTGATATGAATCCAGCCAAAATGCTTGTTAGTTTTTTATTGCATCTGTTTGCCTTAGTGATGTTACACCTGTTTGTATCTGAATATATCTGCAGCCTCTCCATATTAAATACAGGAAATTTATCCTCATTATGAAATCTCTCTTGGGAGTCCATTGCTAATGAAATTGCCTCATATTTATTTTTGAAGTTGTATATAAACAACTAGCATTATTAGTATACAATTACCAGAGAGTAATCAAAGAATTACTGTAAACATAGTCTACAAAACATACTGCAAATTAATATTAATGCATTTCTTAATCTGCCATTTGGAGCAAAAGCATAAATCCAATCTAGACTTCATCACAAAGGAATAATATCACCAGAGGAAACTGGGATGTTTTGTACTCTAGAGTAATTAAAGGGAAAAGTCCTGTGACACTTTTCACAGTTCTGGGAGTACAACTGCTGTGGATGCTGATGCACAATTCAACAACATATTGTGTCAGTGATAAGGAAGGAAAGAAAAGCAGCATTTAGACATGCCTCTATGCAGAGATATTGCAGCATTCAATCAAATGTGTGCAGCTGACTCCAACAATGTTGTTTGACAGCCTGGTATTTGCTGCAAGTCTAAGGTTAAGGATAGCTAAAGGAATGTGTTTGAATTCTGCCATTAACAAACCACCATAGGTCTTTTGTTGTCTAAAACAGAAAGAAATAAGTGAACTAGTAAAACTAGTGGCTCAGAAATCCATTTTGTGCAGCTCATTCATGTTTGCTTTGCTTAGATAATGTTTTTACATGTTCTTCACACAATTGGAAATAGACTAGTACTGTAAATAATGGGAATGATTAAAGAGCGGTGAAGTACTCTGTATTTCATGAATACGATGTTTGGGGGTGATTTTTAATTACTCATTTTTAGACATCCGGAAATCAGTTTTGCAAGGGCTAAATGACTAGAAGTATACAGTTAATAGTAGCTGTAAAAGTGTAACTCTTCCATAACTGGGAATTAGAAAATTGGAAATTTAGAATTCAAATTGAGATGAATGAAACTAGGAGTCACTTTCGAAAATTTTACTTATACATTGTCAAATAGAAAGAGCGGCAAAGCAAATTTTTGTAATACTACTAAAATTTCTGAGAGTTAAGAAGAAACAGGAGAAGAAAACAGTGATCATTCTTCTGCTTTTTAAAATGATGTTGCTCTGTCAGCATCACTCTTATGTGCCCATTTCTGCAGAGGTTTAAGTATTTAAGTATTTAAGGAAAGCCATGGTGGATGACAAGATATTCAGGACCAAAGATATTTCAGGACCGAAAGTCTGGTTTCCACAAGACTACAATTTTTAGGACTCACTTGCTAGTGAGGCCTGAGCATGCAGTTCTGTGGTGATATGACCACAAGATGTGCTAACACAAGTGGCCATGATGTACCATGTTCCCGAACTCTCTGATTGTTGTAGGTCACACACACTCTTGTACTTCCAACTCCTACATTTATTTCTTTTACAGACAAGAAACAAACTGTGGGGTTGAACAGATGCTAAGAAGCTGTGCAAATGTTGTTTTATTTCTCTTTTACTTACTTGCTTTCTAATTGCATTGTATACTATACTAGAAACAGGACTGTATGTTACTTTGTGGTCTGGGAATGTGTTTGAAAGAATAAGTACTCATTTTTACAGAAATTCCAACAAAATTAAATGCAATCATGAGAGAGACCTTTTTTCTTCCTGCCCGCAAAAGAATGCATTCTTCCATTTCTTATTACTTCTGCCTGTCTCTTAATCTGTGCCCAACAAATGAGGCAGAGCGTTCCCACTGAATAATGTCTCCTTCCATAGATAAGGCTTGTAGTTAGGAACATTTTAATAGAGTTCAGGTTTAAAGAGGAAAAGAATAGAGATTAAGCAAGTAAGACTAATACATATTTTCCAAATATATTTTAAATGAGAATACTACAATGAAGCAGAATGATGCTGCATATAATATAGTAAGAAGTGGAAGGCATTTTCAGGTACCAAGAGCTATACAAGGGGTAGGTTCTTGCTGCAGTAATTATGAGGGGACAAAAAGAAAGGAGGTCTGACCGAAACATTATTTTGATTATCAAGGTCACAGAAACAATCATGGACCACATTTCTGTAATGTCCAGTGAAAGGGTGAAATTGTTTAACAGTGAGTCTGAGGCACTAAGGAGAAGAAGGGCAGAATATTGGCTTATAATGCTAATAAAAAAGTGATATGTGGCTTTTCATTAATTTGTGTTTCTTTATACAAATCCTTTGGGGATACTTTATGCTTGAAGGTATAGAATTTTATCTTTTTTATCTCTAAAGATGTGGTCACAAAGGTTCTATAGCATATGTGGCAGATATAGTTTAAATGTGAATTCTGAAAAACAGATAACACAGGAAAGATAAAAACTTAAGAGTAATGGAATACAACAACCATCTGACAAAGTTTAATGAGAAATGTCTATTTTGAAGCACAGCATGGTAACTAGAAAGGATACAGTAAAGAGAGGGGAAAAATTTATAACAGGGAATTATTTTTATAAAGCTTGTCATAGTGCAACAGTTGAGAGTGGGTATGTCTAGAAAATTCTTGAAATCTGTCATGGAATCTCTGCACTGCATGTGGCAGCAGTCAAGGTTTTTCCTCTAGGACAAAGACTGCAATTTGTATATTAACTTCTTGCTGGACTAGAGACTTAGTTTAATACTTATTTCCTGTCTGCATCTGAAAAAAAAAGTGCAGGGTCAGTCACTTCTGAGTTCTTGAGGAAGGATAAAAATGATAGCTGAAATATTTAAATTTTAATCCCCTGATAGGAAATGTGTATATCCATATATAGAAGAAGAAAAAGAAGAGGACTAAATATCTAGGGATAATACTTAGATATACAGGGTAACATTGAGAAAAGAAATCAAAGGAAAATGCCTAACTTATTCTTGATTGTTGTGTTATTCTTGCTATATTCATGTTCCATGTATTTTTTCCATTGAATAAGGAGGAATGTTGTAAAAATCGTGGTTTTTTCCCTTCAGATTTAAAAGGGCATGTGATGATGTATCATCTGCACTCAAAAGTCACAAAACTTTGGAATCTTTAATAAAGCTGATAGGAGGATACAGCTATCTGATAGCTCTGACACTGGAGGTAGGCAGGAGTTTTTTTTCCCTTTTATTTCTTGGCGAGGCTGTGAGAAGAGTTGACCAATTGATGCAAATCCATGTCATATATGCTGATGATTTCATTGCAGAAGATGTAGTGCAATAGATGACTGAGATTTGATGGAAACAGGAAACGAATGGGATTTAGTGAAGCGAATGAAGATAAATTGCTCATGGTTATAATTCAGCTGAAATGGTCTGGATGAGCATACCCAGAAGTTGACGATCACAAATATCAAAAGATCATAGAAAAGAGTGACAATGAAGGAGGGGATAAGGACTTGGGCACAAAATACAAATATGCATAAAGTGTAAAAGTAAAGGTAGTTTAATTAACCCACATTCGCAAGATAGGTTAGGAATTTAGGACAGTGGGAGGCAAACAAGCTACATCTCTCAGAAGAGATAATTCTGATAGTGTTTGACTTGACACCAAACATCGAGAAGATGAAGGAATAATAAACATCTGTGAGGAAGTTGCTACTGGAGGGGGGAAATAGTCTGTTGTTACAATGACTGTGCCACAAAACCTATACTGCTTCAAAAACTGGATCGAGTGGATTCGTGTCCCATTAAAATAGTATGAGGTACTTACAGAGGGAATCTCTACCCTGTGACAAAGGGCAGCAGTGTCTGTCTGTAAAGAAATGCTAGGAGAAAGAAGCTTTTGTGGAGAATATAAAACTTGTTATGAGAGATATCAGAGCCTCAGTTAGATGGGAGCACAAATCATAATGAATAATTCTGTACTATAAAGGTGATTGAGTGTGATTCAGAGACATTTTCTTCCCAAATTTCTGTGATTGTGTGATAGAGCTTTGATTATTGATTTATAGCCTTTCATTTGTAACACTCACTTTCAGAAAGCGTGGGATTTTAATATTTCTGTCCCTTGTTCACTGGTTGCATGAAAAGTAACAGCAGAAGATGGCAGCAGAGATTGCTGACTCCATCTCATTTCTTTATATGTGCAGCAGAGTACGGGTTCTTGGTGAAAGAACACAGGGTGAACATTTCTTTAAAAATACACTGATTTAGTTCTGGGAAGATAAATTCCTTGACTCTAAGAACACATTCATCAGTTTTTTTTTTTATGGAAATGATGTGGGAGTTACGAAAGAAAAAAACATACTCCTTGTATCTTCCATATGTCTTAATGGCAACATTTGCAAGCAGATGAAATAGTCCTTGCTAAAGATCACGGACACATACACTGCACATAGTCCTTCTGCCTTAGCAATAACTCATCAAAGGCAGGTGCCCTACATTCTGCTTAAAAATAAAATAGATTGAAAATTATAAAGAAGTGCTGAAAAAAATTATACGAAGTTCCTTAAATTTCAACAGGTGACTCAAAGAACAAATAAGGCCAAGCTATTATTCCTCTAATAGCAAGCCATTGTAAAGATCTGCTTGTAGGTTGTCTTGACCCTCTGATCACAGGCAGTGCATCAAGCTACAAGCATCAAGTGCTGTAAGCTTAAGGATGTGGAAAGAGTAATGTGCTTTAGTAGACCAACTGATATAGTTGTAAACCAAAAACTTCTGGATACTCAACTTCCTTCTCATATCTCAGAGAGACACACACCCACAGACTGTGTCTGTGTTATCTGGCTAATCCTGCCTAAGGGAAAGCCGGAGCATCATTCCTCATAGGCCGGTGAGTACCAGGATGGATGTATTTGTAAAGGATGGAGAAGCAGTGCCACTGCTGCCTTGCTGCCTAAAGTGCATTTGGAGCAGCTGTCTCTGCTCTGACTCCAGCTGCTGCACATTATTGGTTTTGTATTTTTGCCTGTGCTTAAGGAAGCTCGCTTGAACTCTGTCTGTGTTTCTGCTGCTTTTCTAACAGCTATAGGAGAGTCAAGATGCTCTTGGGGTTTTTTTTGGTCTTTTTTTTTTTTTTTTTTTTTCCATCCAGCATATCTGCTTCTGTGCTGAATATTAACTGTTTGTAGAACCGTATAACTGAGGCTGACAGACAACTTAATTGCTTAAATAAAGAGAGAAGCATGACTCAGGTCTGCATATTCAAGCCCTCATTAGTCTTCAGAACGGTTCAAATCAAAGGAGAAGAAAATCACTGGGTACATAATATGCTCCCTGGAGGTGACATTTTTAGAGCATTCTTTAATTCTGACAGAAATTTTCCATGATGTCTGTTGAAGCACGTTTGCTGTCTTTCTTCCCAGTTGTAAATGACTGCCACTTGTCAAATGGGAGACCTGGAATAAGGAGTGTTTAGCTGATAGCTCCACAGTATTATATTTTCTGTCTGTCTTACATGCATCTACTTATCTTTCTGGTGAGTGTAAATCAGTTGTTTAACTCTGGTATTTTCCTTATAATCATACTGGAGGTCAAAGCATTTGTGACTACTGTAATAACCAGAATAAGTTTCTGAAAGAGTGAATTCAGGTGTGGACATCATATCTTACCTCAATACTGCTTTATTATGCAGGCTGAAGTTGGAACACTTATTATTCCTCATAATATACATATTTATTCCTGGCATTTTCCTCCCTAATCATGAAAAATGGAAAAAAAAAATTGGAATATAGTCCACAATGCAATCTGTTAAACTTTGATGGCTTACAGGCATGACAGTATATAAGGAATTATCCTTTCTGCCACAGAAAGCAGAGTGTTGCAACACAAGGAAGCCATAACTTGTTACATCTTTCTCATTTCCTGTATATATTTGTGAGTTTGTATTTCTGTTGATTATTTCTGAGAGACTGGTACTTTAGGTTCAGGTTGTACTGGGGCTTTGAAATGATGGATGGGCTTTCCAGAACTCGCAAAAAAATATTTTGTATGGCAGTTACTACATTCAGAAAATGTGGGAATGCTGGTACTACGCTGAAACTGAGATTTGTTTTGGTGGCTTTTCCATTTCCTGGAGCTTCCCTTCACCCTTAATTTGGCTTTTTTGTACCAGTCTTCTGGAAATAAAGTGTATAAGAGTTCTGATGATGAGCTGCTATATTGTTTTTATATAATTTTTTTTCATGTGGTTGCAGGCACCACTGGTCCTTGTCTAGCCACAAAGGCCTTTCAAGATCAGTGTTTAAATATGAGTGTGCCATATTTAACTTTTAAAAATATGGGAACAGCCACAAGGAGAGCCATTTTATATCCTAATATATACTCATCTCAACTAGCTCTGGGATGTCTTGATTTTTCATCGGTAAAAAATTCAATTCAGTAGTAGCTTCTTTTGAAGCTGCAGACCTCAAGTATTTAGCCTGCATAACTATTCTTGTGAGGATAAAACTAGCTGGACTTACACCAAAAGAAACTGATATGTTTAAAATTAAAAGAAGAATGAAAAATAATAAAGAAGTCTAGCCCAAACCACAGGTTTGTTAGGTTAGACTGGGAAAACAATTATTCCCAATGCGAAGCTATTACCTAACGTCTTAAAAGCTTGGTAAAACCATGTAGCTGTAGTGGATTTAAGCAATAGGCCCACAATTGTATAAAAAAAAGAAAGATATATTGTGATTTTTTCCCCTTCTATTTTTTCTCCAAAGGTTTAAAAAGTTTATTGAGCTTCACAGATGGAAGTTATACAGGCATCACCAAAATGGATGGAAAGAAGGTCCTAGTATTCATCTGAAACATATATATATAGATTGTTTTTCTTTTATTTTCCAGTTTCTTGGTTCCAATTTTACCAATCAGTTAGTTTTTATTTGGGGTTAAACAAAAATATGGAAAACACTAATGTTGAATTGAATATTTTTAAGTTACTCCTTTAAAAAGGAATCTTTTTTGGCCTCAGTCATTTAAGATGTTATTGTTAACATAGTGTCTAGTATTTCACAGAAGGATTTGATTCAATAATCTGCCATCTTTGTACAAAAATTATTATATCTTGTAATTTTTTTGGGAGAATTCCAAGTTCTTAGAGTTCTTTTTTCATGACTTTTTACATTCTCATATTCTTCATGAATGTAAGTTGTTTTATGACATTGAGAGACAGTCTTTCAGAAATGTATCTTAATTTTTAAAGTATTTCACTAAAAGCTGGGCTAGAATGAGTTGAAATCTGGGAGGGGAGTTTCCCTGGTGACCTTGATTGTCTATGCTTCCCTTTTTGAGGGAGAGAGAGAGGGAAAATGACACCTTCATACATCTCTCTGTAGTGAGTCGCAGTAAAATGTTCTGTACTATGAATTGTTTACTTGGGTTTTTAACTAACTGAAAAATAAAAGAATCATTAAGTGATTTCCATAAAGAAGTAGACAATAAAAGCATTTAAATACTGTATTATATCCCTTTCTCGGCATCTATGCGTATAGCACCTAACACAAGTATATTTTGAAATGCTGTGCTAAATGATATATACATTTTATCTCCTTTTGGTTGCTGCAGAAACTGGGGCAGGTATTCAATTTGTCTGAAATCACTCAAAGAACTAATATTAGAATCATGACAATCTGGGAGTTGTCAATCTCAGATTTACTCCCTATATCACATTACAAACGTGATGCAGTTCAGAAATTTAATGTTGATATGATTTTGTCAGAGCTAGTACAGAAAAAAGAAAATTTTTGAAATTTAAAATACCTATAGTATCTCAGAAATTGGCAGATAACAATGTGAGGAAAACACTAAGCATATGGTAAATTCAAAATAGAGACAAAGATGAAAATGTTATGATATTCATAAGAGGTAAATAAAAAGCTTTCTTAGGGTAAATGGATGATTATTCAGAATGAATAAGGTGAGAAAACTCCACAACAGTGTGTAAAATTGGAAAAAGGTATACGAACAATTATGCAGACAGACACAGGGCTCCTATCGATTCCCTTTTTTATATGGAATTCTACGTACATCACCAATATGGGTTTATAGTCACAGAGAAATTGGGTTGATGACATCTGACTTCTCTTTCTCATTCTAGTTCTGAGTCTGGTTTTCCAGCTCTGAGAAAACCCCTCAGCTTATCTTTGTGAGTTGTGATCCCCTCTTACATGTTTCCAAACTTTTTCTTGGAGAAGCTTCATGTAAATGGCCTCATTCCGTGCGGGATGTGTGAAAAGAAAAGATCTCATGCGTTCGTTCCGTGCATGTTTATCCTGAGGCAGAGGACCTTGGCCAGCAGCCGCGTGGCTCTGTTAGCCACGACCCCCAGCCAGTGAGGCTGGCAGCACAGCTTCGTGGCACTGGTCAACGTGCCAGCGAATTTACACACGTCAAATAGAGGATCAGGTGCCAGTGCCAGCACATGTAGGTGGATCTGCTGTGTTCTGACACTAAGAAAGCAAATGGTTCCTACAGGACATCTTTACATGCCTTTTCTTCTAAATTTGCATTTGTTTCAGGTTACAAATGAGGTATTCCTTTCGTGTATCGTGGTGTATGATGTGATACTCAGTCTGAGCATCAGACTAAATCTAACTTGGAAAATTCAACACTAGCAGCTCCTCTGGCAACTTAATAATTTCTGTCTATGAAAATAAGACCTTTCTGTGTCCTGCAGGGAAGGAAGAAAGGAAGGAACTGGAAGCATCTAGGCATCCTGTTTATTTGCATCGCATGGCTGAATAAACTCAGTTAACAGCACGTACAAAGTGAAGGCTGTAGATATGATAGAAAAGAATTATTTTACAGCCCATCTGTTCTGAATTTTCTGTGTGTTTTCAAAGCAAGATAATCCCTTGAAAGTTGTTGCTGAACTTTTTTTTAACTAATACTGAAATAGGTCATCCATATTCTGCAGGTCTACATTCATATTAGTTTTTATATACATAATTTCAGATTATATAGTGTGAGTAGATGCTATGTGGGACTTGCAACAGAGAAGCGTCTTTATATTTGCACGTAGTCTGTAAGGACATAGAATTTATTTATCTATTCTTTTTCCCCAGCTTTTTTTTTTTTTTCTAAAAATCAGGAATTCAATATTATTCAGTGGAATAACTGTAGTGAGAGAATGCCCTTCAAGCTCCTTGGGTGAAAGAAGAAGGTTCTGTAAAAAATACTAGATTATTCCTAAAACTGATCAGCAGCTTTGCATTTAAGTGTTGTCCAGAAGCAGTTGTCTTAATTAATTTGGTGAGAGCTGGTTTCTTTCTGGGACACATGGATTTCTTATGCAGTATGTCTCAATACATCTTTCTATGAATTGTGATTAGATGGACTATAAGGAAACTGAGACACTGTTACTTAGGTATCCCTTGCAACAAAAATTTCAGCCCATCTGTCTGACGTTGACATTTGAGGTTGAAAAGGCAGTATAAGTGTTTAAAGATTAATCTCCCTAATGGTTCAGTTAATCTTCCCAAAACCTTAAGGGATTTGACTGACAACTCCATGAATTTCCTCCTCAAGTGTGCATTTATAAGAACAAAGGGATAAGTAGAAAAAAAATCTATATCCTAAACCCACAGGTGCTTCGACGGGCTCAGACATATTAGACACTTTGTCATTCGCTTCTTGTAGATTCTCAGCCTAATCTGTACTAATCAGGTTCCTCTACAAACTACATGACATCTCTCATTTAATGGGCTGGAGAAGTCAAGTTTTTGTTCCTCAATAATGGTAGCAAAGAAGATTTATTAAGAGGCTTCCTAGTGTGGTACAACATACGTAAGACATTTAAGATGATGCATAGAGAATCAGTGGTTCATTTTTATTTCTAAGGTCAAATTGTTTTTCACTGCTATGCAAATATAAATCTGGAAATTAATAGTTTCTATGGAGCATATCGCTGGCTAGGAATATCTGGGAATTCAGAAAAAAAAAAGAAGAGACTTTACTGTAGCAGATAATAGAGATGTTATTCAATCTAACCTAGAATAACTTAAACTTGACCAGTCATCTTAAGAAAATAGGTGGATTGTTTTGTGATATTAGTAACCTCTTGGAGATACAGTCTGTTTTTTCAATCTGTTTGATCTGAGCACTTCTTCCTTTGCAAGCTTGGCAAAACATGAAAAGCTTGAAGTAAAAAGAAGCAGACCAAACACAGAAAAACTGTGTCAGACTGTAAGGACTTCCGTAAGTTTTGCTTAAGCTGGTTCTAACAATGAACAAAGAGTGTCAAATATTACAAGTAAATTGTTGGAACTGCTTCGTTCTTCCTTCTTATGGCTCAGGATTACTAGCTGCTGGAAAGTCTATGTAGATGTCCCCTGATTTGGACAACTAATTACTAAGTAGCTAAATTATCAATCTCTTGTGCTTTGGTGTTCTCATTATTTGAAAAATAATTTGCTAGCTTCTAAATGCTCTTCAAGATCCATAAACTGAATATACAGAGAAGAAAAAGAAGTTTCATGCTATTTCTTCACATGAATGCCACTACGATTGATTTCAGAAGAAAGGAAATTGTTTCCCTTGAGAAGTATATTATAATTTTCTTGTATTTCATGCATTTCTCTCTGCATGTGAAGAACAAAGAGCTCTCCTCCTAGGGTATAATGCTTAAAAATTTAAAGATATCTCTGGATAAACTGTTCTGTGACCAAAAAGATTTGAGCTGGGTCAGATAGATTATGCTCAAGCTGACATTTATAAATGATGTTATCTGTTGACTCCAGCTGTAGAGCACATACAAAACAGAAATACGTTGGGACAGAGTAAGAATTCTTTGGTGCAATGAAGGTTTAACCTTGCTCAGAGGCTGATTAAGTGTAAGGCAACCAGACAGTTGGTCAGATTTGCTGTTTTATTCAGTATTATGATAAGATACAATTACTTACTTTAAGGGAAACCATCATCTCAATACAGGAGAAATGGCTTGATTTATTTAAAACTGGTGAGAAACAGAGGTGGCTGCAATCTCAGGAGAACAAATGTTGTCAACAGATATGCAATAAAGACTCAGAGTACTGATTCATTTCAGCTAGTCATTGTTCCAAATACGATGATGTTACACTTTGAAAAGATAGGAAAGAATGGAAGTTAAGCTAATGAGCCTGGCTTGCCTGAGCAGAGCAGAACAGTGAAAGAAAATATGATCTCAAAACTCTACTGTCGTGATGTTGGACAGTGATGACACAAATGCCAAGCAATTGATATAGAATATTCTGATGTTACTGAAGAGCCTTGATCAGGCCAGTTGAAAAAAAAAACAAACCTCAGAAGGTAGTATTTCAGAAGGCTATCAAACTCCAGTTTGCTTAGTGTGGTCTGAATGTTAGAAGGAAATTGATTAAATAAATATCTACAGATTACATATAAGGTACAGGATATAGATATAGAAATGAGAAGGCTGAGTGATTGAAATAATCAGATATGGCTGATCTTGCCTTGGGGCAGAGCTGTAAGTTGTGTACTAGATGACTGCTTTCTACGACCACCTTTCCTCTTTTGACTGTGTTGCTCTTTCTCTGGCAAAGGATTTGAAGGTCAAAGCTAGCTGTGGCAGGAGTTTTGATAAGACCAGAGCCAAAGAGGCAGCTGAGGCATATCCCTATTCTTCTCCAGTAACAGGACCTTCTGGATCTGAACTTAGTGTAGGTGAGAGGAGCAAGGACCCATAGGACAAATAGAGAATGGCCACTTTCAAAACTTCTCCTGCTGGACACACTTGTCCTGTGATGGGGCAGTGGATGATGAATGGGCTGAAGCCCAAAGAAGAACACCTGTTAGCTTAAGCACAGGGAAACCAGGTATGGAAACCAAGTGATTTTTTAAATCTCTGATCTGGTATGATCTCCACGCTGAATCCCTCCTCAAGAGGCCTTCTGAGAACTGTAAATGACTCCATGTTCGCAATTAGAAAATTCTAGCAGAGTCATGCTGTTGCAACACTGATGGGCATAAATTGTCAATTATTGCCCTCCTTTACAGATCTAGAATGAGTGCAGATTGCCGTTTTATTATAAACATGGAATAATTGCAGGAATAATTGGCCTTTGCTGTTAAAGCTAGTAAACCTATAGTCACAAAGAGAATTATGGGAGTTCAAACAGAGCAAAATAGTAAAGGCCTTAACAAGGTTCCCATCTCCCTTAATTTTGTTGTGGATTTTGTGACACTTGGCACTACATCGCAGTATTGGATTGAGAATTTCAGCCACCTTTCAGAATAAATAAGCTTCCAGCTTGTGTGGACAAGCAAACAGTTTAAAACATGATGTTATGGGAATGTGAGAGATAGCCTCAAGGGCTGTTTGAATTTACTGAAGGCAGTTGCTGCTTTGTTAGCTTTCATTTTAAAGCATTTTGATTCCTTCCCCCCAACCCCATTGCAATATTGCCGAGTGAGTGTTAAAAATGGAGAGATCAGAAAGAAACCATATTCTCCATATTATTTTTTTCTTTTTGGAAATATGATTTTCAGGATTTTTATGGTCTGGCTCATAACCTCTAAATCCTACTTCATTTTACATTTTATTTAAAAGACTGTCTCTCCATTAGATCATAAAATTTCAGCATTCTCAGAAGGTGGTTCAATATTGATTTAAATGTGAAATCAGTCTGCAGAGATACCAATTTTTTTTCCTGCCTTGAATGTCTCTTTGTAATAATTCCACAATAACCTGCTTCCTCAAAAAGTTTAAAAGCAGTTGAGTCTGATGCAACTGAACTTTTGAACATGACCCAAGCAGACACATCTTTCCTTGTTCTATTTATCACACCTTTATTTCCTTTTTTTTGAGGAAGACTTGAGGACAAGCATGTGCAAAAAACCTAAGTTGCTGAATGTTTTTGCTGCTCTTCCAAAAATCTTAGAATCACAGAATCATAGAACAGTTTGGGTTGGAAGGGACCTTAAAGATCATCTGATTCCAGCCCCACTGCCATGGGCAGGGACATCTTCCACTAGACCAGGTTACTCAAAGATCCATCCAGCCCGGCCTTGAACACTGCCGGAGATGAGGCATCCACAGCTTCTCAAGGCAATTTGTTTCAGTGCCTCATCACCACCACAGTAAAGAATTTCTTCCTACTATCTAATCTAAACCTTCCCTCTTTCAGTTTGAATCCATTCTCCCTTGTCCTATCATTATATGATCTTGTAAATAGTCTCTCTCCATTTTGCTTTACAGCTTCTTCATCAAAAGATACATTCAACAGTTGGTTTCTAATTTTTGCAGGTAGATATACCATTGAAATTCCACTAAGGACATGAGAAATCAGTTAAGCAAGACAGAATGGAATATATGGCTGCAGAATCCAGTGACCATTATCCCGTTTTTTTGAGAACTGGACTTGCAGTTACCTGCAATTCAGTTTTCTATATGGTAGCTAGGTAATCTTCCAGTAAAGATGAAATGGTGTTTTTGAAGTAAAGATCAGAGAACAGAAAGGATATCCATGGCAGTTCTAGAGACAGGGGGGCATTTAAGTAGCTTGTGAAGAGAAGCAGCGGAAAAGCATTGTAAGAATTCTGCAGCGGAATAATCTGAAAGACTTCTGCAAATGTTTCAAATTGTTGTCCTTTCATGTAAGTGCTGTGGATGGAAAGGTAATATAACTGATAACAGTACAGTGGTTTAGGATCAGTGTGCAGAAGCATGACAGTACTGAATGTTGTTTTTGCAATTTTTTAGGAGATCCGGTTTTCATTTCTGAACAGAACTGGTTTAGTTAGAGCCTGTCTAGAATCAGAGGTAAATTTTTAATGAAATCTTTTTTTATTATGGTTGCAAGAGAAGTATCTAATAAGAAAAATATTCTGCAATATTTTGCCTGGTTGAAATGAGTACTTTTTATCTACTTTTGTAAATGATGTGCATAGATCCCAAATAAACCAAGTGTTATATCTCAGTGAGCTGATCCATACATAGCACTGTTTCTTAGTGCCAACGGACTTTCCAGGTATGTTCTATTCCTCTATCAGGAGGGATCTATGCTAAAGAAGACATTTAGCAGGTTCTTTCTTCTAAAGGAAGTTTTCCTTTAAAGTTGGAGCTGTGGTATCTTCATTTAGTTTGGTGCAGCTTTCTAAGCAGCGCAGTGGCCAAAATATTTCAGTGCCAAAAGCTAAGCATTGGCTTGTGGATAGTTACCGCTGAACTTAAAACTTCTCTGTGTGTTATGGCCACTGATAAAAAAAGGAAGCGGAAAGGAGTTGGTGTTGGCTGGGGAAGCTGGGCCAGCTGTGCCTGAGCTAGCTAATCTTCATCTGTGGGAGCACAGACGAGGCTGTGCAGTCCTTGGAGAAGAGCCCTGCATTACTTCCTTTGTAATGGCATTTTTGAGGTTTTGGTTTAGCTGTTTGTCTCATATTTAAACGAAATATCTAATGCTCATATCAAGTTTGAATGGAGGAAAGAAAAGAGATCGAAGCAGCCTTTTTGTATTTGTATCAGCAGGCAGTGAGTCTTTCTGTAACACTGCTGCAGGATTTCTACAAGACTGTGTGTGTTGTGACATATGTAACTCATATTGGAGTTAAAAGATTTCAATCTCACATGTAGCTAGGACGACTTTCCTGTCTGAGCTAGAAAAGATAGTAGTTTTCGAACTGATGGAACTGAAAAGATGTAAAAGATCCCCTCGTCTAACATAAAGTGCATGATCATGTGCACTGCTGAGGGGTAAGTTAAAAAAATATAAAGCCTATGTCTAATATTTGGTTGTTTAGAAAAAGAAATCTAAAGGTTCCAATGGTTTGAAGCCCCATTTCCTGAAAATCTATGGATTTTACTGAAAAGCACTTTGGCTTGGGTGATAGAGCTTTTTATTTGTGTACATATGTGTCTGTGTGTGAGACTTATGCATATTTTGATAATATACATAATATTGAAATGATTATATAATTAAAACAAAGAGGAAGTGGTGGAGGGATAACTACAGAAACACAGTTGTAGCCACAAAGCCTGTGTAAATTATTTCTATGTGCATGTAACTATGATTTGAGAGACTTTCAGGCTTACCTTGACCTCTCAAATGTTTGTCCCTTCAGTTTCAGGTGCTCTGGATCTGTAAATATCACTGCTTATGAGTAACAGGTCTCTGTAAGTTATCTATGCATCTGGGATAAGCAAAGCTGCTTCACAGAAACGTGGTTATGATATTGGCACAGCGCTATGAGCAGTGTAGACAAGAAAGAATTACAACCTGCTACAAAGAGGCCTTCTCCCCAGTGACATAGTTATCTGACACCATGGAATAATTTTTCTTCCTCTAAAAGAAAAACAAGACCAAGAGAAAGAATGAGTTTTCATTCTACTAACAGAGTGCAGTGAAATGTTTTATTTCTAGAGTCTCTTCTGGCGAAGGCTATCCTGGCAGAATAACCGAGTGAGCAGTGTGAGTGCTTAAATCCCTAGAAAAATAACATATCCGTAATGAGAAATTCTGGCTGCAGAAATGTTCACCCACTACATTAAGGTGAGAATGTGATTGAACCAAGGGTTAGATGACATAAAACATGTATACATTTCATGTTAACCTTTTGTGTCTGTGAAGGACAGATGATAAGCCCTTTACCCTACTGCCAGACTGAACAGAGATTCAATGTCTCCGCTGGTTCCACTCTAATTAAATGCGGATATTATGTAAACCCTTAACCCAAACTGTTTTATGAATTCAGAAAATGCTCGCTTCATTTTTCTTGCCAGGCTACAAAACTAGACCATGACAGATGAGTTTAAGCATTTGCTGATCATTCATCTACAAAACTTTCACTTACGGCTGTTTACAGAAACAGAAGTTAATTAACTGAAGCATTGGTGCTCAGCAAATTATTTTTATTTTTCCCCCTTTAGGCAGATTTCATTGTATCCTAAGCAAAATCTTCAATAATATGATACAAATGAAAAATCACAGACACCTTTTCTTATCAAAAGGGCACATTTATTTAGCCTTAATATAAGAATAATAACACTGGCTACATATAACCACACAAATATAATGTAACTCAATCAAGAATGTGATCAACTGGTTTGGTGCTATTCATGTGGCACCTAAATAATTCAAATTAATCATATTCCCTAGAATCAAATGTAGGAGTCACAGCTATGCAAAGCTAGTGCAAAATTCAATATGTGCTAATCTGCCTTTGAGAACAAAAGTACAAAATATAGCAGAATATTGGCATCACTTGTCTGTGTTGAGGTTAATTTCTCTCTTTTTTCCTTCTCTTATTTTCTCTGTATCTTATAGACACAAACATATTTAAGGTAATGTGATTTTAAATTTGTTTTTTATATTCCAGAAGAGTAAAAAAGTCCTTAAAATAGTTACTTNTATTTATCACATACAAGAATATAAGAAATGTTATATACAGGAATATAAGAAAAAGGAAATGATGTATTCACAAAAAAAGAAATTAAGACGCCTGTCTTTAGCTTTTTGTAAGAATGAAATCCAAAAACCAAATTAATAAACAGAAAAGTTTTAGTAACTGCTTTCTTGAGTGATCCAAACTCAAGACAAATATAAGTGTTCATTTCAGGGATAAATTTAGCACTAGATTATTTCTCATGTTCCTTTTCTCTGAAGTGGGGATAGGATATACCCACAACATTTCAAGAAGCATACTGATCATCATGTGGTATTGAAGGCACAGTATCAGTTAGAAGAAGCAGAGTGATGCCACTTTTGTACATGTTCAAATATATATATGCAAATTTTACATGAATGCTCAGTTCAAGGATGATTGGCTAACAGTCACTGTGAATTCTTCTGCTTTAATAAGTAGGGATTCTCTATTAAGAGCAATTTTTCCTTTTTTAGCTTATAGGTGAAGTCATTACATATTCTAACAGACTGAAATGTAGTAAATGCATGCTGTTATTCCCATGAGAAGCAAGTGCCTGCACAGCTTAGCTTAGACATGTAGGATGAACAGGAAGAGTTGTTCCTAGAATGGCAGTGGAGGCCACCATGATCTGTTTGACAGCCTCCAGCCAGGAACTGGTGTTGATATTACTGCAGACTCCTTTGCTCACAGACTGATGCTCCAAAAGGCCCAGTAGTGCAAAGGGCCCTTTGTGATTGATAGAAAAATCAGGTCAGTTTAAATACTGACTGACACGAGTGACCACTAGGAGCGAATTGAAGGAGGACTGTGACCAGAAAGGCATGCCCTAATGTAAGCAGTAGGGAAAGGCTCACTCAGTGTGCTGCACTGTAAGACTTGTCTGACGCTGGGAGCCCGCCTGCCCTCCCACGTGAAATAAAACTCTGTTTCTGCGTAGCCCATGGTAATCAAAGGAGGAAGATAAACTGAAGTCTGATATTGAATTGATTTATTTGAAATGGTATGAATGATATTCTCTACTGAATAACACTGGTTGGCTGGCAAATGTATTGCCTCCCTTGTGGTGAGAGAAGGGTTTGAAGAACAGTCTTCTGCAAAGGAGGGTGATTTCTGCTTCACCTGTAAGGAGCAGTGTGGAAGAGGGGAAACACAGCACAAATGTGTATGATTATAAGTATGACATGCTAGGAAACGAGTCTGGGATCAGGGGCTGATGTGCAGCAAGCACTAGAAATTAAAGAAGAAATGGGCTGCGAGATGCCATGTCAGTGAAGAGATAGAATAAGGGGGACTCAGTAGAGAAATAAACAAATAATAAAGCTGAAGTAACACTCTTTGCAGTACTGTTCCAATTGCCTGTAAAGGAGGAAAGACTGTCTTTAAAAAGACAAGAAATTATATTTCTTGAGGAGAATTTGGACAGAATCGTTAGGTGTGTGGAGAGAATAAGTAGGAAAGGCTGGATAATAGAAACATTACTTGGAGCATAAATGTGGGATTTGTAACATGGTAATGGTGGCTTTGAAAGATTCTGGCATAAAATGAAAGATTGTGATGGGAATTATGGTCACCATCTACTTCAACAAGCTTTGTAAGAGGAAGGTGTTGATTCATCCTAAGTCACAATGACATTTTTTTTTGTGGGTGTAATTGCAGTGGTCTTCCCACCTGCAGCCTCAGGGACATAAAACCACAAGAACATGCTTAGTCATCTAGACTACGTGGGCTGTTAAGTTTTGCTTGAACAAGTAAGTTTGTTTTATTTCTCGTTTCTCTTTTGCATATTAATAGTTACCAAAGGCAATTACAAGATATTTGAAAAGAAAGATTTTCAAATGCCACTGTGTCATGAGAGAATGGAAGCAGAGTCTGAAACCATTGATTTTTTTTTTTTTTTTTCTAAAAATACACAAGCCAACCTGCCAGCTGCTATATATCAGCTTAGGCCCCTGGCAGCAGCTTTACACCAAAGGAGAGTCTAGCTCTTCTTCCCTGAATTTTGCTTAATTCCATCCTATTTTCATTCAAGTGTGTGCTTCTGAGAGGATAAGAACTGTAGTTCTTAAGGGCTGCAATCTCCTAAAATATAAAATAAATAAGTGGCTTTGGGATAAATATTTTCTCTCTGCCACTGGCATAATGTTTGGGCTTGAAATGTTATCATCAAAGAGAGTTTTATCTTGAAAAACTCTGCTCTCTGGCTCTGAATATCAAGCCAGGTAAGATTCTGAAAGTACTGAATTATCTGAAAAAAAAAAGAAAAAGAAAAGAAAACTGAAATGTGGCAAGGATTCAAACCCTTCCTTCAACATTGCTTTGAGCAAAGGCAGTGTAAGGTCTTGCATATCTGTAATTCGAATTGGCTAATCCGAGACATTCCTGCAGCTGAAACCTGTCTGTGTGCTCTGCCTGGTTCCATTTGTAATATTACAAACCTGTATAAGCAGAAATGATTTGGGATTTGCTGTGTTATGGGAACTGAAGTGACCACTGCAGATGATGTTGCAAAACTGTTTCTACTCTAACATTCTAAATTCACTTGCTTAGTAGTGGGAGAATCTACTCCTTCTAGGCTAAAGTTTTCAGGCTTTAGCATGGCTGGACATTTATTTATTTATTTTATTTTACTTGGAAATGAAGAAAGAAAGATTAATGGTTCTGAAGAAGATTAGAAGAATAGATATTTACTGCACATTGTGGTGGGTTGATTTTGGCTGGATGCCAGGTGCCCACCAAAGCCACGCTGTCACTCCCCTCCTCAGCAGTGCCTGTACTCTGCACTGGTGAGGCCACACCCCAAATCCTGCCTTCAATTTTGGCTCCTCACCTCAAGACAGACACTGAGGTAGTGGAGCATGTCCTGAGGAGGGCAGCAAAGCTGGTGCACTCTCTGGAGCACAGGTCTTGTGAAGAGCAGCTGAGAGCTGGGGGTGTTCAGCCTGGGCAAAAGGAAGCTCATGGGAGACCTTATCACTTGTACAACTACATGAAAGGTGGCTGTAGCCAGGCTCTTCACCCAGGTAACAAGTGGCAAGAGGAGATAGCCTCAAGTTGCACCAGGAAAGGTTTATTGGATATTAGGAGAAATTTCTTCAGTTAAATGGTTTTCAGGCATTGGAACAGGCTTCCAAGGGAAGTGGTGGAACCAAGACCCTGGAAGTGTCCAAAAATCATGTGTGTGTGGCACTTGGGAACATGGTTGAGTGGTGAACTCAGTGGTACAATGATAACAGTTGGACTCGATGATCTTAGAGGTTTCTTCTAACCTTAACCAATCAAATACCTCTATGATTCTGCTATGGTGCAACCATATCTGTGCAACCATTTAAACCATTTGGTTACACTGAAATT
Organism: Cnemophilus loriae; assembly: GCA_013397755.1. Classification (NCBI taxonomy): domain Eukaryota; kingdom Metazoa; phylum Chordata; class Aves; order Passeriformes; family Corvidae; genus Cnemophilus; species Cnemophilus loriae. Next base: position 2,310,290 of record VZTF01007679.1, read on the forward strand.
CAGACACTTGATCATTTACATCATGTGAGGAATGTGTAATGACTGTTCACACTGGATAAAACAAATCAAAAATTACAGACAAAAGAAGGCCTGCCTTGGACTATGGCAAGCACAGTCTTATTGCTAGTACTGCCAATGAAATGCCTTCTGTCAAAGGAAAAAAGGATAAAAGCAACCCAAATCTATATTACTCTGAGCTTTTTAGTTATTTTTAACAATTTTATCTCTGTAAAATCGTAAGGATGCATTTTATTTCAGTGGCTTGGTTCACATAAATTAATGGTTCAAATTAAGTGTCCTAATCATGAAATTAAATGGAAGACAATTGTAATTTAAATTCTCATTGACTGCTACCAAGTTATTTAATAAGCGTAACCAGAGTTTAGCTGTGTGTGGGGAGATCCACTAAGTGTTTTGCTTGCACCCAGAAAAGCACAAATTCTCACTCATATTATACGAGCACTTACAGCTGATTTAAGGATGGAAAAATTGTTGAAGGTATCTTGTTATGTATCTTCTTATGACAGATTATATCAAAGTCTGTAGTCCTTATATCGCCATAATACCTGAGCAGCACTTTCAGCACTGCATTAATGACTTGTTGAACATCTTCAGTGTGTAGTCCTCGCTGCTATTCCTGCTGTTGTTCAGCTGGAAAGTAAATAAGAAATGTTACTTTTTTGTTTTGTCCAGATTCTTGTAACACTGCAATCACTAGGGTAGCTGAAAGGTTTAGAAGCTGGAGTTAGAGGATAGTGGATTGATATTTTAGGCTAATCTCTGGGGGTTTCTACGTGCTTTTCCTCTGGCACAAGCCCTACTAGCAAGGCAGCTGCGTGGTGGCTCCAGATGTGCCCAGCCCTCAGTCACGGCACGCTACTTTCACTGTGGGGAACTGAAGTGTCACTGGGAGCTGTGCCTCGGTGTGTCATCCAACCTTCAGGCTGGCAGTGGGCACTCAGGCTGAGCTGTATATTGAGGGGATAGCTGCTTTTAGTAGTTTGAGTCAGTTTTTAATGTGGCTTCTTATCTATGGATGTAAAAAATTTGCTTTAATGCAATATTCGTTTGATTACAGTTTATGCTATGCAATGTTGGAATCTGAAGAGATTTTAATGGAGGATGTTATATTTTCTGTCCAAGAGATGGGAAGGGAAGGAACTAATTTTCTTTGCATTTCTTTATCTTTATTGGTGAGGTGGTAGATTGATTCTGGTAATGAACTAGATGGCCTTAAAGACAGCTCACATTTATAGCCATAATATCTAACCCTAAAGGATCTTTGAGAGTTGGAGTTTCCACCTGTGCCAGTCAACGTTACAATTGTGTAGAGGACAATAACAGCACACCTGTCCAGCTGGTCCTGCTCAGAGCCAGGTGTGGGATCTCTCGTGTTGGGGAAGCCCTTACTGTCTAATTAGGAGAGGTCAAGGAGGAAAACTGTAAGGATGGCCTGGCTCCCAGGACCTAGCTTTTCTGTGTATGGTCAGAGAGATGAAGGAAAATTAGGCCTCCGAGAAGACCAGGTTGTGTCTCGGAACATTGTGTTCCAGGTATTAGCTTTCTCCACTGCCTATGATTATCCTTTCTAGAGGAGATTTGAATTAGAAACTGTATAATCCAAATGATAGATATCAATTTTTGCTATCTGTGCTACTTTCTGGGAATGTAATTACAGGCTATGCTTCATTTGATCCGTGTGTTAAAAAGAAAGAAACCATTGGGGTCTGGTTTCTTTATTTTATTCTTTGTGCAGCTGTGACATTTGCATGAACAGTACTGAACTGCTACTTGTATTTCTGCCAGATATTAAAGATACTTTTGAGACTTACCCAGAAGATGGCATGAAGAATTCTTAAAGCACATTTGTGAATGAAAGTTTTAGAGCAAAAGTCAATATTTTCCCTTTCCTGTGCCTGCCTTTCAAAATGCCTTCATTTTTTGCATATTGAAAGTAACTTTGCAAACTTTCAGTAGGATTAATTTGTTTACTGCCTTCTATGATGGAAGTATCTGATGGACTATAAATGATATTTGTGTAGAATACAAGTGATGATCTTAATAGGATCACAAAATAATTCAGGTGGTGAGGTACCTCAGGAGACCTGTAGTCCAACCTGCTGCTCAAAGCAGAACCAGCTATGTTGTCAGATCAGATTACTGACTTGGTTTAAATACCTTGATAGAAACAACTTGGATAGGTTTTAATATTATAATTTTTTAAAACTTTTAGAAATGTTGGATTTCTGCAAAAGAGGGAATATTCAACAAGATTTCATGGACATCTGTGGCCCACCTTTTTAATAAGCAATTGTGTGTCTGACATTTATCCAGTTCTGGGCATGAAGCATGTATTTTAGTAATTAATCTCTGATGTATTAGAAAGAATTTAACACTTAATATTGGCAGAGTTTTGACATCTGAAATAAAATTGTTGCTTTGAAGTGGTCAGAGTGGAAGCAGATTCAATTAGAAAGAGTATATATGATGCTGATAAAAATTCTGGTGACAAACTTCATGTCATGTGTACATTATTAAATTAGAAAAAAAATTGCAAAACTGAAATCTGGTCTGTTGGAAGTTTTAAAATAATTTCAGAGTCATTCTAGCTTCAAGACATCCTACAACATTTTTCATTTCTGAAATATTTTTGGCCTCCATACAGCTGTATGAAAAATCCCCTGTCTCAGATCACAGATATTACCACCTAACAGTGACCTGAAGCACTCCTGCAACATATGAGTTAAAGAAAACAGGGAACAATTCAAACTGTTAACTATCCTGGGCTGCTGGACACAGCATCCTTAGGCAGTTAATGGAGAGAGGTGAGATGCCACATAAGTTCACTGAAATTAAGTGGTTTATCTACAAAAGATGATGTGAACTCAGTTCCAATTTTCTTTCTTTCTTTCAATATTTTTCCTCAGTGCAAGCCACTGTCCAGCAGTCCTGATGGTAGGAAACTTAAATCGCTATTGTGCTCTTGAAGTCAACCCTGAGCAACATGATGGCAAAATTACAAGTGAGTTTCTGTGCCAAATGGGACCTAACTGAACATATAATTGAAACAGTGAGACCACCTGGATACACAAGGCTGTCAACTATAAAAAAGGCATAATCCTAATAGTTACTGGTAGAAACAGACCAAACCACTTTTACAGGCAGCGTGGTGAGTGCTAAGGAGAGTTTTGTTCCTTTATGGCCTGTGCAAATTCCAGTTGTGGCTGTAGATTATCGCTTCCCCTGGAAAGATGATTCAGTGGGTTCCTGGCATAGCTTCTGGTTCTCCATTTATCCAAACTCCACCCAGCCATCGTGACATAGCCTCCATTTTCTCTTGTGATGTGAAGAAGCTATGCGTAATCCATGCCTTATTAATAATCCAGTCCTCTGAGGTACCATTTCCCATTCATTTCTTATTTTACAGGGTCCTAAAAGTTGATGTAAAGGCAATACATTTTGGAACACCTAGGTAGGTATTATAATCTTTTTTTTTAAAAAAAAGTAGATAAATTGGGCCCAGAAGGCTTATTGTGATTAAAAGCTTCACTGCTTATGGTGAAATTCTAGAGCTACACATATTGCTGTGATTAGCATATAAATGCTCTTATCTGCCAGAGTTGGACATAATCATGAAATATGCCATCATTCCCGGATGAGGTTGGGAGCTGCCTGGGGTCCCATAACATTATGAGAATGAAGTAGCAATACTATTGTCATGGTTGAAGAAGCACATTCATTTCCACCCTTTCTTTTTTGAAACTGGTGATTTTGCAGCAAAAATAGCTTACATGTTGGGCAAAATTTCTGAGATTTCTTTTAATGTCAAAGGTGACATTTTTTTCCCCTAGATCAGTGACTTTAATATTGACATTCTCTTTTTATTTTTTTGAATAACGGAAAAATCTGTTTAAACTTTAATTATTTCAGATACTTTGAATGTGCATGGAAGACAAATAGCTTAATTATGGTCAAATTTTCAGGGATTTAATCTAAATGTAAAACAAGCACCTCTGGAAAATATTAAGAAATTTATACCATATTTTAGCCGTGTGGTGAGTTTTTCTCTGGAGCTTTTTAGGATCCACTTTGTTCTTATTTGCTCCTTATTTGTGTGGTTTTGACTACTGTTGCACAAGGATGTCTGGCTGGGACCATCTGCGGAGCTTCGCAGGGAGGCAGGATCTGAAATGGTCTTTCAGCCTGCCTCTTTCTTTGTCTGGAACAAAGCTTTGTATGGAACATAGCTGACGACACCTGTGATGGAATTTTTCTCTGGGCTGAGAGAAAGGTAAAATAGGAGAAGCATCCTCTCACTCAGTTTTATTTTCCAGAATCCCTGTGCGGGTACATTCTGCCCACAGTATTTCAATATCAGGCCTTATACAGAGATCTAAACTGCTCTAGTGTGTATAAAAAGTTAAGCAAAAAAATCTGTATGAACTAAACTAAACTGCTACTTAAACTCCAAGTTTCTTTTATTTTCTTGTGGTTAGAATAAAACCTTTTACTGTGTATATTTTTGTTGTCACCAGGGGCTTATAATGCCATGACAGAGGCTATTTTTGCAGGACATGTGTACTGTGTGAAATTTCAATAGAAATCATAGAAGAGAGTCTGATCATGAAAGGTTTCCAGCTCAGTTTGCAGATAAAACTGGCTATAAAACAGACAAGCATCCAACTCTTGAATCCTTATCTGAGAGGAACCTTTTGAGGTTCTGTCCTCACCATTTTTCTAAGGGGTACGGATAGTATCAATTCCATCACTTGCCAGTCCCAGATCAGTCAGTGTCAAGCCTGGATTTATTTTCATCAGGTTATGGAGAATCTCTTGATAGTGTGTATCCTGTTCACTATTTCTGACCCATACTATTGAGATTGAATCCATATGTCTATTAATTCCACAAGAAATTTGCCTGAAATATAAGGTGAGTAATTTATGAGCTCTGGCTATATTATAGGAGCATTTGTGTAAGAAAATACAGTATTCTAAAAAAAATTGCTCACTTATCTTCGTAATCATAAATTATCTCATACCTAATTACAAACAGACAGAATGAATAATTGTCCTCATTGAGAACTGTTTGACACTGAGAATATACTGCTTATTTTATAAACTTCTTAATGCACTGCCCATAAATATGTCACAGCTAAGGAGTACTGCATCTTTAAGTATATTAAATGCAGTCTTGTGTAACCAAATGTAATAGGATTTTTAAAAGAATTATAACTGCAGAATTTAACAAACATCTTTTTAAACTTTCTACATGTGTGAAGCTTCTTTAAACTGACCAGTTTGAATTACACATCCAAAAAGAAACTTTATATTTGACCGCATTGAAACACATTACTATTTTCCTTGTTTCATGTATATTCAGAAACAATATGAGAGTACCAGTGAAAATCGTTTTAATTAATTCATTTAAAAAGGACCTGTTAATGGGTTTTAGAGCAATATCAAAGTCAAAGAAATGTGAGCAATGAGAATGCATATGCTTTGTTTCAGTGAAGGTCATGCTGACACCTTTACAGCTGCTTCAGATCTGATCCTGATATACATAGTATTAACTTGCAGTAGGCTTCATTTTTTATCAATCATTCTCGTCTTTTATATTGAAAATCTTCTAATTCAAAACTTCATCTTGAGTTGATATGCATTCATTAATAATGCCCCTTTTTGAAGGGATGGAATCTCACATAAAAGATACGCGTGGCATAAGCCATGTAGGACACGTCAAACATACTAATCCAAACACCTGGAGAGCTGTGGAGGGGGGAAGAGGGTAGAAAGAGAGGTGATAAAAGAAAGAAATGTTAAATTTACTGTGGTAAAAAAAGGAATCCTGTACTTGAAGTACTAACAACTCAGACTAAATGATGTATTCAAATGCATTCTGCTTTAAGCACTCAACCCTAACCTTAACCCTAACCCATGGCTTGACTTCTAGTCTGGTTTCTTTTGGAAGACAACCAGTCTTCATCAAAGGTGTATTCTTTCAGTAATTAATTTTTTCTCATTTCTAATCTAAATTTCCCAAATGTCACTGTTTGGCTGCCCCCAGTCATAAACCAGCAATTTTGGTGGCAGAATTCCTGATTTTCTAGTTCATGTGCGTGTAAAACACTGTGAAAAAATTTTCACGACTGGCGTTAGGTTTTCCTTGTGGTCTCAAACCATACCTGAAGCAGATGTGTGCAGTTGTGAATAAGTAGAGAAAGGATGTATAAGCAAAATGTTTTTCTTACCCAGATTAATACAATTCCACAAGAAACAATGACTTAATATGTTAAAATAATCAATTTACATGCTTACCGTTGTGCCTTTTCTAAATAATTATGTAACCCGATTTGGACTACATTTCAGAGACAAATGGCAAATTGCAATTTAAGCAAAAAATTATTTGAAGATTTCAGTTACCTTTGATTAACAGTTGGAAGGGTAAAAAAGGGAAATTCCTGAAAATACTGAAGGATTTCATCTTTTTGTACTTGAAGGGATAATTTACTTTTGAGATGCAAGCTATTTTTTAAAATATATTTTTCTACCACAAAATTCCTTAGGGTCTCATTTTGAAGTTTAAACAACATTTCATTTAAAAATGTGATATAATCAAAAAAGAAGGTAAAATAAAAGTACCCAATGAAACAACTCTAGGAGTTTAGCAGACATGAAATAGAAAGGTGGAGTTAAATAGATATTACATAGAAAGGTGTTTTTTGTGGTTGTTTTTATTTTTTTTTTCAACATTGTTAAAAACTCTAAGTTCTGTTTCAATTGACTTGACAGAAAATGCCAGAGAGGTTGTTCTAAAAGAACCAAAGCCAAAGATCAAACTCAAACAATGACTGTACACAGTCTTTGCAGTGACTATACTGTAATTCTTTTCCTCCTTTTTGTTTTATTATATGGAAATTTAGGCCTCCATCCATTGAACATCTTAAAACTATATGGGGCTTAGTAAGATATTTGCTTTAAGAAAGTTCTGAAGTCTAGTGTACGGTGATCTTAATCTGCACCCAGAACTTTAGGATTCATTATGAAGGCTTTCAGAAGGAGCGAAGTAAATTATATTGGTAAACCCAAGTGCAGGCTACTTAAGAATCCAGTTGATTATGTAAAATGTGTCGAGCACCTGGAAGCTCCTGTGAACTATGAGCTATGTTTCTAAAAGCACTGTCAGTAGCTAAAGTTGGGGCAGCCTTGTTTAAAAGCAAAATAAACCAAATCAACTAAACTTAGATTTTCTTTTGTGCTTTTGTGACACAGCCTACCAGGCATCAGGCATTAAAAGAGAGATTAATATCATGATTAAATACAGTAAATAAAATACTGAAGGAAGGAAATGAATGTATGTGCGCCTTCCTTCTGAGCCCTCCAATTCTGTCATTATTAGTGTCGATAGATTATGGCAAAACAGGTGTGGTGTTGGTTACCCAACAGCGTTTCTATCTTTCCATCAAAATACCAAACCCAGAGAGGCATTTTGTCAGCTTGATCTCACTTTCTAGCCTGAGAGATTTCTCAGTTAGACATATGGAAAATGAGAAAGTCTGGTGGTGACGCACAGCTGGACTCTGTGACTGCAACAAAAGACAGTTCTGATTCGGAATTCTTTATGCCTGGCTGAAGCTGAAAGAGAATGGTGCTGGCTAATGTCTGGTGCCAGATGGATTACTGCCTGTTTCGAATGAGAGCTCAGATGCTAGACCACATTTTAAAATGATATTTCTGGTTATGATCAGTTTTGGATTCATATGGCAGTGTTCTTTAATGCATCTCAGTGGTTACTTATTTTATTTTTGTGAAAACCTGTTTCACTTTAGTTACAAAAGGGTCATATCCGGTAAGCTATCATAGCATTCAAATTCCCTTGCTGTTATGGAGTGTTTTAAATTATTTCTCATTTCATAACTCCTTGAATCATGTATCTGCAAAACAATGTCCCTTTTAAAACGTTTGAACTGTAAAGATCAGAGATAAAGCCTAGCTCTTCTCAACATAATTTAAGCAGTGTGACCCGTGAGCTCCACTGGATTCAATTGACTGTGGTGGTAGTCTACCTGGAAGTGACTAGCTTATTGTTTAATCAATATGTAATGGGAGGTAAAGAGGCAAACAGTCAACTTCCCTTGTGTCTCCAAAGGGCTGTGGAATTCAGCCAGGCAGTTACCTGAGTTATTTATCTGTCTGCCTGCCTCCTTCGAAGTACTAAGTTATAGAAGCAACAAGAATTGCACACTTTTTAGATTATATTCAGAATTTCCCATTGGCCTATTTTTATTTGAATAAAATATATGATATCCATAAACACCACATTCTACCAAATACTAATTCTCTCATCAGGCCACTGTGTATCTCGCATATCTGTACTGAAAGGTTCACAGTAATATTGCCCTGATATTTCTCATGTCAGCGTTAAGCATCGGAGATGTCAAGAAAAAATAAACCATATGTTATAGGCTATACTAGAAGCAAATTAAACATATGCTCAAGATAAGGTTTGTCAAGGAAGAGAGTATCAGCTGTGTTCTGAACTCGATAAAAATTCTACTTTAGCATTGATTATACTATTTTCCCGGAGACGACAGGTGTTCTCCTGTTAACAATAAATATCAATGACATTTTTCTACTGCAGATCTGGTGCCTAATTTTATAATATAGCATTTCTTTACTTCCTAAAATGTCACACCTATTTAAGCAAGTGAGGGCTCGCAAATGAAAGTAGCATTTGTGGTGGTGTGTTCCAAAGTATTTTGAGGACCATTTTCATGTTTGCTTCTGTAAACAAGAGTGAACTCCATTTTCATGGCTGATGTTGCCTTGGGTTCATAAATGTATTGACTGATCTGAGATACAACTGGAGTAGAAATTCAGCAATGTAAAGCTGTAAGATTTGGGTAAAACTGAGGTGGCTAAATGAAATAAGTGGTAAAGGGGATCTCCTTTTAGATGTCACTTTCTTTGAATTCTGTCTGCATTGGTACAAAGAACAGCATGTGGCTGATAAGCTCCATCTTTAAAGATGGAGAGAGTCCATGTTCTTCTTTAGCCCCTTATGAAACCGACATATGAAGTGGGCACAGTGACAAGGAGCAAATTTCTAGAAACAGAAGTAGAACTGGCAAGGGTGTGAGAATTGCGGGGCCAAAATTCTCCTTAGAGGGCAGTGAATACAAATCTAGCACTTTTGAGAATACTGCAGATGGCAAATTAAGCTGAGAAGAAATATGTGAAAGTACTATCTGTTGTCTGGAAAGTGTTTCACTCTTTGACAAGGGGCTCAGGCAAAGTTTTGCTGGAGCAGAGAAAACTGGAGCAGACAAAACACAAAAACCTGTGTACTGAGACTTGCTCATTCACTGGAATAGGTTTAATTCCTCCCGGCCCTGCTTACACATTTTATTAAATGAAGAATATTCATGCGCACCAATTCTATACAAAATGGGATAGTTAGTATGTGAGCCATTTGAACATCTTCTGTTGATGACTTTTGGCGCTTTTTGGAGTGCTGGCCCAAGCTGGCTCAGTGTCCCTGTATACTGAATGCCACAGGTGCAGCAGTCACCTACGAAATTTCCTCTGTAGTAGTTACACAGGATGCTTACGATCTTTTCCAGTTCTTGCTCTATATGTGTGATACACCCATGTATTTTTAGACATGCAGGTCTTGGAATCCAAATGAGTGCGAGGATCTTGTGTCTGTATAGAGAGAAAGGTTGGCAATTATTTTACGGTAAAAGAAAAAGAGAACATTAGAGAAGTGTTGTAAAAGTCTTTGGTCAGGGTTGGTAAACTTGTCTTTATTTTGGTTGCTTTGAGGCCTCAGCTGGGAATAAAGCAGAGAAATATACTTGTTGTTTGTAAGCTGCATCCCAAGTAGATTTGATGACAAATGTAGAGAGATGGTGGATGTAGGTAAGCAATGTTTATTAGGAAGATAAAATCGACTTTAATTTATTCATAAATGGGTCTATAAATTAGCACTGCTGTAAACTGTACTTTCTCATATACATCTCAGGTGATCTCAGGCAGCAGTTTAAACAATTGAGGGCTTAACAGAAGAGGAAATCAAAAGATATTGGTTAATTTCTGCCTGTATGCCAACACAGAAGTATCTCTGTTCATACTGTTTTTTGACTATTAGGGGACACTGTTTGTAATGCACTGAAAAGAAAATTAAAACCTATTGGGTTGTACAATTTTTTCTTAAAAAATTGTACTAATTTGTGCCAATTTATTAATACAAAATTATACCATAATATTATATTTCTCTAAAAATAGGAAAAAATATTTTTAATGTACTAGCTGTCCTAGAAGTGCCACATATTTAGCAATAGTTAACAGGTCTTTGTTTTAGTGAATACCTACGTGTATCCTGTAAAATTTGCCTGCAAAATAACTGCACATCCAGCAAAGAATCCTACATAGTCCTTCACTGTTCCAAAAAGGAAAATGGAAGAAGAATCATCTGTGCTGAGGGACGTCCAGGTGGAAAGCAACTCTTGCAAAGACAAGGATTTCAGCAACAGCCATTTAGAATCTACTTCATAGTCTCTGGGAATTTTCATGTGTTTACAGCTGGAAATAAATCTACTGGAAGGAATCTGGGCTTACATATGTTTGAGCACATAACCTCTTAAATTGTTTAGTTTTCCAAAGTCATCTGTGCATGATGCATCTGCTATAGAAAGTGTCAGTGACTTTTTAAATGGCTGATTTAAATGGAATTAATTTTAAAATTGAGTTCATGCTGGAGGTGCACTGAGAGAGAGAAACAGGAGCAAAGAGCAAAGCAGATGCTGGAAGTCAAGCTAAGTGACAGTATGGTTAAAGGAGCTGTAGGCTACTGATTACTTCTTTGCTTTCAAAATCTTATGACCACTATTAGGATACAAAAGTGCTTCCTTTAATTTAGGAGAATAGGAGCTGTGGAAGCAGAATTATTTCATGAATCATAAATGAATAAATGTAATTAAACTGTTTTGCAACCTATTTGAATACCTAAATATGGAAAGTCTTTCCACACTGCACTTGTTGGCTTTGTATGATCATTTAAAAACACCCCATGCTGAGACCCAAATAACTTGGTAAGGAAATTTGATGAGACAAAGTGCTTACTGAGCCTTCAATAAGTGTAGTTAGTGACTAATAGTGTTGATTAAAGCTGATTCACTTTCCTTGGGCTGAAGCAGAAATACCTTTAAAAGGCTGATTAGAAGCATTTGGATTTCATCTCTAGGGAAACTACTGGAAAATTAAAAAAAAATCTAAGGGGCACATGGGGTTTGTGTTTTGTTGTGGAATAAGCAAAAACATTTATGTCTAATATATTCTGCTTCTCTGGACTAGATAGATCTTGTTTATAGCTGTTGAAGGATCCACCAGTACCAAATCCTTCCTTGAAATTAAGTGTATATAAGGGTCTTTGACAGACTTGTTTTTTTAAATTTCAGTTGTAAGGATTTAGCTCATCTTCTACCTCCTGCCTACCTTCTACCTCAAATACTTATGCTAGTGAAAAGTGGAGACTCACATGTCATCCGAAGTTCATACTGTGAGGGGCTTCTCATGAAGGCCATTCTACCATCCTTCTTTTAACGTGAGTGTTGTTGCAGCTACCCAACTCTATTGCTGATCAATAGTCAGGGACTCCATGCACTTTCTTAGGATGTTTTCTTTCTCTTGTCAAGCATAATTCTCAAATGATGTACTAACCAAGGAGAGATGTTTTCTGTCACAATTGTTAGCCTTTCAGTATGTTTCTAGATACAGAGATAATTTCATTTCTTTAGTTTCTGGCAAACTGTTTTGTTAGACCCCCTTGGCAATACACAAGAGACTTCTCTAGTTCATGTGTTGAAATTGGTATCTCATTTTGTTACTATCAATTTATGTGAGCTCTGGATCCCACTGAACACAGCCCTCTCTTTTGAAGCATATTTCTAGTTGTACGGAACCACATTATACTTGTACGTGCTGGGAAAATGTCAGGGCACTGAGATGTGGTGCTCTAAAGAGCTGCCGCAGACAGCAGCATCAGCAGACAATGCTGCAGTGCCCATTTGCAAGAGACCTTATAGGGAAAGGCTGGCTGATTTGGACTCACAGGCTGATAAAGGAAGGATTTTCAAAGTTTTTCCATGCCTTGTGTGAGGAACGAATATGAGATAGCAGGTTGGGTCCAAGATATGTACTTCTAAATCAAAGTGAAATGTTGCACTGGAAATCCCTTAGGTAGCTTGCACCGAGCAATTATGTTGACACAGTGTAATTTAGCGTGTAGCTGTGTTATTTCTGGAAAGGCACCGTGCTGAAACTCCCACTTATTAATACGGCTAATAATGTCAGGAGCAGTGTATCAGTAATGTGTGTTTCCAGTTCCAGAGGTAGCTTGGTCAATAGCTGCAAAGGAGTAAAGCCAGGAATGGTAACTACAGGGCAAGGAGGTTGGGAAATATTGGCCCCGAGGTTTTCTTACTAAGAAAAGTGCAATAGAAATAGACCAATTCCACACTATGAAATATGTTAAAGTGATTGCACTGAAGGAAGACCCCATACTAGCTTGTATCTGATTTCTGTAGTTCATTCATAATCAAATAACAGCTGAGCAGTGGATGGATGCTTTGAATATGCCGTATAATTCTGCAGCAAATTACCAGGTATGTGTTAGCCTGTATTTAACCTATGTACACATGCAAGTTCACATCATTCATATGAAAAACTCTTCTTTTTTTTCTCCTCCTCTCCCTCCCCCCCCCAACACCCCTCCCCATATCTTCTGTATAAAAAATACCTTGGATTTAGTCTGGATAAATGTCAGATAATTTTAATTTAATCCTACATTAAATCTACCCATCAGCTGAGCCCTTGGTTCGTATTACTGTGGAAGGAAAAGAGACAAAATGGACTTTCCTGGACTTATTTAATCTAGCTCTCTAAAAAAATCAGTGTTAAAATCTAATGTGTAGCTATGGATGTTAGGGGAGCTCTCACTTCTTTCTGATGCATGTATCAGAATCAGAATATGTACCAGGGTGTCTTTATCATTCTGACATTTAAAAAAAAATCAAGAAAAACAACAACAACAACCACCACCAAACAAAAAAACCCCAACCCAAACCAAAACAAAAAACCCCAAAACACACCACCCCCCCGCAAAAAAAACCAAAAAACAAAAAACCGAAGCAAAATGGTAGGAAAAAAGAACACGCTTTTGGTAGAAGAATTGTGTTATGAAAATATTTCAAACTCAGGCACCTGAATGTCCTACAGAACACCTAAGAAAAGAGAAAAGGAAAGCAAACAGGAAAAGAAGAACTTTAATTATTAACCAATAGAAACATCTAGAGTCTAATTCTGTGCCTGTTGAAACAGTCAGTTGAGCTGGTCTTGCATAAGTGAGGGCTGGAGGGGTTTTGTCGTGACTGACTAGGGTGCAGTAATTAGGTCTCTTGTTGGTGACACAGCACCAGCAAGCCACTGCTTACCGTGCATTTGAATATGGCAAACCCTTTACAGCAACAAATTCAATAATTAACTGCTATGGAAAATGTCATTATGGGATGCAGCACCTGGTTGTCTGGTTTCTCTTAGTGCATAGCACAAAGTTCCTTTTAAATGTACAGCAGCACCAAGTAGTGAAAGGAATATTGCCATCTCATGCCATGTAGCTTCGGAAAACACAACATGTTCTGTGAACAGGGAAAATGCAGTTCAGGGTCTTACTTGTTGGGAAAAGTCACAGTACATACATTGAACAGAAAGCAAGGTATAGCCTATTAAGATCACATTAAAAGGCTCACAATCCTCTTCAGATTAGGCTATTAGTTTATTATCTCTGGAATTCTTAGGATTATTACTTTTATATGTATTAACCCTCTGGTGTTAATGTAGCTCGTGACTGAAAAATTTTATTAAGTGCTTTCGAAAATGATTTAGCTGGGTAGGAGAATGGATCTGGGGATCTGGACAAATTGCTTCTCTATTCAGCTCCCTGTGTACTTACTGTGTAATTTTGTCATGTTAGCTGTATACACCTCTGTTTACCCATGTGCAGAATGGGAATATTTTATTTCAGGGGTTTAGTGAGAATAAATTATGCTGAACACTCCTTTCAAATGAAGGGCTGTTTAAAATAACTGTAACTATTTTTATCGAGCAGCTTTCATTGGCTGTGATGTGGGTGCTTGGTTTCATATTTGACCCTACCTGAAATTTGAAACACTGTTGGGATGGGGCTCTGTTGTTATTATCATTACTGCTCTATGGTACAGTTTGCAAAGTCTGAAAAATGTCTGCAATTGATAATCTGAGAGATGGTTGTTTGTGAAAAGGTGCTCAGGTATGACATCCGGATTATATAAATTTTTCCATCAGAGTGTCAAAACTGCAGGATGAAGAGTTTTTAAAGCATTGATCTATTTTTAAGCTTACCAAGCCTATGAAAAAATTCCAGCAAATCTTTCCTCTTCTAACTCCAGTGACGTCTATCAGATTTTACTCCAAGATCTTTAAATTCATTATAGTCTGAATTAAGGGTGCATTTTGTCCTTAACAAGTAAATATTGAAATCTAGATGGAAGAGCATGGACTGAAGGAGAGATGTGACCAGAGGAGGCCCTGGACAGCAAGAGTCTTGGCTGGAAAGTTTATAACATCTTTAGAAAATAATCCTTCTTTTAGGGAGCCTAGGGAATTTATCATAACTCCTCTGGTTTCACTGCAGTACAATATCCAGTTTGCATTGCAGGTGTTGGTAACAAGGAGACAATAACATGCTGATAAAAAAATGATCTCTTATTACCACTGTCCTGTACTCACAGGCAGAGGAATCTCCCTGAATAAAATTTCTGTTTGATTCTGAGGCATTGTTAAGATCATAACTCATGAGGCCTTATCTTCGCTCTCATATCTGGGAACATTCCTGGCTTGTTTTGTTGGTAACTGTGTGCTAGTGTTTTGTTACCAGTAAGCAGCACGAAAGGAAATGAAAATTGAAAGAGGCATTCCATACTGATATTTTATTTAGACCTAAATAAAGACTGTTGCAAACTACTTCTAAAAATCGTAAATTACGTAAGGAACTCACAACCTCATGTAATACTCTGCTATCTCTTTTCTGTTGTCTAATACCCTTTCTAATAAAGCTAACGCCAAAATTTCCATCAGCATTGTTGGTGGAATGGAAAACTTCATTTTTATTTACACTGGTATAAAGAAATAAAAGGAAGTTTGAGGGAGATCAAATGTTCACAGCACATAAGTTTTACTGTAACAATTCCATCACTTTCTCTGAAAGTGCTGCACACCTCGCAGGAGTGCATGTTAAGGAAGGACCTTTGCTTTTAGTCTTGGCAGAAGTAATAGAAACAGACAAGACAATTTTCACTTTTAAACAAGCACAGTTTCTAAGACAGGGATCCAAGGGAACCTTGACATGCCACTCAGAGAAGGAAACCGTTTTTCCCAGTGCATAAACTAGCCTCGCAGTTCTGCAAAGAGCAGTCACTTTTCAGGAGAATACTTGACTAACTTTAGTGCATACCATGCTATTCTTTTAGCTCAGTGAAGAGTTTGAGATTTTCTAGACATCTTAATAAGACTCAGTTCAATGATGTAAAACATTTGCTGAAAGGTACATCAATTCCAGCCCAATTCAGTAAAAGCAAAAGTAGATTTTGGCTGAGGACTTATAAGGAAAGCAACAGGTCAAAAATGTAAAAAGGGAGTATATATTTACATGGGCATGTGAAATGTGTGTTTTATACTGTCATTTTACACTGTCTTATATATGGAATTCTGATAAAGAGTGGAGTGCCTGGGGGCATGCTTCAGGCCAAGTTCAGACACAGGAAGCCGCTCTTGCACCCAGGCACTTACTCTCTTGTTAGATTATTTTTTGTTCCTGACATGTCTGACAAAACATACAACTGTTAGATGTAAAATTATATTAACCTGCTGTTCACTGTCTCTCTCCTATGTGCTGAAGTTCAGTGCTAATGCCTGATTCTTTTCTCATATTAAAAAGCTACAAATGTGGTGCCATAACAGAACGTATTCGTAAAATTCTTTTCCCGATAAAGCACTGCTGTTCTTACTTTGATACAGTTCAGTGAAAGGAGAAAGGAGACAAGGACAAGAACTGAGAAACTATACTAAGGAAGAGAGATGCCGTGACCTACGTTTTAGTTAAAACACTGGAAGAGTCTGTGGAAAGATTTGAGAATTCCAGTTCAGAGAGGAAAAACATTTTTTTAGACACGTCCTTCATGCTGTGAGTATAGCTTGTCAGTCACTCTCAACTGGATGATGGTGATGGGGATGATTATTTTTCTCGAAGCCAGATGCTTGTTTGATCTTTGTGGCAAAGAGCTCTCCTGTAATTGTTAAACAGAGATGACAGGAAGTGATCCTCTGAAAGATGAAGTGCCAGAGAAAGCTCACTGTGGAGGAGAAAACACCAACAGCTTTCAGGAACCAAAAGTCTCTGACTCAGACAGACTTCTTTTGGAGGAAAAGGCCTCTTCAAGAGTGTTTTGGAGAGATCTGTGTCCTCTGCCTGCCAGAACATGGAATTGCAAAGTTAACATCTGATCCACTGCTTTTCAGCTTTTCAGAGGCTGAGAAAGCTTTGGTTAGAGTTTGGAAAGTACTTTGGTTTTGTTTCTGTTACAGCAAGCACAGTTTAACCCAGGCCTATGATAGCTGGTGAAAAATGCTTAATGCAGAAAGACGATGGGGGATATTAAGGGTATCTCTTTGCTTCATCCTCTGT
The DNA here is from genome assembly GCA_013397755.1 of Cnemophilus loriae. NCBI lineage: Eukaryota > Metazoa > Chordata > Aves > Passeriformes > Corvidae > Cnemophilus > Cnemophilus loriae. The sequence goes on from VZTF01007679.1 coordinate 2,327,067, forward strand.
ATGTAAACTAGCAGGACACTTAAATCTTTACGGTTATTTTACTGCAACACTATGAAAGAAGAAACAGCTTCCCCAGGAAATACTAGTAACTCTGACATGGTAAAAATTAGAAATTGAAAGTTGGAAGTATCCCTGTAAAACAATCAAAACGGCAGATGAGGAAAGTTTAAGGCAAAAAACTGAAACCACTGTTAAAGCAGCAATCACAATTGGGTGGTATCTGATTGTTGTGATCTGCTCTCTGGCACCAAAAGAGGACAAAATTTACCAGTCACTTCAGTGGGAATGACGTTGGCTCCCAGATGTGATCAAGGCACCCTGTATTTGTCACTGATCTCTGCAATGCACCTCAGCTGATCTGCTGCTGCATTTTGTGCTTGACTGACATTTTTCATATGAACCGTGGTTTTACAAAATAGACAGCTTTTCTTGCAAGATCTCTCACAGACATGATTGTAACCTGCTCTGTTGATTAAATTTTATCTCTAGACAGTGATGAAATATTGATAGTTGTTGTGAGTTTTTTTGTGTTTTTTTAAATTGCCAGTGGAATTTTGGAACTCCTTCCACTTAATTTCATCTGGACATTACCTGTATACGTGCACCAAACCTCTTGTATTTTATGATTAAATGGTGAGTCCAGTTATTTATGTTTAAAAGAAATAAATTTGAAGCTCATGTTGAAGTTTGTGATTCAAATCTTCTTCTGGAGATTGTGTATGCCATTGACTGCCTTACTAATGTGCGGGCATGATTTCAGGGGGAAAGCATCTGCAGGGACAGTGTGCATATGTATCTCAACGGACACTTGTCTCATTTTTTTCAATTACAGCTGCAGAGGCCCTAAGTGCTCTAAGTTTTAGTTACATGTCATTCCAGATAAGAATAACCACCTAGAGATGTGGTATGATCAAGCAACTTAAATTAAGAGTCAATCCATTAGGGTCAATTATTATGTTCAATAATAAAGATTTCAGTGTTCTATCAATTATCCTCCAAGGTCTCAACAACGTAATTTATGAAGCTCTTTCTGCTTCCTTGCAGCATGTCCCACATGTGTATGTATTTAAATGAATCATCCAAGTACTATATTCAGAGTTAATGTACGTAAACAGTGTCACTTAAATGCATATTTAATGACAAATTACGAGTTTGCTTCTCAAAATCAGCCCGTTGCACTGATTTTTATTGCAACGAGTAATAGATAAATAATCCATTTAATAGGACGCACAGCACTAATGAAACTACTGTGAAAGTGTTTTCCCCTTGTGTTGATATAGCATCTCACACAACTGAGACTGTTTTGTAGGTCTTATATTCATGCAGTTAGCAAATATGTGGCATACAATTGTTTTGAATTACCTTAATGTAAATTTTGTATAGCTGCCCATTGTTGCAGCCTTTAGGAGACCTCATAATAACTTACTATTACCAATAGAAATCAGCAATTTTGACTTCTTGAAAATGATGCTTAAGTTTGTGCTGTTAAAGCTGTCATGAAAATTCAAAGTGAAATTTCGAAGTTATTTACTTTGAAACACCCTAGAACTGTCACTGGTGTTAAACAAGCATTTTTAAAAAACAAGCCTTTGATCTTAGGGAACAAATCTCATAAAATTTTGGCTGTTTTAAAGTTAACTCTATTCCTAATCCTGTACTCCTATACATATAATGGAAGACTAGAGATAAGATCAAATTAAATAAACTGAAAAGAGTTTCTATATGTGTAGACTGCATATATATATCTCCTTTGTTTTGACTTAATTTCTGAAAAAAAATTGCAAGGAAAAGCCGCTGCAAATTCCACCCAAGTCAAAGGACCTGTGCAGAAAACAAACTGCTTAAGTAAGTTCCGTGATTTAAAGAAAGAAAGAATAAACAATCAAAAAAATATACTGCTGTAGCCAGATATCTTCCGCAGCTTTATTTAAAAAACTTTTTTTTTACTTCATGTGAAAATAAAAAATTGAAAGTGAATTCTCTAGAACATTAACAACTACATAATACCCATATTAGGAGCAAGATGACAACTATAAACTTCTTTGGATGGCCCTGAATATATGACCTCTATTACCTCAAGTGGCCAACTGCACCATTGTCTTAATTTATGTGTAACTTGACAGCATGTGTAGAGCTCTTCTGGTGCTCATGCTGTGCAGAGCTGTATGAAGACTGGTGTTCCTTCTCAGGGAACTTCTTGAGGCACAAGTAAATTGATACCAGAAGCATGTGGAGAGGGCAAGGGAAGGTAATAAGTCATGCACATTACTTAAAAAGAGCAGTTCTGCTGATAAAGAGAAGTTTTGTGGGGAAAAAATTAACTAGACTTCAACAATCTTAGTGTGTTCTATGAGCACACAATGCTATAGAGATATGATGATATATGTTAATGTGCATGTGTTTAACCACTGAGGACACATGTACAAAATGAAATGTTACCTGTGCTGCTTTAATAATGTTTTCATGTGGGTAAAGTTAGAACCATACTACCTCTACTGTAAGGTAGTCAGTGAAATGCACTGTGTGTCATCAGGTTTTAAAACACACACTTTCGTATTTTGTGAGATGTGCAGCAAATACCTGTGCAATTTAGACATTTTAAAATGCCAACTGCTGACTGGAAGCTTTCATATAGTGTTACTATAAACAAAACCACAATATTAAGTAACAGATATTTTCTGCACTGATTTATGTTCTGTGTAGCCTTGCTGCAGTTAAGATGCCCAACTCATTTCTGGTGCCATTCCAATACAGCTAGAATGCTAATGTCAGTATAGCTACAGTAGGGATGAACTAAATCCAGTAAGATTATACTAAAGGCATAAGATTACTGAAATAAATACTCACTTGTGCTTTATATCATAATTTTAAAAAATCAAATCACGACTTGATTCTGAAGTTGTTCTCCTTACAAGAACAACCAAAGATGTCTATCAGATGAGTGAGAGCAGCAGTGCAGACCCTGATCTTAGGAAGAATAATAGGTTTGTGTTGTGCCCCAGATTCAGAAACATTATAGCAGTGTATACTTGACAGACGAGTGAAAAAAAATTACATGGTCCTACAGGCTCTAACAAGACTAAGATTTGACTCTGAAGACAATCATAAATAATAATATTCATATGGGTGTTGCATGTCCGTATCTTCAGAATACTTGCCAAAAATAAATGAAGACAAATTGCTACTGGCAATTTAAAGGAGGGAGGATGCCATTCTAGATCTATGTGCCACATTATGTGAGCTTCATAAGTTTGTGTTTAGAATCATAGAATGGATTGGAAGGGACCACTAAAGGACATCTAGTACAACCCCCCTGAAATAAGCAGGGACAAATTCAACTAAAACAGGCTGCTCAGAGCTCCGTCCAGCCTGTCCTTGGATGTTCCCAGGGATGAGGCATTTGCCATCTCTCTGGGCAACCTGTGCATGTGTTTTAACACACTCATTGTAAAAATTTTCTTTCCTATATCTAGTTTGAATCTAAACTCCTTGAGTATAAAATCATTGAGCTTTATCCTGTTGAAACAGGCCCTGCTGAAAAAAAAAATTATCCCTATCTTACTTATTAAGCTCTCTTTAGGTACTGGAAGATGCTCTAAGGTCTTCCTGGAGCCTTGTCTTCTCCAGAATGAACAAGCTCAACACTCTCAGCATGTTTTCACAGGAGAGGTACTCCAGCCTTTGGATGATCTTTGTGATTTCTGTAGATACTGCTGCATAACCCTTTCCGCAGAGGAGTTTAGTCTGTTTAGATTCGGAGCCTGTTACTAGCTTTACAACCCAGTTTTTTCTCTTTGTTTTCTTACGGCTAGATATTAAACAAACCATTGACACAGTATACAATCCAGCATGTTGCAGTAATTCCAAAACAGGAAAATCCTTTCTTGTAGTGTGACAACTTTCCTCATTTTGGTGTCTGGCTGTAAATGAAACCAACCAGATGGTCCTCGCTGATCTGTACTGTGTGTGAGACATCTCAGTGCTTTTATGTCAGGGCACAAATTTGTTTCATCTAACATTGGAGAAAAGCAGCTCTTTTGTGTGTTTATTTGATGTTTGTGGTTCAGATGGCTGGCAGCACGCACAGTCCAAGAATGGCAGTCCTCCAGATTTAATATGATGCTGGGGATGACTAGTAGAGGGAGTTGAAACAAACTGAGGAGGAAACATGAAAGTTGTGTTGTGATATTTTGTTAAAATGTTATTTTCATACAAAGCCTTGCCAGAGTTAGGAAAGAAAACAAATGATCTGTTAACTGTTTTGTCAAGATCCCAAGCCAGGGAAAGACTGCTAAGTGGAAAAGGCTGTATGCCTTGTGACCAAGTGTTCTCCAGCACGGCCATTCCTGGCCAAAATAGAGTGAACTTGAAAGACTTTCAAGGGAGTGTTGAGCAGATTTGCTTCATCAAACAAATTACACATTAGGACCTCTAAAGCATCCATATAGTTCAAGTAACTTTTAATATAGGCACATATGACACATTGTCAACAGAATTAAGCTTATACTTTAGGAGGAAATAACCAAAGAAATAATAAATAATTAAGATTATTATAACTTTTTAACCACAGCTTTCGATCTTTATAAAAGAGGTTGGTTGCCATTATCCTTATTTTACAAATGAGAAAACTGAGTTATGGGAAAGTATTGTTCTTTCCAAAGGCCTATTTGAAATAGAATATAAGTCATTAAATTCATATGACTTGGCTTAATTATACCATCTATATTAAGATCAGAAAACAGAGTTTTCCTTCTGTAGTTAGCAATAGATATTTATATATAATTTTTTTTACGTGACTTGGAATACTCTAATAGCTTCACCCCAAACTCAACTAATTCTAACAAAGTCAGCTACTGATCAGAACATCTATCGCAGAATATCATGAGCTGGAAGGGAACCACAAGGGCCGTCCAACTCCTTGCCTTGCACAGGAACACTCCAAGAACCACAAGAAGTCACAACTGCAACTGTTTGAATTGCTCATCTGTACTTATTGTAAATTATGTCAGTAAAAAAATACATGAAGTTCACTGAATAACACAAACTTCCTGTGGTAGATTTCTTCGGAGCGAGATGAACTGGCTTATCTTGGTAGACAAGAAGAAAAGAGAAAAATTTGGCTTTAAAACTGATTTTTGAAACCAATAGGTGTTTTCCCTACTACCAATTTCCTTTTTGGAGTATGACTAACAGATTGCAAATAGCACTTGAGACTGTGTGTTAATGAAACTCGTACTTATGGTGTCTCAGCAAGAAGAACAGAGAGCAGAAAGGCTTTGTGTGGGTCAGGCTGGTGTAATGAAGGTGACACATGAGCCTGAGCAGAACAGAAAACTCCTGACACCTCTCATGTCATGAACTTTCTCCCCTACTCTTGTTTAAATGAATAAATGAAATTAATTCCTGTGTCTTCATTAGGAATTCAACTGATGTATTTTTCCTGCCAAGATGACACCTTCTTTATTGCATCTTTGTTGCATAATTGTGCCTAGATTTCTGCCTTTTATGTTCAAAATAGACTATTGTCCTGCTGGCCAGCTGTTCCTTTAGCAAATAAATGTTCTAGAAAGAATTGATAGGAAACAACTTCTGATTTTTTCAATATTTTCTCACACAACCTGAGTTTCTGCTTTTCTCTTGCATTCTTCACAAGTATCAGTTAATTTCTGCACATTTTATGACTTACCTGTGTCATTTATGTATGCAAGTGGAATTTGCTACTTAATTCCCTGTTTATTGCACAGATACTTGAGAAGATTCAAGGCAAATGGCTTAATTCAAGTTTAGCGTAGAGTCCTTCCAATTCTGATCTGGATCCTCATGAAGAGGAAAGGAAGGATACCTCTATTCCTTCCTTAGTAGTCTATAAAAAATGACAGATTTTTCATGTGTTTGGTGGCATACAAAGTCCACCGTTAAGCGTTATCAAGTTCCAGTCAGTGAATTATCAAGCCTAACTGAGAAGGCAGAAAGTGGGGATGGATGCCATTTTTTTAACGATGCAAATTGTTTTTGCCTTGTCTTGAGTCACCTTCAGCTGTCTAGGCAGTATGATGCTGAGACACAAACTGAGGCTGGGCCTTGTGCTGTGCTACATCAACTGGAGATCCTCTCAGTAGCGTGGCTTTACTTTGATGCATCAGAAAGAGTAAAAACCCTGCCAGGATTCTGTAATGAATGTCAGGTTAATAAGGGAGTTGCCTTCAGGAAATTATCTCTTTTCAGGACCTGAAGACTTTAGGAGCATTACTGTGTTTTAGGGTTAATGCCAATGTTAGGAATAAGCCCCACAGTCCGTAGAGAGGAAGAAGCTCCTCTCATAAACTATTCATGACTACAGTCTGTGCAAGGATATTTCTGAAGGATGGTACTTTTTGTTTTGCATTCCACAATGGGAAGGAGAGAAAAATCTCAATTATTTTAATTGCTAGGGGAAATGTTATAAATGACACATAAAAGTTTAGATCCTCTAATAAAGGGTAAAAATAAAGTTATGAGAATGACTTGCAGGAGAGTATAAGACATTTTTACAGGATGGATGGAGAGATTTTCACCCTATAAAAGAAATCCCTTTTAGTTTTCACACTCCCCGAGCGTTCTCCAAATTTGCATTGGCGTTTCTTTCACAGGCACTAATGTGCCGGTTGAGAGAATATTCTTAGTAATGAATGACATTGAACTGATGACAAAGCAGAAAGTGAGCACAGAAAGGAAAGAAAATAAAAAGGCTAGCACAGTTGTTAAGATGAAACACCTGCTGTGAGTGCCATGAAAGGCTGCTGGGGAGCAGGCAGCTTCTGAACAAATAATTTCTGAGGAAAGATAAAAAAATCCCTGTCTGCTGACAAGGCCACCTTTCCTTCCTCTCCTCAGTCTCTTTCTTATGGATTACCATTTTCATGTCTGTGTTTCTTTGGCACATTATTAACAGCTTGTAATACAGAGGTTGCACATAAATGGGTTTTGTTTCAGACTGATACCTAAGATTTCTTATTTTTTGTCTCATTGGTTTTCGAGCTAACATATTCTTTCTGAACACATCATATAAAATTCCAGCAAGCCATTTTGTAAATCCCTAAGATGTGTTAAGACTCTAACCACAGTTTCAAGTGATTACTTCAAAGGTGATTGCTACACTGTCTCACTAGTATCACAAAACACCTTTTCCTAGAAAGACAAAAATGGCATTTCTGAAGATTGTATTCAGAAATCCATTGCATCTCACCTTCTAATTTCCCTTTTTTATAAATTAATGGGATTCTTTCCTTTCCAAATGCAAAGAATTTTTGACAAAAGTTATCCTCTTAAACCAGCCCCAAATAAAACTTATCCTTGTCTGGCATTTTAAACCCAGGTGCTCCTGGCATGGCCTTTCCCAAGTGGGTGTGATGATATCAGTCTAACAGACGGGCCTATGGAGAGCAACCATGGACCTCAATATTGAGTATTTCAGGTGCAGAGTTCCACTAAGGAGGGTTTGGACTGCAGTCTGCTCAGAGAAACACTGACAAAGATCAAGGAGACACGCAATCGCTGGTACTCTGGTTATCAGCAGAATTATTTGGCTTCTGGTAAAATGTAAAGCATGCTTTAGCTCTCATCAGTGATAACTAGTATTTTGCTCACAAATGAAAGAGTGAGAAGGAACATTTTGACTGCTCTGTTGTTGATTTGAAGATCATGCCCATGGAACTTGGCCTAAGGGCCACTGGAGGTTTACTGGAGTGACTTCACATTGCTCTGAGCCATTGCTTTTCCAAAGGACTTGAACTCTTTGTCAGAATCTCAGAACACTTTACCTAGGAGTGCTGCTCTCCCTTCAGTAAGTTCACCAGCCAGAATGAACTGCTTTTTAGTCATAACCAGGGCAATGGTAGATATCACCTAGGCAGAATATTTGGTAACTTTTGGACTTGATTTGTTTCCCCCGGTATATTTAAATACTGTGGGAAATATTTTATTGATAAAAATGATATGTAGAATTATATTTTCAAAAGAACTGAAAGAGAAGCATTCCCAGGCCGTTGCGACTGTTCCTTGGAGATAAAAATAAGAAACGCTGCTTTAACATAGTAGCAAAGGCCTTATACTTGTCACATTTGTGTTTTCTGTTTTCCAGAGCTGTATGAGAGAGACACTACAGTTTGTGTTTATTTCGTTAAGACCATAAAAAGTGACCAGTTGCTATTGGATTAGTGGACAAGGGAAGAACTCTGGATGTCTGGACTTCTGTGAGACCTTTGATATGGTCCCTCGTAACATCGTTCTCTTAAAGTTGGGGAGATATGTATTTGATGGATGGTGGATGAGGAATTGCGTGGTTGCATCCAAACTGTATTGGTCAACGGCTCAGTATTCATCGGGAGATCTGTAACAGATGATCTCCCTCAGGTGTCTGTACTGGGACCAGTGCTGTTTAACATCTTCTTCAGTGACATAGACAGCGAGACTGACTGCACCATCAGAAAACTTGCAGACAAAACCAAGCTGAGGGGTGTGGTGGACATGCCTGAGGAACACGATTTCGTCCAAAGGGACCTGGACAAGAATTGGTCCCACGAGGTTCAACAATGCCAAGCACCTGTACCTGTGTCAGGTGTCAATTCATGCTGAGAGATGAGTGGACTGAGAGAAGACGTGTGGAGAAGGACTTGGAGGTACTGGTGGATTAAATACTGGATGTGAAATGACAATGTGCGACTGCACAACCATATCCTGGGCTTCAACAAAAGAAGAGTGACTGACTTGTGGAGGGAGGGGATTCTGCCCTTCTCCTCCACTCTGGTGAGACCCCACCTGCAGTGCTGCATCCAGCTCTGGGGTCCTCTCAGTACAAGAAAGACATGGACCTGCTTTAGTGGGTCCAGAAAAGGGCCATGAAGATGATTTGAGGGCTGAAGCACTTCTCCTATGAAGACAGGCTGAGAGAGCTGAGTTTGTTCAGCCTGGACAAGCGAAGGCTCCAGGGAGACCTTATTATGGCTCTTCAGTTCTTAGAGGAGTCTTATAAGAAAGATGGGGACAGGCTTCTCACTATAGCCTATTGCAATAGAACAAGGGATAATGGTTTTGAACTAAAAGAGGGTAGATTCGGATTAGATATAAGGAATATAGAGATATTTTATGACAAAGGTGGTGAAATACTGACACAAGTTTCCCAGAGATGTGGTAGATTCCATCCCTGGAAACATCCAGGGCTCTGAGCAACCTGTTCTAGTTGAAGATGTACCTGATCGTTGCTGGGGGTTAGGATGAGGTGACCTTTAGAGGTTCCTTTCAAACCAAAGCATTNCTTCAGTTCTTAGAGGAGTCTTATAAGAAAGATGGGGACAGGCTTCTCACTATAGCCTATTGCAATAGAACAAGGGATAATGGTTTTAAACTAAAAGAGGGTAGATTCGGATTAGATATAAGGAATATAGAGATATTTTATGACAAAGGTGGTGAAATACTGACACAAGTTTCCCAGAGATGTGGTAGATTCCATCCCTGGAAACATCCAGGGCTCTGAGCAACCTGTTCTAGTTGAAGATGTACCTGATCGTTGCTGGGGGTTAGGATGAGGTGACCTTTAGAGGTTCCTTTCAAACCAAAGCATTCTATGATTCTATGACTCGATGAAGTACCTCTCACATAAGTAGATCTGGTGATTTTAATAGAGCTAGTCCATTAAAAGATATGCATTAATGGCATAAATAATGGCTTGCAGTGCTGAACTATAGTAAATTTTTCAAGAAAGAGAATCTGTATTTTGTTTCAAGAATTCTTTTAGTGTTAGAAGTCCTACACAACATTCTTGACAGAATTTTGTAAAAAAGTGGGTCACATTCACTGCAGGTGTAATTCCAGCAAAGCTGCATTATGTATTAATTTATTCTAAAAATATTTTCAGCATATTCAGAGTTGATCTATTGTGACCAGATAATTTCAGAGCTATCATTATTTAATTCCTCTCGTTCTTAGCTCCAGAGCAGGAAAATATTTGAATCCTTGTATTGTCCTTATTCGCAACAGATAAGTAAGATGGTTTCTCTGTGCTTTCTTGTCCACTACAATTCACTGAATATTTCATTTGATGAAAAGCTTTGGCTTTCACTTGCATCAACTGTGCTATTTTAACCTGCCACCTGAGGTCATTTCAATTACATCTGACAAATGAGTTACAGTAACCAAATGGATTACATTCTTTTCATAAGTAATTACAATGCAAATTTTGAGTATTATACCCAGTTTTCTGGAAATAAATTGGACAGACCTCTCTTTTTTTCTTTAGATGCTTATTGCAGGAAAGATACAAATGATTATATAGAAACTAAAAGTAAATCAAAACAGAAAAATGCAGTTGAAGAGCATGTTTGTTCCTTGCAGCACTGAGTTTTAGTAGTGACTGTGCATGTTTCCAGCAGCCCAAAATGACAAAACAAAACAAATCTTTCAAAGAGCACTTTATAATCTAACAAAAAGAGAAATCTGGTTTTGGATCAGATACAAACAACCACCCACTTGCAGAAAGAAGAATTCATTTGTCCTTAGTAAAATCCTCTTGTGTTCATGACGGTGACCTAGAAGAATAACTTTTCCTTCCTCTACTTAGATCTCTGTAAAAAAACTTTGCTATCCCATGTTTAGGCCTTGGCAAGTTGGGAATATGGGTGTGGTACTTGAGATTGTTATTTAATGCTTGTACTAAGTTTCACCGATGAGGACAAACAAAACTAAACTCATTTCTAAGAGAAAAATAAGTCTTGCACACTCCAAAATAATTCCACTGGCTAATGCCTTCCTCAGCCTCCAAAGCCACAGATATTGTTTTCTGTTTTATCCAACTTTGTAGGTAGCTTGGAGGAAGAAGCTATCTGTGGAATTGCACAAATTTCGGTACTACCATGATGACAATCCAGACAAATAGGTTTCACCCAGTGCAATATTTAGAAGTGTGGCATTTAAAAACTTTATCTTTTGTAATACACTTATTAAAAATTATTGTATCTAATAGATTAGTAATTACAATCAAAGACAATAAGGTCACAAAGGTGATCTGGAACTAGACGTTAAGGTTTTTCAGTCCTGGGAAATCACTTATTCACCAAATCATTGTTTTTTAAACTCTGTTAACTTCCACATAAGTATATGGTTTAGCATCACCCTCTGGGATATTGGTACTTAAAACATTTATCATGATCATAAATAGTAACAAGCTTCCTGAAATGAATCTGCTAACAAATTGGATTGTACAATCAAAGTAAGTACTGTAAGGCAAATTTTCATCTGCCTTTATGTAATCAAGATAACAGCTCTTCTCTAGCCCCAGATAGGATTCTAAAATTCACATAACTCATTTAGTTGAGAAAAACAGCCTGCCTTTTTTTTCCTCTGGTATCTCAATGTGAGTCACTACTTCACCAACATAGTGTGTGCCTCTTCAACAGGACCACTGCAACCTTGCTCAAAGCAAACTTGAAAGATTGCTATAACATGAAATTTTATCATGTTATAAATGAACTACGAGAACAACAAAATGATCCTTAATATCAGGATGACTCAGAAGCCTGTCTCACTTAATTGACTATAGAATAAGAGGCCACCTCCTCACGTGGGTGTTTGCATGTGAATAGCCTTCCTAAATGTCCAAGGTACTTTTGTAAAACAGGACTGAATATGCAAACACTACCACATTATTAGTTGCTGATAAATTACTTGGAACATTTACTCTGAGGAACTTCAGACTTTTAATGTTAATAGGTAGAAAATCAAAGATGTCATTTTTGATAACCAAATTCACTGATCAAAACCTGAATATAATTTCAGGCGTAGGGTTATATTGCCACAGTTCCAGTGAAAGCTTATTTTGAAGTCTCAATTTAGATCTGTACTTTCCCTCTACAGGACTATTCTTGACCTATAAAGCAGCAAGTAAAAAATTTGAGCAGTATAATTCTGTATAATTTCAGAATTATGAAACTTTTCAAATATTACAAGGATAAAAATATCACATGTACAGGACTTAATTTCAACAGAAAACATAATGAAAAGTTTGTGAAATGATTTGTGAGTGCTTTTGTTAAAGCTGAACTTCCTAAGAATATCTTGGTTTTGCTTTATCATCCTCATTCTCAGTTATGGATAGGGTTGCTGAAAGAATTAATTTTCCTAATATATACTTGTTCACCCAGGTAATTGCTAAAATATTGGTTTTGCATTTACATTTGTGTTTCCTAGCAGGAGGGCAACTGTAAAACATTTTCTGCTTTACCAGCTATTACAAGTTAAATTCAGAACTAAGGAAAATACCCAGTTCAGGAAATTAGTTTAAAGCTTATGTTTATTTTGCAGTAGCACACAATTTTCTTCTTAAAAATACCGAATAAAAAGTTAATGTAATAATTAGAATAGCATATGAGCTTCTAATTTCCAGTTGAACAACTTTGTCTTTCACACTTTGGGTTGTATCAACTGATCACCATTTCCTTATGCCACTGTTTGAACCCATCTTGCCAAGGCCTGTGACAACATTTTGCTCTTTAGAGCTTTTAATGTTCAGCTTACAGTTCCTGGGTGACATCCAAAATCGTAAAGTGACAGTTGTTTTCCAAGTTATAAGTACGGCTTTGAATCCGCTAACGACTCCTCTGCTGTTTCTTCTGTGACTTCAACTGTTGTATCACAGAAAGAACCGGGCAGAGTTCCTCTGCTCCTCAAGGATGTAATACGCCACGGCTCATTTGAAGTAGCATCTCCACAAAGTAAACCTTTATAGCAGGAGCTAAGTGTAGCATCCACGAGTGGCATCTGGCAGTTTGTGATACAGAGCAAATAAGGCTGGAGATTGCTATTCCCCAGAGCATTTTTGTGCAAAGGAGCTTAAACTATGCAAGAATGACTTAAAGTACCACAGGTTTCATGCTGCAGAAGCCTGGCTTTAAATACTGTGTATCTGCAGCCAAGTCAAAATGCATAACATTCTTTTATTCTCCTCCTCTTGATAAAAGAAGAAGAAATCAGCAATGAAAATAAATTTTACATGTGGTTAAATAGTACACAGTACTGCTGGAAACCTTGCAAAAGTGGAAGGAGACAGTCTCTGGAGACAAGTAATATTGCACCTCTGTAAGCCTCTTGATAAGGTCTCTGAGTTGGTAAGAAACCAGTCCATCTTCTATTTTATTTAAGTAGAACAAATAGAATTAGATAGAAAAGCTGTTAGTTACATGTGGAGCTGGATGACTGTGAGTAATCAGAGAAAAGAAATTCAGAACTATAAAATTAATCAAAGAATCATGGAATAAGCTTCAAACTTCTATTTTCTAATAGAAAATTTTTGTTACCCAAGTTTCTCAAAAACATTTCCTTTTCTGAAAGACATTGATACAAATTCCATCGTGAAGCCACTTAAAACCAGGGTAAATAAGGCAGGCAAAAATACATTCTAGATAATAATTCTGTTATGAGAAAGGAAATGCAATAAAATATGATGATTTTCTACTTTGGTAAGTGAAATAAAATTGCAAATATTGCATAGTGCAAATATATTACTTATCGTCCAAGTTATCATTCTCAAACTGAGAGTTTGAAATTATCTTTTCCTTCCTTTGTAATGGGCAACTAAAGCCAGTAACTATCCCGGATTCACAACTTTATATTGATAGCCTGTGCAAGTAAAAATAACCCAGACAGAATTAGTACTTGCTCTTAACTTTTCGACATTAGTAATTTTAAATTCTAAGACTGAGGTACCATGGGACTGTCTATCTGCCTTGTCTTCCCTGCTGCAAGGGGGTATTTGGGTGCAGCTGGGATGGAGGTAATTTTCATAGTAGGAGACCATATGTACCTTTCTGAAAAGAATTGCACGATTTTGTGGATATCTGTAGTCCACCACTTTTACACTGCCTGGGAAGTTTTCTCTTTTGCATAAGAATCCCATTAAGTCTTTGCAATACTATACAGGTGGTCTGGAAAGAGTGAGAATCCAAAGTCTAACATTGCTTTTTATATAGAGATATAAAACCTTTCCCTCTAAAAGGAAATAACGAGTTAAAAGGGAAATTCGAATGCAAGCTAGTAGAAAACTAATGCTTGCTCTGCCTTTTAAAATAAACTTAGCAAAGGGTCACTGGTATAAGTATCATTAACCAAGAAAACTACTTAAGCATTCTGTTCCCACAAAAGCAAACAAACAAACAGACCCCAAAACCCCCCCCAAGCAAAACAAAACAAAAAAAGACCTGAATGTTCCAGAATTGACTTACCTCATAGTTTTTGTCTTCATACCTCATAACCCGAGGGAAACAGAGTTAGAGAAAGATTAACACTTGGTAAAACAAACATATAAAGAAACCAAGAATCAGTCAGCTTTTTCTCCAGCTTGACAGTTCATCTGAAGAACCACCTTTTCTGTAACACAATACTGAAGAAAAAACTTTTGAAATTTACTTGAATACTGCACAGAGCCCTTTTAATGTGTGCAGTTACTTAATGATTTTGCTCCATTTTGAATTAGTATGATTTTTCCTGAAACAGGAAAGAAAATCTATGAAAATGGCACTTTTCTCCAGAGGAATAAAACCAGGACTGAAGAAAGCATTTCAGCTTTACACTAAGAATCTAATGTGAATATAATTATATATTTTTTGAGATGGAGTGAGAAATCATATGACAGAGTGGATCATCTGCATTTACTAAAAATAGACAGCCATTTCCCTGAAATAGTGTCTTTACTTAAGTAATTCTAAAAGCTGTTTAGAATTACTCCACAGAATGGAAGCTATTACTGTTTCAGAAGGAAGTTATGCTTTTTCAGGGTATATTTCAGTAGAATTGTTTGTTTGGGTAGTATAGTCTTATGAATATTTTCAATAATGTGGTTGGAATTTTGTTCAACATCTCTATTTTATTACCATATTGATGTGGCACTCTGCATAAATGTTGACTATTTTCACAAAGAGAGGAAGTTTGACTGAATGCTGAAAAAACCTGTTAGAATAATTGTAAAGCATGGCTCTGATCATTAGTTTTCTGTCACCTGTGTTGAAATTGTATTTCATTTGCCTACAGTGTGGTGTGTGACACAAGCAATGGTACAGTATATTAACAGTTTACAGAAGCTGATTATTTGCAGCATCTGAGTGAACCACGCAAGCCACTGAAGGGTAAAAGCAAATCTTAAAAGATTTTTTTTGGCTTTGTGTTGAAGGCTACATGTTGGTATAACATAAGGCTGAAAATATGGAACCTGATTTGATATTCAAGGACCTCACAGCCTGGTGATTCTGAGACTTCTTCTTCTAGAAATATAGGACTGAAAGAAGCCTTCCAGGTCAGTGTAACTCTAGGCTAGGTGGAAAAGTAGGCAAAAACCCCCACCAGCTCTTGTGCGTGTTTTCACACCTGACATCTCTGAGTTGCTGCTATTAATTAAAGTGTGTATATTTTATTACTCCATAATAATAGAAGTTCTCTCCCTCATTAGGCCTGTTGTGAAAAAAAGGGTCAAAATGCCTCTGATTTTGAACAACTGCAATTTGCTACCTTGCACCATAGAGTGTTTGAATTTAACTTATCTAGTATCATGGTAAGAAACAAAGGAATGATTCATAGTTTTGCAGACACTGTCTCTGCATTTTCAAAAGGGAAAAAGAAGCATAAATTATTAATACAGCTGTCAGACACCTTGACAATACTTTATCTCTTGTAACTCTTAAATAAAACAGCCATTTGCTTGCATTGAATAATTTCTCTACTTTGTACCAGTAAACAAACAACATTTTGTGAGATATAAGAATTTTTAAAAGATTGGAGTTTACTTACTCTAAAGATATTGACAAAAACAGGCTTTGCTTTTTTTTTTTTTTTTGAAGACAAATATAGGTAAAATCAAAAGTATGATCTTCCATAGAAATGAAACTGGTAGAGAATTGTTTCACTGTGTGCTATTCAGTAACTAGCTAAGATTTGCATCTCACAAAAATAAAATCTTTGGAGAAATAAATCTCATACAGCATTACTATGGAGATTGTCTCAATATGCTATTTCACTTCAGCCGGACAACAACCTATCAAATAGATCTGGGGTTTTTTCGGCACAAAGAACAGAGTTACAAAAGTATTTAGATGCCAAAAGATGCATCCAGGACAAAAATCCACAGAATTTTTCCAAAACTGATGGTGGTATTGCTTAGCTCAGTGAAATTAGTTCTGACTTCAGAACTGCATTCATTAAATATGATGGTGGAAGTACACCAGTGGCACTTTCTTTTGCCATCAGTGATCTCTTTGGTTGCTGTCAAAGCCGGGTGTTTTGTTACCAGCAGAATCACAAACTCGTAGTGATTTTGGATCTGTATCTGTGTTTTGCTTTCTTCTTTAAGAATAATAAGCAGCAGTGAATGCTAAAATCTACTCAGAGGCTCTGAACTGTTTAGGAAGCATGGCTGAAACAGATTGACAAAGGAGAAAAATGTCAGTCCAGACTTCTTAAACAGGTACCACAATTCTGCATAGACTGTGTGAACAGCTGCAGTTAGAATCAATGAAAAAGTTCTAAAAGCACTATGCATTACTCAAGACAGTAAGAAACTCCTGAATCAGAAACACAGATATTGCACAAACCACTTGTGTGATTTTAATAAAGGTGGCACTAGTATAAAATAATGTCTTTTGCTCATATCTCCAAAATTACCATTTATTCTGAAGTTTATTTATTCAATTAAAACCAAACATCTCTACTTAAATATAGATGCAACAAGTGCATAGTTTGTACTCTGCACTTTTTGCAGTGTTAAACCTATGAAGAGATGAAATAATTTAATGGAATTTATATTTAAATTAATGGGAAAAATACACTATCTTAAATACACTGTACTTCCTTCACAAATTCATCTTGTACAGTTGATGATAGGAAAAAACCTGACAAGTAAGCTGAACAAGTAATATTCTTCATCTTTTATATAACCAGCTCATTACACAACATGTTTTTTTTTCTGAAGTTACTTCATGTTTAATCACGATAAATTTTTGTTTGTTGGCACTTTAGTTAAAAGCCAAGGGCAATTTAACAGCTTTCTTTACTGAATAATTTAAAAGACCCAAAAAGTATTATTTTATGTTGAATGAAGTATTATCTTCATCCCCCAGTGAGAGCTGTCATCTGGATTTCAGCACTTTTTTTCTGGCATAGATTTCCTTGTGGGTTTTCTTGATTGCTGAGCTGAACGAAATGTTAAAAGTGTAGTTCAAGCTGAAACATAGAAAACACTCAACATTCTAGGACAATATTTTGTTGTCTTAATTTTGTTTTCTCAATTTTGGCTATTTGACAAAATTCAAGAAAAATGAGCAAAACTTGTTGATGGTTCTGATGTTTTTTGATAAAAAACCTGTTTGAACCAGAAGCTTTCACTCAGGGTCTCTGTTACTTCTGTAGATTAGTCAAGAGACTGTGCCTTTGAATAGTGGTTTTCCTTTGCTTTACCTTCATGCTATTTAACTAAAAAGTGAGTTGTGGGTCATCATGTTTTTTGTTTGACTTTTGTTTGACTGCTTTCAGGACAAGAAATGGACCCTTGGGCAGCAGAGTTTGGACAGTAAGTGTGGGAGGAAGGCAGAGGTAAAAATGCTCTTTTGAAAATCAGAAATTATATTAAATTAGTTGCTGCTTCCCCTGAGTTGTTCTACTTCCTTGCTCCATGCTTTGGTTGCAAAGCCTGGAAGAGAAGAGAGGAAGGAAAAATCAAGCATTTATTAATATTATTGCCTGTTAATAGTTCAGCTTAAATAATGCATAGCAATGGCTGACGAACTTATAAACATGGAGGCTTAAAGTGAGAAAAAAACCAACACAGAATCAGTGGCAGCAGCTTATGACAAACTTTGAAATATCTAATAAGCTGGTGTCAAATCGGAAAGTCAACGCAAGCAATTGCCTGTGCACAAAAATGATCTGTGAAAGAGAAGTGGGTTAGTGCGGGTGTTTCAGAGATGACAAACAAACCAAAACAGAGGAAAAGAAAATATTCCCTTTGAAAAAGAGGAAGATTAGCCACCTTTAAAGAGGAAGATATATGAGAAACTCACTTTGCCTTCACCTCTTATCTGTCCTTATACCCCCACCATAACCAAACTGGTGGATATTGGCGATACAGGTCCTGTACGTAGGTGATTAGCTTTTTAAAAAGCTATTTGAATTGTCTAATTCATGTTTGCAGTAACGTCTTGCCCAGCTTTTCCGAAGGCTGTGCAACCGAGTCAACCAGAAAGCTGCGTAAAAGCTTCCTGAAACCAAATGGAGATTTTATGTTGCCTTTAGATTAACTATCTAGATAAGCTCCTGGGGAGGTAAATCCAGTACAGGCTTTAAGAGGTCTGGCTGTAAAATAATTAGTTTGCCCAATTTGCCTAAACATCTTTGTGGCTCAATTCAGTGCTCTTGCTTCAGCCATGGAAAGCTTTGGCTTTGGCTGATCTGGGAGGTTTTCCTTGAGCCGCACTCACAATGCAGAACTTCCTGACTACTCGGCAGCCCACATGAAGAAGAACTGTACTTTCATCTGTTGAAAACAATTTAGAAAAAGATAATGGAAAAGATTGCTCCTCACACAGTGGGTGAGATTGGGAGAGACCTCTGGAGGTTATCCTGGTACAAGATGCTCCTGCTCTAGCAGGACCTCCTCCTAGACTCTGTTGTCAGGGGCAATGCCCAGGTGGCTTTTGAATAACCCCGAGGAGCTAGACTCAGCAGCATCTCCAGGCAGTTTGTGCCAGTGCTTGGTCACCTGCTTGATATAAAAGTGCCACATCTTCTTTTCCATGGAGAAGAACTGCTGCAAGTGATTGTGTGTGGCGTTGTAATGTGAAGAGGAATCCATGATAAAATACCAGCTGTTTACTGAGAAAAAGTCTTAGGTATTACTATTGCTGAAAAAGAACATCTGCTTTTGGAAGAGTGAATACTGAAAAGCCCAGTTTGATTCTCACCAGTGACAGGAAGTGAACAGGTGCTGCAGCTGCTTATGTGCCTTTATTGTGGGGTTTTTACCATGTTGTGTTTTTTATCATGTTGCAGGTGAGCTGAATGACCAGTAACTATCCTCACATTTGAAAGCATCATTAAGAGTGAGAAAATGAAAAAAGCAATTACTCCACCTGGAAGTTAGTATCTGTGTAAAAGCAAAGACATAAATCAAAACACTTATTTGTCATCAAAATTACTTCCTGTCAAAAAATGGTAAATAGGTGACAGTAAAGACCAGTAACAAACATTATTTTTCCTCAGAAAGTTCAGGATTTAATGAGAGAAGGCAAAAAGGATTCATGCTTAGGGAAACATTTAATGCTGGCATTTCTGGTAGGATTAAAATAGATGCTGCAAATCTACCAGTTTTCTGTGATGCAGTATGGTGCAAGTATCTAAATGGAACAGGATCCTCAGGCTTGCGTAGGCCCTAGTCTTCCTGATTCTTGGGCTGTTTGGAGATAAATGATAGCCCAATTTTTTTTAAATATTATGAGAGCATAAAAGAATCAAGAATCTTAAGGCCAAAAATGTGAAACATTTTGATGGATTCAAATATGTTAAATTGAAATTCCATCACAAGGAAATTAAAAAAAAACTCTATTGTTCTCGTATTGTTGAATGGAAATTACTTTTTTATAAGACTATTAGCAAAAGGCTAACTGTAATCTTGAAATGTCTACTTCTAATAAATAGGTTATGGTAGTAGGTAATAGCTTTTTTTTTCAGGTATTTAATAAAGACCATCAACTACTTACAGCTTTCAGTAAGAGACTGTTTTGAGTCAAGGAGACTATAATTAGAAAAGAAGACATTGAATCATCTTCATACAAAAAGAGACTCTGGAAGGTACTGTGGTCATGTTTTATGACCCTAATCTTTCAATTACATCTGCATGGATTGGGGTCTAGGCCTACTAGATGAAATTCTTAATGTGTGCAGTTCTATCTGCAGTCATTTTTATCCACCAAAATGCTGGTTTTCATTTAAAGAAGGATGATTGACAGCTAGATATATGTGAAGAAAGCTTTGTTCACAGGGAAGTACAATTCATGGTTCACCTCACATGCTAGAAGAGATATTGAATGAAATTCTCAGTATGTATGAGGTTCAGAACCATGTAGGAACCACATCAGTGTGTGGAATTTGAATAGCCTGTGGTGGTTTGGTTCTTAAATACTCCTTTCTGGGACAGGCTAGCGGCAGATGCTGAGATATAGGCATCAAAAACCAACTCCCAATTGTAGCTTGTCTTTATGCTTAAATTGTGGAAGAAATCCCTTATGAATAATTACCTCCACACACTTTCTGTATATCTTTATTATCCTTAGAACAGAGAAAAGAGGGCTTCTACACTGGATTCTTTCTGAAAAAGACTCTCCCTGATTCAAGCCAACAGCTGCTTTCCTCCCTGCACTGGTAGTTGGGGACTTCTCCAGGCTGACCACTCCTATTTATCTATCCATTTGTCCATGTCTTACAGTTTCCAGTGGTGATTTCTCCTATTTGATTTTATTCATGAAAAGGCAAGACCATGGTTCTGAGCTGACTCACAGCCACAAAGGCTTTGCTGGTGCACAAGGATAGATGCGTGCTTGCACCTCAGGGTTCGACAGCTTCCAAGTGAATGTCTGCCCTGGTTTCAGCTGGGATAGAGTTCATTTTCTCCTTAGCAGCTGGTACAGAGCTGTGTTTTGGATCCAGTACGAGAACAATGTTGATAACATACCGATGTTTCGGTTGTGGCTAAGTAGAGCCACAACCAAAGTCCTTACCTTAAGCCAAAGACCTTTCAGGGTCTCAGGTTCTGCCAGTGAAGATGTTCACTGTGGGGGAGCAAGGTGATCCGAACTGGCCAGTGAATATTCAATACCATAGATTGTCGTGTTCAGTGTATAAGGTGGGGGGAATTGGCTGGGAGGGGCCAATTGCTGCTGTGGGACAGGTTGGGCACTGGTCAGTGGTGGTGAGCAGTGGTATTTTCAGGTAATATTCTGGGGTGAATTCTTTAAGCTCTCCCTTATATTTCCCCCCACCTGTTCTCACACGCGTACTTTGCATTGAAAAGACACAATGTCCAGTTGTCTAGGCACCCCCTAGTTGTGGGTGCAGTAGTCCTTGGTCTTTCTCCTGCCATTTTCCACAGAGTACGAATAGCAACAAAGCATGATGGCACAGGGGCAGCAAGCACAGTGCTTTCACATGTGCCCCTCTCAGGAGCTCAGGCCCTTCCTTTCATATTCCTAAACAAAGATCTGAAGTAAATGCCAAATCTTGTTGACTTCTCCTTTATCCAGGGCTGGCCTGCCTCAGGCAATTCAAACCACCCTCACAAGGCCGCCAAATGTATCCTTGAAATGTCTAGTTGCAAATGAAGTGAGGACAAATCTTTCAGAAGTTTCTGTTAAAACATTTATATTTGTTCAGGTGGACTTCATCTCAAAAGGAAACCATAGTAATGATAATATGTAATAACCATACTTCTCCATAAACATTAAAGAATGGACATTTTCTCTTATCTAATGATGTAATTTGAACCATTCCAGGAACTTTATGATTTCTTTGTCATTTAGTTTCCAAGAGAACATGGAAATGTTAAATATTTATACAGATAAGTCCATTGCTAATGTAGTTCTCATTCAAACATTGCATATTGTATGATGTTGGAAAAGTATATACTCAAAACCACAAAGAACTGAAGAACAGAATACAGTTTGAAATTAATTCTTTCACATTTTTAATAGGATTCTTTCCTTAACTGACTGCAACAAACAACTTACTTTGTCTGTGTGCTAACAAAACCCAGTCTGGTTTATTGCTGAATTTAGAGGTCAAGTTGCATTTCTTGCCTCAGAATATTAAGCACATGTAATTCTGTCCACGTGTCTAAAAGTTAAAATGTGCTAAACTTCCATGAAGACAAAAAAGAGCTTTTGGGATACTATTCATAAAATGTCTGCTGCCTGCCTGAAATATTTCTGAACTAGAAGCTTCTGGTAATGGCTCTGTAGTTGCATAGGTATTGTTCAATGCTTGCAAGGTAACATGAAATGTAATAAATTATTGGTCTCCTCTTCACAAAAGAAAGAAAAAACACAACCAGCAAAAACCCCTAAAACAGGGGGAAAATTGTAGTTTGTGTCAGACAGGAAATGAATTTATTAACTTCTTGCAGTCTAAATTCTTGAGCCACTGAAGCTTCTGAATCAGAATACCTCTTTACTTTTAAGGAATTTAAGAAAAGATCTTTTCCATGATAAAAATGTCTTGCTGGGGAAAAAGGCATTGTTCTCTGCGTCTGTTGCCTCCCTGGGAGTAAGAAATCATTTAGTGTGAGTTATTACAACTCTACATCAGAAAATGGCTCCCCAGCTGCAGTCTTAGGCAAGAGATTCTTCTTCTTAAAATGGAATAATTTGGGATTCATGAACTTCCTCAACCATATCAGGCTGGCCACAGAGCATCTCAAGGTTCTTTTTTCCTACTCTGTCTAATTCTCACAATGGTCAAAACTCCATGAGCTGATGCCTGTGTGCGTAGGCAGCTCTGAAGAGTTGGACCATACCTGTGCTGCCAGGTTAAGGACATATGGTGGTCCCTGGCTGTAGAAGACATTAAACATTCTCCACTTAAATACTAGCCTGGCTTCACTACAGGCAAAATGTGAGCTCAGGATGTCTGCTGTAGACAGGATTTCACCATGGTTGGTTTTGCTCATGCGCTGTATGTCCCAGGCATGACCCCTGTCAAGGTGCCGAGTGTCAATGGGCACTTTCTTTCTGACAGTTTCAGAATCTAATTAAAAACACTTATCAAACACACTGGAGTCTTGTAGGCAGTCTGAGCAGTCTGCCCTGTTTAATAATTTTGGGGGTGGATTCAAGAGTGGGGATTTCCTTTGGTCCTTCAGGGCATGTTTCAGCTACTTCTAGCTTCAGTTTGCAGGCAGGAGTCTTATCACCGTTCTTAGCGGGCAACCCTGTGTGACAAGATGGAGAAAGAGGGAGATTTGTGATTTTCGGGAGGCAGGGGGGAAACTGGCTATAGGGAAGAGATCGTCAATGCACAGAGACAGACTTACTCTAAAAAACAGATTCCCAAATTCTTGTTTGGACTACTAATGTTTAAGGCAACAGCACACAGTCTGCAGCTTGAGTGTTTTGCACTAAGGATTGCTTTCAATCATTTACTTTGCAGTTAAAGATACATGACAGGCCACAGGAGTGGTGAAGTCTGACAGGAGTCTTTCTTTTTGAAAGTAAAAAAGAGCCAGTGCACCATATAATTCACTGACATTAGTCCAGATAGAGTGCAAATATCTCTCCAGAGAAATACCTTTGTTTACAGCAGGATCTGATTTTGACTTCCAGAGAATATAAAGCTGGTGTGGGTTACACGTGTTTTGCGCACCCAATAAATGTCAAGGCACTAGCTATTATACTGCTTTGTAGCCACTTGTAGCCACTTATCAACTTCTTAATTTTCAGACCACCCTGCACTGCATTTATTCCTGAGTTTTCTCATCCATATGATGGGAACAAGTCCTTACTAACCTACTGTACCTCACAGTGTGTTTCAGTTCATTCGTTAATGTTTGGAAAGACCACTGAGACCATTTAATAGGGGCATAACAGAAGGAAAAAGTCTTAATTATTGTTAGATGGCTACAGGTTAATTGTCCTCACTGTACTACCTGAGAGCTCTAGAGTTAAACTTTAGAGGCTCCAATAATTGCGTTGGGGTTATGCCATTTATAGCTCAGTACGGTACAATTTTTCACGCAACAATCTTCACTTTCTTCACTTTCAGATTTAAATCTAGCTTTCTTTAATTTAAATTTTTCTAAAAAGAGCCATATTGCTACAAGCATAAATTATGGTAGATGAACATTAACGATGTCTGTTCACAGCTGTTCTTAGCTTAAGTAATTACCACTCACTCCCTATGATCAATATTTTAAATGCCTGAACTATTCAATTAGAAGCACAAAACACTTCCTTCTGTTATCACTATTAAAATCAAGCCTCAACTGACACACCTGTAGCATTCATGTTATAGAAAAATATGTTCGAGGCTGTTGATTTATTAAGCAAATTGGTTTGTGTTCAATGAGAGATCTGAATATGTATAGTGTTGCAAACGCATTTAAAAACCCATTGAAATTAATGCTACATTAATTACTGATTCCATGAACACTCTAGCATATGCTGGTATTAATTGCCTCCATTATCACAAAATAAACATATCTTTATAAAAACAAATGATGCTTCATCTTAATATTCTTGATTTTGATATCCTCCTTCACAGCTGTTGCTACTTCTGTTTTAGTGTTTTTGCTATAAAGAGCCACCTGTTAATTAGAACAGGTATTTTGGGTATTTTTATCCTTCGCAGAAAAAAAAAAATCTAAAGCAAAAATATAACAGAATCTTAAACCTCTGAATTATTTACTAAAATTTTTTTACAAGAATTTTCCCACTTAAATACATAGATTTTTATTTGTATAATAAATAAATAATAAAATATAGTACACTTTAAAAAATATTTTTACTATAGTAATGACATTTGTGTTCAAGAAACTGTTTAGACAGCTACTAAGAGAAGCATTTGCTTAACATAAGATTGCTGTTTCTGCTCTGTGCACAAGAATACCCTTGATAGGAAGCCCCAAAAACTTGTTTCAAATGAGCTGTATAAAAATCTGAGAAAGTAATTTTGAATTAAGTTTTGCTTTCACCTAATGAGCAACTGCTGCCTACCCTGTAAATCTGCCATTTCTTAGCCAGACATTTTCATGGTGAAAACCTTCAATCAGAGAGAACAGCCTGGCTTTTAAAGTGCCGGTTTTCTTTGAAAAGTGCCTCATTATAAATCACACTATAAGGTTATAATGATTTTGTTTCAGATTTATTTTCTTTCAGTTTAGATTTTCTCAATTACAAGCAGAAAGTTTCTGCTGTGGGAGAGGGTGATTTTTTCAAATTTTCATCCTCGCAAACTGAACCTGGGTTGTGCAATTTTTATGTTTTCTTTCTGCTCTGCCTTTTATCTGTCTGCACCAAACTTGGTTGTGAGTCCCTGTATTGTTATTAACTCCTCTCCACAAACGTTTTACTTAATCGTATCTGAGGGCAGGATTCCTGGCAATGAGAATGTAATTACCAATTACTGTAGTGCAGTGAGAGAGGCTATCTCCTTGTCATTTGGCCATTACCTAGGGTGAGATTTCAGCATTAGTTGTAGCAAAGACCTTGGAATTAAGGCAGAGAGAAATGTTACATGTGATGTTCGGTGGTGCTTTATTTTCAGCTGTTTCTCAGTGTGGCACCCACAGGCCCGAGCTAAATGTCTAAACTGTACAGTTTATGAGCTAAGTCAGGCCCTTCAGATGGGATTCATAAAAGTTTACAATTTTGGGCAAGCCACCTATGATATGTATTTTGAAACATGAAGTGCAAGCTTAGCTCTCTGATGACATTACAAGGCCTTCATCTGAGATGGGGATATAAGCTCACAAGGAGATCAAGACTTTCTTTCCTGGGTAGGACCATAATTACAGTCAGCTCTCACTGGATTTTGGAAGCAGGATGAGCTGCTGTGCCTGTGCTATTTCCTCTGACGTTGAATAAGGACAATGCATGTATTTCTTGCAGTAATCTCAATGTCTAGATCTTTGTATTGACAGGTTTTGGGGGTTTTTTGTTTGTTTTGGGGATAGATTCTTTTACTTCAAAAATTAAGTACAATAAAATTGATTGGCAAAAAAAATCATTAAAATTTATTGACATTCCTAAAAAAAATAATAATCACATCTATTATTATATAATCTAATTTTCCTACCACCCTCAATCACACACACCCATTTTGCACTAGTTCACTTTTCAGAAAAATTCTGCCATTGCCTTCTTCCATTCTGCTTTCCATTCTCTCTTTATATCTAAAGTATATTCCACATACTTTCAAGATCTGTAGCTTATGGTCACAAGGTCACGAGCACCTATATTGCTGCTTTTTTTTTATCCAATAGCATAGCAATTACAGCAGTTATTCAGGTATTCAGTTTCAAAGCTTCATCTGAAAGGTTAAAAATCATTTCTTATCTCCAGAAAAGTGTCGTAGTCAGACATTTCTGTA
The DNA here is from genome assembly GCA_013397755.1 of Cnemophilus loriae. Taxonomy (NCBI): domain Eukaryota; kingdom Metazoa; phylum Chordata; class Aves; order Passeriformes; family Corvidae; genus Cnemophilus; species Cnemophilus loriae. The sequence goes on from VZTF01007679.1 coordinate 2,353,209, forward strand.
CCAGACGCAAATGTGCTTTTTGTGTTAAAGAAGGGCCATTTAAAAGGTCTAAGGGCTATGAATCTGTTGCAGACTTTCATGGAAAGTCACTGGACAGAGAAGAGCGGTTGACTGTAACCCTTGCTCCCAGGACAGCTTTATGCACCTTACATTAAGCAATGACTGGCATTATCACTGAAAGATGTTTCAGTGCTATGATGAAGGCCAAGGACTTCTCTCTTTTGAGTGTCTGGACCCCTGTGAAGGGAATTGTGGCTTCTCCTAAGCTATTTTTCTAGTCCAGCAAATCTTGCACTGCTTGTAAAGCACTATGCCTTCATGGAGAGATCTGGAGCATCCTTTGTCCTACACGAGCCTGTATCAATGTGTATGAGCATGTAATTTGTAAGAGGGGGAAGAGTTAAGTCTGAATCTCCTCACATGAAAATACTCAGGTGCTGTGCTTTCACTTTGCTTTCCTGACTGTGTTCCAAGATAGTATTTTAAGTATTTTATTTTAAGTTCCTAAGCCAGGTTGTTCGGGGAACATGGACATTTTTGGGATTTCATGGGAGGTAAGGACTGAAAGGGGAAGGAGACCCATTAGCAGAATCCAAAGCCTTCCATCAAACGCTTGTATTCCTAAGAATTTTGCCATTTAAGTTGTTAAGCGAGGGTTATGAAGCTTGCATATTTTAATGAGTTAGAGATCTTCGTAATTTCAACTCCTTATGTTCTCTCAGGTGTTTACATCTTTGTCAAAAAGATATCTCTTGGACTGTACACAAGAGAATCTGACTAGGAGAACACTATTTGTCAAAGTTACTTTTCAGGTTTAAAATACATGTGTCTGTTCTAATGAGAGTTTTTGAATAGTCCGCTTTTGCCTGTTGCCTGGGAGAATGGTTCTAATCTCTCCCTTTTCAACACAGCTACCTCATTTAATGCTATTTTTAATTTCCTTTAAAATAATACCACCCAAACTGTGGTGTTTATTGTAAAATCTTTTTTTTCATCATGAGTTAAGGTCTTTGAATTACCCTCTCTTTGTGGAGAGTCTGGCTAAAGGAGTAGAGCTTACTTGTAAGACAGATTCTCATCTGATTGCAATTTCAACATCCTTGCCAGTAATTTGGAGAAAAAAATCTGTGTGTCATTGACATATTTTGTTTTATTTTAACTACTATTTTTTATATATTAAAAAATAGGACAAAACCTGGGATTGATTTGATGAGATTGTTGCTATCTATTATTATCTAAAGACTTTAAATGGAACACAAATAATTTCTTAGGTTAGTTCAGCTAATCATCACTTGGAAAAACTTTCTCTTGAAAAGATTTGCTAATCTTTGTAGAAAGGCAATGAAAGTATCATTATTGGAGACATTTAAAATTGAGCTAGACATAAATTTCAAAATATATCCTGAGATAAATTATGCATTAGTAGGTAGATGTAGCAGATGAAATAATATGTCATTTTCTTTCTCTGATGTGTGAGATTCTGTGATTCAAGTCTTTTCTGTACCAAACTGACTAATTTAATCAGCAACTATTATTATTATTATTTGCTGCTGCATGTATCACATATAGCTTTTTAAGGTAGGTCTAATAAGTGATTCTGCTACATTATTAAATACAAATTGGTTGCTATGAGAACCACTAAGTGTATGTTCACAGTAGGAACAGACAGCAAAGCGAGATGTTAAGTAATTTATTCAAAATTAGAAACCCCTAAAAGTGAAGATATTTTTGGTATCTATCAACATGTTTTAGTGTAATGGAAGAACATAAATTTAATCAGATATCAGTTACCTGTGATAGTATGATGTTGCTTTCTAACTATATTAATGTCTAACTTGATACATCCATTTTTTTATATATAAATTAAGAGGTGAGTAGTCACTTTTAGTGAAACTAGATTTCATTTATAGTAGAATGACCTTTGAATTATTGTGCTTCTGGTTTTTTTTTTATCTGTCGCCTTTTTATGTAGAATATTGTATTTAAACATGGTATTTCTTGAATTGCTGTCATAATTTGGGTCCTGACAGCACCTATCCATACCAGGGTTACCATTAGGAAGTCAGTGCTTAACCTAGATGGTTATTTGCCAGGTCTGAGATCATATTAAATCCAATTCTGTTCAGTGTTGGAAAGTGAAAACAATTGGTGGAAGAAAACATTATGCAGGAGAGCAGAGAGGACTAGTAATAGCTTTCAAATATAGATGATGTATGAATAGAATCTGATCTTCCCACTAGCCATTCAGTGTCCAAAGATGTGTTCATTCATTTCTAGATTTAATAGCTGTATATATACACTCTATAGATGTATATATAGCACAGATATATATTTGAAACTATTGCTTTAAGTCAGGTACTGAGAATGTTGATGGTGGCTTGGTATTTCCTTTCAGGAATTTTTACATTTCTTTTGCCGTGTTTCTGCAGTCATGTGTAGTACTGCCTTTGTGTTTGGCTAACAACTCGAAATCATTTAATCCTAACCCTACAAACACATGAAAGAAAGATCTTTGCTTTCACATTTGCTTTTAATAGATGAACCCTTATTCCTAGGCAGGGGAATATATAAACTCTTATTTCACTCTCCTGTAATATCCAGCTTTTCCTTGACATGGGCAATTATTTTTCATTATATTGAGTTTAAAGACACTTTCAGTTATGCTTCAACATTATGTTACATATCCACAACTCTGAACACTTCATAAAGAATAGAGTGACATCTCATTTTTTAAAATTTATATCCCTCTAAACTGATTACAAGCCAAAGTTTTATATAATCAACATTTAATTGAACATATAAGTAACAGTAATGTATACACATGTCTTCTGTCAGGGCTTGGATTTCCTGCAATGCAGCTGTTAAAAGATGAGGTGCTGATACAGGGGAATGTCAATACTATAGTTTCTAGAATAAAATAAAGGGCCATTAGCAGCATTTCTTTTGCTGTTATTGCCATTCATTCATGAAGAGATGGAGCAGGGGCAAAGACAGTTGCCCTATGTCAGCCAATGAGTCAGATGTGAGTTTGAGTTTGCTCACTGGAAACTCTGCACTCTCCGGTGAATCCTGATAATTTACTGAGCTCATAGTGTGTGACAGTGTGCAAGCACCCCATGCTGGGATGTGGCTGTACCTGCTAACTACTGGAAGGTATCTTGAACATCCAGAATTTATTTTGGAATGATTAATAAACATGCAGAATTTATTATTGATTTGTCTATTACATCTTCAAAGATACCTTTGTGACACTTGCTTAAAGTTCAGTTAACTCACAATATATCTTTCCAAGATTTAAGCACAATTTGGTGTATTATTGAAGATACTATTTGAACAAAGAGTGTTAAATTGATTCCTTTTAGCATTTTCTCTTGTTTTCACAGGTACAAGGGGTGATCTCACACTGTTCGTGTTATTCTAAAAACTCCCCTTGTTCACCTTCTGTTAGACAGTTTCATCTTAGCACATTTCAGCATTTAAAAATATATTTGCTAATGTGTATTTGATTCAGTTGTCTAAAGCTCTCACCAAGATTTTTGTGAAGTTGAAACACTTAGTATTTGTTTATTCAAGGAAAGGCAAAGTCTGTGGAAGGAGGTAATGTCTATTATACAAAGAGGTGCAGCTGTCAAAAGTGCCCTTCTTCCACTCTGAAACAAGAGCAGCAACATTTAAGGCAGTATGAATTCAAAATCAGAAAAGTGCTTTCAGCATGTGTGGGCCTGTGACAAACTTCTTACTCAGGCTGCCAGATAGAGTATCAGGGACCCTCACACATTTTTAAAAAACATTGCAATAGTCAAGTATGAGAAGCAGAAGATAAAGCCATGTAAAGCAAACATCCAGAATCCTGAATAGAGTGGGAACTTAGTCTGCCCTTATTTGAGTTGTAAGGCCAACTGTGTCTCGTTATTCCTTCCAGATGCAGTAGATAGGAGTTGTAGGTAAATTGGTGGTGGAGAGGTTGTTTTGGTGTGGATTTAATAGATGCTTCCTATCAGAGCAGGCTACAGAATAGCTGCCTAGAGAAAGGTTGACCATGGGCTTGCAGGTATACCAATAAATAATAGCATGATTTTTTCTTAAAACAGAGTTCTAGCACTGGAGCCTAGAGAGGTTGGTAGGATGAGCTTCCTGTTAGTAGTATCAGTTGTTGGTGATTGATGGTCTGGGGAAATCAGCAGGCACTGCTCCAAGAGGTGAGTGCACTAGAAGACCTTGCTCCGAACAGGTGACATCAAAAAGGAACAAGCATAGGTACAGAGTCTGAGATGGGAAGGAAAAAGCACAACAGCAAACAGCTCCAGCTGGGAGATGGGAACAGTATTGTTAGTCTTTCCCAGGACACTGAGTAAGTTACAGGAGTAGCTGCCTCAGGCGCTACCAAAGAACATATGTTTACCATTTTTGTGGTGTGTTCTGAGAGGGTTGTACTTCCTGTGCTGATGAAAATTAAATATAGAGATGTAGCTTCTTTGTGTGAAGCATTACAGTTTCTACAGATAAAAGCAGTTCCCAAACACTGAGTGAATAATATGAATATGTGTGCCTTTTAAAGTGTGAAAGAGACTGTTGAATCGGGTAGTCTGACTTACTCTGGGCTTTCAAGTTTTGAGCTCCTTACTTTAAATTTAAGAACAGTAGCACCTAGGAAATTAAACTTAACATTAAAATTTTTAAGTCCTTTTAATGGCAGGAATAGTAATAGAGTAAAATATGTCTAGATAGCTCTGGCAGGTACTCTGTTGAAGATGAAGGTAGTTTCTCCCATTCCTTCTCTAGCTTTGATGGGGTACACATTGTCTAGATAGGAAAAGGTATTCTCCAAATAGGACACGTGAAAACTTTACAAGCTTGACCATGTGAGTAAGGCAAACCAGACAGATTTCTAGAAAAAAAGGTGACTTCCTTCTCAGTAACACATCAGAGTAACAGTTTGCTAGCATATTAGTGTGTCTCCCCCAGTTTGGACAACTTTCTTTCTGACAAAACTGTGGACATGAGAAGAGCAGTCTCCCAGTATTCCTAGACTGCACCTGCTTTATCTGTGCAAAGGCAGCCCTGTATTTATTTGCCAGAAGTAAAGGGCTGTGGGCTAAGGGAGGGGGTGCTGTGGTATGTGTTTGAACACAGTCCTGGGGCATGGCAGCTGCCGTGGATGAGCCCATGCTTTGGTACTCCTGCCCTTAGCCACTGCCAGCCTTTCCAGGCAACACATGCAGGGTCAGCCGGCTCTGGAGTCTCACTCCTGACTGGATTTTTAAGAAGGTATGATTTTTGAGCATCAGCTGTTACCCATATTGTCCGTAATAAATGAACTATCTTTGTATATAAGTATGCATACTTTCTAAGGTTTAAATGTGGTAGAGGAGAGACACAATCCAGCCCTTTGTGTGGTACTTTTCTAAAACCAATTTGAGGTGCAGTTCTACAGAGTCATTCTTCTGCATCTGGCACTGTGGATTAAGTCACAGGTATTGACCATTTTGGTGTATTTTTTCTGTAAGTTTCTAAAGACTTCTGAGAAGTAGAGGTCTTTGTAGGAACGTTTGCACTGCTCACTTAGAAAACCATGCAACACCCCTAAATCACTGAAATCCCAGGCTTCTCTGGTTAATTTACCCTGCTTCTTCACCAAGAGCTAAAGAGATGTTTCAGTTCATCCTGATCCTGAGGTTATCCAAGCTACCTTTAAATGAGCTAATTCAGCTGTAGGAAGAAGGGTACTTTAATGGATGGTGAACTGTGAACTCCATGCTTCTGCACTTAGACTGCTACCAGTAACTGAATTAGCTCAAGAAGTTATACAAAACACAGAAGTCTGCATGCTAGTGTGTATAATGAGTGCCTCAAAGAGCACAGAGATCTGGACTTTCAGTAAAGCTGATTTTTCCCTAGTGCACTGTGCTGAAGAACTAGATAGGCATTTTGAATTCCTACATTCTTTGCTGCTTTTAAGTTCATTTTACTATGGATATGTGACTTCAAGCAACCAGACTTTCTGTGTATGTGAATTTGAACAGGCAAATCTGTTTTTCTTAGGTTGCCAATTTTAAAATTTCTAAAATTACTGACTTTACTGAATAATTTCAGGACAAGTTGGTAGAAGTACGTCTCCTAAAAAACCCTCCAAATTTATGTGTGCAGAAAATGCTTGCAAAAATAGGCAGTCGGGTAAAAAAGGAAAATTCTAAAAATGTGCCAGTGGAGAAGTAGGTGTTATGAAATGTCAAACAATCTATCCATGAAGATTCCATTTATGTCCTGTGCTGGGAACAGATTCAGTTGAAAGTTTTGTTTTCTTAAAAGCCAAAATCTATGAACGACAAGACTTCAGGAAATCACACATAGTTAATTTTGTTGTGTATGGAAAAATGTGGGAGGTTTGTAATACCTTCGAAATCTGTGGGATTTAAAATCTCTTATTGGTATATTTAGACTTCTATACTTAGTTGTTATTTTAGTATAGTTATTTGTTATTTTAGCATTTAAAAGCAAAATTTCACTGAACACTAAATACATTAGTTTCAAGTTTCAAACTTTGATGATTATATTTATATACAAAGGCTAGAACATCTTCCTCTTCATCGATCTCTGGATAAAGCCAGGTCAAAGAGAGAAACTGGTGCCGATATATGGTGGTAGATGAGGCTGTGGTTAAGTTTATGTTTGTATGATCAGATATTTAGGGATACCTTAAAGAATTATGTAAGGATATAAACATTTCAAAAATAACTACAAGCTCTCTTTTTAAAGATGAGTGATGCTGTAGTTGTGCTTTTGGGAAATAATATTATGTTGTTACATCTGAAGATTGGAAGCATTTCTATAAATTATTTTAAAGCTCATTGCTACAATTTGCATATTGGTACGAGGTCAAGCTCTAGTGAATATAAGTATTTGAAAAGACATAACTGCCAAGGAAGGAGAAATATAAGTCTGAAAATATAAACCTGTGGCTGAAATTCCAGAAGGAAGAATGAAGATGTGCTATTGTGAAGACATGAGTTGTAGTAGACAATGGTATGTCTGTAAAAAGAAATGTAGTAAGTGGCTCAGTTTCCATCTGTGTTGCCTGAAGTGCTTATTAACACAATGCAGGGACCAAACTGGATCTATTCTGTGTTAGGAGTTAACATGGTTCTTTATGGAAATATCATCAAATAAAGTCTATGACAACGCTTCAAATTATATTTCCCTAATTTGTATACATATGATAAAGTAGATCTTCAAACATGCTAAGGAAAAACAAAAAAAACCCCCGAACCCACAACACGCAAGCCATTGCCTCTCCCAGTGTGATAAGCAGGTTTGGAGTGGGAAAGGACTTGGCATCTCTAAATTCTGAAATAAGTAAATGATTACTTGAGCTGTTCTACTAAAGAAAGAGAAAAGTTCTGTCCTTTTTAGAGACAAACAAATATAAAATATATCTCTGGCAATGACTGAAGATAATTTCATAAGTTTTGGCTTTCTTTAGCTTAGCTTAGTTATAGGGTATCATTTTTCTTTGCCTAATGCTCCACAGGAAGGTGCAATCTCTCAGTTGTTCCCATCTATCCATAGTGCTGAACAATCCAGATAGTCTTACGATAAGTTGGCATGGAAACTAGCACAGGCCCTGGAATGATATCCAAAAGGATGTCTTTAAATAGTAAAGCCTTGTTTTAGTATCAAACTTGCTTGAGGTTTTTTCAGGCTTACAGTTATAAGGTCAGTAACAGCACACCTAAGGTCTTCCAGGCATATCCCCTGTCAGTGCTACAGTCAGTAATATATTTAGTCATCCATCCCTTCTTAACATTGATCAAAATTATTCATAATTTAAGAGTAATTGAAAGCTGCGCTTCTTCTTGACTACTAGTATTTAAGATTTTCTGCTACTTTAAATACCTGAAGACTTTTTAAAATATTTGAGTGTTACTCAAAAAGTAAAACCAAATATTTCTGTCCTGTGATTGATGAGAGTATTGCAGATAGGTAGGAAACTTGGTTTTTAGGAACAGCAGCTGAAGTTCTTGATTGGTATGATTCCATATATAAACTTCTTTTAAATCAGGCTGTGAAATCTTTTACATGTTAAACTAATTTTAGGCAACATCCTTACTAAAATAAAAACAGTCAAACGAAATCAACCTATCAACTCTACAGTCAAATACAGAAATTTAAATAATTTTACGAAAAAGGTAGTAGCAGAATTGGTAGGGAGGCATGTCTCTGAGTGTGTGTTTGTGTACGCAAATATACATTTAATCTGAAATAATATGAAAGCAATAGTCTTCCTCTGAAATCACCATTTTTTGCATCTAGAGATCTTCATAAAATTTCCATAGAATCAGGTGTTTTAACACAAATTTTTATTTTGTATCCTCTCAGTGGTTTAGGTTTTATTGCGTTTCAGGTTTAGTATTACAGTAGAACATCTTCCATTATTGCCTGTGCCACATTTAATGAGAGTTTCCCAGTAAAGTGAAATGTTACTTTTTCTTGACAACTTTTTGATGTACCTACATGAAGACAAATTTATTATGTTTGCCTGCAAAACCAAGTTTCATAGTGCCTTCTGATTAAATAAGTTTATCATCCTAAAATAGGTTTTGTTGGTCTGGCTTCTCTTCTGCCCTGAATGATACAGATATATGTGCCACTGCTGCAAGCTTCAGAAAATCAGCATGGAAGGAAAAAGATCCTATTTGTACTTTCCTAACCTTCTCAAGACGTTTATTTCGTTTAGTTTGTCACATTCTGAGACTTTTAGGTGGCCAGAATTTTCCTTTGTTTTCTAGATGTGACATGAAGGTATCTGCAAACGCAGTGTGAGGTAGGTAGGCAGAAGACACAATGATTACAGCAACAAAAGTTTGATTTAAGGTAGCAAGGATCAAATCTACTGGGGGAAGAGTATGAGTAAGGGGAAAAGATGTAGCTAAATTATACCTGTAGTACCTGTCAGAGGCAGTCATGTCTCAGAACTTGCTCATAACTGGGATCTATTAGAACAATAATTCTACAGGAGGAAGGCAATGCTAAACACTGGCCCAGAGGACAGTGCTGCAGTGTACCTATGTGTAGTTATAGATGGCAGCTTAGTAAGGCTACCTCCCCATCAGGTTCCCGAAACTTTGGTTTCTGTAAATGGCCAGGTCTAATTGGATTTAAAATTAAAGTACCGCTTCTTCACTGGACATGAAGAAAAATGTGGACAAAAATAAAAGCTTGGCCGCTTGCTTACTTTCTTTATTGTGCTTTTCTCTTCTATATGTCCCAATATAGCACGTGGTGTCTTACCTGAATTATGGTGACTGACTTCCATCTGAATTCGTGCAGATGGACCATCCTGCCAATTCTGAAATCTTTGAATTTATGAAATTGCAGATGATGATTTTCCACAATCACTCTTGCATCTTGACATAACAGAATAAATCCAGCTGTTTCTTGACTCAAAGTGTTATGCAAAGACTGAGAATTTCCTTTTGATGTATCATAGAATTGATCAGAGTCTTAGAATCTCTTGGTAGTTTTGGTGCAAATGGATGTCATTTGCTTTGGACTGGATGTTAAACGCCTGTGTCTTCATGCCCTGGAAGGAAAAGTTGCAGCAAAGGAGAAAACAGTGATGACTGAAGATGGCAATGGCAGTTGGTAAATGTTCACTTTACTAAATGTCCAGAAGTCCATAGCAGAGTGTGAGTCACACTGATTAGAAAGTGACTCTGCAGGGATGCAAATGCTATTATGAATAATAAGTGTATGTAAAAAATAGATGAAAGAAGACTTTAATAATATAAATCAAAAACTGGAAATTGCACAGAACTGATAAGGGAAGGACAGAAGGTGACATTTATAGTCAGCAAAAATAAGAAAAATAAGAAGATTAAATATATGAAGAACAAAATGAATCCTGACAATTTTATCAGCATGTTTCTGGATGGCAGTAGTGGAATTGATCATGTGAATGCAGGAATGACAGAAATGTTCAATAAATATTGAACACTGAAATACATTGAATAAGTATTTGGTAAAGAGGGGGAAGGAACTCGATGATGTAATATGCTTTGCTTTCCTGCAGTAATTAAGGAGATTAAGTAACAGCTACTAAACTAGAAATCCTTAAATCAGCAGGTCCCAATAACTTCCTTATTACAACCTGGCAGAACTGCTCTCTCTGGCAGTTTGACAATTAAGCCTTTTTTTCCAGTCACTTGATACTTTCTTGTCTTTTCATGCACTATTGCAGATAGTGAGTAAGCTCTCAGCAGTTCTCTAGACATTGTACATAACCCATTTAAATCTCCTATTAGGGGTACTACATAATTCCTCCATATGTTGTTTAGCACATCTCATACTGAGCTGTAAAATTCACCTTTCTCCTCATCTATCACATTTTCTTTGAGCTACAAAATTGCATGACAGTAGTCTTTGCATCTGGTGTAGAAAAATGTGCAAATGTATTTTCTTTTTCTATTCACCATGTTTAATTGTACTACGGTTTTTGCTGAGAACTTTACTAAGAATAATGATATCTGCCTTTATCTCAAAGGGAAATTAAGTGCTTATCTTGTCCATCCGGCTTTATGATCTATGAACACTCCCAGGAAGATGAGAGTTTGTAGTAATTGTCCTGACCCTATTCATGCTTCAAGGTAAAAGGCAAGATCTGTTGGTAAGAGAATAGAGTTTTGTGTATGGGTATCATTGCTGCTGTGATTTTCATCCTTCTTTCCCTCTACACACAACTTTGAGCAATGCTGGTTTTTTCTCCCTAGCATGTTACTGGTAGTGTGTCATGATGATATTAAGACATCTATAATAACACTTGAAATTACTCTGCTGCCTGTTTGGGACTCTTTCTGGCAAGTATCAGCCACTGAAGACTGCTCTTTAGATAAGATTTCTTCAACATAGTCTATTAAACCAAGCATAGCATTTCATTTTGGCCTGTCAAAATCAGAAGGAAGAATGCTTGGTTGTTAGATCCTGGAAAATGTTACAAAACCTTAGAGAAATAGCATTTGATGTTTACTAATATTAGAAACTATTCTTAACACAAGTCTGTCTTCGATGTTGAAAATAGCTGGCAAGAAAGTTTTAACAAAGTTTGTGGAAACAGGTGAGTAGAAGTGGAAATAAAAATCAAAATAATACCTCAAACTAAATATGGCCAAGATCAGAAGCTCTAAGGAGATCATAGCAAAATTATTTGTGTAGGTCTTGTGCAATTGTATTTCTGCATCCTGGATTCACTGAAAACCGGATTCAGCAGCTTCTGCTTTTGCTCTTAGGAATATTTCACACAGAAAGTGTTTTTCTTCTGTATTTCTCTCTCTAGCCCTCCCTCATCCCCCACTGTCCCATTTTCCTAATCTCTGATTCCTCCAAAAGGAAGTTTTATTCTGTTTTCTACCAGACCTCTGACTGCTTGCTACTGTTTAAATATCCATGGAACTTATATATAATGTCTCTCCTGCTGGGGTGATAAATCAGAATCAGATGATGACTTCTGTATGACTAGAGCCCCAACTGCAGACTTGTAGTCACTGGGAGGCATTGCGCTTTTTTGGGCCGGGATGAAGAATATGAAATCTTAGTCACATATATGAGATTAATTTCTACTGCACACTGTTGAATGCTGCTGAGTTTAGATATCATGGCACTTGGTTTAGAGGAGGGAAGGAAGGTAAATGATCCACAAGCTCTGTCTTACATCACTTTACACAACCCTCACTTACCGTGCTTCTCTAGCTTTCAACGTCTTGAAAGGTATACAATTTTTTGATTGTGTTTAATCACTGGCTTCTTCTCTCACCCATTCATTTACTCTGGTTTATGGCTGTCACCAAGAGGAAGATGATACTGTGACAGAATTAATAAAGAGAAGATCAATAACAAATTATAAAGGTGTAAAACAGAAGTACCAGAGCTAGAACTTGGATAAACTCATTTGGGAAATAATGTAGAGTGTAGGTAAGTTAGATGCATACTAAAACAATATATTTCCATAATTTTTAAAAAATCTTTTTTAAAAGTAGTATTTTAATTCAAAGAGAAATTAACTCTGGTCAGTGTTTGAGCGGAGGTCAGACTAGAGGATATTTAGAGGATAATTACATTTAGCCTTATTCGTGAATATACTTCAGGATCTCTATTTCCTTTATAATATGGATGATGCTACTTACTACACTGTTTACGTGAGCACTTTCCTCCTGCTTGCAAGAGACACAAGAGTCTTTCTGCTTTTCTGCATCCCACAAGAACCTAATAAGGCTCAACCAGTCCAAGCGCAGGATGCTGCACCTGGGTCAGGGCAATCCCAGGCATGAGCACAGACTGGGAGAAGAACTCACTGAGAGCAGCCCTGAGGAGAAGAACTTGGCGTTCTGCTGAATGAAAAGCTGGACATGACCATGCCCACAGCCCAGAATGCTGCCTCTGTGCTGGGCTGCCTCTAAAGAAGCATGGCTGGCGGGTTGAGGGAAGCGATCTTGCGCCTTACTCTGCCCTTGTAAATTCTGCATCCAGCTTTGGGATCCTCAGAACAGGAAATGTAGCTCTTGGAATGGGTCCAGAGGAGGGCAGTGAATATGCACCCTTAAAGGAGCTCAGGCTGAGAGAGCTGAGGTTGTTTAGCCCAGAGAAGAGAAGGCTGAAGACTCCAGACTTTAGAGCTGCCTTCCAGTACCTAGCAGGGGTTTATAGAAGAGAGGGAGAGCAACTTTTTACGTGGGCATGTAGTGATTGAGCAAGGGGGAATGGTTTTAAACTAAAAGAGGAGGCATTTAGATGAGATACCAGGAGGAAATTTTTCAGTGTGAGGGCAGTGAGGCACCAGTGCAGGTTGCCCAGAGAGATGGTGGATGCCCCATGTGGATGGAAGTGTTCAAGGCCAGGTGGGATGGGACTTTGAGCAACGTGATCTAGTGGGTGGCATCTCTGCCCATGGCAGGTGAATTAGAACTAGATGATCTTTAAGGCCCTTCCAGCCCAAGCCTTTCTACGATTCTATGATCCCCTAATTTTTTACAATTATTTTTTATTTGCCTCACCTAAATTATTAGTGTGTAAGTATTGCCTCCAAATGATGTATGCATTTTCCTTTATGCTGGTTTCTTGTGGAGAATGGAACTTCAGCCAGACATATTCAAATAAAAGTAATAACTTGCTTTGTGTCTAATGAAATACCTGTTCGATTCATCTTTCTGTAGAATATTTTTCCCTCTCTCTATCATGCTTTTTTTCTTTCAGTCACATGAAAACATTTCTCAAAATAGTCCTTATTGTCTCCTGGAAACTAGGCTTGCATTCTTGGTGTTATGCAGATGAAGAGATTTGCATTGGTCCCTTTTTAAATAGTATCACTACAATGAGATCAGGAATTCTGCAAGAGTTTGGCAGTAGAATGACAAAATACATGAGTAAATATATCCAGTGTTTGTTAATGCAAAACCTCTCCAGTATTTATTCACCTAGTGAATCTTTCTTCCTTTATTGAATGAATAGAGAAGGATTTTTGGTTTTTGTTTGCACTGCAGATCTGTTGTGCAAATGAGATCTGTCATGCACTCCGTATTAGTTCTGTGTTCATGATACCCACTCTTGCAGAAAGCTTATTAGCAGGGAAGGCAAAAGAAACGATCACTAGAATATCAACCATGCTTTAAATCGAAAGTTTGGAGTGAGGTGAAAAAGAATGAAGTTTTATCCATGTTGTAAATTTTATTTTAAACATCTGGTGTCTTCTAATGCAGAACTCATTCTTGTCATTAAATTCTAGGGATGATGTTAAAGAGATTTAATATATCATAGTCCACTTGATGTGAAGAAGTATCACAGCTGCTTGAAAGATGGATTTAGTAGTATAATTTAGATTTAGACAGCTCTAGGTTAGAATATTCTACATTTTTGCATTGGTGATATCTTGAATAGATTTTGGTTTCTTTATCGGGCATATTACCTGGTAATATTTAGTATAAATGTGTTAAGTGTAGCTGACACTTACTGCGTGTTTGTTCTCATATTTTTGCTGGTTTAGAGTGAAGGAATGGCCTACAGGTCTTACTGCCATCTGTGCTGCTAAGGATGGGTTTCAGATCCCTATTATATTTGAGATTTCCACATACCCTGCTTAGTAGAAATGGATATTTTAACATAACCTGTAATATGTTGCAGTTTTCCAATCAGAAGGGGGTGAAGTCATGAGCAAACAGTGACCTGTCTTTTTCTATGAGTACAGGATTGAAGCGGTAAAAGCTATTGCTATGAGACTTCAGAGCAGGAGAGCTTACTGTTAGCAGGGATTTAAAGTGACTAATTATAGACATATGGTTTGAACCAAAGGAGATCGAGCTGTGAGTGCCCTCCCAAAGGCTTTCTTCTGCTCACTAAGTTTGTCTCTGTCTTGCTTGGTTTCGCCTATTCATTTATTAATTCATTCCATCAAGGCACTGGTATGGTGTGTGGGTTGTTGAACCTGTGTTGGTGAATGCAAGGAGCTGTGCATCATCACTTGCACTTGAACCTTCAATGTCTAACAGATTCACTCTGTTTAACTTAAATTGCCTGGTCAGAGAACAGGTTCAAGGTTAGTGTGCTCCCTCATCCATCTTTTCATGTCCATATTGCTCTTAATAGTCTGCCTATAATTTATCTGCTGCCATCCACAGTGAACTTGGAACACCTACACATCCTTTTTGTTCTTGCAGTAGGTTATGTTGAGCGATTTGTAGTAAGGACTTGTGCAGTAAGGGATGATTCTGTGGGGAAGATAGACTACAAATAAACAACTACACACCTGGGCACATGCTAATCTTTCTTCTAAGGTCATCTCAAGATGGTGCTTGAATGCAGGATCACATCTATAAAGTGTGCACATGAACCAAATTTAACTGTGGTTGCAAAGGCTAAAACTGACCTTGATCCTTTCTGAGAGGGACTGTAACAATAAAAAATCCATTCAGACAGCCATTTGAGAGGTGATTAGGGTATGAAAACATACTCTTGGACACAAAGGAACTAACTCTTAAAGATTAAATGTACTTCATGGACTTTCTGTGAGGCTGTGTGGGTGTGTCATCAGATCCACATTTGTATGCAGGACTCTTGTGTAATATAGCCAATTCTTTCAGCTGGATCTCAGCTTTGGGGAAATGAGGATGTTGCTTCCCCCTTTCCCCATTTATCTCTGCTTTAGTCTCACTGCAGTATGACCTGCTTCTCAACACTGAATCTGATTGTGACACCAGTTGATTCAGGTTAGTAGAGGGTCAGAGTTTTGGAGGAGGCGTATATCTGGAACAGCATTTGAAAGTACTGTCCAAATGCACACTTGCAATTTTTTGCCTTTTTTATGGCTTTGACTGCTCATGTACGCACAGACAACCAGAAAGATTAGTGCTATTAGATTGACCTGGTATCATTATTTATGCCTTATTTTTTTAATTTTAGAAATAATTATACGAGAAGAAAGAAAAACTGGTTAAAAAAAATGAGCAAGTTGTCTTTTTGAATAACCTGAATAGGAGGTGCTGTAGTATTATTGTAGTTCAGCATTTTTATCCTCCAGATCCCAAAAGAAAATGTATGTCTTATGAGGAAAGAACGCTCTGTACTCAATATACTTTGCAAATATTTTTCTGAAGTGAATAATCTGAGCTTTATTCGAGTAAAGCTTATACAAACCCTATATGAACAGAACCCAACAAATAGAACTCACATATTATGTTTATCCCTACAGAGCGTAAATGGGTTGGGGACTCTTTTATGGTATTAAGATTTCAACTTCTGAAAAGTCTGTGCATGAAGCAGGTTTCTGGCAGGACCTGAGGACCCACAGAGAGAGAAGCCCACAGTGGAGCAGGTTTGGTGGCAGGACTTGTGACCTCATGGGGAACCCGCACTGGAGTCCCTGTTCCCGAAGGACTGCATCCTGTGGAAGGGACACGTGCTGGGGCAGTTCCTGAAGCGCAGCCCGTGGGAAGGAGACACACTGGAGGAGTCCATGGAGGAATGTCTCCCGTGGGGTGGACCCATGCTTAAGCTGGGGAAGGACGCCTCTCCCAACAAAGAAGCAGCGGCAGGGGCAATGTGTGAGGAACTGACTGTAAGTCCCATTTCCCGTCCCCTTGCTGCTTGCGGGGAGGAGGTAGAGAATTGGGAATAAAGCCTGGGAAGAAGGGAAGAAGGAGGAAAATGTGCTTTAAGATTTGGGGTTTATTTCTCATTATCCTACCCTGATTTGATTGGTAATAAATTGTACTAACTCCCCCAAGCCAGGTCTTTTTTTACCTGTGCCAGTAATTGTTGAGTCATCTCTCACTGACACACACATGGGTCCCTATCTTGACCCATGAGTCATTTGTGATGTATTCTCTCTCCTGACCAATGAGGAAGGGAGAGATACAAAGGCTGTGGCGCGTATCTGGTGTCCAACCAGGGTCACAGCAACCACTCTGTGAGATGATTTCTGTGTTAGGATGTACTCACATCATTTGGTAACATCATTTGGTAGAAAGTCAAACAGATAATGCTCCAGACCTGATGTCTCCATGATGTGTTTCAGAGGTTGTGTTTTGGATCATTCCTGTCTAGGTGCAGTGTAGTGAAACACCTTTAGCAACTGGAGTACATTAAGTATGCTGCAGGAAACTGTTTTTTGGGTTTACTTTCATCTCGAATAAGTGTCTGTAGTTTGAATGTCAAGCCCACCTCATGATGTAAACAAAGGCACTAACTATAGGGTGTTAATTTCAAAAAGATAACTATGGATTTGAACCAAAAAGCTAACGCTTGTACACCCTGGGACTGCCTAAACTACATTCCAGACGGAATTCTCCAAACAATACCCTTTTCCTAACAAAATTCTTTAGCAGCTGAAGCATGTTACCTTAAATTCTCAAATTAAAGCAAAATAGCCCAAAGTAAAAAGAAAGCATGGGAAACACTGAGTCCAAACAATTTTGAGAAGTCATAAACAACTGCAAAAAAGGGCTTAAAACTGAGAGAATTAGACATACCTCTCTGTTTTGCTAACAGTGCCTACATATCACTATGTCTGCTTTAAGATTAAAAATACTTGTGGGTGTCTGGTACAATGGTTGAGTCATTTTATCTGTTATGCTCCTATTAAATGTGAGGAGTTTTGTAAAATCCTGGTTTAGATTGTAAAGCCAGTGAATGCCTGTTTCTCCTAACCTGACACAGTGTTCACTGCCACTCAAGAGCAGGCTGTCAGTCAGACAATTTTTTGCTGTGCTATTGTCCATGGAACCCCTCTTTGTTTAGAACACTTTCAGCTCTGCCCAAGAGTGACACACTAAGAATGGCTAATTCTTGACAATGATGATTTTAGTGCCTTTTCTACTGCCACAAAGAAATTTTTCAGAAAGCTATTGTTTGGATGCCTGGTTCTTCATCTGAAGCACTAAAAGCATGTTTCCTCTCCCATTATTACATCAAGTATTTAAATGTTTATTAGAAAAGACACAGTACATCACTTCATTGTTGTGCTACATATTTTTTTGAGAAATAAAATTTGACTTTTAATGAAAATCATTTTGTGGATGTAAATAGAATTAATAATTTAAATTTTTTTAGAGGAAATGAATATTTTAGATCTGACCTTCCTGGTCCCTATGCCTAATTTGCCACTTACACTGAAACTTTCACTCAGGTCAAAACAGGCAGGTTCAGATTTATTTCTGACAGGGATCCGGCCCACTTCCCGTGTTTTTATCTTTGTACCACAGCAAACCAGAGATACTCCTCAGGAGTGCCAAGCTGATCCCAGCAGCTTGCTTTATGCTTTCTCAAACTACTTATTTATGTATCTTTCTTCAGACCTGGAGTCTCATACTGCAGTGGAGAGCAAAGGACAGATGTTGCTGCATTTTACCCAGCCACAAAGTTCTTCCCCCTCACGTTGTTCCCCTGCTTCTCTGTGCTCTGCTGTTCAAACCAGGCATGTTCAAGACCACAATGCACAAGGCAAGGTAAATGTCTGACTTGATTTTGCAAGAGAAAGAGATTTTCATCTTGTATAGACTTTGAACCAGGCAAACTGCAGTGTTCAGAAACTAGCAAACAGGAGAATCCCACGTAGTGGTGTTTTTTGAGAAGAGGTCATCCACAGCACGGCATCACTCTGTGCCACTTACATATGGAAGTGGTAGTTCTAATTCCCTTTAAGAGCATGGTGGATGCCCCTGCCGAAATGCAGCAGCACTAATGCCTTGCTGCGGACCTTGGATGCTGCCTCAGACCCTGGAAAGTATACGCACTTTTTTTTTGGACAATTTATTTTGCGATTTATGTTTCCAGGAAGTATGTGTTACCAAAACCAGAGATACCTGGAACTACTGATCTGTATTTATATGGTTGTATTTATCAGCTAGCTAATAGTAACTATAGGTCTTAAGAAAATATCTCATCATGTTACAGAAAGTATAGTCCAGACCCCAGTCTGGGCAGTTTCCCATAGGAGTCATGTGAAAGATATGTTTCAGAAACAGAAAGCATCTTATAGGGAACAGGTGTCAGTAAGACTAGAAAAGAAGCCGGATCGTTTTTTTCATACTGATTTGCAAGACCAAGTTATCAATTTTTTAGTGTTTTTTGACCTCTGACCTTGTGGTGCGTAATTTTCTTTTTCCCTTCAGGATTACAACTAGACATATTGACACATTTGAAGTGAAAATCAGATATATATGAGTGATCTTAAATTATAATTTGAATTTAGTAAATTATATTTTTGAAAATATTTCTGTTTTGTGGTTTGTGATTAAGAAAAACAATACACTGCAGTTACTCTAAGGCTGGACTAAGAACCTGTTCATGCTAAGTTTAAAAGATTTCTTTTGGAACCCACCACTCAGCTGATACTGGGGACAGCTGAATTTCCCCCATCAATACAAAATTTTCCTAGATGCCTAATGCTATGCTGCTTAGCATACTCAGAGTTGTTGGTCCTGGATCCTACTGAACCCTGACTGGGATTCAGAGAACAGATATTCTGCCTACATTTTCTAAAGTGCTTGAGTTCTCCATGTAGTCTGTAATAAATCCTGGTATCAGCCCTAAATTCTCACTTCTCTAGGTTGGTGCATCAATACTTAAAAATTTCTGATTCCTTGCTCATTTATTAGACAGTGATAGAACACACTAAAATGCTCCATCAAAAAAGGGTTATAATGACTATTTTCCTGTAATTATGCATCTGAATTCTCAAAGGAATGCAAAAAACCCCTAAGAAAATGGTTATTTGTTAGTAAGAAAGTTATTAAAAACCTGTTTCAATTAGTTTGCCTTCAGAATTTCTTGCTGTGTTGTCTTGTGTGTTTCATCAGCTTTTCATAAGTTAGAGCCACCTCTCACTCCAAGCAAGTATTAAAGAAGTTTTAATGGTCTGGATAATTTTCAGAAGAAAATTAATTAAAGCAACCATTTTCCTGGTGGCTATCAATCTCATGTGTCTCCAAGCTCAAGATATACTTTCTTTCTCCCTTCCAGCATACTAATGTGCTACCAATTTACAGGAGAATAATTGCATTTTCATGCCCATGGCTTTTCATGCCTTCCATTTTAAACAGCTGAATGGCTATTTTTATTGATAAGGCAACAAGTTAGAGACATCTCAAAAAATCCTCCTGTTGACCTTTTATCTTCCATCCTTCTCCTAAACTGTTGAACTAAAGAGCCACTAGAAGTGTATTTTCTAACAAATTAAGTGCAGTGACATCGCTAGGCCTTTGAGTTTAATGGCCCTGAGTTTTAATTAAATGTCAAACAAATACCATTGGATTTTGACAAAAAACAGAGTGCTATTTGCAGAAAACCTTGGCATGTCACCTCTTTACCTTGCTTGCTTTCCTCTCTGCCTACTGCTATGCAGTGATGTGCCACGGAATAATTCTATTGAGATTATTAAAAGCAAAACTGTTGTGCACCCTGATACTTCTTGGGTATCATAAGGTGAGTTAGAAGCTGTTTAGCTTTGTATTACTTAGTTAAAACTGATTTTTTTTTTCTTTATTTGTGGTATCAAGCATCATAAATCTTTGCTGTTGTGTAATCGATCTCCCTTCAGGGAGATTTTAAACACAGTTTCCACACTGAATGACATAGAGAGTCTCCTAAATAAAAGAATGGAAGTGACTCCTATCTTACCATGCTTTGAGCACTGTGTAAGATAGTTGCCACCACCTGACTGTTTAGATCTTCACTTTTTCTTTCTTTGTGTTGACTTGGGTGATGATTTTTTTTTCTCATATGGAAACATACTGTGTTGTTTTCAGCATCATCTGGAGATGCCATCCTTTACCTGTCTGGCTCAACAGGATTTCAGTAGAATCATGACCAAATGGAAAACATATAAGCTTAGTAGAGCTTAAAAACTGCTTAGGGTCAGTTATGTCTCACTTGATCAATTACGCTAATTTCTGAAGGCCAGTTAATGGATATATTTGATTCCTGTATTTCACTGCTTGGCTAATCTGTACAAAATGAGATGCAGAGAAGGCAATTTTTGGCAGTAATTATTGAAAGCATGCTTCAGTATTCAGTTGCTCTAGTATAGTGATATTAATTGTGGTGCATTTACTTCCAAATCATGCCAGTTTAATTAAGATTTATTTAATATTCTAATGGTATCTGAATTTCAAGTATCCTATCTCGTTTGTAGGTCTCTAAGCACATTAAAACAGATGAGTTTCCACATTCCCTAAATATAGGTTTAAAATTCTAGCTTTCCAGGGCTTTTGCTATTAGAGGGTTACCTGGGATCCTCCTCTTCTGTCACAGATAAAGGGTACGATATCCACCTATATAAACTCTGTGAATATTCTCCGTACTTAATTCTCTGAGCAGACAACGACAATGTAGAAGACTAACAGATTGGTTGTGGTAGGTAAGAAAATAAACTAAGTCCTAAATAATAAATAGTTCAAATGGAGAAAAAGGATATTTATGGGCAATGGGGAGAATTACAGAGTTGTACCTTCAGGGACTAGCAAAGACAATAATCACTTTAGTCTTCTGGATTGAGTTCTTCTACGAGGTAGGAACCTCTTACAGTACTGAGAGAAGGATGTCCGAGCTTCTTGAGTTCCACCAATCTAGTTCTGTCACATTAGGGGTCTTATCACCATGACTTTCCAAACTTGTTGTATCAGCAGATGGCTGGACAGAGGAGAAAGGTCATATTCATACTTTCATATTGCAGCCTGTACTATTTTCTCTTCTTTTTCTTGGAGATGCTGCTCCTTTCACATCCACACAGTAGAGGCTGTGCAGGCTGGTTGCCTTGCTCACTTTGTTGTTCACCCAAAATCCTTGAAGCAGTAATTCCCTTGGCTTTATTTGGGATTTGCTGGTTTTTTATCTCCCTTTTTTTGTCTGGAAGTGTTCTGAGAAGACAGTTGGAGGTCTTTGGCTTGTTTTATTTGTGATGGTCCACAGAGACTGTAGTTGGGAGAATGTGCTAATGAAGACCATAACCTTGTTTCTACAAATGGGGAAGAGTAGTCCCAGTGAAGGGAAGCCCAAGACACAGATATGTGCTACAGAAACGTTTCCCCAAGGCCACTTTGGGCAAGAACCATTGTCTGAAAGGAGTGTTGTACAGTACTAGAAGGCTGTAGCTCAACTTTTCATCTTCTGGCCTATGTGTGCAACCAGATGGCTCTGCAGTGCAGGATATATGCTACAGGATAGGAAGGGAAGTAGCTTCTCCTCTTGTTTTAATTTCTGTGAACATGTATCTCGTGACTGAAAAGCTATATCTGAGCTAGCTTTAAACAAATACAACCTAATTTACTTTGCAAAGAAAGGCTAATAAGCTGAATAAATGTGTGCATGATGTACCTTGCTCTGGGGCACAAAACAAGCACCCTTAATGTCAAATCATTACTGAAAAACCCAACACCTTACTAAAACATTCCTCTGTCAGGTTTGAAGTACTGTTTCATTATTTCGGTCACTTTGAAGTGGAGAAGGACCAAAAAAGAAATTGTTTCAAAGGCCCAGAGGAGAATTGGATCAAGCATTATGCAGTTGCTCTACTTCGGAGCACATGAGTCCTGGGGAGTGGGACATGAGCCAGCTCACACCAGCTGGCCTGCAGCCAGCCCTCTGCTGCTGCTGCCACTGTTCAGACAGTGTGAGCAGACATGGACTGCTTCTCCCCTGCATGAATTAATCCCAGAGGAACACAGAGTACTTATTAGGTATGAATTTGCTAACTTCGCTTGGGAAAGCATTGACTACCATATTTATAAATATGAGTGTGTATAGGCATATACAGGATTTAGAGAGATGCTTAGGTGACTGTGCAGAGCTCTTTTCCCAGTGGCTACTCTTTCCTATAATAGGTGGAACAAGCTTAAAAGATAACTCACATTTTCAACAAGCTTTTCAAAGACTTAGTGTCTTCTTGACTCCCATTATAATTCACTTACCACAGAAGGGCTGAATTGGATAACTCATAACAAAACATATTGACATTTCAAGCCTTTTTCGCCCATGTTATTTGCAGTTTCTTGCCTTGCTGAGTTTTATTGAAACTCCTATTTTGCTCTTTTGTTGAGCATCTGAAAATTACTGGACTGAAAAATACACTATCTGTGCTGTCTGTAATTAGCTCATAAATTATTCCAATTCCCAATGAAATGTTTTTTACGTGTGGGAAATAAATTTATTAAAAATTTAATAGAAGCTTTGTAAGTACATTCCCCTTCGAAAAATCAGGAAGCGAACTATAGCATAAAAGCTTTGAAATATAATTTTTCCTTTTAAAATGAAGTCTAAACCTCATATAGAAAGTAACTATGGCCTGTTCATTGGACACAGTTAATACAATTAAAAGTTAGAAATGTTAGAAGATAAATGTCTAATGGAGGACTGGAAAGAATGGTTCATTTGGTGAACTGGAAATATATGTGTTTTTGCTACATTCAACTTCAATTTCCCTCTGTCTGAGTCAAAGCAATATTGAATATTGCTCCCATTTCAGGGCCAGGGTTACAGGCTGGTCTCAATTTGATATCTAATGGCTAGCTTTGTGTTTAAAAAATCACCACTGCATTTTGCACTATTGTTAATAATGGTAGAAAATTAGAAGGATAAAGAGACTGTAAATAGCCCTATAAGCCTGATAGTTCTTCCGATTTAGGCCTGACAATGGCTCTGAAATGTTGTCCCTGTCAGTAGTAAATATGGGAGATTAATAGAAGCTTTTTCTCTTGGAAAACCAACATTAATTAACTGTGAGAGTAATGCTAGCATGGTGATAAAATTTTTGACTAAATAGAAGGAGCCAAATAACTCTGCGTAACATGCCTGAGATTAACGCTGAGACAAATCAAAATAATACATTGTATTAAAAAACCCACTAAACCCCAAACTACTGATGTAGCTGAAGGCTAAATAACTTTAATTCAAGGACACCTGCTATAGAAACAAAGTTTCAACTAAATTGTGTGTCTGAAGTTGTAAGCAGTTTTTCTTTTTTAGGACCATGTTTTTCTTTCACGTCCATGTTTACTCTTTATTGTCCCAAGATGTTATCTGCAAAACATCACAGTGAATAGAGATAAACGAGAAGCAAGTTTTAGGAGAGATTTATAGCATTTTTATAGCGCCAGTAATAATAAATTGCACTGAAGTAAACAGCTAACACTTGTCCGGACTGATGTTAATACAAACATGGAGACTGTGCTACTTTGTGTAAACGTCTGCTTTGAAACCGCTACTGGAAAGGCATTAGATGTGGGAAAGGATCCTGCTGACTAATGGTGCTCGGGCTGTGGTGAGGTGTTGCTTGAGTTTCACTGGGAGGTGAGCCTCAGTGATGTGAGTGTTGAGCTGGGTGCAAGATCAGTGACTTCCTAGGGCCGTGGTCCTTAAGCAGGGTCCTGGGTCCTGAGGGCTGAGCAGAGTTTGGACCCTGACTTAAAACACCAGGGCTGAAGTTCCTCTCTAGCAATAATTTGTTATTGATGTCAGAGTAACGCCTGGAACATTGCAAACTTAATATTACGCCCAATCCAGTTCGTCGGTGTACACGTAGGAAAAGAAATGGATGCATGCCCATGAGAGGTTTAAAAAAGTCCCTTGCACCTAGAATTGGAAATGAAAGGTAACATACGCAGAGGAATATTAAATTTATATTTGAGTGGTAGTTCACTGAAGCTGTAAGTGAAAGACTGCCATCAAACAAATCATTTTAAGTCTTGCCTTTGGCTTTACAGGACCTGTGACTTTACTGCAGACTATTTTCAGAGTTATGATGTTAAATATAGGTTTTTTACCTTGAGAATGCTTTTGGAGTTTTTATTTCTTTTTCTCTTAGAGGGGGTTACATTTGGGGGATTGTTTAACTGAAAAAAATGTTGGGAATAAAATAGAAGATTTTACAGTTGTAAATATTTCATGACCTATCAGCACCAGGTATTCCACACTGCTTTCTGCAAGCTAGTCTCTAAAAAGTTATAACTACACAAGTAATATCTCTCTTCAAGGGTGTTTTCATCTGTGTGTTGAATATTAATTTGCACTTCCATAACTGTCACAAGGCCCTTAATACCTGATTGAGTTTGCATTTTTCAATAGCTGAAAAAGTTCCATCATATTTTTTTTGTTGCCTCTCACTGTATTTCATAATCCCTTTCTTTAACAATAGAATAGTAAAATCCCCAATTGACAACAAGCAGCAAGTCACTTGCAGAACTGTATGAATTGCAAATTATTTTGAATGTTAACCATTGACCAGGGCACTGGCAGCCATTTTCACACATGAATTGTGTAGATTCTTATCTGAGATAATCTGCCAGATTTTTATTTATTACTGTATTTTATAGATAGGATGGTGTCCTGGTTAAGCTACTAGTTTGGCATGAAGGAGGTTGAAGTTCAGTCCTAAACTTGCCACATACAGCACGACCTGGGCAGACCATTTAATTTTGATACCTGTTAGTTTTCTTGCTTCTGAATGTTCTCAAAGCACAAGTCTATTCCTTCTGTGTGCATGAACTTCCAGAGCAGAAAGGAATCCTCACCAAAGGTTTAGAGTACAAAGGTGTAAATTCTGGCTCTGCTAACTTTAACTTTGTCACAGGTTCTTACATACTCTACACTTATATCTAAGAGACAGATATTGTTTAATTTATACACACCAGTGGTGGAAGAAAATAATTTTAGCCTAAAAATGTTAGCTCAAACTTTAGAACTTTTTGGGAAAGGAATAAAAAAATAATTGTATCAGTCTTCATTCTTCTGATGTTTTTAAAAGCATTTATAATATTCATTAACCTATTTGAAGAAAAAAGAAATGAGAAAAGTTATGGTGAAAGGAAATAAGAATGATCAGAGAGGTTAAATGATTTCTGTTTGAGGATTAATTAAATAAACTAGTGTGCCTCAGGCTCTGAAAGAAAGTATTGAGGGGATATGAAAGCTTATAAAATCTGGAGCAATTGGGAATGATTGTTCTCCACCTCTTTCAATAAAAATCCCTATTATTATCCATTGAAACTAGTGGCTAGTAAGGTTAAAAATCAAAAAGACAAAAAAGTGACAGAAAAAGAATAAGCTAGTATGCAGTTTCTGCTACATGGAGAGGTAATTATTTGCCAGCAGTGACTGTGGGTGCTATAATATGACATACATCTAAAAGTGATTGGGCAGAATTGAGAAAGAAAAAGCTGTTAAGGTGTGCTTAGGACAAGGATGTCAGCTCTACTTTGAGAAACCCTTGTGCTACAGATCTTTAGATCTGAATTGAAAATTACTCTGAAAAATAATCACACAGTGCCTGGTGTGTTGCCTCTGTGTCCTATTATTGGTCAACTTCTTTTAGGGACATTTGTCCAGCTTTTCAGCTTTTTAAATCATGCTTTCTTTCATGTTGAAGCATGCAAGCAAGGAACACAAATTGCATCTGTATACGTGGGAGGAAACAAAGGATTCTAAAAGTACTTTTGCTTCATTTAATTACTGGCAAAGTGCACGTGTAGATAGATAGATAGATATTCTGGAATATCACAACAGAATAATCTGAAAAGCTGACCACATCTATCTGTGACTTACACTTTTCTAACAGGTACTGATTACTTTAGGTGTGTAAACACAGAGGTTATTAGGCTTTCTTTCACAGTAGATGTTAAAACAGCAATACAGTATGAACATAGAATATATGCTGATACTCAACAAGAGATACTTTCACAATGAATTGGGAATTTACTTTATGGCATATCAGATTTAGAAAGATATTCAATTTGGCATCAGTCAGCCACTGCGGAAATGCTAACTGTTATGTTAATGCAGTAATATATTATTACTGCGTTAATATATTATTACGAGGAAAACCTAAAGTGGCTTTTTGCAACAGCTGTCATCGTAGGTTCTGTGAACTTTCATCAAATCAAAATAAACAATTTTAATGTAAGGAGAAAGTGCAAGCTGCCAAAGCTCTGACAGGTTTCACAAATATCTTTTGATCTATGTTGGTATCTCACCAGCAGGGCGAATTGGGGAACAAAAAAACCCCATTGAATGATAGAGTTAGGGCAGCCAAAATGCTAGAAAATTAAAAGAAGGAGAATGCTAACTGAGATCAATAAGACTGCAGGTGATTCTCAGTGCAGCTGACAGAGCCTTGTGTTTGATGGGCAAAATTATTACTGTGTAGTGACCTTTCTGGCTATGAGGGTTTGGCTTCCTTCCTCAAGTGCTCCTTCATAAAGGGAAGGACCTTCTGTGCTAGGAAGTGCAATTTATCAGCATCACAATAATGATGGTTTTTGTACCTGCAGGATGATATTAGGCAGGAAATGTAGTAATCTGTGTTGCTCTTTTCCTTATGCTTTACTTAAAAAAAAAAAAAGAAAAAAAAAATCTTTTTTCTGCCTTCACAATATACCTAGTCATTTCAGTCAGCTTGGAATATAAAGTTTGGAGTGCTGGCTATGCATTAAGAAAAGGACATGTGAGGATATGTTTCTTACCAGTATAAACCCAGTCTTTTATATACCTGTTGTGGATGCCTGCTGTTTTTAATGTTATGATAAATCACAGCTGTTACGAGGTTTGACCCTTTGGACTGTGGATACTGATAAGTACCAGCTGAGTGTTTGTTTCAACATGTGTACAGCATAAGTTAGAAAATTTTGCCTTTTACCGTGCTTTTATCTTCAACCATTGCAAAGAGAACACTTTAAAAAAAAGGTAACATTTAGAAATATATTTTTGATAATAAATCAATAAAAAGATAATAAGAGTGTACTGAATTACATAAAAATCAGTAGATATATCTTAAATATGTCTGTGTCACTTTAGAACGTGGTTTTTAATCTTTCTATTAGTAAGAATTTTTGTTTCCAGTTGTAATTTTTTCTGCTTTCACATATTCCTTCCTTATTTAATTATTATTTTCCGACAGAATAGCACATGAGACCACATCTAACTGATGTTTTTGTAAGGCTTGACACTCAAAAGTGACCTCTCTGATTTTAGTTGCTTAGGGTGAACAACATAAAATGAAAAAAAAACCCTGTGAAAAAAAGAAACCCTGAATTTGTTTCTGAGAGTTCCTGGGATATCATGTATCAGAGCTAGATGAAGTCGGAAATGTCCTAGGGACCATGGGAGTCAGGATTTCTGGCAGTAGCACCAGTTCAGTCTGAACCTGAATATTGGTTATGGCTCCCTTCTAATAAAGCTTTCACTGTAATAGAATAATATTTCAAGATTACAATGATAGAAAAATAGATTTAATGTTGAACATGGTTGAGTCTGGCAGAAAAAAAAAAATCTTGTACCCAAAGATGCATCTGTTATCTGCAGACTTCAGGAAAACCAAATTTTCCCAAGTGATCTCCAGTTTTCCTGTGTATGTACACATTCGCACAGTCTTTCCTGGGATCTGACATTACGACACCCTAAGCTTCTGAAGGCTGAGAACTGTCTCACAAAAATGGCTTATTATTTCTGCTAATATTAGAGACAGAAAACAGTCAAGGGAGAAATATCTGCAGGTTTTGATTCATTTTATTTTGTCCCCTGGAGCATGCCTTGTAGCAAGAGTGCTCCCGGTAGGAGAAGAGTATCAGATTGTAGCACATGTTTTGAAAGGTATATTCCTTATTCTGAGAACTCTGTTCTTATTCCATATCTTGCAACTAAAATGTCTCAACAGTAGCTTCAAATCAACTTCTTCTGGAACAATACTTGCCATAAAAGAAAATTTACTGGATGTTGTGTTGGATGCTGCAACAGCTGAAGCCTAGTTTGATTTCCATGGCATTCAGGATGGCTGTAATTTCCTCCGTTATTGAAGATGGATTTTGAGTTGCTCAGACCACTTCTTTCTAGTTCATCTAATCCTTTCCCAGGGGTGCATATGGCCAAATGAAGTTCCTCACTGAACTCAGTAGCAACAGCAGAACTCAGCATGATTTGGATCATGTTTGCAAGAAGGGTCTGCGGGTGAGGCACAGAGATACGTGAGATAGCTGGTGTGACGGAGTGTGCTCCTGCAAAGGAAAGGGTACTAAGGAATCAGGTGGACAAGCATGTGTGCACTTTGTGATAGGCACAGTTCAGTAGAAACACAGGTACTCACATAGTACAGATACAGACTCTGAGGTTATGCTTGAAATGTTTTTTTTTTTACATCAATATCTTCGCATTAAAAACTTCTCAAGATCTGTCAGTGAGTTGGTATTCAAACCACTTTAATAGATATGCTGTTAATTCCATGCAGGTTTTTAAAATCAAGATTCATGTGATATTAAATCAAATGGCTTGTAGAAATCTGCTATCACCAAAGAGGATATAAGCAATCAAATCCCTTCCAGTACCTAAAGTGAGCTTACAAGGAAGATGTGGAGGGACTTTTCACAAAGACATGTAGTGATAGGATAAGGGGGAATGGCTTCAAACTGAAAGAGAGTAGGTTTAGATTAGAAAGCAGGATGAAATTCTCTACTGTGAGGGTGGTGAGGCACTGCAACTGGTTGCCCAGAGAGGTTGTGGACTCCCCATTCCTGGAGCTGTTTAGGGCCAAGTGGGATGGAGCTCTGAGTAGCCTGGTTTAGTGAAAGGTGCCCCTGCACATGACAGGGGTATTGGAAACAGATGATCCTTAAGGTCCCTTCCAACCTAAACCTTTCTATAATTCTGTGATTCTAACTCATGAATCAGTAACCCTTTGTTCAGTAATCCTTAAAAAAAGCCATCAGTGTTTGATTGGATTTGTTTGTATGAGACAACACTAACTGATAATCATTGCTTCCTAATACTCTTACACCTTTTAAGAATGGTGCTCCTGCAATTTTCTGGACCTGTCCCCATTTTCCAGGATTACCTAAAAGAAATATTAGTGGTATAAAAAGTTCCTAACTTTAACCATTATATCAATTGATGAGAAATTATCTGACACTGTTGTGTTTTTCATTCTTTCTGTGAAATATGTTTAAAATGCTTCCTACCAAGTACAGTTTCAGGTAGTAATCTATTTGTCCTGTCTCTGACAGCACATGAGCTGGATACAGACTCCTATTTTGTTGCAAGAACTGAAAAAACCCCCTAGCTGATGAACACACTTTGGTTGTTCCTTAATTGTTGAAACTGTTACTATTTACTCCAAGGACCTAACCTACACATAACCAATATAGACATTTTTGTTCTTAATCATTTAAAAAGTGCCTTTTGATATTTCATATTTATTTAGCACTGACATTTCAATTATTTCTTTATCCTCCTTTATTAGTCTCACAGGTTTATTTTTGTCTGTTTTGTTCACCATTGATTTGTTTTTCTGTTTCTCTCTGAAGTAATTTTTTAAAATTTTTTGTTGCTTCTGCATCTGTTTTTGCTGAGCAAAACTGCTTGGCTGCAGTAAATTTTTCTGTTTGTTTGAAAGACATGGTTTCACATTTTTTCCTGGGATGGCTTCAGATAGTCCCCAGGCTTTTTTAACATTTCCCTTTATAGGTTCCCTGACAGTTATGCTGACAGTAGGTTTGAGCTAATGGGGACAAAATCAAATTGTGAAATACCAAGTTCCTCCATAAAATGGATTTATCTTCCTCAACAAAGCTCCAGCGTGAAATCAAGATTTTATTAGAAAACAGATGCATCATAATCTTAGGCAAAATTCTGGACATAAGTTAAGGAGAACTGGAGCTGCTGTAGTTAATTCCTAGTTCAGTCACTTATGATGATGCTTAACTTTTAAATAAGTGGCTTTCTTCAAGAAGTCTGGAGTTTCTAAGTAATTTGTGGTTTTAGAAATCCTGTCATGGAATATAATGATGTGTTTATACTGATAATCTGATTTTCTGATTTGAATAACAGAGAATTACTGTTTTATAGGATTAGATCTTCAGGGAATTTGATTCAGTATTGTAGAAATAGGAACACCTTTCCTTCACCATTCCTTATTAAAAGTGCAAGGTTGCTAACATCATGCAAAAAGCAGTTGATTATCTCTGTCTCACTAATTATTATTGCCTCAAAAACTTCTGCCTATTCTATAATATGTACTTAAATTAGATTGTAGACCAATACCCTTTGCTTCTATGGATCGAGAAGCAGAGTTCAGCAGTTTTCATATTAAATTACTGAGGGCACATCAGCTTTCTTGATCCTTGGATACAAGGCTGAAGTAAGGAATTTAAAGAAAGGCTAGGGAAAAAAAAAAGTAAAAAGTAAGTATGATAATGTAGTCTTAGCTACAATATGCTGTATGTCTAGATCACCAAGTACATAGAATATAAATGAATCAGTAATAGATGTATTAAACAGTTTAAATAAGATGGGGCCATTCTTCTGCTGGAATTTCCTATGACTATTTCCCAAAGACCAATCAGTTGAATTTTGTTGATTCTGTTATAGGCTGCCTCGCCCACTCTACTGAAAAGAAACGGAGCTGGGAGAGGTCTATATGGAACTCTTTTCCATGGCTTGAATGGAAATGTTCCAAAGGGGAAGAGCTGGGCTTGTCAGAAGATTATCTGAAGTATTTATTCACAAAATAATAATTTTAGGCTTCTTATGTTCAGAAAATTTTACTTCTCAGAGAGTGCAGAATTGCTGTATGCTGTTCATACTCCTTGACCTAGTGTCTCCTCCTTGAGTCCTCCTGTTTCTGTACAGACTCCACTTTCAGGCAGTGTTCAATCACACCTTCTTTTTCCTTTCCTCTAATGCCATACAGTTCTTTCAAACTCTTCTTTTGCTTCCACAGTCTCTTCTGCATCTTGAAGGCTTAGTAGTGGAAGTTCTTGATTCCAAAAATGCATTTCATGCTCCATTTTGAAGTTGGTGAAGCAATGTGCTTTTAGCTTCATCCTAACTCCCAGAGAAGCCTTGTCCCTCTGCAGCTGATATCATAACTTCCCCTATGATGTTGGGATTTAGTAGGCGTTTTCCATGTGAAGGGAATACTCTCAGTTTAGAATGAATACTAAGACTTTGAAATTAGCCTGGGAAAATAGTAAAAACTAGCCTAGTGAACAGAGTGGTGTGATGACCTTTTCCAACCAGAAGATAGCAATACAAGTGCAGGCAATACGAAGTAATGAAAGCTCCTCCTTGTAAAAGTGTCTGGACCAGGGTAAACAGGGATGCAGTAGTGTCCAGGTTGTAATATTCCATCTGTCTACTCAAGGCCATTGTGTCACAAACCTGTTCCTTGCAAGTTAAGAGTCCTTGTCTGGGTTTGCCTCCTATCCATTGTACTAGTGATTCTTTGGCATGCATTTGCTGTCATCTTGCACTATATTAAAGCTTTATGCTCTGTTGTCCCACATACACTGACTATCCAGATTCACAAGTAACTGCTGAACATGAATGGTCTTCTTTTTGTCTTTTGACATGGCATCTGTATCCACACAAGGAGCAGAACTTCATGGTATCATGGTATCATGTACCACTTTACAAAGCAACTCACCTTTCTGTGTTAATGCCTTTGGCTCTCTGATTTGCTCCCTTGTCAGTCCACCACAGAAAACTACATTTTTCCAATTGCACAGTTTTTTTCTTTTCTTTTTTTTTTTTTTTTTTTGGTGTGTATGTGTGTGTGGGTTTTTTTTGTTTGGGTTTTTTTATTTGTTTGTTTGGTTTGTTTTGTGTGTTTTGCTTTTTTTTTTGGTGGAAACGCAGATTTCTTCTGTTTAGTACCTAGTTTTGCATCCCAAAATTTCAAGGTGCTTTCAAGTTATATAAACGCTGTTGTATTTCATACAAGAACAATAAGAAAAGTAGAAAAGTCTGGTATTTGCAGATTTAACTAAGTGTGCATAACGCATGGATTCCCTACTAAACCTCCTAAACTGTTGATATTACTATCAGAAATTTTGCTGGGAATTTGCCTGAAGTCAGTGCTACGCACTGGTTCTGACACCTCACCCAATGCTGTCATGTGATAGTTATGTTTTTCAGCCAAGTGCATCCTGTATCTTCTGCTGACTGTTTTTAGTTTGAAGGTACAATTGTGTGATTCATGCTGTGTAGTACAAAGCTATCTCAGAGTTCTAGTTGCTTTGCAGTATATGGTAGCATTTCAATGCTAACATAAATATAGAGCAAGTAAACAAAACACAAATGTTCTCATCAGCTTTGCTGAACTGCAACATTATGCTTATGTTTTTGCAAATAGTGAACTTGAATTTTTGCTGGGCAGGGAAATTCAAAACCTACTGTCATTCTGTGATTACCGAAATGAGATAACACTCAGAAAATATGAAAACTTTTATAATATCGTACATAATAAATCACTCTTTCCCTATAGCACTGCAGTGTGCTGCATAGCATTTCCTTCATCTTTGTGATGATAAGCTGCTTGATAGAAGAGAAATCCAGAAAGTGGTGAGAAAAGCACCTGGAGCATCCTGTCTGTTTATTCTTACTTAACATAAAAATTGTTTGCAGCCTTGGGCTTTGGCACCCAGACGTGTTACAGCTGCTAATCCTAAAAAAATTCTCAGGAAAACCAATCAGCCACTAAAGTTCCTTTAGTGGCTTTAGTTCACAGCCCTGGCCATCTGCTAGAAAGCTGCAGGGTGAACGTAGAGAGGCTGGGATGGGACTTGAAAGTTTCAGAAACTTATAGACAGAGATTTCAAGGATTAGGTCAAACAGAGATGGGATTTCTCATAAAATCTGTTATTAAGACTAGTGCATTTTGTAGGGGACAGGATGGCTGTGGGATTTCTTGCTCGTGATATGATCATTAATCATTATTTCAGGGACAATCTGGAGAAGGGAGTCCTTCCAGTGCTCGACTAGTTGTACTTCTGGATGAGGTGTTTCTTCACCCCACGAGACCAGAAATTTAAAATTTTGAGGCTTTTGCTGAGCAACCAGGCAAAAGAACTCAGTTAACAAATAATTCTATTCACTTCCTGCTTCTCCCATTACTGAATAACAAAATCTGGATTATATGAACCTGTGTAGCTAAGAAGTCATTCTCTGTAATAAATCTTGAATGGGTTTCTGATTCTTTGCTGAGAATGACCTGTTTCCTGCCCAAGAAAGTCCTGACTGCAAGAATGTCCCATAAACAAATGAACTCATGTTACACAGGAATAGATATCTTGTACAGCCTGGGTTTGTTTTTAAAGCTGAAAGAGTAACATAACGTAAAAAGTCTTTATCCTTTCCAAGTCCCATCTTCCTTGTTCAAAACGAAACAACTGGCATTAAGCTGGAATGTACTTAGTCAGGAAAAAGCAGATAAGAACTCAGATTTCGTTACCTGTCTATGAGGTGGCAGAAAAACAAGCTTCTGTGAGCCATGCAGAGCAAGCTAAATCACAAGGAGGTTACAGTACACAGTAATGAAGATAAATTAACTAATTGCCTCTTGGACTAGTTTATTTATCGGGACATAATATCTGTTATCTATGTCTCATCCTTTATGCAAAGAAATGAACACTGTGAACGCTTTTGTTCTAGTTAGATGTTTAATTCAGGAAAGAAACCAAAACATAAATCTGTAATGGGCTGAAGGAGAAGAAGACTTCATCAGTTTCTGCTTTA
This sequence comes from Cnemophilus loriae, assembly GCA_013397755.1. Taxonomy (NCBI): domain Eukaryota; kingdom Metazoa; phylum Chordata; class Aves; order Passeriformes; family Corvidae; genus Cnemophilus; species Cnemophilus loriae. The sequence goes on from VZTF01007679.1 coordinate 2,387,238, forward strand.
TTTGCATGACATTTTGTCACTGCAAGGCATTTCTGAGTAAGGATTTTTACCGGATCAGGAGTCCCACAGCAATGTCTGTTGCATGATCTGATCCTTCCTGCTTTTATGAGGTTTTGTTTTAAGATATAAACGTGGAATTATTTTTCAGCAAAATTCAATGTCTGAAGCAGACATATCAGTAGTATTACTAAAGTGTGGAAAAATTAAAGAGACCTCTAAATTTTAAATGTCTCAATTACCATAAAGTGAGTAACCCTAATGGCTTAGTTAGGATTGTTCACATATTCCTGTACTTAAGAATGGCCATTAATCTATGCAGGACTAGGTCCCGCTTTTGTTTCTTTATTCAATTTGTTTAGTGCTTAATTGCATTATGAAATAAATGAATGTTTTAGCCATCAGTAAGGTTTTTGTCCCTTACCTGAGCTCATTGTTGCTGCATAGAGTTGATAACTGTTATAAGAACAAGGAAAAAACCAATCTATTCTAAGCATGTTTAAGAAAAGAAGAAGTCTGTAATATTTTCTGAACATTAGAACATTCTAAACATTTCCTGAAAAATCTCACCAAAACAAATTGGTTATGTAGGTTGACCTTTACCATAGTGTTGTACTTTTATGTATATGCACCTGTATGTTGTCAAGCAACAGATGATTTAGATAGTGTTGTGGGTTTTTTAATCCCCATCTGTGCATCTCGGTTTCATCTTTTCAGCTTGCTTACAGTCTTACGTGGTGCTGCATAAACATTAAAGAGCTTTGCTGCTAATTTTAACTCTCTCTGCATGTTTGAGAGATGTTTGAAGAAATTATATCTTAAATGGTGTAGAAGGACTTGGGGGTTCCCACAGATGAAAAGCTGGGCATGACCCGGCACTGTGCGCTCACAGCCCAGAAGGCCAAGCGCACCCTGGGCTGCATCCCAAGCACCGTGGACAGCAGAGTGAGGGAGGGGATTCTGCCCCTCAGCTCTGTCCTTGTGGGATCCCACCTGCAGAGCTGCAGCCAGCTCTGGGATCCTTAGCATAGGAAAGATTTTCTGTTGGTGCAAGTCCAGATGAGGCCTGGAAGAAGATGAGAGGCTTGGAACATTTCTCCAACAAAGACAAGACAGCACTAGGGTTCTCTCTAGAGAAGAGAAAGTTTTGGGGAGACCTCATTGAGGCCTTCCAGTGCCTTGAGGGGGCTTATCAAAACATGGGAGAAGAACATTTTATATGGGCAGATAGTGATAGACAAGGGGAATGGTTTTAAACTGAAAGAGGGCAGATTTGGATTAGTTATTAGGAAGAAATTCTTTTCTCAGATGGTGGTGGACCACAGGAACATGTTGTCCAGTAAAGTGGTGGATGCCCCATACCTGGAAGTGTTCAAGGCCAGGTTGGATGAGGATTTGAGCACCCTGGTCTAGTGGAAAGTGTCCCTGTCCACAGTAGGGGATTAAAACTAAATGATCTTTAAGGTCCTTTCCAACCCAAACCATTCTATGATTCTGTGATATTTGCTGAGTGTCTATAATCAACTCTTTTCTGGAGACTGAACTGCACGTGCAAAAACTGGGAATTTGAAAATCATATATGGTCAGAATCATACATTGGGACTGAATATTTTTCAAAGCTCTGTAACCAATAACAGATTTTAGTGTCTGTGTGCTGCACAAGCTGTGAATAGGGAATGCAGGGGATTGAAAAATATGCTAGATTCAGGTGTGCAGTCAAGCAATTATTCCTGAAAAAAATCAAAGTCTTTGAGAGACCAAATATCATGTGCAAGACACATAAGCAATTTCACGTAATGGCTCAGTAGTTGTGGGAAAGAGTTTTAAAAAAGTAAAAAAGAAATTGTGAGCATGAAATGTAAGTGGTCTTGTAGTGAGACATAGAATAGGTTTTGTACGTTTGCATAATAGGCAATGTGACTTCACCAAAAAACAGAATAAAATGAAAAGGGCAACACCCCCCTCAGACCTCAAATTAGTAGGCGAAGCTGATACTACAAATTCGATTTGCTGGAATGGCAGACAGAAAGATCTACCTTTCAATCTAATTGATGAGGAAATTATCTTCTGCTGGTATGATATTAGAATTGTATAATTTTGGAATGTGTCATACAGAATAAATTGTTAATAGAATAAGGTAGGTATGGCACAACATCACATTCCCTGTTCTTGGGAAGGAAGTGAAAGAAAGAGATAAGTGGAAATATTGTAAAGGAATAATTGCGCATAATGTTAATTTGGACCTTATATTTATTTAAAAGGAATTTCTCACATGATCTCATGTTATGGGCTTATAATGCAGCTTTTATCTCTCAAGATTTAAAAAAAAATAAAATAAGATGTATGATTCATAGCCCATTTTGTGAATATAAGATTTCCACAAATCTTTTTGCTGATTGACATGCCAGCATGAGATGTACAGGTGTATACTTTAGGTTGCTGCTGCATTAGTGATGAATGACTGGCTGTGTTGGAAATATCTAGGCTGCCTACTCTTTCTGCAGGCTTCAGAGATCAAAACTTCTGCAAGCTCCTTGACATATTACTAGTTTTTAATATGAAAAAGACCATGTCAGACATTCAGATATGGTCTCAAATTCCACATTTTAGCAGAAGATAAAATGCAGATGTTCTTAAAGTATGTCTACAGATACTGAAAAGTTTAAATACTCATGTAATTAAGGGTTTTTTTCCCTAATTGGCTCTAGTTAAGGATGACATGCCTCAGACTTCAGTAAGTCACAATTAAGGGTTCAAAATCAGGTCTTTCACTTGCTTATGTCTGCAGAATTTTGAATTATTGACCAACTTGTAAACACAAGGTAAAAGGGGATAAGATTTCTTTTTGTCATAAAAATATAGATATTTGAGTTTATCAGATTAGTATAGGCAAGTCATTCTGCTATCCAATAATTTTAATTTTTTTTTCAGAAGTATCTTCCTGCTTTCAGAGTGTTTTCCAGTACTTTACTGGAAGAGAACTTATTACCTTGTCTGACTCAGTTTGCATCAAAATGTCTAGGTTCAATTAGACACCTGGGGTCAATCCAGCATTCTGGCTCAAGTATGTAGTGACCCACTGGAATTCAGCACTGAATTGGTGTTTAAGGCGGGGCAGTTTGAATGCAGATGCTGTCGGCAGCTTGGAAGTATGAAACTTGTGTTGGACTGAGAACTCCAGAGATATTCCCAGAATTTTGGCTTCCTCAGCTATACTCCAAATTCTTATGCAGTGTCCTTATAGTTTCTTATACAGGCTTCTGCAACTTCTCAGGAAACTGAAGACTTTTCATTTCCATCAGGTTACTTCTGACAAACAGTAGGAGTGCTATTTAAGACATGCATGGTGCTAATTTGCTTATTTGAATAAGAAATTGCATGCCTTGCAACACTTTTTGGTCAGTCAATTCAGCAGCCAGAGCTCTAAAATCATGAGACTCATATTTCTCTTCCACGGATACTTTCAGCACATTCTTGGTTGGCAAGGCATAAGAGAAGATCCCTGTAATTGTAAACCCCATTTTTGTGAAAGAATTCATATTGTAAGAAAAATGAGAATTATTGGAGTTGATCAGGTTTTTAGGTTGACTTTGGACACCCAAAGTACTTGTGTTCTCAAAGGTCCATGTTGCCTTCCAAATAATTTAATGTTTTTATATGGTGGGTGTCAAGGTCTGTATACGCCTAGGAGCAAAATCTCACGGAATGACTGGCACGCTGAATCCACCCTGACAAGAGAGCAGCTCAGACGCTACTGTAGTGAGCTGTTGCCAGCACAGCTCCGAGTGTTTAGACACTACATATTGACTTATTCTGAAGCAAAATATTTGATCTGTCTCAAATCCTGAATTTCATTATGTTTGGTATCACATCTTCATTAGGGCTTGTAACCAACCAGATAGTCATCTTTTTTTACAGCTGTGTATGAGATGGCAGTAGTATTTTTTTAAACATTAATTTATTTAACTGATTTAAAGATGAAACTTTCTTTCAGTTGTTGAAATTTCATCTTATTTTAAAAGCTGTGTTGTTTCTTCTAAGTAAAATATTTAATATATGATTAAAAATGTTTAAATATGATTCAGATTTGAAGTTTTCTTTATCTCTTCTTTTTGTACATTAGAATAATTTTTATAAAACTGATAACTAGGATGTAGTATTTCAGTAAGTGGGAAGAATGGAATGAATATTTATTGCTTATTCAAAATTCCTAACCAGCTTTTTATAATTGCCTTTGGTTTTCAAAACATAAGCTTTTTAATATAATAACAAGCTAGCCTTTTTGCATACTAAACAGTGATGCATGAACTTGTTTAACTTCATTGTGTGCTTCAAGTTTGTATTTATATTGAATGTTGAATATGTGAATCCTTCTGAATGTAGTGTAAAGTTACTCAGCATTTGGGAATAGACCTGTGAATTTCTGTCTGCCTGGTTGTCACCAAGTTTTCCTACATTATTTCCTTTCATACTGATAAAGTACAGTGGGAACATTTTATTTAGGCATGGTATCTAGAAGGGAGCAAATTCCTGCCTTGGTAAATTATTGCTTCCACCATAACATTCTCTTTGATTGATCTTACATTGATATGTTTCTGATTAATGAAGTTCCTTTTCTAAATTATAAAGCAATTTGAGAATGCCTTTTGACTTTATGGAATTGCATAAAAGACTTTATTAATGTTGTAATACTTGTCCATTACCAGCCTTTAAGCAGAATTTAACATGTTGAGGTTGCAAGAATCTATACAGACTGCTATTAAAGTGTCCAAAAATAAATCAGTAGAACTGGAAGAAAGTGTAGTATGTTCTTAAAACCTGACTTTCTTGCATATTGAATTATGCCTTGATGGTCTACCAAAAAGGAAAAGACACTATGATTAGAAGCAGTGGTACGGAATATAATTAGCGACAACAACAGCGCCCAGGCCACAACTCCTCAGAAGATGTTGGTCATTTTCCAACAATGTAAAATCATCAGATGAGACAAGCTAGGAATTCTCAACATTGCTATGAAGACAAAGAGAAGTTAGTGTTCTGTCTTAAGCACCTGGGCTTCCGAATTACTTTAATAAATTCACCCAATTTGATTTTCTGAAAAGATATATTGTTTTGCATCCTTTTTTTTCAGGACAAGTCAGAACTGTGGTGTCGGAAAATGTTTCTTATTTCTTCTATTTCATAAGCCTACATGAATGATTAGGTGCAAATTTTATACTCCTAATATTGTTTCAAATAAAGTCTTCTGAAGGTTCATTGAATAGACTCCTCAGGGAGTTAAGATGAACATTGTAGTCTTAAACATTTCTGAATTACTTCTCTTTTTTGAAAAAAAAAAAGGTTTATTGTAATTGAAATTAATGGAATCTAAGAAAAAAATTGTATAATCATAAAATAACAATGGCAAATTTTGAAACACTATATTATATTAAATAGACCAATAGACATCTCTGCTCAATGAACTTAAAGATATGAATAGCAGTGAATGATGACTCTGAAGTTAAAAGCGCTGTACAAACTGCCTGGGAAAAATCTGGTAACACTATAGGTGCCATTATATATTATTGCAAATAGTGATGCTAGTTCCTCCTTTTTGACATTGACATTCATTACATTTACAGTCAACTATCTCTCCAAAATAATTACCTGCTAAATCGTGGATAAATCTCCCTGAGGGCTGTGCTGTTTTTTCCTTTTCTTTTTAAAATGTCATGTTGTTCAATGTTAGCAATGAATGCAAAGGTGGTTTTTTCTTCCTAAATGCATGCATTATGTAAAGCGTTTTAATAAAAAACATAAGGACAGACTGCTCTTTACACACTTCTAAAGGCTGACTTCAAGGAAGCAGGAAGAGTAGCAATGGGTAGCAAGCTGTTGGTAAAATTTGCTTTGCTCCCAGACTGAGTTTCCATCTGAAGATGGATATTGCCTTGACTCTGCACAAAGTTAACTACATCCGCTGTGAGTTCAGGCTGCTGAACTGCTTTGTTAGCTGCATTGCTCCCACGCTTTCTTTTTCCCTACTTCTCCATGTAGCAAGAACTGTTGAAAATTTTGAGGTTTATGCAGGTTCCTTAATGCATAGTTCACCAATAAAAATAGCAACGCAGTCTCCGTCTACGATGTTTTTCCAGTTAAGTTCATACAAGCACAGCCAAATCATAATGTCCTAAAGCCTTCACTTGGTCTTATCGTTTTGACTTCATCATTATTCTTTTGCCTTCAGGCAGTTCATTATCCATGGACATTATCCATGTGTGGATCTTATACTGCTGATATCTAGTGATGTAAAAAAGAACAGTATTGATTTGTGCTTGGCAGATCTCTTCTGTGTTTCTATCCAGAGGGTACAAGCTAGCACAGTGCTAATTCCAGTTTAATTTTTATAACAAAATTTCATTCTCAGGGCTTAACATAGTTATTGTAGACTGACAAAGCCTGAGGTTGATAAACTTTACTCCTTTGAAGATTTTAGATTTATCATACTGGAATCATTATATTTTAGCAGAACTTGTGAGCTGATTACCACAAGCACTATTCCAGCAAAATGCTGTGAAATCTGTTCTCAGTGAAGATGATGGCAGCACTTACTGTGGAGTATAAAGTGCAGGCATCTCTTTAAACAGACTGCAATGAAACGTGGATTTTGGGAGCTGCCCATGCTTCATGGGGATGAACTTGGCATATGCCTGTGAGATTCCTAGTCACATCAAAAGTTTCATGAGAGAAAGCTCTGTGGTTATATGAGATTCTTATCTTGAGTGAGTGCAAAATTTGAAAAAGGTGATGATTCATTCTGGTACCAAGGGGACAGGGAAAAGGGACATCAATCTTTGCTTTTTGCAATATTTTTTATGGCAAGAAGTAGGCCAAAAAGATCCAGTGCACAGCACAGTGAGAAGTAAGAGATTTATTCATTACTTGATAATCATGGGTTTTGGCAGTGTATTACAGTAGCCTCATGCTTCTGGGCTTCTGCTGATCATTCAGAGAAGTATGAAAATAATTACATTTTCTTCCTTGAAGCTTAGAAAAATGTTGCCAAACTGGTTTTCAAAACTTCCATAAATTTTGGGAGCGAAAGCTAGGACATTTGGAAGACTGCCTGCAAATTAAATAAAAGCACAAATTCCTGGTACACAAACCACATAATCAAAGATTAATTTATAGTGCTGCAGCTTTTCTGAGCAGGCTTGCATATCCTTAAGACTTAGTTGCTGCCAGTTTTAGGTGGAACTGAGCTAAAAACACAGAGCTTAAAATCTCATCTAAGAACTATTTGGAGATGTAACCTGGTTCTTTTTCCCTCCAGTGAATGGAAGGAAAACACAAGTGAAATCAACAGGACATTTTGGATGTTGTAAATTCAGACCCACATATTGTGTTCTGGCTCCAGGAGCTGATAAGGAGTATTGACATTCAACAAAGTGAACTTCGTATTTGGCATAGCTGAAAATAAATCCATACTGCTCTAAAAAAAAATATGAGCAGGTTCCAGGTGAACAATTGAAAATATTTTGGAGTTACCTCAAAGGATTTGTAAGGGACTGTACAAATCTGGCCGTGCCCTCCAGTAACCACTTCTGGGACCCTTCACCTCCGCATGGTCCCACAGGGCAGGAAAACCTCTGTCTGAAGGGCTGCTGTGCCCAAGCAGTCTCTCCCACTCCAGGTAACTGTATTTTTAGAAAGTTCTGCGTGTAATTTTTCTTTCAAAAACAGAGCCCTCTCTGATCACGAAATGAAGCAAACTCCTAAGTACCGTCTAAGATTCTGCGTGTTGTATTATATCTGAATGTCATTATTGACAATTTTTGGCATTTTAATCAGTGTCTCACAGAGCTATATAGTTGACTTTGTCTCTGAGGAAGACAGAAGACTGTGCATAGGATAATTCTGAGCTCATTTAAACACTTGGCAGCAAGAAAGCCTTTGTTTCTTGTTTTTCTGCACATAATAGCCTTTGGGAAAATGTTCCTTCCACCATCTTTCATATGTCAAATGAGGTTTTCGATAGCAGAGACTGTTCACTACATGTATTTAGTATAGATAAAACAATATGTTTTGAAAAATTTGACAAACTTATTTTTGTGAAGGTGATGACATTGGAGCTCCTCTTTCTCTTTGGTGATGCACTCTTCCTTCAGTTCATCTTTGAACAACTACATAACTACTTTATTGATCATTAGAATAGCTTTCCATATTTTATGAAGTGTTGCTTGTTGTTTTATTCTTTTTAAATAAAATTCCTTTAGAAATAAAATGCTAAGTTTACACCAAGGGAGAATAATACCAGATAGAATGCAAGGAGGTAAGCAGGCATTAAGATCAAATACAAACTTGCAAATACACAGTGCTTCCAAACAAATTCATATAGTGAGGTTGAAAGACACTTGTATTGTCCTTTAGCAAAAGTTGAAACAATTGAGGCTGGGTTAATGGTTTACAAATAAGGATTAAAGAGAAAAATTAAAGAAAGAAAAATAACAAAATTAGCAATCCATACTAATTTAGAAAGTTTGCTTTTTAGACAGTCAACTACACAAGCAGCTGCAATGTAAATCCTGAAAGGAGGTGGGGAGACCCCCAGCTTTAGCAATCTGTTGGACTTCAAGCTGAATAAACCAGTGCTGCTTCATTCACTTCCAATCTTTTTCTACTAGATTAAAAAATTTCTTTCCCTTTTATGTCAGCTGAGCCTGGATAGTGAAGCTGATCTGGCAGTGAACCTGTTGTTCCTCCTATGCCCAAGGTTTTGAAATTGTAGAACTCCTTATAATTTGTGAGTTTGTTGTTTTACAACCCTAGGGGATTTAGTGTTAGCCCAGAGGGCTTTGCTTCACATCCGTGAACCATTTCACCCTGGAAAAAAATGCAGAACTTTTCAAGAAGTGGCAAGCACTCAAGTTAGCCAAATCTCTCTGTGATTACGAGCTTCTTTCAATGGTGATTAAAGTCCCTGAAATAGCACCCCACTATCACAAGCACTAAATAAGGGTCTAAATATGCCTATTTTCTCCTTTTGTTACTTCCCTTCTTCCGTAGTCCTATGACTATGGAGGCTGATCACTGTCTTTTGCTTTTGTGTTTTGTTTTGCACAGCGGTGTGTTCATCTACCTGCAGTTCATTTGGTTATATCATCCAGCTGAATCCTGTGTTGTTTGCCTCCTGATGCTTGTTCTCAGGCCAAAGAGCACAGAGTCTTTAGAAAGTGGACATTCTCCATTTGGCAGGTGCATCCAAACAGATGGAGTTCCCTTTGATTTCTTCTGGTACTGCAAGATTCTTTTATCAACCTTTTTCTTTGGATCATTTTTGTTTTGATGGTGTCTTGCCAGCTAAACTTAACTGCTGGTAGCAACTGATTATGTGGTTTTCTGCCTTTTTGATGGTCCAGAGCAGGACTGAGAACTATAAAGAATTATTCTCTGGCAAAATATTCAGCAGATCATAGTGTGCAGCCACATCTGAATTTAGGAATTTCTCTGGACATGGTAATTTAGTGCAATAGGCACAATCTGTTTGTGCCTTGTGATGTTTATTTGAGATCTGGACTCCATCTCTATTAGAATATTATCACAACAAAAGCAGAAGCTTTTGTACCAGAGGGAGTATATATATTGTGCAAGAAAGGGAAACAGAAGTTCAACAACTAGCTCAAAGTTTATGAAATCCTCACAAAGCTATGAAATCCTACCTTAACTGTAAGTAAGTTCTGCTATTGATTCATTGGGGTTAGATATTCACTCCATGTACTCACATCTTATTCTCAGTTCAGTGGCCCTCAATGTCATACCGCCAGATCCATCAATGGCAACCTGCCTGGGATGAAATGCAGCAGCTGCTTAACACTGCTCAGTTTAACTCTGCATGTGGTTCATATTAGAAAGAAAGAAACCTCCCAGCCAACTGAAACTGGAGGGAGAAATTTAGCTAAAAAAATGTAGTTAACTAAATTAGAGCTCTGGCCAAGATTACTATACAAAGACTGTCAAGGGAAGTGTGACAAACAGAAGCAGTCACAGCCTTGGTTTCATATTTTCACTGTGCCATTGCTTCTGATCTCACCGAAATCCTTTCTACTTTTATTTTCTTTAAACCTTGAAAAATGTTCTAATTTTACAAAGACTGAGATAATTGAAAGCTTCCATCGCTAATTGCTTCCTCAAACTGGGCAGGCATCCTCTGGTGTTACCATAACATCCTGTGAAGCAGAACAAGTACTGAAAACTGATTTTCTGGGAGGTAAATATCTTCTAGCTGCATCTAGAAAGTGCTAGTGCTGTCTCCTCAATACATCATTACACATGGGTGACAGATTCATTGCTCCAGGCTATCTTTTGTTGATTTTTATGTTCCTGTTCTGAAGGTTATTTTTCCCTGTAAGACACATGTTTAAAAATCACCGTCTTTCTTGTAAAGTTGATGAGAATGAAACTAAAAATTCTTCTAAAGAAGTGCTGTTTAAGAAAGCATAGGTCTGGGAAGCTTTATTTGTTCAATGACCGATAGGTGACAATGGCCATGGAGCTTTATCTTTTCATGCCTTGTTCCCCTAGCTTTAGAATGGCCATAAAGGCAACAACCTTTGTAACATACTTTGAGAAAACATTCATATTAAAGCAGTTTATAGGAAAAAGTTTTTATAATTGAAGCCTAAATTTGTTATTAGCAGAAAGAATGCAATATTTTGTTAAGGACAACCCATTTGAAAGACTGTACTTCTCCTGTAAGGATTAAACATCAGTTAAAAAAAAAAAAAAAATTTCCTCCTTTTCATATATTAAGAAGGATTAACTGGTGAGTACAATGATAGTACACTAATTTTTAGAGTTAGCAATTTGGCTGCCTCTGTTCACCAAATATTGTTTTGCGTTTCTGTTACAGAAATCAGTATATACTGAGGACATGATATCTATTTCTTACTCTATTTTTCTGTTATATAATCCACTTTCAACATCATGTGTTGACCTTTCTAGCCAAATGCCTCCTGAATGATATCTTGATTGATACTCATGAAAATTATTCCATCTCAGAAAATTCATGTAGTCATCTCAGTTTTTATTGCTGTTATCTTGGATTTGGGGATTTTTTTTTGTTTTGTTTTTTTTGTGTGTGATTAAGAAAATTTGTTCACTGATTGTGCACTTTTAAAAAAGATGTGGTTAAGGCTGTTTTTATTTTGCTTTCAAACAGGAGTGTACAGTAAGAGTGTACTATTGCTCTGTGTATGGGAAAAAAAGACATGTAACAAAAGGGTTACAGAACAAATTATTTGAATTTCAGTGTTATGATGATTCGCAGGGAATATATCTAGCTGAAAATTCGGAAACAAAGCTGAATTTATGAAAAATTTTCATGCAAATAGATGAGTAAGTAAAAGCAGATTTAAGAACAGGCTTTCTGGATTCTTCCTCTCCCAAAGCTTGATATGTGTTCTTATGCAGAGTGCTCTCCTCTCTTGATTCTGCCTCACAGCATCTGTCTACCTGTAATTACCTGCCCTACTTTATCTGATGTTCTCTTTATAGACCTCTTCTATGTGTACAATGGACTTTGGTATTAACTGATAGTGTGATGGTGTTTTGTGATGCAACAAGACCTTTTTACACTATTACTAAAAATTAGTACAAAACAGGTCAAATATTTCAGACTTCCAGCTGTTGTAAATAATTTTTTTATATTAAAAAAAACCAACACAGATGATACTGGTTTAATCACTCACATGCTGCTCTAGTGTCCCTCATTCTATTTTGCAAAGTTAATTTCCTTTTCCATTTAGTGAGGTCCTTCTGTTGTGGAAATACAATTAGTTCTATCTGTGTAGCTAGTTTTCATTCAGCTGATCTTGGTATGATCACAAATTCAGTTCAGACTTTCAGCAAGAGGTCTGACTAAGCAGAACACTTTTGATCTGCACTGAATTATTTCTCCATCATCTTTGTGAACACCTGAAGTCCCTGACTTCTTATGCAGAGGCCAGTTTTCAGTCATTGGTGATATATATTAATATAATAGACATGATCCAGCAACTAAGCTGGGAAAGTTTTATCTAATTAAAATTCCCCTGAGTCATCCAATCTCTTTAAAATGAAGAATCTTAATAATAGATTGCATGAAGATAGATAACATTCTCAGCATCCACTTTGTTTCAGTCTTCAATACAAAGGGAGAAGAGAAAGAGTATGGGAGTCAGCTAAGTGAGATAAATGGGAATTAGGGTCTGGGAATATGAGGAAATAGACTTAATAAGCAGCAAGTAAAAGAATGCTTCAATAATTTAAAGTATCTATAAATCAGTGAGGACCCAGTGATATTTAACCAACAGTTCATGAGGAACAGCAGCAAGACAAGTCATGAAATGCATTTCAAGTCATGAGAAAAAAAAAAAAAAAGTGGATGGATAGAGTACAAGTGAGACACCAAGGAGGGGTGAAGTAAATAGCAACTATGGTGTAAAAAAAATTTGAAGTGCATGAGGCAAAAAGATCCCCAAACTATAAGCCATTTCCTTCACGTTAAGAAATAAGGTATTTTGCTTATGTATGAAATTTCAGTTGCTACACCAATTATAGAAACCACCTCTCAACATCTCTTAGTACAGCCTAAAAGTTTTCTTACGTATACCCTTAAGCTTTTGTTGTAATTGTTGGCATGTTCCTGAAAAAGTGACAAATATGCTCATGTTACTTTTTAGTATCACTTCTGTGCACCAAATTGCATGATTGTTCTTGATATCCCTCTACTTTCCTGCTAGAATGTATATATCTGCATGCAGGTACATCATCCCCCTCTTCTCACAAGGAAAATCTTTAGACAAGTTCTTATTTGGTTTGCTGAATGATTAGGAAGAATGGTTCCCTTCTCCAGGGGAAAAAAAAAAAAAAATCATTGCTTAGTGAGTTTGCTTCTCTCTGAAGAAGCAGCCTTTGATGACAGAAATACTGCAAACTGGGGAGAGAGTTTCAGAAAGACAGGCTGTTGACTTAAATACGGGTTCCTGGCTGGACATGTGGTAGGTCGTGTTTTTGCACAGTTCAGCTGTAAAGGACTTCATATCCCAGAATCAGCTGTCCTGTCTAGAAGAAAACACAGTATTTCTGATGGAGTAGAGAGTGACCCTAAGAAACAAAGTATACAAAGTACTGAAGTAGCTGAGAAATTTGACCAATAGTTCAAGTGGATAAGGCTTCAAATGGGGTAGTGATTTTCTTTTCACAATCCTTGCATGTCATGCGTGGCACAGATGAAATGAATGGAGCAGTTGGAATTGGATTTCTGCCTGGGCATGAAAAAATAAAGTAGAACAAAATACATATGGGTTTGTTGTCTCTGGAAGTCTTTCCTGTTTTAGCTGAAAACAGCCTCAACGTGATGACCTTAACGACATAATGCAGAAACTTAACTGCATACTGCTGCAGCACTACAGCATCAGGTTTCTGGGAAGAGTTTAATAGAATAGTGTTTTAAATCTGTGAATATATTCTAAAATAAGAAAGTGAAGTAAGTTTGCGATGTTAGCTAAATAAGTATAAAATACTTATTTCATAACAGGATAAAAAGTATTGTTCTGGGAATTAGATGGAAATCTGCAGTATAATTTTAGAGATTTCTTAAAGAAGCATTAAACATGAAAAATTTAGTAAGATTAGAGCTACATATCTCTGGATCCTACTAATTGTAATCATGATACTTATCATATACATTTATGCTGTTGCTATTCTGAATTATGTAGTTATGGCAGGACTATAATGGAAAGAAAGGTGAGTATACTTAATTTCCAAATGATCTGATATGCTTTAGTTCAAATGGCTTGGGCCTTAAATAGCTAAGCCTCCTTTTAAAACTTTATGTCTTTGAACCTGAAAGGAAGAATTTCTTTTGGAATTTAACCACTCTGTGAAGACATAGAGGACAAAATGGACTTCGACTAGAGTCAGACAAAGAAACAGAATGAGATGTAATGGAGTTAGTCCTGGGCTCTACTGAATTGGGAGATACTGGTGTGCACATTCAAAATTAAGGTAGGTTCCAGTGCTTTGCTGAATTTGATCTTGATAAATGGTCTGAGGTGCTGAACTATGTGTAAAGTGTTGTCAGCATGAAGCACTTGTCCAGTGTCTGGGACAATGGCCTGCTAACCCCTGACTGTGACCAATAAACTTGTCGTTTCATGATGGTAATGAGCAACAAGTAGGAATAGACACCTTGATGTCACTTTTATGAAAACATTTTAAAGGTCATTATTTTTTTTCAAATAAAATCTCCTCTTTCAGATAAATACATCAATTTCTAATGCATAAATCTTAGCTGTATTCCTCTAATGAAACAAAGTCTCAGTCAGTTTCTTTCTATTCTCGAAGTCCATTACAATTCTCATTTAAACCTTTCAGCACATGATCCATAATTACTTCAGTTTCAGGAGTATTCATTCTTTACCTTGCCTAGAATTACAATGAAACCTTTGGAATTTTTTTCTATTAAGGATAAATTAATTTTTTCCTGTGGATCAAGTGCATTAAATTTTAAATCATTTGTTGCAGTTGCTTTTACAAATTAAGGCACAGCTTCCATGATTCAGTTTCTTAGACAAGGCAAATGATTGTAGTATTAATTCATTCTACGTACAGTATTTTCCCTAATAAATTTCTCCTATTTGGTCTTTTGATCACAAGTGACAAATTAGAGAGGGATAAATTTTTCTTTATTTCTTTATTCATATTTACTGTAGGACAAAAGAACCTTTAAACCATTTGTATTTGTGATTCAGAATTTAACAGGGCAATGAACTGTATAACAGGGTTAAAATTCCTATTTTCCTTAAGCAGTCAATATGTGATAATGAGCACTGAATTATAAATGGAAATATGAAGACCTGCAAACCTCTACCTGGCAGTAGACTTCTTTTCTGCTTAAGAAAAACAAAGTAAAAAAAGGAGGGAGGGAGGCCATTTTTACATATTGTTAGTATCCCAAATTTTACTCCTTATCTACTTTCACATGGACTTTTCAACACGGCTGTGGCTTCTGCTTGGATCTTGCTGCCTGAACAGTCATGGTTTGATGTATCCACAGAAGTGGCTTTGACATGGTTCTCGTGTTTTGCAGTCTTTGACTGCTGCTCTTAGCATTTCTATGTCCTGGATAGTATTTTCTCCAACACTGAAACGTAAGGACCAAGTAGAGTATATTTGTATCCTTGAATTAATCATTGCTTGAAGCTTCTACCGAGACAGGAAAATGTTATTCCATGCTGAAAGTCTTGTGGCATGAAACCAACAACAATATTATTTTGCCCAAGTGTAGGCTGCAGCTATCCAGGTGATCTCAAGAGCATGTGAAAGACAGAGCCCCACTGATTGGGATTGGATCCCCATGGATTGAATCTCACCAGTGTTACATTTAAGTTAGATTACCCTGTACTCCTCACTTCACCTCTTGCCATAGGATCGTTTTCTTTCCGGGGAGAATACGCTTAGAAAACAACCTTACAGTTGCATCTGCAATACTTGTGTTGGTAGAAACACTGCTTAAGATCAAATACATTTAAGGAATTTTTAAAATCAGATTTTAAAATCTGCAGGTCTAAGGATATAAAATTTTATTGCACACCATTCGGCTTCTATTTCTCTGTTACTCACTGGGAGAGTCTGCTTTAGTTCCTCTGTTTTCTTGTCTTCCTTGCTATGTGATTTAGGCTCGCTGGAATAGGAATTTGCATGCTGTGGACCTAATGACTATACTGAGGTGTCCTGTATGGACAGGACGGGAATGCTCTCTTTCTCCTGAGTGACCCACCACGCTTTTTGTTGGCCTTGTACTTTGGCTCCTCTCTCAGAGTTGACCAGCCCTCCAGTCTGGGAGACTGCAGAAGGATGTGCTCTAGCTCAGACTCAAGATTTTCCCACAAGGCAATATGAATGCATCCGGGTTGGTTCTTGGAGCTGAAGCCTCAAGTCAAGCCTGGCTAGGCAGAAGACAGGTTAAATATAGCCTTACAATTCATTTTGCAACTTGGACACAAATAGCCAAAGGAGGGATAGGAGAATCTACATGTGATCTCTTCAGAAGTGCATATACACAGAAAAGAGCTGATGGTGGGATAACGATTTTGAGTATTTGTAAACAGAGTGCACCTGCTTTCATCCTGGTCATCACCTCGCTACTGGATGGAATAAGGGCGTTACCTCACGTAGGTAAAGACTTATTATTTGAATCTCTGGAGTCAGCTTGGATTCAGGTTTGAATCTCATCTGACAAGCACCCTTCAGCAATTCTAGTATATTTTTGTTCTCCCAAATCTTTCATTTTTAAGAACTATTCTTCCAGGTGGATATACTTCACCCATCATGTTAATTATTTATTGCTTTTAAGAACCAAGAGTATGCTTGAAGCTGGTATCTCTGCAGAGAGCTGCAAAGGGAAGGACTTGAACAGCCTTCTGCAGCTCACAGTGTGAGACCAGCTTGGTGAATATTTGATTTGATGAGGGAAACAGAAGTGTTCTCTTAGATGTTTTGAGTCAGTACAAGCAGACATGTCTGCATTTAAAGTTGCCCAGCAGATAAACCTACATTTATCAAATCTTATTAATTATTTTAACATTAATGGCAGATGTAGTGATTTGTTTCTCTTTCTGAATTTGTGAGAAATGAGCTTCCAAGAGGATAGGAATTCATATTTTTCGTGCATTTTGAGCGGTATATTTCTTTCAGATACTCTTGGTCGGGTTTTCACAGGTGGTCATTGACACTGAGCTAGATACTCACAAGACCTTGCACTCCCTAGTGACAGTAGTTACTTCTCAGCTAGCAAAGTGTAAGGGCTAAAAGAACAGATGTTTCTATGTCAATTGTAAATTTGGTTCCCAGATCTGTAAGTACAGTGGAAACTCATAAATAAAATGTAAAAACTACACAAGGGCTTTGAACCCCTGCAAGATTTCTTGCTCAGGTTGAAAACTGTACTTAAAAATTCACATGAACAATTCATACACCCCCATATCTCAGAATGAGATGCTGCACAAGGCACTTGAACGCACTAGAAATCCCTGAAAGAGCATTTGCTGTGGGATTTAGGCCATTGTAGTGATAAGAAGTCCAGCGCACCCTGGAACATATGATGAGTATATATTATCTAATCATATGAATGATCGAGACTGGAAGGGACCTCTGAGGGTCATCTGGTCCAATCCTCCTGCTCAAGCAAGGCCACCTAGAACTGCTCGCCCAGGACTACATCCAGATGTTTTCTGAGTATCTTCAAGGAGGAAGACTTCACAATCTCCCTTGGCAACATGCGCCAATACTTAGTCACCGTGACAGTAAAAAAAGTGTTACCTGATGTTCAGATGAGACCTCCTGTTTTCCAGGTTATGCTCATTGCCTCTGGTCCTCTGGCCTCCTGGACATCACTGAAAAGGGCCTGGCTCCGTCCTCTTTGTGGGTTCCATTCGGTATTTGTACACATTGCTGAGATCCTACCCCTATCCTTCTTTTCTCCAGGCTGGACTGTCCCAGGTCACTCAGTCTTTCCTTGCAGGAGATATGCTCCTGTCTCCTCCTCATCTTTGCCACCTTTTGCTAGATCTTCTCTGGCATCATAGGATCAAAGAAAATCTCAAGTTAGGTGACATTATCGAGTCCAGATCCCCACAGATCCATCTCTCTCTTGTATTGGGGACCCCAGAGTTGAACACAGTACTCCAGGCAAGACCTTGTCAGTAAATGGGAAGGATCACCCCCCTCAGCCTGATGGCAGTACTTCTCCTAATGCAGCCAGGATACTGTTAGCCTTCTCAATCACAGGGGTACTGTTGTATCGGCTGAACCAGCAGCTGTGGTGGCCAGGGGGCCAAAGAGCCCAGGCACAGAGGGGGCCCGCTGGTGGACAGGCTCCAAAGTGTAAGACTCGCCCTTATCTCAGTGAGAAAGGCCTCCCCCATTGATCTTGTGACCCTAGGGAGATTCCGTCTGTCTGACTGGCCAGCAGACAGACGCCCCTTGCATCCCTTAAGAGGATGTAATCCAGCCCTCACTCCGTCCTCTCCTTATCCCCACTGGTTGTTGTTGTATTACCCCACCTTCCTCCTGGACCCCTTTATAAGTCTATCCCGAACAGAAGTGTGCCCCTCGCCTGCTCTTCTCATCTTTGGACTGCATTGAAACAAACGGGTAAATAAACTTCGGTGCTCCGTGTGAGGGCCGCCTCTAGTTCTTTTACCTCTAGTGACGCCTGAGCTGGCTACCTCAGTGTGAGAGTGGCTGTGTGTTTCCATCACACTGGTGAGAGAGCTGGCCTGCGGGGTGCCAAGCAGCACCGCCAGGGGTTCCTTAGCTAAAGGTTCCGCTTGGAACAAGGAGCAGCTACTCCATCAACACCCACATGGCGATAGGGTACATTGTTGGTTTCTGTAAAACTTGGTGTCCACTGGAAACTCTGGGTAATTTTCTGCCAAGTTCCTCTGCAGCTGAGTGGTCCCTAGCATTTGCCTGGGGTTGTTCTGCCCCAGGTGCAGGACTTGGTACTTTTCCTTGTTGAATTTCCCAAAGTACCTGTCATCCCATTTCTCCAGCCTGTCAAGGTCCCTCTGGACGATGGCTGAACCCTCTAGTGTACGAGCCAGTTCTCCCAGTCTTGTATCATCAGCAAACATTCTGAGGTTATGATCTGCTTTGTCATCCAGTTCACCAAGGAAGGTGTTTAACAGGATCAGATCCAGTATTGACCCCTGGGTTATACTGCTAGTTAGTGGCCTCCAACTAGAATTCATGCCACTGAGCAGCATGTATGAAAATAGGGAACTGTGGCAGTAGGCTGAGGCAAGATGTGATCTTGGGCCTTCTGTCTCCTAATAAATAAGTGCCATTTACCCCTATTAACAGTCTTCTCTTTTTCCTTATTCTTGATGTCAATACCACTTAGATCAAGCCATCACTTCCCTGAAAAAAAAAAAAAGGGAGAAAATATCCTAATTATCTCTATCTTAAACATCCACTTATGTTGTAGGATAACACAATTTTTAACATTTTTGGTGATATTATAACAAAGGGATTAAGAATCTATTTTCTTAAACCTTTGTAGCTTTGGGGCCATGAGAGCTTTAGGATCAGGGTCATTCAGCCCTTCTTGTTGGGAATATTCTGCTTTGGGTAAGCAGCCAGCTACCTATTGGCCTGAAGAGATAATACTGCTGCAGTTGGTGATAAGGCCAGTTAAGATACTTGGATAGTCATCCCAGTTCAAATAACATTTAAGGATTTTATACAAAGTAGACAAGACTCAATAAGAGAGAGAAGATCCTGAAATACTTATCAGAACAGGGATTAGGGCTTGACTCTCTCTGGTGAACGCCCTAACAACCAGTTACAGAATTCTCCTTTTGCTGTCCCTATTGCTCCCTGAGTAGCCACGTGTTTCCTACAAAACAGAACAACTTCAGAGGCAGACCATGAGAGAACTTTACTTCAATGCACTGACACAGACCTAAGTTCAGACTTCTGTCACAGATCAAGCAGAAAAAGGAATTAGTACTTTGGCCTCCTCTGTGCCAAGCGAATGCTCAAATAATTAGATTTCTGGGAGTGAAAGGAGGAATCTCTTTCTCTGGTGCTTTGTGTGGGATTATACGTGATTTGACAGTACCCTAGAGCAAAATTACATCAGAAGTCTAGAAATGTCTAGGTTGTGCATCCCATAGGCCTGAGGAATTACTAAATCTTAGGTACTACTCAGCCAATAGAAGCACTGATAATTCTGGGAATTTAAAAGAAGAAACAACAGATTTTCAAAAGTGAGACTTCATAAATGATGGCTTTTAGCACCCAAAGTGGGTTTTGGGGCTTCATGCCCTGGCAAATTGTACCTAACTTGTCTGGTCTCTTTAATGGAAGGTGTTCTTAAGAGTGTTAGAACACTTTCATCTTTCGTGAGGGAAAAAAAAAATAAAGAAAGGAAATAAAGAGGGTTGTTTTTTTCCTGTTAGTGACATGTTTATCATATTTCTAGGAGAACTTTTGTGTCGATTGCTCATTAAAAACTGTGTCTAGCACACAGAGCCTTTCCTGCTGTTGCAATGTTTCTCTTTTTTTCCAGGTTTGTAGCTAAACATTATGATTTCTGAAAAAGTGATAATCAGGAAGTATCTGGACAGGGATATTTTTAAAAGAGTGGAAACACTAAGTAGAAAATGAAATGTCAAATTGACCCAGCTCTTTTTTTTTCTTCCCCCCCCCCAATTAAATAGAGCTTCTTACAGTCACATTAGTCAAGATATCATTGATTACAAGAATCCTTATTAAAATTTGTTAAAAGCTCACGCTTAACAGACAATTTTGTTGAAGGTTGCTGACATGAAAGCACAGATGCTTCTCACTATCAGCAAGCACATTTACGCTGAGATCTTTTAAAAACAAAAAAAAAAAAGAAAAAGAAGGAAAAGGTAACAGAAAATAACAGCATATTAATTGTTATGCTGTGCATAGCTATTCTTTGGCAGAAGGGCAGAGATCAGCAGCTTTAAGTCATTCATAGAGCAAACTCTTACATCTGTAGTTACAATTTCTCTCCCGTCATATGATTTTGAGGCATTTATCTTTATTTGCATTGTCTTTATTTGATTAATAAAATTATTCTTTCTCTGCGTTCTGGAGCTACATCCATTTCCTCCTTATACCCTTGTGCCCAGGAAGATATAATGAAAGCAGTGGTAAAATTAAGTGTTCCTTGTATTACTGGAGCAAATCCCACACATTTCTATATTTGTGTTTAAGGGAAAAGAAAAAGATCTGTCAAGCAGTAGTGCTATCTTTGTGTGTCTGTTTTATTTCAGCTGTTAGAAAAAGGGAAATTTATGAAAATGGTGTTTTGCAAAGCAAAAAAAGGTGGAAAATTTCTTATACGTTTCCGTAGAGAGCAGCTGTATCTTCATGCTCAAGAGAAGACAGCTTAACACCATTCTCTTTGTATAATTTATTTTTTAATTAGTGTATACTCCATATGATAAGGCAGTATTTGGATTACTAAAAAACACCCACAGCCTGTGTACTGGTTCATCTTCTGAAAATTGTGGTTGTAATGAGTCAAAATGGTAAAAGAAGGACATAGGGAAAACACATTTCTGTGTAGCTTTTACAGTGCTTTCCTGTCGTCTGAAAAATTTGGATGACATTGTCCCTCGGCACACCCATTTCTGCATGTTCCTTAGGATCACAGCTATATTTTTGCTGCAAGTCTTCTGATTGCTCCTGTATACTGTGCCTTGGTAATCACTGAAGGGTGTCCTTGGACTCTTGCTCTCTGTCTCTCCTCTCCCATCCTGTCTGTCAGTGCAGAGGCTGCATTCACAGCCAGGAAAACCCAGCTAGGACATCCTTGTTTCTTGAAACCTTGAGCTGAACCAGAACCTTTGATTATAGGAAAATACATTACTGCTCCCTGCCTTCTGATCAGAGAGTTCAGAGGATTTAGAACTACTTTAAGACCTGTACATCACTATGGAGTACTAGTTGCACTCAGCATCTGGGTGAAATATGGTTTAAACAGTGAAATAACAAAGAAATTTTCCACAGTTTCTGAGTTACAGCTCACTATGTGTTGTCTGGTTTTAATATCATGTGTTACTAATCCATTGGTTCCACTGCCACAGAAAAAAATCCCAAAAGTTTTACTTACGGTGAGTTGTTTGCCTAAAATACGAGGAAATGGAATTGATTTTTCTGTGCTTGGACATCTTGTTATTCTAAATATTTCTTCACCCTTGTCAATATATCAGCAAAATAATTTTAGGTAATCTGTTGAAAATAATAATAAAAACCCCATTTAACTGTTAAAGTATAAACAAATCAAACGCATTACAAACTCTCTTGTTATGGTTCTAAAATCATTTGGGCTTGAAATTAAGATTGGCAGGCCATGACTGTATTTAGTAAAGAGAAAATGAAGTATTAATTGTTCTATTTTTCGGTATCCAGTCTGCAATTTGAATTCTAATTTCTTCTGTAACCTCTAAGTGATGTAAGACTTTATTGCCTTGGAATTGTTCAAAAGGACTTCCAAACATGCCCTAGTTCTTATGTTTTGGGGTTTTTGTGGCTTTGGGGTTGTCGCTTTTTGTTGTTGTTGTTGTTTGTTTTTTTTAATTGGCATTGAGTATTCCATCTTCTTTTTCAGCTTTGCTGCTCCTGTCATGGACAGAGAAATAATATCAATAACTGAAACTTTCAGTATTTCACTTCCTTTGAAGTTTTGCATAATTGATATTTTGAGAGAAGCTGCTATTCAGGGACTTCGTAAAATGAAATGTGATAAGACACAAATAAGGCTTTGGGTTGACTGGCCTACTTCTGGGATCTAGGGTTTGATTCTGCTCGTTGTGTGAGCAGTAGGAGAGTTAAATTTGATAGTATTCTTGTGGTAGAAACTCAGAGTGTTCCTTCAGATAAAGTATCTTCTGCCTTGCTTAAAGCTTTATTTACTACTTGTCAAATTATGAATGTAACTGTAAGAAGTCTATTGAGGCTAGTAACGACACCTTTGTTCCATATGTCTGTTTAACCAGATGTCTCACACTTCTTGAGTCTGAATGGAAATAAATTAAAAGCAATAAAATCAACCCTGATCTATTTTGTGCCTACTCAGTGGCTTTCCCAGTGAAAGTCACTAGGCAAAAAGGCAAAATGTAGGCTTTCCTCGTGAATAGGTTCAGGCGTCTGCATCACTGAGTACTTAGATATAAACCTGTTATCTGTGGTGATTCATTAATTAATGATCTGCCCAAGCAGACACAAAGGAGAAGAAAACATGGGTAGAACTCTCGGAAATGGAATTAATATTCAAATACTACAGACAGTTTTCAAGAGGGCAGCCAAGAGACTCGAATAATGAAGCGTGTCTTAAAATTGCATAGAAACTGATGAACCTGTGGGTAAGTGTATCAGGTCAGTTTCATTTCATGGAAATGAAAGAATATCTCTGTGGGAGGGAGGGGGAAGGAAACATTCATCTTTATGTATTTGCTACATGTTATTACATTTTTCCTCTGTTTTCATAGCCTTACATCTACAGTATTTGTAAGACACAATGTGATGACAATTAATCTAGTGAAAAAGTGTTTTGAGACATACTTTGCTGAAAATGTGGGGTGACCCAAATGTAAGAAATGACAGCCTGGAACACTAATGGAAAGAAGGGATGTTCTTGATGTTACAGCACCAGCAAGGGGGTTTTTGGAGGTCTGTTTTCACCTCTCAAAGGTGCTGAGTTCTGTATGGGATGTTGAGCAAGTCACTCAAGCACAAGCTCTTTCCTCAGCATCTGGAGATGTTTAACCCCTCAGGAGCTTTTGAAAATGACTTTCCAAAAACTGTCAGCAGTACTTTTGTGTATGCCATAGTCTCCACTAATACTTCTAAATTTCAGCTCTATCATGAGAGAGATGGATGTGTCCTGGTTTCTCCTCTCCTAGTGAGTGGAGGTCCTTCATGTGAGTTTCTAGGCACTCTGTGATGTTGAATGTGTATTTCCATATCCTGGAAGACCAAATTATTATGTAATGATAACCTGAACTTGAAGTGTGCTGTCACTTAATTCCTGTACTTATGCTACTAATTTAGGTTTACTAGTTCTTATTACACTCTTCCTTGAGTGAGCACTGAGGATTGTGTTGAGGCTTCCGCCTTATACATCAGTACTCTGATCAATCAGGGCAACACAGCATATTTTTTTTTGTAATGTTTTTGGAGAGCTGTAAAGTTTTACAGTCTTGTATTGTGCTAGCTCAATGTTTTGTATGCACCTCTTGTTGAAACTTATACCTGAAACCCATAGGAAACTCTTCTGACACCTGAATTTATAACTTAATGTAATATGAATTTAGATGTTGCTTTGTCCAATACAGGTGTTCTGTAAGTGGTAGAGACTGCATTCTCAAGACTATTACTATTATTAGTATTTAGCTCGGTTGGTTGGAACATGGTGCTAATGATGCCAAGGATGTAGGTTCAATCCCTGTATGGGCCGTTCATTAAGAGTTGGACTCAATGATCTTTCTGGGTCCCTTCCAACCCAGATTATTCTGTGATTCTGTGATATTGTACTGTCAGAAGCAAACCTTGGAGACCTTTAGAAGTGAAGAAATTTATCGTCTAAGACAAACAGAAATATTTCAATTCTTTGGGTTTGTGTAAAGGCAGTGTGAGAATTCAGAAAAAGAGTAAAAATAAAATGTGTTACAAAACCGAAAGGATTTCACTTTGACTAATGGGTGCCTAATGGGATCAAAACCTTGACTTTGGGTCTTGCTCCCTACAGGATGCATGGAGAGAGGCACCAAAGGTTAGAATCAGTATAACACCCTTACGGCTCTAGACATTTTGAACACACTTCAATTGTGTGTAACAATGGGCTGCTGCAGGAGGGCTTATCTGGTTGACAATGGTCAAGAGAAGGTGCTTCTTTTATATATCTGATAAAGTGCAGGTCTGTGCACCTGCGTGAGGGTGCATCCCACAATTTTTTGAAACCTTATAGAAGTAGAATGCCTAGCACCCTGCTCTTAAGGGTTTCCACAGCTGTAGGGATTGCATATTTCTGTATTGGTTACCCTGAAATGTTCCTTGCCACAAAGAATGCTAGGGGTTTGTTTATGAAACTTAGAAGTAGGCAACAATGTTAGACACGAGCCAGAAAAGAAATACACACCCTGTTTCAGAAGTTAGGTCTCTTTCTGTTCTGTTAATCTCTGGGAAGCATGTTCTTGGTACTCAGGATGCATTTACGCAAGATGCCTTTTCATTGGGAGAGGTATATTGGCTCAAACCATACCATAAATATAAGTGGGTTTCATTCAGACTTACTCCTTGATTCTGAATTCCAGAAAGGTAATTTCGGTTGATTTTTCACTTTGGCCTTTGACACATCCTTATGACTCACTCTCTCAGTTTCGTGTATGCTTTCAGCAAATTGCTATCCACCTTGTAAGACAGATCTCTTTCCTTCCCCTGGAAGTCGTTCACAAGTTGTGATGTCTTGATGTTAATTGGCTTGTACAGAGATATGGCTTGTACGAGTACTCGTGAATGTTGACACAAAGCTTTTGCTGAGATCAGATATGATGTATTTTACAGTACGCTATGTAGAAAGAGCCAATAGAACACTTAACACAAATTATTTTAAGTAGTATGTCAGTAAAAATAAGTCTGTGAAATAAATCAGTAAGTTGTGCTAATACTAAATACATATATATATATATGGAAGAAATTCTTTACTGTGAGGGTGGTGAGACACTGGAGAAGGGTGATTAGAGAAGTTGTAGATGCCCCATTTCTGGAAGTGTTCAAGGTCAGGTTGGAGGAGGCTTAGAGCACCCTGCTCTAGTCTGCCCATAGCCAGGGGATTGGAACTAGATGTTCCTTCCAATCCAAACCACGTTTCTATTCTATAACTTAGTCTTGCCACTCTTTAGAGCCCTTGTTCTTAAATCTACCTATAAGGAAAGACACGCTTTTGTACAAAAGTATGAAATGATCATCACCAGAGCGTGGCCTGAATTGTTTGAGGCAAAGTTTTCATGTGACCTTTTCATGCAAAGTTTTCTCTGAAGCTGGTTTTGTGTGATGAGATGATTCTGGCCAAAGGGTTACTTTGTGTGTCTACTACTCACTTCTGCCTGACAGCAGCATTTAGTCTGCCACTTGGTTTGGCATAACACTCCATAGAGCCTGGCTTTCTACAGCAACCTGCTCTGTTTGATAATAAACCACCCTTAGAGACCAAGGTCTACAGATGCCTTAGCTGTTGAATGTTAAGACTTTATATAATAAACCAGTGCTGCCTCTAGACACGTTGTACTATGCAGGCTGGCATTAGAAGATATAAAATTTTTACAGGAATTAGCATGGGTTTTCCTTACACTCTAATTTTAGGAATTAGATGTCTTCATGGTTTACAGCTTTTTCTAGAGAATGGTCTACAGTTTTTTCATGTTACTTCTTGAATCTCCTCCCACCCTCTTGGTAAAATGTCATTTTTTTTCTATATATAGAATACTAAGGACAATTCACAAAGGCTGTCTCAATGATTTCATTTTATATAGTCCAGATAATTCAAATAGACAAATTTGATGTTAGAATACTAAATTTGTGTTTCTGACACCATGATCCAATAGCAGAGGAATGATTACGTTGTCGAAAGACTGACATTATGTTTCCCATGATCAAATACTGAGAGCAAAGGCTGAACTAACTATGAGAAAAAGAAGTAAACTTTTTAAAACATGTTCTTGTATAACAGGACTATCAAATCTTTATTGTCAGAAGTTGGGGCATAAAACGAAAATAGAATTTCTGATTTGAAGGGTTTGGCTGGATTGGTTTAGTATTCAGTCTTGCCTAACCATTCTTGTTGACTATTTTTACTTTCTCAATAGAATAGGAAAGCATATCACTTCTCTTATGTTCTGCCTCTTTTGATCCATGGGATGAAAAAGTAAGAGAAACAAATTGGTTTTGCAATATCACTGACTACTATTCTGAAATTTTGTGAGGAAATGGAGAGCCAATGTTAATGATTCTTTTCACATTCTCTTGACTCTTCTCCCAGCAGAGTAAAATAAAAAATGCTGTCTTGAAAGTCTAACACTCTCACAAAAAAGTTAAATTACTAAATTATATCTATTTTTGCTCTGTGGGGAAAAAAGCCAAGATGACTTCTCAGCAAATTATATCTTTCTAGAGCTAATTTTCCTACTAAACTTTTTGTCAGTTTAATATAAAAAAAAAAAGAAAGAAGGGGGAAGAAAACAATCCATACCCTATTAAAATTTAATGTAAGAGAAGAGTTGTGATTATTCATAATGGAATAATTTCAGCTGCTGACTTGTGATGTCATTGCAGTTACTTATCTTTGCCCTACCATCTGTATGTGGGCACATTTTTGAATGTGTGGTAACTCAAGAAACAACTAAATTTGGCGCTTAGTTTTATGGTTTACTTGACAGGGTGGTGATTGGTCAGAGATTGGAGTGATGATTGTGAAGGTCTATTCCAACCTATATGATTCTGTGGCTCAAGAATTGGCTAGAAAGGATGAACATACAGTCTAGTATCATTTGCAAACATGGTGGCTTTAATGTCTGGAAAGAGAGGACTTTCCTTCTGACTTGGGTAGCCTGCTGTGGAGTTGCTCCGAAGCAAGTGTAGATTGGAGCCTTCTTTAACCTATTCGCAAGTAACAGAACTCCTAAAGTTCCCCAAAACTCGTGGTTGTATAGAAATATCTTAAATCTCTTCACCATAGTGACAGAGATTGTATTTCCCCCCTTCTCCCTCCCTGTATTTTTTGTGAGTATTTGAAAACTGTGAAGATGAGAGGGTGTGTGCACTGCTTTAAACAAATTTATTTTGGTAAGATGCTATAAGTGAAATGGATACGGATCTGTTAGATGTATCACAAGTCCCAGGGAAACTAAGTGGCAGCTGTTTTGCTGGACTTTTTCTACTTTCTGCTCTTGTATCTCCTGTATTTTGTGAGCTCTTTTAATAAAGATCAGAAATCCTCTTTGATTTTAGAATTTACAGTGCATTATCTAGAATCTGACCTGATGGTCGGATCTCTGTAATGTCTTTCCATATGCAACGTGTAGGAACTTTTATCTTGCAGCAACTTTTGTGAGTTAGGAATGTGGGTGTATCCCTTGCACAGCTACACTTCAGGGCAGCCAATGTCGCTGAATCTGCACCTTTCTTACTCCCTGGAGAGGTAAGGAAACTTCTGCCTTTTCTGGAGTCAAAGGACAAATATTATCCAAGTTATCTTCCTCTTCGAGGATAACTTTTAAAGATCTAATTAAACATCTCTGAAGTGGAAAGGGAAAAAGGAATTTCTCAAAAATCAGTAGGTTTGTGAAATCCAAGGCAATTTAACATAAGAGTGAGCAATGAGTTAGGATAATGAAAGTCATAGAATCTCGTTGAACCGTACTGTGACTACTTGCACCTTTTAAGAGAAACTGTATTACAAATCCTTGACATTCTACTGTGGTCTGTAGTATTAATAAAAAATCCTTGCCTGATTCTATTTCTAATTTGCAAAGATTAGTCTCTAGGACATGCAAAAAATATGCAAACCAAGGCAGTATAATTTTACATTTGGAACAGAAAGAAATGTGTTTAAGAAGTAAGATGTGTTATTGGAGTTTGCTTTTTCTGCAGCTTTCTAATAATTTAAGATCCTTTAAAGGAAAGAGAGGAATAACGTATTTATCTAAACCTACTGTTAAGTAGGTTAAGAAATATAGTAATCAGTTATCAGAGCAATTTAAGTGAGATTGACTTTCCTTTTTTTCCCAAAAGAATTGTGCTGTGATCCATGATTCTTGTATAACCCCTGCTTATATTTCACTGCCTCCAGGCATTAAATATGGGCTTAATAAAGCTTGTGGTAGGCAGAATGACTAATTACTTGAGCTTCTGACCCTGTTCTGCTCTGGAAAGATTTAGTATCTATTGACATGGGTGCACCCACCCCTATGTTTTGACTATTGATCATTCTTTGGCAGCCACTGGCTGACACAAGCACTACTGTAATTGTAAAAATGATGCAATTTTCTGTTCTGAAAATATGCAATTTTGTGTTCTGAAATTATGCATCAGTGAAGAGCTGAACTAAATGCATATCTTTCAAAGAGTCTTGGGATGCAAGTGTGTCCTTCATTTGGGCTACATTTCTCTATACACTAATATTACCCAAAGCAATCTTCTCCATTTCCACCCATCCAGGACAGGCATACACCCCCTCTTCCCTCCTACCCCACCTTTAGATTTGTCTTCTCTATTAATGGTGAGTTGTGAGGGTCTTTTGTCATGAGTCTCATCCATCTAAGATGTCAGCAGAGTGAAATGAACATAATCTGTGGATTTTTCCTAAGTTTTGGAAAAAAACCTGTCTTATCTCACTTTTTTTTAAGGAAAAGAAAAGCCCCACCTAGTTTAAAAATTAAAACTTTCTTTATGTTTTAAAAAAATAGAGATGTCTTTATTTCTTTCTATTGCTATGTTACTGTCAACGTCAAACTGGCAATGCCAGGTTGTTGCTGTAGAGTTCTCCATGACTAGGAGGTTGTGTGGAACAGTGTTTTACAGGAATTTTTGAAAGTTCTGGTAAGTTTACAAAAAGGCATTTCATCATTTCAATGCAAAAAATGTTCAAGGAGATGAATAATTTTGCTCCTGTGTCTGTTTCCTTGACTCGTGATATTTTTTTCATTTTTTATTTTTGTCAGAAAAAGGTCTATTACAAAAGAGGAAAACTTCATGTCATGTAAGATATATCTGTTTTGGAGGAAAGTATGCTGTCTCTCTTACAGTATATGAAGTATATGAAAGAGCGTCTTTGACATTGTTTTCAATAAGGGGGTTGCTACAATTCCCTAGAGTTACTGAACATACCGTGCGTGCCTCCAGAACATTACTAGACCCTTCAAAAAAAAAAAGAAAAAAAATGCAAGGGGCAAAAGTTTTGCAAATCCTCTTCTAATGAACTCAGAGACAAATGGAGCTATGCTTTGTCCCTTTGGAAGCCTTGAAGGAGCATTCCACAAAACGAATGGATCATTGGCAACATGTGCAACATGTGTCATCCTTTCTTTTTTCTTTGTGTGGGTTTTGTTTTTTTTTTTCCTAATTGATGTACTTTCACACATTTTGGATAGCACTTGCATAATAAATCCTGAGTATAATCCTTCTGTAACTGCTACCAGTGATTGTATTCTATATTCTAGAGGTCAGTCCTGCCATTCATATAGAGCCAGGCAGGCTGGAAGAATGGGCTGTCAGGACCTTGAATAATTCATCAAGGTCGAGGATAAAGTCCTGTGTCTGTGAAGAAATAATCACTTGCACCAATGCAGGCTAGAGACTGACTGGCTGAGGAGCAGCTGAAAAGGACCTGGGAATCTGGGTAGACAGTGAGCTGCACAGCTTGGTAGGTGATGAGAGACACCACACCACGGGAGGAGAAGATTTCAGTGCATACATTGAAACAAGGGAGATTATGTCTGGATATAAAGAAAATATTTTTCAATATAAAGAAAGCGACACATTGAAATAAGCTGCCCAGAGACACTGTATTCTCTCCATCCTTGGAAGTTTTCCAGGCCAAACTGGTTAAAACCTTGAACAACATGGTATAATCTCACAATTGACCCTGCTATTAGCAGGAAGTTGGACTTGAGACTTCAGCAGTTTCTTCCAAGCTGAGTTATCCTATGATTCTACTTTAAATATCAATAAGTTTCTGGATGCTAATACACTGGATAATATACCCTTTGTTTTGACTTTTGTTATTAACTTTCTTGTTCTGTTAGATAAAATATATGACAATAAACAATACTATCACTTGTCTGTTGAGTGTCTAGCAGTTACTCAAGATAGGCAGTGATCAGTTCAACAGTTTGCCATAGGAAGGGACCTTAAAGATCATTTATTTCCAACTCTGCTGTCAGGAGCAGGGACACCTTACACCAGACAAGGTTGCTCCAACCTGGCCTTGAACACTTCCGGGATGTGGTACCCATTTCTCTGAGCAACCCATGTCTCACCACCCCCACAGTAAAGAATTTAGTCCTCATTTCTAATCTAAACGTATCCTCTCACAGTTGAAAACTGTTATCATTTATGCTTTCAGTTCTAGAACTGTCTACAATTTAGTCCAGAAAATAATGTTGCTTTACTGAAGTACTAGTTTTGTCCCTTTACTTCAGATTTGTAATGAAAGTGACTCCATTGTGGAAAAGTCAGAAATATGTCCTTTAGATATGACTTCTGCCAGTGTAGCAAACAGTCATTGGAAGAACATCTGAATTTCAGACAATCTGTTGGAAGATTGTCTGGACTCATTTAGTCTGTGTGCGTAGGACTTTTCATTAAAAATAAAAGTTCACTGGAATTTTTTGTATTAAGATGTGATTAATCTTTAATAGATTGACATCTGTCCACTTCCTGATTTAGCAGGTTCTACTTTCTGGGAATGTTCTTAGAGCTGAAATAATGATGAAGTTATCTTTCTGCTTTTTTTCCCCCTTGTTACACCTGTTCCTTTTGTTACATCTCTGTTCTTTTAGTTTGTATATATGTATGTACACTAAGAGTTCTGCCTGACAGAGTCAGCAGTAATTTCTTACTTAGTCTTCTGGGTTTTGTAGCAGGCTTTTAGGTCCAAGAGTATTTCTTTATAAGCCAGACCTTCAACCTCTGAAAATTAAGTTTCCTTTTAGCGTACTAAATATGCTTAGCAATGTGGAATCTCATAATGAAACAGAAACAGTTTCAAGGGATTTGATTTGGGGCTCTCAGAGGAAGGACAGAGATTTTGACTGCTTAGGTGAAATATTTTGTTATTTCCAAAATAATTTACTTATATTTTGTTATTTCCGCAGTATAAGAAAAAATTTATTGTAAGAAATCTAGTTTAGTTAGGGAATAACCTATTAATCTCCTATAACTTCCAAACAGATGTGTTGGTTGGGATACTTAATTTCTCTTCTTTCCTGATAAAATATTTCTATGGAATAAAATACTCATATTGGTTTCTCTTAAATTACAATTCCTATTTTAGTGAAAAGTTGGTCTAAAAATGCTGAAGGCTTGGAAGGCTCTGCACCATTTACTTAAGTTCTTTGCTACAGCAGGAGGCACAAAAAACATCCAGCTAGAATGGATTTATGGAACTATTTCAAAAGGCCTAAGACTTTCCCATAAACTTTTGACTTTTACTATCACCCTGCTCCAAGCCACAGGTATTGTACGTGTCAGGAAGAAACCAGAGAGTCCTCAGAGAAAGTATTTTGGTTCCTTGGAAGTTATTTTTTAATAGAAAACCCCAGAGGACCCAGGGGAGCAAACTATACGCTATTTTACAGTAGTTAATAATGTCGCATGAGTGAAATGTTTCTGCCGGAGGCTGAGTGATGCTATTTTAAAGTCGTACCTGAGTAAAAAATCTTAACTTTATTTCGAAGAATTTAAAGTTACTGGGCCTACCAGCAAGCACTATGTCCTCTGGCTTTCATTCATAGACTGGTAGAAAATTAAAAACTATGCAGATCAGTGGTAATCCAGAGATAAAATAGTCATTAAAAGAATTAAATGTCCCTTTTTGTTCTTCCTGGGACATTAGAGGAAGCTTGATGTATGGGATTAATTCAATATGTAATGTTTAGTTCTGGCAGTTATTGACTGAATGGTCTATTTTCCCTGTTTACATAGTATCACAACCCCAAAAATTTCTACCACAGCCTTAGTTTATATTTCTCATGTAATTTCTTTGCTCTTACAGTTCTATGTTGGAAAGATTTTCTTCTCCTTGGAACAGAGTAAATTGGGGTTTACCTATTTTTAAAAGCAAGTGACTAGTATCCACATTATAGGGATGTTTATTTAGGAAGGACTTAGCATGGTAGTCGAATTACTGAAAAATACTTTTTATGTGTTAATAACCCACACTTTCCCACAATATGAGGTTTTTGTTAATGCTTCTGACATTTTGGTCTTAGTTCCAGCCTGTGTCCCACGTTTATCCTTTCTCTCTTGAGTTTTCCAAACTTTGTGCCCCTTTTTCTGCTCCTCTTTTATTTTAATTGGGCCTCAGCTGTTTCTTCATGCTGTCAGCTCTGAAATGTACACCCACCTTTATCTGATGCTGCTCTTTATAGATGTTTTCAGCCTTATCATCTGTGCCTGATAAGGCAGTGAACAATAACTAATTCCTCTTCCTGTGCAAGCTCTCTTGAAGCTATTGTCTCTGGGATCTTCAGACATATTATGAAAAGGAAAATTGCACCTTGGCTCTCTCTTTCATATTGAATAATGTATTTCAAAAAGCGATTGTTAGAATGAATGTAAAATTTCAACTGCATTAATGAAAAAGAAATAGCGCTTACTAAAAAGTAGTACTCCCAGTGAACAACAGGACCTAAGGTCCTCTAAGTCTTTACCAATTAAATCTTCCATCAAAGTAAAATTTTTAAGAAGTGAAGGGTGTTGTGTATTCTTATTCTTGTTATTATTACAGAGGTTAGTATTTTTTGCAAGTTCCTAAACCACTGTAAATCCACACATTTATTATCATTAAAGACATTGCAGTTTGCTTAGGCTTGCTCCACTTAATTTAATTACGGTAGCCCAGTTTTTCCCTTTATTTCAGAGACATTAATAACCTGTATAACTTTGCTCTTTAGCTAAACACTTTTTGGAACTCAGGAGTTGAAAGTGCCAGCATTTGTCTTCATACGTGTAAAAATGCTGAGAATCAGAGTGGTGAAAAGCCCTCGATGAACCAAACATGTGTGATTTGTTTGGTGGTGATCTCCTTGTAAAAACCAGGCTGTGAGTAGCCAAAGAGATAGAAATATTTTTTTTTTTATCTGGAGAGCCTGGACCTGTGGGTCAAACTGGAAAGTGTTAATGGTGCATTTTTGGAAGGTCCCGTTACCACCGTCTCTTTCTTACCCTTGCTGTGCCAAGGCTCCAGGAGCTGTCAGATAAGCCACTTTCATAAGCAGTAAAACTAGTACATATCACTGTAAATATACTATGAAGAATAGCAACACTCTTCTCTTAGTGGTGCAAGGTGAGCTATATAAGTTATCACTATATAAGTTTAAATACAGGTGCTGTAAAAAATACAAAAGGTTTAATAATCTTCTGTAGAGAATTTTTTTTCTATAGTGCTGTCTGTAGAAAGCAAAGTCATACCAAAAATCTAACTAAAAGCTTATGGCAAAGGGCTTAAAAGTATTAGTAAAAGAATAGCTTTAGGTGCCTAAATTCATGTCTGATAGAACTCAATAGTGCTGAGTCAGAAACAACTTCACCTCAGTGGAGGTGTTTGGCTTTGGCCCTGTGATTCCAAAGAAGGGCTTGTAAGTCTTCATTAAGAGTACTGGGGAAAAGGGCTGCCAGAAGATGTGGTTGCAAAGCTTGTTGCCTTTGGCAGAGGCCAGCCCAAGAGGCTCCTTCCCCAGTGCCTATTTTCATCACACATGCAGGGCTGCATGGACTACGTTGGGTTACAGCACTGCTGGAGCACCAAGCAGGCCCTGGAGCTGGGAGCTTCATCAGCTAACTGTGCCATCAAAAAAAAATCCTCTTGCTGAGTGGAGTTACTGCCTCCACCTGGGAGTTGTGAAAGACAAATATCAATCCAAGGTGAACTGCTTCAGTTATTAATCTGGAAATACTATTAATGGTAGTATTAAATCCCACCATGCTCCAAACCTGAAGAGTTTGTGTTGGCCTGAGGGGAGAGGGACCTCTCACTCAACTAGAGTGTCTTGGGTGAGGGCTCTGGACATGAGTGGATAGGCCAGGTGTGAGGCAAGCTCATTGTCAGTGTTACCTCAGATACCAAGGAAAGCTTTTCAATCAAGCAGATGCTGAACATTTAGGAGACACTGGTGATCTCACTGGAAGTTTGAATCAGTCTCTGATTGAAAAGAGAAAGTGTTCACAGATGCTGTAATGTGGTAGCCTGAATATTTAGTAAAGTGCTGGTGATGGGCTACTCCTTCCTTCAAATATGCTCACAAAACCTGGACAGCTGTGACATCACTGTCTGCTCTGATTAGGGAATAGAGGTCAAGTTCACCTTTTTGTGTCCAGAATTTTTTTTATTGAGTAAGTGTTTTAGCGTGATTTGTTCTTTTGCTCTGTGAGGGAGAGGGTGTCCTGGAGTTCCCAGGGACATGGTCGCTTTTATAGACAGTCAGTGTGCCTTCCATCTGGGCTAGCAAACAAGATATTTCAGCTACGTCTGGAGAAAAAAAAGCGTGATATAAAATAGAGAGTTGGGATTGATTTTTTTTTTTTCAAATCCACAGTAGAGCATAGATGACGTACAAAATGCACAAAACCAAAGAAAATTCAAAAGTATTTGTCAAGCAAGTCCATTTTGTAGAATCACTATTCTTTTTTTTTTAGTTCAAATTTAATCCAGTATGATAATGTTCCTATTAAGGCAGCCAGGCCTATGCACAAAGATTTGTCGTCACCTGGGGATTTCCCTGCCTTATATAAAGCTGAACCCTCCCTTTACTGTTTCTTTTTTCCTGTCACTTGATATGGAATTAATTAGAAACTCGTCTCTATTAGTTTCCAAGTCTGTTTCTTTCCACTTCCCTGAATTTTATTCTGATTATATTCAATGATTTGATGTACATTTTACTTCTGTACAGAAATATACCATGACTCAAAAACTGATATTTCTTCAAGTGACTCATCCTCTTGTGTAACATCTGTATGGATAGTTTCTCTGAAATGCTTCTGTGTTTTTCAGAGAATGCTCTGTGAGCTTAAATGCCAATGATTTTCCAAAAAGCACATCTCTGAACTTCATGTATTCTTCAAGAATTTATTGTGGTTCCTGATAGAAAAGAGACTACAAAAATAACACCTGTTTAATAAATTCCTTTTACCAAAACCATATGGCTTGGATTTGTGTAATTTTTCCTTAATGATAAAAACAACATGAATAATAATAAAACATAATTGTTATTATGGTCAAAATTCCAAAGTAAATTTGTGTGAAAGCATCCAGAATTTTTGTGGTCAGACTTATTTAGAATTTTTCAAAACTCAATCATACTGAGTTTTCTTACTGATATGCTCTGATTTTACCATTTTGCTCACACTCTGTATTCAGAATTAATTTTTAGGAGACAATGTTTAGTCCCACCACAAAATTTCTGAGTTGCTTTGTTGAAGCAAGCAAGAAAGATAAAAATCCTTTGAACTGATCCCAGAGAGCTTTTCAGTACCTTTGATGACTGTATGTCTTGACACAGTGTGGCAACTGTGCAATAAATTAAATGGTCATGAATATTTGTTTCACTTGTCTGCACTGTAATCCCTAATTAATCTGTGACGAGATTTCTTTAAAAATGCACCACCAAAGTGCTATAAAAATATTGTCTCTTTTCTGAATAAGAGGTAAACTGGCAAGAACATAGAACTCATTCAACCACGTGCATCTCTGAAGGTCAAAAGTGGCAAAATTAGAAATAAATCAGGTGTTTGCTTGTTTAAATGGCAAAACTATGCTCCTTTGAATCATGAATTAATGAATTATTTTTCCATAATATTATGTCAAGAGACCTTGCTTGCTTAGATAAGCAATTGGATAAGCACTTTAAGCTCCAGAATAATGAAGTTACCTGTCACGACTACAAACAGATGCATGAGGTTCTTTAAATACACGTTGTGACTCCTTAAGTCATTTCAATCTAGGTATTTCCTTTTTCTTAGGATTTACGGAAGGCAAGTTACTATACCATAGAACTTGCAGGTAAAATTCTAATGTCTATGTGAGAGGGAATGAGCATAAGTGGCACAGCAGAAAAACGAAGAGTTCTATGGGTGACTGTGGAGAGGTCAGTCTGGATTTCACCGACAGAGTGAGGTCATGAGATTTCCACAGCAGGCTAGGTTTTTTCTGAAGGTCTTTATCAGTACTGTAATTAGACACATGTTCAGGTGAGCAAATCCTAGTATTTGTATTGTGAACAATACTAAACTTGATTCACTTTCTTCTGACTGATCTGAACACAAAACGGGTGAGTTTTTTAATTTGCTACTACACTGATGATACATAAGCTGCTTTTCTTTTTTTTTCCTATTAAATTTTGTGGAGCTTTCATTAAGCTTTCAGGGCAAATAAGGATTTTTTTGTTTTTGTTTTTTTTCTTTCAAAGACCTTTTTTTCCTTTATAAAGTTTTTAGGTTTTCTTGGGTTTTTTTTTGTTGGTGGTTTTTTTTTTTTGAGGGGGGTGGTTGGGGTTTTTTTGGTTTGTTTTTTTTAGCTTTTACAGCTCTTCATGTAACACCTTAAGTAACTGCTGTACTCTATTTAATTGGAATGACAAACAATAGAAAGTTAATTAACAAAATAAGTCCACCGGAGGGCAAGTTAGTAGAATGGTGAAGAAGCCATGATTTACAGTATTTGCACAACTTTCTTTATAAAGCAATTGCTCTTCATTATAATAATGCCAGGAGAGCAAATAGGGAAAAAAAAGTGTTGCATTAGCAAACAATTAATGAGCATTTGTAGCTGAATGGAACTAACTTTTATGTATTATTTCATTAAAAGTTTACAGGATCCATGAAACCAGAGGATAAATAAAGGTAATGATTTCAAGGTAATGGTCTCCTAGGGGGCATGAATATTGAACAAATGTGTTAGTCTTGCCTACTTACTTAAGCCTTAAAACCAGGGGCTTTTTATACCTTAATTTTTCTACTCTTTCATTGAAAGATCAAAGTGTGCTATTAGATAAAAGAGAAATGGGTGCAGGTATTTCAAATTTATCATTAGCGCTATATTCTTTATTTAGGCTTAACAAGAGCTCGCTTTTTTCTGTTAAATCCCCCGCAGTTTAAATCCTTTTTCCCATTGTGAAGGATAGATCTTTGCGTCCTTGAAGAAAGTAGCAAGTCTTTTGTAGAAGTTGACAGCTTCTGAAAGAGCGATCAGCATTGTCTTGGCTGTGTATCAAACTACACTTTTTATTTGGCTGTTTTCCATCAAGGCTGCACCTGCAGTCTTGGTGCTTGCATGCACGCTTAGGTGACAGGAAGGCTTTTCATCCTCTTCGTCATCGTTTCACATTGCATTCGCAGGCAGACCTAGTTAGCAGCTTCTTCATTTCAGCTGACGGAAAGGTTTGATAATATTGATAGTTCCAACACAATACTGCTTTTTTGGTTCCTTAGGTCATGGAAATGTCATGTAACTAATGGGTACAGAGACTGTCTGCAAGCACAGCCAGAGCTTGTGTAAAGAAAAGTTCATGTGAGGATCTTGGGAATTTCAGGGTGCTCCTCGAATTCAACAGTCTGCATACGTATAGAAGCAGCTACTGATGCTCACTTTCTTGTGTCCTTCTATTCCTGGTTGCCTGCCTGTATTCATCTGTTGGTTCTTGTGTCATACTTAGATTCTAAAAATTTTGGGAACAAAACTGCCTCAGTCGTGTGTTGCTGTGCGGTCTAGTACAAAGGAGTGCCGGTTCTTGGCTGAGCTTCATGGAAACGAGAACTATGAGAAAATAATTGTCAGGTTTCTAGTAAACCTCTGAAAATTACATTATTACTACTGTTTTACAATTCTCATTTCTAAGAACAGCCAATACGGTCTAAGATTTTTTTTTTTTTTTAATAGGCTATAGACTGTCCCTTGCTTTATCACTTTTGTCAAAGTTTCACTAGAATTTGATAAAAATTCTTTTAATCTGTGTGAGTGTGGTCAAAACAAGGGTTCAGGTAGAGTACTCTGAACACATGAGTGTTATTTGTGGCCTTACCACCCAGGTTAGATGTCTTGCTCATCTGTGAAATAAACACATATACAATTACTGGATTATTGAACAATGGGGTGCTATTCAAGGGCATTCTAGGCTGAGCAGTCATCTGAAAGGAAGTTTGAACAAGGGATATGGAAGATCTGGACAATCCTTTGAATACCCAGAATGGAAATGCCAATGATGATTGAAGGATAATTCAAATCTAAACCAAACTTCTCGGTTAACTAAATTGAGCTGGAGGCTTTATGTGGATTTTTTATCAAGACAGAAGCTTCTGACGAAAATTTAATAAATTAAAAACATAAAAGCAAACTAACAGGAGGCTATTAACTTCCCCAAACCGCAAAGAATGCCTTTAATATTATTTTGAATTGGGGAATCACTTTATGCATACTGATTCATTCTATATGATCTGGTTTGCACTTTATTTTTAGTTTAGTAGTTGGGTAAATATGAATGGGCAGCTCTTTCCCGACTCTCTGATACATCTAGATTTGTATCCAAAGAAAATGAATGCAAATTGTTTCTATTTTTATGAAAAAAAGGTGGTGCCTGAAAGGAGCTGTAGACAAACACTGTTCATCTGAAATGTTGGAATCTTGCCAAAGTATAGCTTTGGTTTTACAGAATGTAGGGGATTTTTTGTTTGTGTTTAGGCAGAGAGACTGGGTTCCTTGTGGAGAGGCAGTATTCCTTTGCAGACTTGTCTGATTACTCTTCGCTACTGGAAATGTGACTAGCTTGTTACCTGGAACAAAGAGTAATGGAATTGGAAAGGCGTGAACATGTTAAAGTATCCTTGTTTTATCTGAAACTGAAGCGCCCTGATACGTCCTGATGAAGTATATGAAAGTATTAAGTAAATTAAAACAGAGACCCACTTGGACAAGTATCAGACATGACTCATTTGGTGGCTCTTCTTAATGAGGAGCAACAGTTCTTCTCTTTTTTTTATCCGGTTCATCAGGGCCAACCAGCCCACGGATCTTTGCAGTAACACACAAAACATTTTCTAACGCCAAAGACTGTGTCGATTCAAACAGCACTTTTACAAGCACAGTGACAATCTATTGCACTTCTTTAGAGAGTTCATTTTCAGTGTCAGTTATAGCATCATAATGTGCACTGTATTATTGTTCTACTTAGTGGATTGCTGATGTGTATAATGATGCACCTGTTAGTCAAGAAATCCCTCAGAAGCCGAACGGTGCTATTAAATCGACATACTCACACAGAGCCAGAACTGCCAGGATGTTTCCTCTGCATTATGCAATATTTTCTGCTTTATGGCCATTAAAGACAATAATAAAACAGCTGTCGCTGAGTGTATGTTGTCAAATATCAGTGAAAAGCACTGAGATGATGATAGCAATGTGATGCACAGTGCAGCAGCTAAGGATGGGTCAGTGTTTTCATCATCAACCCTGTGTTTTTTTTCTGTGTGTATATATCTTTGTCCTAGGCAGGAACTTTCCAGTCAGCAGATAAGTCCTGGAGCAACGACCAACTTTTGTACTTGCAAAATTTTCAATAAATATAGCCACATAACTTGATTTATTTTCTCGAAATAAAGTTTAATTACAAACTCCCAATGGATTTTGCAGCTTTGTGGGTCTACCACAAAGGTAGACTGGGTGCTGACAAATGTTCTGACATCTTTGTCTCTCTGATTGTTCAGCTGGACTGCCTTTATTACCATGGAGAAAAGGCGAACAGAGTGGGTAGAAGGACATTCTGTCTTGAGTAGCAACATCATAAAGAAATTATTTAATATATATTTTTCTAAGAACACTCAAAAACTAGGGAGCCTTGGGGCCTTTGTCCAAGCTCCTGCATATCTCTTGGCCACCTAAGTTTGGGATGAGACTGCTTGCCTAAGGAAGATTTCAGGATCTCTACCAGCTTTGCGGCTCTGTTTGAAAGCTTTTCCACTGATAGGGTGGAGGGAATAGATGATCATTTGAGACCTGTTCACTGCACAGGTCCTGGTATGATGGAGGGTGTGCTTCAAACACCAGAGGTGTGAAAGCATGGTCTCCACAGATGGCCCAGGAACACTCCTGTGGAGAAGAAATGTCAGTAGGAAATATTACAGCCTTGAATGCCATTCTATGGAGCCATGTGGTGTTTATCACCAGCATAATCTGAGGATTAAAAATATTATTTTAAAATAACCCGAAGAGATAGGAATATATTATTCCTTTCCATGAGTACTGGTAGTAACATTTTTTGTAGTGTAGCAAACACATAAAAAAACTACTGCCCTACAGAAATGTTTTAGTACTTTCTCCTGTCCTTACAGATATGCCATACAGATAGGTAGTGTATTACAAAAGATTGATGGAAACCAATTATGCCAAGTTCCACTTCACAGCTCTAGAACAGGACCATACCTCTCTCTTTAGATCATGAGTCAGCATCCTGATTGGTTTAATGATCATTTCTTAAGATAAAGAACAGATTATAACTGGAAAAAGAGAGCAGAGATGAAAAAAAGGATTTAATATTTTTTGACATAATATGCCTTCCATATGTTTTAAAAAAACAAACCAGAGAGGGAAAAACTGGACTAGATTGACATGAAAGCCCATTGGAGAGATTTTCTAGCTAAACAAAACCAAGGTCTATTATCACAACTGTTTCATCTGGCTTCAGAAAAGAGAGGTTTCTGAAATACACAAGAGCCTGCATATGGTCTCATTTGCACCTTGATTTGGGCAGAGGAATCTCTTGTAATCAGATCATAACACAGATATAATAGCAAACATGGCTAATTCGCCTGACTGAGAGTATCTGTGACAAACTAATCCAGGACACATAACCCAGATGATATTTTAATGTTTAGAATGAAGAGAGGGGAAGAGCACAACATGACTTACATTATACATCAGAAAACATGTTGATAATGGGAGATGTGCTGTATTGTGACTTGTGAAGTTAGCTGAGATGACTGGTGAAGCTGAGAAGCCACTGTGATAAGCTCCTCTCTTGAATTATATGTCACAGCTCAGCTGTAAAAAACACAGTTCGAAATCAGAGTTAATGTTTCAGGGCAAATATTAGAAAGATACCATTTCAGCAACTGCATTGAACATACTGTAAAATAAGGAAAGGGTGCTTAACTTCCAAGGACAAGAAATTCAGAGTAAATTATTTCAGTTCAACTATACTTTGCATAATGAAGCAGCCAGTTATATATTATGACGAATCCTCTCCTTACTTCCATCTCCAAAATAAGTTAGGCACTCACTGGAAATATGAGTTAACATTTGTTTAAATATTGGTGTTGGCCCCTAAATGAGTTATCAGTGGTGAATAATCTGATTAAATGGTTAGAAATTTTTTTTCAGGAATTTTGTGTTAGAACATATATATTAGACTGTCTTTTCTGATTGCCTCAATTTTACAGCTTTAGATTTCTGAAGACTTCAAGTAGATAATCTAACATTTTCCAGCTCTTATCTCCGCCTGAAGGGGAATGG
The DNA here is from genome assembly GCA_013397755.1 of Cnemophilus loriae. Lineage (NCBI taxonomy): Eukaryota > Metazoa > Chordata > Aves > Passeriformes > Corvidae > Cnemophilus > Cnemophilus loriae. The sequence continues at coordinate 2,429,071 of VZTF01007679.1, forward strand.
ATAAAATTTATTAGTAAGGGAATATTGATAGCAATAAAAAAACACCCCAAACCTAAAGTCTTCTTATAAACCTTTACCCAAGGATTTATTGACAGAAGATGATGTTATTTGAGAAAACAGTCTTGAGCATCACAAACTCAAGAAAATCCTAAGGGCAGAATAAGATTTGAGGAGATACTGTTTGAAGCAGTCAGTGATTAAGGAGATGATGCCCTGAGCAGTGACAGCTGGGCATTTGTAGAAGTCAAGTGTCATCATGGCAGGTAGGAAATTTGTTTGGTCATCTCTGACCCAAGTTCTGTATTTCTCCAGTAAATTAAAACTTATCTTTCATATGCACGTTTTGCAATATTTGGTACAGAGTGTGATATTCTTCAATGACAGAGAATTCCTCTTCTATTTTTGCTTTCATTCCAGCACTTATCAATGGATGAAGTTGCTGAATGCATCCTCCTTGCTGTCAACCTTTTATTAAGTGTGAAACCTTCATCTTACAGAGTGAGTTTTTTTTGCCCTTAGAGGCTTGCTTCCTTTTGCTTTGAAGTACCTCTAGAAAGACATATCCCTTTCAATAGCTTCTGTTCTCATCTGACTCTCTCAAAATGCCTGGCAACATAATTTTTTTTATCCTCACAGCGTGATATTGCCTTTATATTCCTTTTCAACCTGCAGTGAAATATTTGTTATTCAATAAACTCCATTTTGAATTTGTAGATACTGTTCAATTCCACCTATTACGTTCACTTAGAATTAAACTCTTGCTTGGAAATTTAATTAGTAGCCTATGATTTCTAGGAATAAAAAGGGGAAAAATAAATAAAGTAGTGAGTGACTTAACTGGTATATAACTTGTTAAGCTACATTCGTCACATAGCATAACAACAGGACAGCAACAACTGAGCTGATGCCAGAAATGTGGACAAAAGCAAGCCTTGACTTCCTTTCAGCCCTGCAATGTAGACTTGGCTTCAGGCTGGGATGACATCCAGTCCATCTCCCAGCCTCCCTAAGTTTACAGCCTAAAAGCTGTAAGGACAATAAATATTTACGTCCAGAAGCTCTATTAGTCTCTTCATTTAAGGTATGATACTAGCATGGCAAAATATAGAGACAGGAAAGATCTAAGTTAGCGAAAAGTACCACTGTGCCTGGCAAATGTTATCACAGCTTTTGTGAATAGTTTAAAAAGACTGATTTTTATGGCAAGAAATATGGTTACAGCTTCGGGATGTGCTGCCCACTGTGCACATTTGGTATTTGCAGCTGTAACAGAATTAGACACAGTTTGGCAGGGTCTAACCTGTGGGCTCCTCCTAAAAGGAAACTTTCCAAGATGAAATGATCCCACTGGTTACTGAGAAATCCGGATGCTCCTTATCAGAGGAGGCAAGATGAATTGAATCTTTGCACCTGTGTAAGAAAAAGTGCTGAAGTCTGAAAACAATGCAGGAAAATGGACCCTGAAATGAGTTTTGCTGCTCCACCTGTGGTCATTTAGCACCCTCTGGAATAAATTTTCTGAGCATGCAAGACATATACATCCTGACTAAATCAAGTAGGAAAAATGGTGAAATGAAGAGAATATCAGCCTATTAGGGGAATAATGTGTCATTGCAGAGAATATATAAACCACGAAATTACTGAGGCTGTTAATCTTTGCCAAGGGTGCATTTTTTAAAATACTGCAAAGAATCATGACTCATTTTAAAAATGCCTTTTACCATTTACCACAATATCAATATTTTCATTCTTTCTGGTCTTGCATGTGTTTCATGCTTGTTCTGGAGTTAGAAACAATGTGTTCATACACCTCCAGAGGGACAGAACCGTGACAGAGTTGTGATTCTTGACTTTGATTTATGATGGTGATTTGCAAATGTTAGTTAAATTTTATGTAATACAAATTGGGAACCTAGGGGTTAATAAGAGAAAATATTTTGATGGACTCTTAGAAATATAATCATGGCATGAGAATTATAATATGAAGTCCAAAGTCTTATCTCAGATTATACTGAGAGTCAGGATGTTAGGGGGAGAGATCTTCAGACCTATCACAATAGATGAGATTATAACATGTTGGAGTTTAGTGAATTGCGTGGTATTTAATTTAAAATCTGACTTGGCACTTTATTTTTATTTTATGTAAACTTCACTGGGATTTCAGTAGGTCTTGTAGGAAGCTTTTGCAACTCCATATTATTAATTTTACATTAGCTTTATAAAAGCATAAAACAAGTGCTAGCTGAATCACAGCTTCCTAGACAATTACCAGTTTACCAGTTCATTGCTGCTAGATGAAGTAGGTAATGGGTCTTGATATAGACATATTCCTGTCAATTTCCACTCTTTTCTAAAGAGAAGTGAGTGGTTTGTTTAATTGATATTATTCGATAATACTATTATAAGAAATCAGAGTAATTAATAGAAAATAGACTTGTTGCTTTAATATCTAGGCAGATATAGTGCCCATTAAGAGAAGAGTTAAAGCCAGGTATCGGGTCAAAAGTGTAGTGTTCACTGTGGCTCAGCTGTTTTATGCCAGTGGAAGACGACTGCACTTCTGGGCATTGCCTCACCTTTGGGAAAATGCCATGTGGCTTGCATCAGGCAGATGAGATAATCTGGGGTCCTTCCTCAAATGGCTGTGAGGAATCTTGTTGCTACAAGTCCAGCCCGAGCTAGGCTTGTGGTAGCTCTGAGAGCTGACAGTTTCTTCCATTACCAGCTGAATATCATTTCCCTTTAGATCTCTCAGCTGTTATATACAAGAAAACCAAAGGCTAGAGGGTAAACTCTGTTCAAGAGAGTTGAAATGATAGATGCAGCCAAAAGCAGAATGAGGAACTGAATGCATGGGTTCTTCTGTCCTGTTTCTATGCTGATTATATGCTTGATCTGTCTTTTCCAGTTTTGAACTTCCAAAGCAGTTTATTTCTTTCTTTCTGCTTTAAATTTTGTCACGTCTTTATATTTTCCAATTGCAGATCAAAAACCTGAATTGAAATTGGGGGATTACAGACTCATCTCAAGTTCCTATAAACCACTAGAAGCTTAGTATTAAGAAGACTTGTTTAAGCAAGATTTATATGCAAATTTCATTTCTTACATAGAAACCTCCTTCTTTGTCACTTAAGAATGATGTTAGGCAGGAAAATTCTTATAAAACCAGCTTGCTGACCTTCTATAAGTAATGGTGTTGGGAAATACATCACCTCTGTGAACAGTTCGCCAACTGGTGCTCAGTTGTGTAGCCTTTTGAAAGCTAGCATTGGCAAGACCCGATAGATTCATTTCTTTAATGCTTTCACGAATTAAGTGACTCCCTCTTATTGCTGATAGCAACATACAGATGCCAAATAAGAAAGTTTTCTCCTGAAGAAATCATTCAGTGAAAAGCGTGTCAGTGGTTCATATACAATAATAAATGGTTACCCTGTAGGCAGCTCCAGAGTTGCTAGTTACGGCCTGCATTTGCTTTATACAATGATGCCATTAAAACAAACAATGTGAGCAAGATGTATAGAGCAGTATGCATTAGGCTTCTGGAAAATGAGCTAATGAAAAGAAGACGTGTCCATTATGGACAAAGGTAGACGAGCAGAAGGGTGTGCAGTGCCCTTATGCTCCAAATATTGAGCTGCAGAGGGTCTAATATAACATCTTGCTGCATGAGATCTGCAAAATATTGCTGTTCTATTTGACTTCTTAAATATTTCTGAACAAAGATAGTATGGCATGTTCCAAAAGGTGTTTGATGAAATGGATCCTGATTGTGCCTTGGGTTTTTTTTTGTGTAGCCAGCTATCTACTGCATGAAAGTTTGACCATGAAACAGAAAGAGGCTAGGTAAAAAGGAGAATTGCTCAAATGTCTCTGTGTGTCACTGTGATGTGATGTATTTAGCTCATGTTTTATTCCGGGGAATACAAATTTGATGTGAGTGTGAGTTGGCTAGATGTTGTCAAGATGCAGCCCGGAAATCATAAAAAACTAGGAATTAGGAAATTTTATCAGAAAGAAGAATGGGAGTCTGATATCCTTTCATTATTTTTTTGGTGATTATATAAATCACAAGCCTGAGATAGCTTTCGTGTACTCTGATTAGCACTGAAATCAGAAGAGAGTCTAAACTTTTCTCCTTGGTGCTCATGTTGAAGCGCTGCCTAAATATGCAGCTCCATATCTGAGTTTTTAAAAGCAGAGATTAGATTTACAGATTTTTAAAGCAAATAAGTTAGATTTTGATTATTAAAACTGCTGATAAGCCAGACGTTCCAGAGCTTGAATTCCATTCAGGTGGTACTTAAAAACACACTCAACAAATATAATAAAGATATAGCTTATTATTTTTACAAGAAAAATGTGACAAAATATTGAGCAGAACATGCAAGAATCTCACAAGTTAAAGTACTGACCAAATACACCTATAGCTACTTTGATAATGGTTTGTTTATCATGCTGTAAAAGACAGTGACTAGTTGACCTCATGGCTTCTGCTTTCTCGGCCACAATGTTTGCTGCCCAAATCATTTAGCCCTTTATTATAAGCCATTTTCAGGCTATTTATCAAATGCAAAGTGAAAATATTAATCTCCATATGGGTAATATATAATTCTTCCTGCTTCATAATGAAAGGTGTGTTTTTTAAGAAGGAAATTTACTTGGAACAGGTCAGAAGTGGAGAAATATCCCAGCTTCAACCCTTTCAACATCTAGAATTACACACTCGGCAGGTAAATTCACAGACCTCTAAATTACATGAAAAGCTGATCCATACGTATAAAATATATGATCCATCCATATAAAATATATCCTAGCAATTTATCTGTCTAGAGTGGGTTTATATATTACTTAGTTTAGCAAAACTGAATCTTTGTGAAATGCTGGATCACCCTTTCCAAACTTCTGTTTTTTCTCCACATATACTGCTTCAAAATTGGTCATAAAGGCATCTCATTTTTGTGGCTCCTAAGTACAGATATGACTTCTGTAAGTTAAAAGCCCCCAGCAGCAAAACTCTCTCCATCTTTGAAAAAATGTCATTATAATTATTTTCAGTGAGAACCCATTTCAAAAGTCTATAGCACCAATTAGAAAGAATTTTGGCCAGAATGGATCTAGCAGTGGAGTGCCAAAGCCTGTTCTTGTGAGGTTGCTCTGAAGGGCTGTCTGATGCTTTCAATAGAGATATGGAACTCTTGCAAATCTAAGGCTTGGATTTTAGGAGTCTAAGGCACCTCCTTGTCTCCTGGTGGGGTCGTGTATCGGAGGAAATGCGCCTCATCCTTATGCAAGTATCATGGGCATGTCCCTGTCAAAGGTCATGTGACACACACAAGTCCACAAGTAGGGACAATCATGTCCCATATGTTCAGTAGCCTGGAAGCCATTCTTTGGCTGTTGATCCTGTCCCACAGAGGAAAGAACTGGGAAAGAGCCAGTGATGTGGAAAATACAGCTTCCAGCACTATTTCAAGGACATGGAAAGGCTGAGAAAGAAGAAGGAGTAAAAAGAAATTTAAGGGAAGTCTTTCCCTTACTGCAGAACCTAGTAAATCTATGCGGGACATACCTACCTATATATATATATACTCGTATGTTAATATATATATATTTAAATATATCTTCAATACAAAATTATTAACAGCTGTCTTTACAATTGCAATGTATATACTGAGTGCTCACTGCATTTCATTCCATACCTGAGACCATTTTCTTCTTGCTAACTTCCAGCTTCAGGACTCGGATTGTTTTATAGAAGTTGCACATCACTTTTACTACACTGACAAAAGCAAAGTTTTTATAATTTCCTTTTATCTGGGTCAGGTTCAGATATGCCTGTATGCAAGGTTAGAGGTATGCCTGTATTAAGTGGGAAATCTTACACTTCCTTGTGCTAATAACCAATATATTAGTCTGTAATAAATGGAAAATTATTCCTACCGTTAACCTTAAATATTAAAAAAATCATAAATTAGAAAATAAATGTTAGACTAGCTTAAATAAAAGTACAAATGTTAGTTCTGATACTTTTTTTTTAAGAGAAAATGTCAAAAGCTCTTCTTGAGGTCTTATAATACATGTGAATTACATTTTTAACACATTAATGAATGCTCTAAGTTAAATTCTGTTTCTTAAAAATGATGTCTGAAGGATTCAGCTAAAGTGGCACTACAGAAAACGTTGGAAATTTCTGTATTTTACGGGGAAATTTGCATGACTTATTAAATTTGCATGTTCTTTTGCACTTTTATACCCAGTTCTTTCTAAATTTATAGCATGGAGTAAGAAATGAGTCATTGGCAGATCTGTCTATCAACAGTATTTTGCCTGGAATGGATGAGAGTTAAAATATTTGATCAAATGAATCTGGGCGGTGGCACTGTTAGAGAGACTGTCCACACATCAGATCAGGTTACTCTATAGATCCACTCTATATATCTGCAGATGACTGAAATTTGGAGATCTTAGTGAAGACAAGAAGCTCTGGAAAGATAAAAGCAGGAATGGGGAAAAGGAGAAGTATGGTAGTGCTAAAATGTATAGAAACTGAGGTGAACTGGGGACAATGGAGACAAACAATGTTTTTTCTTGTGCGCAGAGTTTTTTTCTAAAAGCTTGGCAAAAAAAAGACAGCATAGACAGTGGAGCATCAAATTCAAGATTTCTTTAGGTGCTTTGTGTATTTTCTGCTAACATTTTATTTTAAAAGTATCTTCAGAAACTTGGCAAAGCCTTCTTCTAGCCTATCAGTTGTGAGACTGTGAACCAGAAGGTCATACACGAGAGAAGTCCTGGCTTCCACTCATGCTATGTCCCACAGTGCTGGTGGTCCAGTGCCAGGGTTTCCTGAAAGCAGCCTAGTTAGTGGATCTGTCTTGTTCTGCTCCAGTAATGCATCTCAAGATTAAAGATAAAACTGTAAGCATTGACAAGCGTATAGTTTTATCTTTCTGCTGCTTCATGAAATTTGATAAAGAAACTTGGCAAGTCACGCCTCATTCTTCTTAGCTTGGCTTACTGACTCTTATCTGTGTCAGGCAACCACAGTAGTACTTAGTCTCTGAAAGTGGAAAGGATTGGATATGGATTATTTTAATAGTTGTTTGCTTGTTTTGTTTTTATGCAAATCTTGTCACTAGCACTTACAAAACCTAGAGATGATTTACGCCTGCTTTGGAGTTCACTGGTCGTGTCATACTCACAAGGTATGTGTGACAACTTTAACAGCTTTTAAAATGTACTTCTGTGAAGTACGTCAGTAATATTTTTACCTTGTTTAGGTTTTGCTGCTAGCAGAAAGTTAGATCGGAGTTGCTGCTGCCAAAGATCCAACTGCTGAGTGAATTTTTCATTTCAATATAATCTTTTTCATGGTTTGTCTGCTCAAGTAAACATGGCTATTTTTGCTCTCGGGCAAAACTGAAAACATTCATAAGGTCAAATCTAGTGTAAACAAAAACCTGTATCCTGAAGCACAGAGAAAATGCACAATATTTTTCCAACATGTTTTGACTTCCAGTTTTTTTATCACAGCTTTATATGGTCTGTATAGGAAAGGCTCATACTACTGTTGCTATTCCTGCTGTCAAGTGCAGTTTTAAGCTCCTTTTCCTCACAGGGCTTGCTGTTTAGGAGAAAAGCTTGGTGCAATGGAGTTCAATAGCTGCCCTTTGCTTCAGACAACTGAGCTTTTTCTGTTGACAAGTGTGCTGGGAACTCTTTGACCTCATCTTGCACATTCCCTGTTGCACAAATAACACTGAGTTGTGACTTCTACACATAACACGGTGGCTGACTTCACCAGTTGCTGAGGCTTCCATTATGCCTTTGAAGCAAAATCAAAAAGCACTGTTACTTGGAATCCTGGAAATTACAAATTTGATTTTCAGCTGTAAAGGCTGGCACAGCTTTGCTAAGGCTGATGCCGGTTTACAGCAACTGAGATGCTCAACCTACAGGTGAAGAAAGGGATGTAGAGCTTTAAAATCCATCTTAGACGTTAAAATATAATTAAGGATAACATAATATAATCTAGTTTGTCTCAGAGAAGGACTCTGACAGAATTTAAATTCTGTGTTGATGAGATTCAAAAAGTGCTCTGTGTTTTTCCTTCTTTTTCTGCATTTGGGCCATAGCACATCTGTAGTGATTGTTCTATTGAGCAGATAGAAAGACTTGCAAGAGATCTAGTTTTAATTTGAGCCATATTTTGGGGAAGGATTGTTTTTTATTGATCTGCACCAGTTGCATCTTCATTTTGAATGCAATTATATTTCCAGATGGAAAATATTTCAGCCTTATAGCTGCAGTGTTGTAGTGTTGTAGCTTTTCAGCTGCTCCTGAGCTAAATGTTGTTGAGGTTATATAACCTAGCAGGCTTTGCATTCTAGTGAAAATTAGAGTGTGGAATTTCTATTTTCCCCCAGAATTCCACAGAAAAAGAACCTATTAGGCTTGTGAGATAGTCTGATGTGTAAGAAACTGCTCTCCTCATACTTAGGTGCAGATCCTAATGACCTCCTTTTAAAAGTGCAAAGCATCTAAAATGCTTTAAGACAGAACGCAGAAACCTTGATCTGTAGATTGCCCAAATTCTACCACAGGGGCCCAGCAATATCTAATCAAATCTCTTATTCTGCAGCTTTATGGTGGCATTCCAATTCCATAGTGAATATATGAATTTCAGTCTGATTCTCTTTGTCCCAAAACTGACATCTTTCTATATCCATGTTCTATTTTATAACTTCTGCAAAATATTTCTTCCCAGGAATGCATGTGTAAATGTGTATATGTCTTGTGTGTGTATCATTATCACTGTAATGACGGTCTGATTCTCTCATAAGTTAGAGCATCAAAAAATAATTCAGCTGTAAGAAGATTAATAGGACAGCTAACCCTAAGCTGCTTCCTGTATGAGATGAAAGGAAGTTGGTGTGTATACTTCCAATGGTGCATTGAACCTGAAAAAAATGCTGTGCTACAACTGGTTTATGTGTGGTGGATGTTAACACAGGTAAAGATGAAACCTTGAATTACCACGGAGTCAAGTTGCTGTCACTGGCAGCATTGGAGGCACCTGGAGTAAGGAATTTGATGAATGTGCTCTTCTAATGTAAAAGTAACAGGAAAAAGAAGTGAATTGAAGCATATTGCAGCCACAGCTCTTTAGAAACTCCTCCCTGCTACATTCAGAAACTGCCATTGCCCGAATGTGTCACTAGACAATGAAGCTTCACAGAGTTGGGTTACTTCCTGCTGAAACCAAGACTAAAATGAACAGGCAGAGATAGAGAGGATGAGAGACATGGTCAGAGACAACAGCGAGAGCTCTTTGTTCAGTTACTTGCCTGCTATGATGGTTGTCTATGAGACTTGGCAAACTCCTAATTTACAGTCTACTTTTTGCTTGCAACACCTTAAAGCTAGCCTGCAATAAGTTGCTAGTGAGCACAGAAGGGAAAAAAAATAATTGCCTATAGAAAACCAGAGCAATGCCAAGTTAATGAAGACTATTCTGACCACAGAGAGTGGAAATTATTCTAATTGAAGGAAGAGATAAAACTATTAATGTCATTTTGAAAGACTGCTATCTCGAATAACAGCAAAAATGAAGAGGCTGAACACACTACCAGCTAAAATGATGAAGGGTAACCAGAGGCTGAAGATACTAATGGCTGAAAAGGTAAGGGATAACCTCCAATGAGCTGAATTCCTTATGATGTTTCTAATGTTCTGCTCCAGTTCCCAATAAACACTAGGATTATTGGTACACGGTTCCTGCAAATCTTAAGACAATATATCTGTCAAGAATTTACTCTCTTTTGCAGGGCTTTTATTTAAGCATGTAAACTGCTTTGAAAACCAGAGCATCGTCCACAATGTAAGAAGAAATAAAGAAGAAAGAAAAGACCTACAGGCAAAAAAGGATGAAAACAGCAGAGAGCTGATGATGAAAGTTCAGATTGCATCTCACTGAAGAGGTTCAGTTGCGTTATTTCCAAAGGCTCTCTCTCCAAAGAAGCAGGTTGTGGTAATTTGCTTACAGTCTGCCACTGGCTTTGATGACATTCTGATACTGCAGTCCCACAGTTTGCAAATTTCCTGTGAACTTAAATAGGGCAGTCCAGCACAGAGGGGAAGAATAGCTCTGTCAGAAGGCAAATTGTGTTGCTTAGTTCATCATTGTAATTAAATTCATTGTTTCACTGTTATGCAGCTGTCTCAACCAAGCATCTGTTAGCTGCCCTTCAGCTAGATACTATATGAACAAGTCTATTCTGAAAACATGTGATATGCAATACATACATTTATTCAATATTTTAGAACTGACGTAAAAAGATTTTGGGCAAAAAAGATTTTGGAAACCACTAGGAGTTCCAGTCTGTGTTATTACTAAGACCTAGAAATAAATGAAAGGTTTTCCCATTTCTTCACTGATTTTCAAAGTGTCAAAGCAAGTGGGCATTAGGAGTTTGAGGTCTCTGTTATTTGATGGGTTTGATCCATTGTTCTGCTGCTTTGAATTGCTTTTACCTTTCTGATAATGAGCAGCTTTCTCATGACTGTCACTCACTGCTAAGGCCATCATCCACATTTGCATATAGGTTTCTAACATTTGTCTTATGTCTGAGATTTGGACACCTTTTATCTTGGGAATGAAATATCCATTTAACTTTGAAAATAAACCCCAACCCCTCCAGATTGTGACTGACATTTCTGCATGCTTATGACCTTAGACAGTACCTGAAATACAAATCCTACTGGACCGTTTTGGCTTTTTGCTCAATTTCTCATTGTTTCAAGTGTTGAGGGGTTCCAAGTTGTTTATTGATTTTTTTTAATAGAAAATATTACAGTGGACTTTTCCATGATTTCCAGCACTTTGCTTCTCAGGCTTAGCCACCAAAGGCTTGAGCCATCTAAAACAATCTTCTGAATTTGTGATTTCACGGACTATTTATTTACTCGAGTAGAAGTTCTCAATCTTTGTTTTCAGTTTTATGAGTGGTTAGATATGTACAGACAAGGGAGTAAAATGAGGTCTAAGGCTTGCAGTAAAAAGAAGGTAAGCCAAGAATATGGGCCTGCAGTTTATGAGAAGAGCCTTTTTCTACATACATAAACTTTTATTTAAAACTAACTATTTAGAGAGTAATATTTTTTCTCTGATTTTTGAAAGTTTAATTACAGAAACCCTGGGATTTAGACAACTGTTTTCTCATCAGCATCTTGGTTTTGCTGTGCATTACTGACATTTTTATTAAACCCTACTATACCAGTATTTCATTTTTTTGGCAAGGCGGCAGATGGAATATTTGAACATCTGCCCATCAGCATCATGGAATCACACCTCATTTATTGAGAGAACTTGCTCCATTAATTTGGGCTTGTCCTTTTATACACTGTGCTGGGACTTGATTTAAGTTTTCTATTCATCAAAATTTGCACCACTGAACACTTTTACAGTGCAGCTTTCACTAACCTGGTTTTATAAATGTCACTGTGCTAGGAAATTCATTCATTGCCTTGACTTGGAAAATTAGTTTTGAACACCAGGTGCATATAATGCATACCAAACTGAGTATTGTTATGCAACTTTATTGATTAACTGCTATAGTTACTGAGCAACTACAAGTATAAATGTGGTGTTGAGTATGACTAACATGACTAATGACTTTTTGAGTTTTATGAAACCAGCAAATATTAACTACAGAAGCTAGAATGTGTGGAAAGAGTGAAGAACTGGTTTTGTTTCAACAAGAAACAAGTATGTATACTGCACTGAATAGCTCTGGCTGACTCCTGAATCCCAAGTATGCTCTAGTAACCAGATCTCCTGACTAAAGGTGTGTCTTCTGATCTATTGTGAACCTACATCTTTGGGGAAGAGTGTTTGCTGAAGGACAAATTACTGTAGTGTTTTGAAAGAGAGGATTCTGTGGAGAAGAACGAGAGCAAAAGGTGAGCATTGCAAACTGCCAAGATTCTTGTGACAGTGTATTTGTGTTGAAATGATCAAATAACCTGTTGAAATACTTCTACTTTTCAGCATAAGTGTTTTAGGATTTTGCTGTTTTCCTCAAAATTTTTACTGAACCTGAAATTTTTGTATAAAATTTACTTTAATGTAGGCCGTTTCTACAGCTATGGTAAAAGTCAGATACACGGGAGCACTGAGATGTGGTTACTGCGTGTGACAAAATGCAGAGACTATAGTACTGTGATACACTGGTTGTTGCAGTTGTAATGCACTGGCTGGGCTAAGGAACCAGATTAGTTTCACTATGCAATTCATCTGACATTAATGAAAAGGTGTGTAAAAATGGGTTGCTTGCAGGTACCTTGCGTTCTGTAACTTAAAGGGATCTTGAGTACACAAAGACCTAAGCTGCCAGTTTCTCGAGTGTTAGAGCTGTTGGAAGTAATAAAAATAGGCTGCAAAGACATGCACAGTGCAGGTATCCTAATCCAGGTCCACAAAGCAGAATGAAACCCCAGCTCAGCCCTGCAATGTGTACAGTTTGTAGCTGAATTTACCTACTGTTGTCTGCAAGTCAGCAAGCTCTGAATACCCAGTTCCTGGACAGACTTCTTAGCTGGGGCACAGCTCTGAGTAAGCATCCCTAGATTTCTCACAGGACTGTAATGGCTTGTGTCCATCTGTCTCAGGTGTCTCTGCTCCTTTCTTGCCCACACTCCTTGGTCTGGGGTTAGAGCTGACAGGGCTAGATTAGGTCTCACACATCTTTGGCAGCAGTAAAAATACCTTGTCCTTTGCCTCCCCTTCTTTCTTCACTGTGTGGTGTCCCAGGACTGATGCCCAAACGGACCTCTCATTACTGTTCTATTTCGGTCCCTGGTGTAGATTCTGTGGATAAAAGAGTACAGTGAAAAAACTTTAGCAGAAGCTTGCTAGTTTTGCCACACAGAAGCATCCTTCCGGACCCTTAGCCAAGATCTGGCTTCACAGCAAATAAAATGACCTGCAGTAGAGGCAACAGAATGATTGTGTTTTAATGCACTTTCAGAAAAATAAAGGTCTAAAAAAAAATACTACCTCTGCAAACCTTAAGAAAGTTTGGGGGGATATTAACAATATTCACAAACACTGCTTGCTTTGTTTTATACATTTCTGTGTTCTTTTAGTGCTTTAAAGGGCAGTGAGGAGTGTATTTAAAATATAACCATGGATCCTTCGCTTCTGAATAATGCTGAATATACTTGTCATTAGAGATGAAGTTGTACTTTATGCTGAATGTTTTTCTTTGCTCAGTGGCATCTCTAAAATAGGGAGAGCTAAAATGTTCAGTATGGAAAGTACCAATGATGTTTACTTGTAGACATAAACTGAGATTATATTGCAGGCTTCAAATATAGGACTTTAATAGAAATGTAGGAACTCAGGTAAGTAAGCATTTTAAATTCTAGTTCAAGTTTGGAAAGCAAGCAGGCTATTCCTATGTAGATACAAATAAAAGTAGAATAGAATTAAGGAGTAATAGTAAATTTAGCACGCTGCGTACAGATCTATCATATTTTCCTTAGTAATAATATAATGCTGTGAAGCAAATCCATTTAAAAAGAAGTATAAAAAAAAATTAAAATAACAAATTGTTGCATCAGTATCTTTTTAAATCTTACTGGGTCTCCTCAAAAATTTTCCAGTTTTGGAATATCCTTCTTGCCCCACTCCTTTCAAAATTGTACTTTCCGTTTCTTTTGGACTGTCACACCAGTGGATCAGATTACAAAGCAATTCATGCATTCATCCTCGTCTTATGCAGTAGAGTGCAGGGAAGGAGAAAAAGACATCTTCCACATGTAGATTGTGAAGGTGATTCAAATGCAAAGAGGAAAACGTGGCATCTCGTCTCTTGCTGAGTCTGGTTAAGATCTTACTTTTTTTCAGCCTCAATTAGTGCTCTTGGGTATCATTTAAGGACCATTCCCCATGAAAAGAGCTGGATAGAAACAACTGCAACCACTGCAAAACAGAAGTTGGATTCTGGACTTGATGATATGCTATCCCTTTGAGTGTTGAAGCAACACCTCTAACCCTGCTATTTCATGGACACTCACAGCACAATTGATGCAAATACATGCAAAGTCAGTGCCAGTGGTAGTCCCACACTATTTTCGTAGTCAGGGTTAGTAGGGAGGAGCAGGTGCACAAAGGCATGTATGCTCCCTTCTCATAAGTGAGAATGTGGATGTGATTTTTCTGTCTTCCTGGCATGCGCCTGTTTGAGATGCAGCAGCTGGAAGGCCAGTGCTTAACTGAGAGGCTCAAGCCATAAGCAGGGATCATTGTTCCTCCTCCTTTGTGAACACTGCATGAATTTGCATGATTGCAAGTACCCTTGCTGTGGGGTTAGCACGCTGAGAGATTTTAACGCTTCACTAAAATTAGAACATTAAGTCTGATACTGTTTTGATGCTTTTAAATTATTCTCTTCTGAACTAGTAACATGTAACTCTATCAATCTGTAATTAGAAACGATTTTGAACAAAATCGTTTGAAATTTGCTTTAAATTTTGAAGTAAAATTTGGCTTTCAGAACTTTTCTTTTTCTTATATTTTAGGGACAAAAATCCGCATTAGATTATAGACCTTGTATTCTCTGTGCTCTTACCTTTGTAAAGAGTTCAGCAGGGACTTGTGCCTGACTGAACCATCTTTTTCTAAAGAGTATCTGATCTTGATTACAGCAAAGCAGATGGAGAATGCATACCTGCACTTGGTCGTCTGTTACATTCATTTTTCACAGTGATCATTCGCAGTGATCATTCATTTTTGCTGGTAAAAATACAAGCCCAGTTTAAAATGAGAAATTGTCTGGCTTCAGCTTCTATCTCTTGAATTTTATCCTGTATTTCTCCAATAAATTGCTAAGGTCACTAATCACTTTATATATTTGTGAAAGAAAAAAATGTACTTCCATCTTATGAACAAAGTACTCTTTTAAACCAAGACACTGGTAACCTGTTGCATGTAATGTCACAGAGTTGTAACATCTGTGACTTAACTGGCAAACTAAATCTCTGTGTTGCTGGTGAAACAGTGAAAAAAAAAAATGCCAGCAGATTTGCCAGATTCAATATCAATGACTTGGACATCTCCTTTGTCATCTCTTAAAAGTCAATTGGTTCAAGTTACTTGGACCTGCTGGATCTATAAAGATAGTTGCTTTTATACTGAAAACTTTTCACCCAAACCTGTGAGAGCAGGACAACCTCAAACATCTTTCCAAATACAGTAGCAGTTGTGAAAAAAGCTGGCATCACATTAGCAGTTACACACTCCATCTTCTAATGAGGCTGCATGGCTGCCTTTTGTTCTTTGTTTTTCGTATGATTTTTTAGAAGATTTTTATACTTAATCATGCCATCCATAAGTCCTCTAATTCCTTCAGGTTTCTCTGCCAACTGGAGGTACCTTGAAAATTCTAGCTGATTGATTACTGACCTCTTTTTCCCAATGTGCATTTTTGTTGCACATTTCGCCTTCCCTCCCCACATTTGCTTTTTTATTTTGGTGCTTTGCCACAAAGCCAAGATGGGATTTTTATCCACAAACTGTTCTTTTTCAAACTTGTTGAAAATTAATGTTGTTTTAGCTTTCTAATGAATTCTTTTGATACAACTTCTCTTAAAAATGTCACATTTTTCTGCCTAATCTTTTCTGTCAAAGAATTTTGGCTGAAGTTTTACTTCAGCTTTGGGGAAATTTAAGTAATCCAGTAAAGACCTTTTCTTACTTCTTCTATGTCCTCAAAACAGTGTTAAATATATAAGATTTTTAAAGGTTCTTTTCATAGACACTTCTATCATTTCCCACTCATACATATTAGCACCATAACTTGGGTGTGTTTTCTGAGATTTTATCTGTTTTTTCTCTTGACTTTGACTTTACTTTAAGGGACCCTCATTTAAAGATGTAATTTTTTACTGAATAATGAACAATAACGTGTATTTTAAAGTGTGTATATATCTACACATATGCATAGAAGACAATAAGAAATCCATAATATAATACCGAGTTTGCAAATGGAAGTAATTCTCTGATTTGAAACACAAGATTCTCTGCAGCTGCAGAATTGATTGTCAGCTGCAAGAGCAACCAGAATGGAAATTCATTGTCATTATGGAATCTGAAACAAAAGCACTAAAAACAAATTAACTTCTAAATTTTATTCAAAAAAGCCAAGGAAAATGTTGCAATAAGTTAAACAATCCGTGTGCTGTGGGGTTCAATCATGCCTGCTACTCATTGTTAAACTGGCATAGACCAGCTACAGTGCATGACCTGGGCCAACTCTTTCTCCACTCAGGGTTGCCCCTGCAGTCTATGTACGAACACTTTGAAATATTTTTTGAATATTTTCAAGTAAAACCCTAGAGGGACTTCTATAACATCTTTTGGGAACCTAACACTTGCCATCATTAACATACTTCTTTTTCTTATGTTATTCTCTCTTCCCCATTTCTTTTGCTTCCACCCAACTTACAAAATTTATTCCTTCCCTTAAATATTCATGTCCTAAAGTTCTACACGCTGTGTCTTCATCACACAGATTTATTGATAGCAATTTTCTCAGAAAAACTGAGATTTTTTTAAACTGAAATTTCTGGCTCTGTAGATACATGTTGGCCAATATTGATACAATTTACACCCACCTTTCATTTATTTATTTATTTTTAAACTCAGTTTTGAAGAACTCGGTTATTATTTATCCATTTGTTTGTGTTTCTCGCATTTATGTCAAGTTATAATCTCCAACAGGCAGCACTGATCCCTCTCATTATTTATTGTTTTGATGCAGAGAGCAATTAAATATAATTAACTGGCTGATTATCATTTGCTGGTAGAATTTGCTAAGAATGCATATGCTCCTGCAGGGAGTTGCTTGCTATTTCCTGCACCACTGATCTGATGCTGTTTGGAGAGAACCTCTTTTTCCCCTCTCTATTTACTGCTTCACTGATCTGGGGAAGGAAGAAAGTGTATGAAAATAAGTATGCCCTAGCCTGTGAATAGCTATCTCATGGAGGGCTAAGGGACAGAGTTTCACATTGGCTTTGTTGCAGTGCTGAGATGCAGAAGCACTAAAATATTCGTAATTGGACCATTAAAAAAAGGTAATGATGCTAGATTTTTCACTGCCCATGTGATGCTGGGGAACTCACTTAAGCCGAAAGGTTTTGGGCTATTTTTGATTTATTTTCCAAGATGTCTTTTCAGAGATGAGATTCTATGTCAGTAAAACATTCTTTGTGTGTAGAACTGATAAATTTCCTGTATTAGGAAAGAAAGTCATCGTTTTTCACAAAGCCAGTCTGGTTAACAGGCCACTAAACATTTACTTAAGCCTTAAGATATTCTATGCATGAATTTAAGTGATGGTTAGACGGGAAATAGGTATTCTGTGCTGTGGTTCTGTAATTGCCACTATTAAATTGATCCCTCAAAACTGAAGTTAATATACTGTTGTTTGCTATCACACAAGGTCGTAATTTGAGAGGCTGATCTTGAGATATTCAGCAGCTTATCTCCTCTGAAGGTAAAATTCCTTTCATTAACTTGCCACTTGGTCCTCCCTGTTGGAATTCATACCTGGGTCCCATTTAACAGTTAATGCTTTGCCTTATTATTCAAGTGTTATAAAGCATTTTCTGTGCAGTTAAGCTGTGTCTTGATACAAAAAGAAGTACTTTTTAGCCAAATTTCGTTTAGATAAGTAATGAATTACTTTTTACTGAATTACAGAAATGCTTTCAGTTAACTTTTGTTTACATTTAGGACTTTGAAGAACTGTTGTTCTACCATGTTTTTGCTTGTTAGATGGGCATTTCCAGTAAGCAATAAACCGTTTCCTCCCCATGTGTTAGAAACCCATTCACCTCTCTTAGTGCACTGCTTCAGTGAGGTTTCTCTGATTGATTCTCACATTCATGTAATGCAACCTTGCCTGTAAAATATTTTTCCCATCTTTACTTTTGAAAATGTCTGACCACTTTCTTACAAACTTTAAGGACTTTTTAAACTTCTGTGTTTCTGTTCCTTTGTATTGAACAATGTTATTTAAAAATCTCTTCAGACACGCTGGCAAGCACCGCACTTAGATGGAAAGAGCTTTGAGATGACTGTGCAAATGTTAGCTGATTATGTCTGCTGTCATTCTGTGAGATAGGCTAGTTTTATCATCTGCATTTGCACAGATGGGAAATTCAGACGGAGATTTTCAAGTCATTTGCCCTCAACCAAGCCAGATGAAACAGTCCCAGAGCTGAAAATGGAGCCTGGGAATTGTTGTCTCCCACAACCCAGAGCAATTCACCTAGGTTTTGGACGCTACTGACTCTGAATAAATATATCTCTTGAAAGTGCAGCAGCTTCATACAAAATATTCTGTATTTCTGGTGACAGCAACAGATATCCTGGAAAGAACTTGAGATGCACTTATCCTCATGCTGTAAGGGAAAGCTATGATAACCCAAATTGCTGTGTAACATAGCCTATGCATTTCACCCAAATTATGCATGGCCCCCAAACACGGAAGCTGAGTCACAGTTCAAAATGGACATTTTTTTGCATAGAGGTTTTATGGGATTATTTACAATCCTCTCTCTGTCGTATTTATGTCAATAGACAAATAAACACACACTTAGTACTTTTTTTTAAGGAAAAGTTACTGAAAGGAATTTTCTTGCTACTTTTTTTTCTGTTGTTTTAGTAACTATAGGTACACAACATTATATCTGTATATTATATGTAGTCAGTGTATATATGTAAAGAATTGTAATAGTCGTTAATTCATGTTACAGATGTGAGAGCAGGGAAGCACCACGTCAGTATAAGAAGAGAAGGCTCAGGGCCTCATATCAGAATTCCAGTACTTAAAGGGTGGCTTCAAAGAGGAGGGAGGCTCTCTCTCCACAAGGAGCCACACAGAGGACAGGTGGTAGTGACTATGAGTTGTACTGGGAGAGATTTCATCTTGATACAAGAAAGATATTTTTACAGTGAGAGCAACCATTCACTGGAGCAACTTCCCCAGAGATGTGGTAGAGACACCATCAGCAGAGGTTTCCAGAATGCCATTAGAGAGGGTGCTGGATAATCTCATCTAGACTCCCATGAACGGGATCTTTAGAGGTCCCTTCAAACCTGGGTCATTCTGGATAAAGAATCAAAATTTCGTGGGGAAGTGTACCAGGGCAGAAAGGCTGAGTTTTACCACGTTTATTGCCCAGACACAATATTTAAATGGCCCATATGTGCTAGTCAGCTCTTGTTGAGTTCCTTCAGATACATTTTCAGCAGCATTTCACAGAAAGTCACTTAAAGTCTTCTATTCATCAAAAAGTTAACAGTTAGAACTAAGTTTTTACATGTGCTAAAACCTCTATACTAAAAGATTAACTAGTGTTTTGGTATATTTTGCCCAGACAAATTGTGGATGCCCCATCTCTGGCAATGTTTAGAGGCCTGGCTGGATGGGGCCTTGAGAAACTTGGTTTCTCACAGGTTAAGTGGGAGGCGTCCCTGCTCATGGCAGAGAGGTTGAAACTAGACAATCTTTAAAGTCACTTCCAAACCAAACGATTCTATGATTCTATGTTTTCTAGTGGTTCCACTCTATTCCTCAAGATTAACTTGGATCAGACAATGATCTAAATCAAAATCAAGGCTAGAATTTAAAATTTTTGAATTAACGTGCCTGGAGCAGAATTGCATCAGAAAAATACCAAGAGCAGATGTGATATGCATAGAGTCCACTTGGAAGGTTGTCAGTTTTTCATCTGTGGTTGTTTTATTTTGCAGGGCTTTCTAGATCTGAATTCCCAGATCTCTCTGACAGGCTGTGAGAAGCCAAATCTGATCTGGGTGGTTTCATACAGAACTTGAAGGTTACTTGTTCACCAGTTCCATGAAACTGCTCAATTATTGTCTTTGTAGCCAACCTACACAAAGTATCTGCCAATGCAACTGCTATTTTAGACATATAGCCAGCTAAAACTAATGCTTTTCTCTATTTATTTTTTCCAGCTGGCATCTCTGTTATTCTTTTATCAGTTTTTGCTGCTTCACATTGTCCGTTGTTCTGACTGTATCTAACTCTCTGTAACTCCCCCATACGAATAGTGTGGCAAAAGAGGTAGGCAGAAGTACATCTATTATCTCTAAGATGATAAGTCAACTGTCCACTTGCTGACCTTGAAAATATTTAATTTGTCATTTTTTTCCTGATATCATCCTGATATTTATCTTGGGAGGTGTATTCATACTTTGTAATGAAAAATACACTTTCAGTTTAAGCAATTGACGAAAGCGGGTTGTTCTCATTACTTTAGGGGATTAATCAAATTCAAGTTTGAGATATCCCTGTCAATGCCTTCGTGAGGGATCTGCTATTCTAAGGGGAAATATTTGGTAAACCTGTAATTTAGAGTCCTCTGGTTTCTTAGAGTTACAATTATAAAAGACACACAAAGGCCATGTTCCGTACATTTAAACACTCCTAATCTGCTTATAAATGTAATTTTGGACATCTTTAGACGGACTAGCTCCATGGGCAACAATTTAATAAAATTTTACCCATTTGTTGTGGTTTAACCCCAGCCAGCAGCCAAGCCCCACACGGCTGCTCACTCACTCCCCCAGCATGACTGGGGAGAGAATCGGAACGACAAAAGCTGGAAAACTCGTGGGTTGAGATAAAGACAGTTAAATAGGGAAAGCAAAAGCCATGCACACAAGCAAAGCACAACAAGGAATTAATTCACTGCCTCCCATGGGCAGGCAGGTGTTCAGCCATCTCCAGGAGAGCAGGGTCCCATCACATGTAACAGTGAGTTGGGAAGACAAACTCCATCACTCCAAATGTGCCTCCCCTTCCTCCTTCTTCCACCCACTTTATGTTCAGAGCGTAATGCTATATGGTCTGGAATATCCTTTGGTCACTTTGGGTCACCTGTCCCACCTGTGTCTCCTCCCAACCTGCCATGCACCTCCAGCTTCCTTGTCGGTGTGTTGACAGGAAAAGCAGAAAAGGCCTTGGCTTTGTGTAAGCCCTGGTCTCCAATAAAAAAAACAACCCTTTATTATCAATCCTGTGTTCAGCACAAGTCCAAAACACAGTCCCATACCAGCCACCGTGAAGAAAGTTTACTCTGCCCCAGTGAAAATCAACATACCATTTGAATCTTGTTTTGACTGTAAGAATTATTCCTTCTTTCTCTTTGTTATCTTTCATGGCCCTTTTCTTCTTTGATAGATAAGTCGTGAAATCTTAGAGACAGTCTCTGAAAGGGACCTAATGGAAGCCTGGCTCCTGTAGGAGGTACTCAGAGCAGACACATATCTTAACCCAAGAAAAATTTTTCTTCAAAGATTACATGTTGAGATAGGAATGGTTCACATTCTCAGTTCATCAAAATAAGTTTTGAAAAACATTCTTATGCTGTATTACAATGAAATATTGTCATTTATTAATAAAAAGAAAGTCACTCCTACGCAGAATAATATTTTTGTTCCGAGAAGTGTACAGGTTTTATTAAAAATTAAAATTAGAGCTTTCTTGTTTGGAAGTGTCAGGTAAAGTCTTGACAAGCACTCTGAGACTGTACTCCAAAAGATGATTTATTAAATTTGAACTTCAAAGAACCTACAAAAACTTAAAACAGTGTTTTTGAATGAAAAACACATTTTCATGAAATGTTTCCAGACCAGTTATAACCCGTACAGTATTAAACTCTCTGTTTCCTTATGTAGTATAGAGTAATGTAGTAGTCTAATTTTATGATAATGCCTATTAAAGAACAGTAAGAAAGACAATTTGAGAGAAAAAGTGAAAAAGAAAGTGAGGGGGTAGTAGTATAGTCATATTAATCATGCTTACCCTGGGACGAGCTCCCAGGTAGCGATAATTTAGTTGCGATAACCGTGAAAACATATTTTACATCTGCATTAGTAAGTATACATTTGTAAGGCCTCCATTATGTGGAGTATCTGTCAGCCCTGGTGAAATATATTACTATTATCTTTATAACTTACTTTTCACTTATATGTGCATAGTCTTTTATCTAGAAGAACTACATTATTGCAAAAGAATATTCTAACTATATATTTCAATTTTTCACATTTATAAACCAATCTAAATGTAAAGACAGAATATGTAACCCGTATGTGACTCCAAATCTTTCCAGGAAGTATTGCACTTGGAAAAATGACAGATTGTCAGGCCTCAGGTACATTTCATTGGTAGCATTTGAAAATTTCAGATGCTACTCAGTTTTTCACATCTGTCAGACCTGCAACAATTTCTATATATCTCATTCCAATTGCAGCTCTGTCACTTTTGATAATGGGCTTTGAACTTTCAGACATAATCAATCAGAGAATTATTTCAAACCACTGCATTAGCTGCTTTAGTGAAAGGAGTCAGATGTGGCTCTCAGTGCCTTCCACTGGTTAAAAGGATGATCTTTTGAATTAGCCTCCTTCATTGCAATGGAGAATTTTCAGTATCAGAACTGCAGGAGGCAAAATACCATGTGTGAGATAGCTATTTTCATGTGTTGTTTAACTAACAACAATTACACACCTATCACATTTTTTTTTCAACCACCAATCTTCTAGTGGTTTTTAGTACTGTGTAGATGGTGATACCGGTCAGGCAAAATTAAATTCCCCAGCTGACAATGACACTGCAGTCATTTTTCATTCTATGCAGCAAGATGTTACCTGACTACTGAGTGTACTTTTCTTTGTTCTGTGAATGTATTTCTGTCTGCTTCTTTTATGGCTCTGTACATCTGTATGCTTTTACTTCTCTGTATGTTCTCTCTAGACATAAATCCCTTTCTATGCTTTTTCAATATATTTTTTTATGTCAGCACACGCTTATTTCTTAAGGTGATATCTTTGTGAAAAAATAAAATCTTTCTTCTCTCCCGTCTGTGAACACTTGCCAAAATGCACAGTGAATTGCTTACTGCTGTTTTAAAGACAAGATCTCGACTTCACTGTGTGCTTTTTAGCTCTCTGTTCACCATGTTTTCTCCCTGTGTCTACACATGGTGTCTGCAGTTTTCAAGGTATTTTTGGCAGTTAGAATCATAAATGTCAGAATAATCAAGGGTAAACAGTGAAAAGAAATAAAACTTTACTGATTTTTCATCAGATTGGTCAGAAATATATTATCGAGTTCTCTTCATTGCTTGTCACATCTTAATCCATGTCCAAGGGGGAAGCCTTATCAAATCTAAGCATGTCCAAGGTTAAGCAACAAACTTAGAAAAGTTGCAGCCCAGAAGCAGGAAAGAGCATAATTACAAATGTGCTTCATAAAATTAGTGGGAGGCCTTTCTATTCTAACATTATTTATGACCTCTACAAACAACTTACCAAAAGGATTGAGGATGAAGGAGGATGACCTTTTAGGAAAGAACATGTTTCTTGCCTTTAGCCTGTCTGATGATCGCATGGTCTTGATTGAGATAGTTTTCAAGGCTGAAATAAGCAGAAGGTAATCACTAAGTTGAAGGTCACCTATGAGTAATGAACATGATCAACTTCTGATTGCACATGATAAATTAGTTCTGCATAGAACCAAATGTTTTAGAAAGACTGGCTGGAAAGGGAGAGAAGAAGAAAATAGGGAAGAAAAGGTACCTATCAAAAAGGGTTGAGGAGCAATTTCTATTAGTATGTGGCCTCTCCTGCTCTTACAAAAAAAATACTCAAAACTCATAGCAGGAGATCTTCCAGTTTCTAGCAGACATACAGTTAGTTATGATGTATTTTGCAGTGGTTTACAATGGAGTTACATCTTAGGTGATGTAATGTGTCACTGTGCTCTGAAGGTGTATGTTAAGCTGTCAGAGTTATTTTAAGTTCCAGCTAGTGACTAGTGCTTTAAGTGGACTAAAAGCACTCCTTTGCATAGCAGAGCAAGCCAGCTTTTTTGCAAGCATCCATCCATTGGTTCAAACAGGGCCCCTACTTGCCCAGAGCACTGATGGCAGGTGCTTCCAGGGCTATTCTGGACTGGTGTGCAGTCTTTGCTGTTGGATGGACGCTGTGCAGTCCACACTTGTGAATAATGGGGCAAGAACTAACCTACCTTTGCATGCTGTTGATTTCTTACCCAGGAAACAAAAAGCTGTGAGGGAATAAAGACCCCCAGTGTAGTGCCTCATTAGTTTACTTTCCCTTCCCCTCTTGCACAGTGATATCCCACTGATTCCTGGAGTCCCTTTATGTTTGTAGCATTTAGAGCAGGAGTTACATCTCTCTAAACATAACAAACTCCCAACTGGGAAAATAGATGCTCACTTCTCAAACCATCTGTACTCATATGTGAATAGAGATAGATTCAAGAGATTTGTAACATAGTCATGAATGAAAATGGAGAGCAGCTAATTCTGATGTACTAGAGGAAACTGCTGCAGGATTATTACATTTATAAGAAAAATTATCACATTTATAAGAAAAATTATCACATTTATAAGAAAAATTATTACATTTGTGCAGTCTGTATTCAATATTTACAAAGACAATGGAGATGGAAGATTTGATCATCTGGCTGTGGACCAAAAGCACTCCCCCCAGACCTGTGAGGAGGGGTATCTTGAGGACAATAAAAATAAGTCAGAAGCTTGCAGGACGGATTACAGTTAATGGAATTATATGGACATATAAAGTGGGCTCTGTCTACAAACACATTAATAAAAGCCGTAGGAAAGTATGGCAATCAGGGAAAACTGACTGATATTTTTTCAGGTAGTCCAGTTGAAATGAAATTATAAGACTGTTGGGTAAATAATAAAAATCCAGATGCAAAAAAGCCTCTTGACACATGTTTTAGTAAGTAGGCAAGGTTTGCAAGTAACCATGAATCTGTTTGGAGAAGATTAACCAAAAGTGGTCTGTGTGATGGCTGGGGAGCTGGCTGACAGGCAGCACCCAGAGTGGAGGGGTAAGTAGATCGTTTTCAAACTGGCAGCCTGACATATGGGGGGTCTCTCAGCTACCGATATTAAGCCCAACACTGTTCAGTATCTTAATAAGCAATTTGGATGGTGTGATCAAGCGTGTGCTGACAAAGTTCGTCAATGGCCCCAAACTGGATGGGGAAATGGACACTTCAGAAGTGAGAACCACCCTGTGGGAAGACCTGGATAGGCTGGAAGAGTGGGCTAACAAGAACCTTAAGAAGTTCAGCAACGACAAGTGTAAGGTCATGTACCTGGGAATACATAATAAAGGATTATTTATTTGAGAGATCCTGGTAGGCAAGCAGCTCCATATGAGAGAGCACCATGCTGCTGTGGCAAAGAGAACCAAGAGAATTCTGGGGTCCATCAACAACAGCATCACCAGAAGATGATGGTCATCAAAGATGTCATTATCACCTTCTACTCCAGGGTTGTCAGGCCACAGCTCGAATAGTGTGTTCAGTTTTGGTCCCCACTATACAAAAAAACTGTGCACAGGCTGGAAAGAGTCCAGAGAAGGGCCACAAGATGATCTGAAGACTGGGAAGTTGGAAGACAGGCTGAGAGAACTGAGTTTGTTCAGCCTTTAGAAAAAAAGGCTTAGATAAGACATTATCACCATGGTCTTGTATTTAAAGGGTGACTACAAAGAAGGTGGAGACTCCCTCTTCACAAGGAGTCACATAGAAAAGGTGAGGGACAATGGGCACAAGTTACTCCTCGGGAGATTCCAATTGGACACAAGAGAAAACATTTTCACAATGAGTGCAATCGGCCATTGGAATAATCTTCCCACTGGTCGATTCCCCAGTGTTGGACACTTTTAAGATCCAGCAGGACAGGGTGCCAGGCCATCTTGTCAAGACCAAAGAAGGTTGGATCAGATGATCCTTGAGGTCCATTTCAACCTGGTATTCTACGATTCTGTGAAAATAAAAAAAGATCACAGTATTAAAAGTCAAGGACATACAAAAAGTGTCAGGTAGCAATGCAAAAAGCTCTGTGGAATGAGAGACATTCAGAAGGCACTATGTTTATAGACAATAAAAGAATGAGTGAAATAAAGAGCTTTATATTGAAATTCAATTGATTCAGCCTGATTTATATGGTAAGATGTAATTGTGACAGCAAGAATAAAATTATGTGTACAGTTGTTCATAAAGAAACCTTTATACAGGGTTTGTTCCAAGATATATTTGACAATTAATTTTGCATAACATTTTCCATTTTAATTATTGTTTTCCCTTATATTCTGACTGTAGCCTAATGACTTGTAGGCTATTGAAAACCGCAAGGAAGAACAAAAATAAAACCTACAAAGGAGCTTGCTGCATGTCTTTATCTCCAGCAGCTCTGACAACATTTGCATATAATTGTACTTCTGGAAGATACAGAGACTCTTTGGTGGCAGTCTGAAGAGCTGCCTGAAAGATGGTTAATCACCGGTTGTTTTAGAATGACGGGATTAATAGAAGGGAGTTTTTCAGTGATAGCAGAGCCTACCTTTTTTCCTCCTCTTCCAGCACACCAGCAGTTTTTCCCTCTTCCAATTTATCATGGCATTTAGGGCTTTTGATTGGCTGGCTCAGAGTGAACACAGGAGACTGGAGAAGGCAGTGTGGAAGGTGAATTCTGAGAAACAGACCAAGAAAACAGCCATGTATTCCTGCATATCTATGGCTAGCACTGAGGACTGGGACACTCGTAGCAATTTCGGCAGTTCAGCATTGAATTTGCCAGATGTATTCTCTCTTCTGTGTCGGACTTCCCTCTATTTGTTATGTTAGAGTCTAAGAGAGAAAAAAAAACCAAAAAAAAAGAAAGGATTCAGCAATTGTTTCATCCTGCTGCAGTTTAGGTAGGATTTTAAAAATCGACGAAGTCCATTATTAGTCCCAATAAAGTCCTATTTGAGAAACAGCATATGCCAAATCAATTAAAGCCATTAAAAGCACTAAAGACATTTTCAAAACTGGCCTTCGACATGCACCTCACTCAAGGTCAACTGGTCCTGTGATGGCAGCACTTAGAGGTTCACTCTCTTCTGTGCCCTGCAGCTCTTGCTTTGTTTTTAAGCTGCTTTCCAGGAATTAATTCATGCACTGGAGTAAAAGAGAGTGTTCTGCCATGCTTTTTCACATCTATTGCTAACTGTGCTTGATTTGTCCTTCAATGCTTTCTTAATGGCATCTGTAGGTTTGACTTTGTGGGAATTGGGTTGTGGGTCTAAATAGATCAGCTCTGTCTGTAATAAATTTACAGTATCTCAAAAGAATTAATGACTAGAAATTGATGTCAATGGCATATTTTTCTGATAAGAATATTGATTTCACTCTGCTTTAATGATAAGGCTACCAAAATTTCAAAGCCCAAGGAAACTGCAACCTATAAATCTGTCTGTTATAGATGTGTGTATAATATGCAAGTTCTTTGTGCTTCAGATTCCAAGATTAAAATTAAAAGTTCCATCCTTTATGGCATTTATCTTATTGTAAACCACAGATTTATTTGATCTTTATGACTCTTTGTACAGGATAAGGCAACAACAGCATTTAACATATGGCATGAAAAGTTATGATTGAAAATTACAGTGCATAAATACTTCAAATCAAGAAGTGAAAACTTCTAGCACAGTAAAAGGTACATAGTACAAAAAATATAGATATGTAAGTAATGCTGCAAATTAAACAGTGATGGTGGACTAACTTTATGTTTTCTTGTGAATAACAATATGGACTGAAAGCCACACATTAGCCCAAACCGATGAATTTAACAGACCGAACAAAAAGATAAGAAGGGCAATGTTTACAGAGATATCTCAATGTATGATCCAGCTGAACAGAGCATGACTTTGTAGAGCATTTATAATTTCACCAAAAATCCTTCTACTTTATTTTGAAGGAAGAGGAAAAAATTGTTTTCTGGGATAATTCTTTAAAAAGGAAATTATCTCCATGTCTGTAACAGGAGATGTTATAAATTTGGTCTAGAATCAAGACATACATACCTTCAGCCTCTTTGCTTTGTGTTCTGCCTATGTAATCCAGCCATAAACACCTGGGGAGGCCTAAGGGATGCCCTACCACTTGTGAAATAAAATCCCAGCTTGTTGCATGTGGATCAGGTTGAGGTCATGCAGACGGTGTAGAGGGAAAGATATAGTTGAATGACTTCTTTATTTGATTTGAGACATGCTTGTGGGTACCTTCTGGGTGAAAAATATCTTTTCTGATTTCATTATTTCCTTTCTCCCACGAATTTCCTTTTGCAGGTAATCAACTTGTGGCCCCCTCAAAGGGTCTTTTAAATATTCAAGAAGTGTTATCCTGACAGTTACAGTAAAACAGAAAGAGGGAGAATTTAAACACGTTTCTAATACTACTTCATCTCACTTACTATTTTCTCTTTATGCAGCCAGATATCCACATATGTCGAACCTTGATTCACTATGGTCATATCAGCTGAAATTAAATGACAATTAATATTTATAGGGAGATCTATAACTTCATGATTTATCATCATGGAAAAGTATTATGGCAATTCCATGATTTCCTGTAGTAAAGCAACACCTGTCTTTTGTTTTGGTAAGTCCAAGAAGTTTGTTCTATCTGTTCTGTTGACCAGCTCATATAAAGTTGGGTTTTAATCAGCAGAACACACTTAACACCACCAAGACACATTAGGATTAAACAACAGTTTAATAATATTTCTTGAGTCTGAGGTATTTGTTTAATCAAAATTCCAACTAAAATGTGTAAGGTTCAATGAATAGCTTCAATGAGCACAAGCAAATAACTCATTTGTAAGACCATGCCCTGCTTGCCAAAAGCTGGGAGCCTAAAACTGCAAAAAAGTCAAATAGTTCGGTAAGGAATAACATGAGCTCTCTGTCACCTCTGGACTACTCTGCCTTATGGTAGTGTGCCTATACCTTCCCAGATCTAATGGTGGGCCTATGAGAACCCAATAAAGCCCAAGAAGTCAAAGTGCAAGATGCCGCACCTGGGTCAGGCCAGTCTCAAACAAGGATACAGGCTGGGAGAAGAACTCACTGCGAGCAGTTCTGAGGAGAAATATTTTGGGGTTCTGGTGGATGAAAAGCTGGCAATGTGCACTTGCAGCCCATAAAGTCAAATGAATCCTGGCCTGCATCGAAAGCAGTGTGACCAACAGAGTGAGGGAGGTCACTCTCCCCCTCTGTTCTGCTCTCTGGTGAGACCCCAGAGGGAGTCCTGCATCCAGACATGGAGTCCCCAACATAAGAAGGATGTAGACCTCTTGGAAAGAGTCCAGAGAGTGCAACAAAGATTATCATAGGGCTGAAACACCTCTCTTATGAATATAGGCTGAGAGAGCTGGAGTTGTTCAACATGGAGAAGACTCTGGCAAAAGCTCTTGACAGCATTCCAGTACTTAAAGGGGGCTTATAAAAAGAGGGACAGTGACTTTTATCAAGAGCAGATAGTGACAGGACAAAGAGGAATACTTTTAAACTAAAAGAGGAGAGATTTTGGTTAGGTGTTAGAAAGATATTCTTTGCTGTATTGGTCGTGAGACACTGGAACAGGTTGCCCAGAGAAGTTGAGGATGCCCCGTCTCTGGAAGTGTTCAAGACCAGGCTGGATAGGGCCCTGAACAAGCTGAATTTAGTGGGTGGCAGTCCTCCCATGGCAGAGGGGTTGGAAGTAGATGATCTTTAAGGTCTCTTTCAACCCAAACCATTCTATGATTATATAACTCTATAATAATAAGTTCATGATTAATTCAATGAAAAAGAGGCTTCCACTGTTATGAAATGTGTAAATTGTTTAAAAAGCATACTTGAGTTGCTAAAGCTAATTTACATTAAAACAAGACTGACAAATTTGATCAGATGCCTCAGTATTTTTCCTTCAGTTTCCACTGGTACTAGATAGAGTCATAAATAATATATAATTATTAAAATATGCTGTCGAGAGCTTTCAGGAGAGTAGACCACCAAAGATTTAAATATGCACATCTGCCAGTTTATTTTGGTTTAGGGTGTATAAATAACGGTGCATAAATGTGCAAAGGGATATAACATGAGTAAATGAAAAGAAGGATTCTCATCGGTAAAGCCGCCTCCTTTGATCCTGCAGTGTTCTGTGCATATCCTGTGGGCTGTATATATCAGTCTTGCATAGGCATCTCATGTGGAATCATACCAAATGAGGCTTTCAGAGGGAAAAGCTTTTACCAGAGAAGAAAATTCCACAACATATTGTTATTCTGCAATGAATATTTTTTCAGCTATCTGCATTGTTGAATGAGCACACTTTATTAGGGATATTATAATATTAATATCTATGAAAACCAACACCTAACTAAAACTGGAAACTTCTTTTTATGCTTATCTCATAATTTTCATCTAAGGGAATACTCAGGATTGCATCATGCTGGTAACTAAATCTAATAGGGGTGCTAGCAGTGGCTGACTTTGGGGTAGGCAAATGTCAAAGGTATTGAAAGCAGTAGAATGAATTACTTGTTTCTTGTGTGATACTTAGAGACAACTAAAACAGAAAAATACTTATTACAAATCAGAGAAAAGTAGTTTCATTTGTGCACATTTAAGGATGGACTTGTAAATAGTGATAAAATACTGTTCACACAATCCTAATTTTACTGCAGGTATGAGTAATGAGTAAAGCTCAAATGCAGTTAATTGGTTTGGTTTAGTTTGGTTTGGTTTGGTTTGGTTTGGTTTGGTTTGGTTTGGTTTGGTTTGGTTTGGTTTAGTTTGCTTTAACAATGAAACATGTAAGTTCTGATATTTGGCTAATTCAGTGTTCAGATTTTCTATTGAAGAGGGAGATGACGCACTATGCAGTTCGAATTTGGATGCTGTTGTTCTCCTGTTGCACATTTTTAGCCTCCTCCTTAGGTCATCCTTCTCCTTCCATAGCTATCAGGAGTTAAGACAAACCTGTGTGAATACTTGTAGCTGAGTAGAGATGATTGAAGGTCAGATTAGCTTGGGGGGAGCAGAGAGATATGCAGCAACTGAATAAACAGCTTCTGTTAAATATTTTTTCTAATTTTATTTTTAGTGTTTTCAATACTAAATAAAAGTTGCCCAATTAAATTAGTAAATGGGCTTAGTGGAAAACAACGTCTACTTCTATGAGTTATATCTATGCTGTTTAGAGCTTTACGAGGAAAGGTATTTCTGTGCTGGGTGCTGCAGCGTGGGAGGAAATGCCTAAGCTTGCTTGGGTCTAGTTAGGGTGATGTCAGAAGCTGACCAGCCACAGCAGCTCACAGCTCGGTGAAAGTGCTTTCAAACTTCACAAATCTGACTATATAAATGTTTCCCAGGTCTTGATCAGAATATATCTTTACATTGTAAGAAAAAAATATGAAAGTACTGCAGATATTGCAAGGGTAGGTGGAGACCATCTTCATCAGAAACATAGGTTGATCTATGTTAGCTAGTGCCAGATTTTGAGGACACCGTAGCAGCCAGTGTAAAATACCTCAGTTAAAGCAAAGGTCTCAGAGAGTCAAAAATGGCAAAAGAGTTGAGGTAATAAAGGAAATCTGTGAAGGCCTTTATTTTAAAAATGTCGCTTTTCCATCCTCTGTAGCTGCCAACATTTTTACAGGGAATCTTCTCATTTCCCTTTTACCATTTCAAAGTGTTTTAATGATGGCAATGGCTATTCCTTTTGGAGGAAAACAAAAAAGATTCATTTTAGAGGTCAAGAAGAGTCTCTTGTTTTTACATTTGACTAACCATAACAGGACTCCATTTTCCCAAAGAAAGAAGGCAAGTGTAAAAACAATTTTAGAAGGAAGCTAAAACAATGAAAAACCAGTTTCTACCTTTCACAGTGACTTTTTCCAATCTTGTTGTTAAGGTGTCACAGGTACAAAGCATGACTTTTTCATTCAGTCTGAAATGGGGCCAACCTTGGTGCTCAGCAAAGTTATTTAAGCTGTTGTCTTCTTTTGGCACATGTTTTTGACAGGAAAGCTGCAGGAGATACAATACCAGTCAGTTCAATCAAATCTCTATTAAAGTGCAGGGGAAACTGAAGGCCGAGACAAGAAGGTATGGCAAGACAGTCAGAAAGTCAGTGTCAGGGAGAAAAGGCTCCAGATTTACTTGCTTAGCAGAGGATTTAGTCAAAACCTGGACTGGTGGTGAGGTCAGTTAAGCCTGACTCCTTTGTCTCATCTGCCCAGACCATCACGAGAGTAATAAAAGTTCACCAATATTACAGTGGCTTCTGAGGTCTCAGAGGAAGTTTGCTGACAGCTGTCGTAGAGGAACCAGTTCCTTTCAGCTCCTTTCTGGTAACAGTGTAGGAGTATTATATCTCCTTCTTGCTGGCTGGTTAAACAAAGGAGCCTATCAAGTAGTTGTGTATGGAGTCACACATTTTCTTTGTGGTTTTTTTTCCATTAGACTAAAATGACATCCCTTTGCACTCTTTGCTCATGAGTTTAACTGGAAAATATCTTACAAAATTTCTTCTCGATATAGTTATGAGATTTTGGAGCATATTTACTGGTTTCCAAACCCTGAGGGAATGTAAAGCTAATCTGATTAGCTAAAGAAAAGTGTTTGCACCTTGGCACATACTGGGGTGTCACGAAGCATTCTATTAGTGTTCTCTGAAGCTAGAGAAGGAGATTTTATAATTTTAATTCTAAATAAAAATTACCTTAGCAAAACTCAAATGAACAGAAAATGGTATACTAAAGGATTACAAGCAGACAGCTAGATCAGAACCTTAAATTAATTTAACAAAACTCAGTAAGATGAATTAAGAGGACTATCAACATCAGATAAACGTAAAAAAATGTAGTTTTGTAATGCCTTTCATGGTATACTCTTTAATATGTGATAACCATACTGGAAATTCATTAGTATGCAGAAAACCAAGAGAAGCATATGGAAATACATCCTTCAAAGGACTAGCACACAATAAATTTCACAAAAGGCATAAAATATCTTTAGGATGAATGATCACTATGAAAGTTATGTGCACTAAAATTGTAGGAGTGGTATTCACTCATTAGTTGTATGAAGCCATTAACTGCACAAAATGATTCTATTTTGCATAACCATTTGTCATATAAAATCATTAGCTCCCTCCCAAAATTGTTAGAAATGTGAAATGATTTTTCAAAAAAACCCATTAGTTACAGAGTATTACACTATAAAAATCAGTGGCATATTACTTCATCATTTTCTGCATAAAAATGTCTCTGTTATGCAAAATCATTTATGTTGATAAATAACTTTTTAAGTAGCCTTATTGTTCGATACTCAGGCTGTTAGCTGTTCAGTTTCAATAGTAATTTTTATGGCCAAGACATTTATTAGTTATGAAAATCTCTGAAATGAACTAGAACAAACATTACTTTCTACCCTGCTAAAATTGACAGTTTTAAAAAGCAATCTTGTTCGCCATAAATGTGCTCTTAGAGTTTTAAATAGTGGCAGCTGTTCCCATTTATTTACCATAATTTTGTCGCTGTTTGAATTCTATTCACTACGGCTCTCAGGTTCTCATTCTCGCATTCTAAGCTACATTCAAGGAGAAGCTTTCATAGCAGTGTTTTTGATCATATCACAGATAGTTTTATACAGTTGTAGTAGGAAGAGTAATTTACACATCAAAATGGAAGACATTGTCCTGCTTTCTTGCACAGTAGTCAGAAACCTTTTAAGCGCATCAGGATCAATTTATTTCTGGAGGTGAAATATTTGAGAATTCGAGCTTGTGCTTTAGCAGTAAGGTGTCCCTGTGAGAGCCACACGAAGATGTCCAGTGCTGGGGAGGAACACCCACGGATTTCTAACTCCTAAGACCTCTGTTGAGGAAAGGAGCCTTCTCAAGCAATGTTTGCTAAAGGCCAGTTACTTTTACTGTTGAATTAACCAGTTATAACTTCAAACATCATCGTGTGCAGTTCTATAGAAGCAAGAAAACAATTTTTCTTCCAAAGAGTCCTTAGGCTAACACTTTCCTGCTGTTGCCAACCTATGTATAAGGGGCAAGAGAGAAACAGGTAACATAATGTATACTGACTTCTCTGTTACAGAAGTAATTCATGTCTTGTCAAAAACACTGACATTCCTTGGATATCACTTGTGGTGTGTTTTACTCTTGTCAGAAACTTGGCAGCCACCCAGCTGCTTGTTCACTCCCTTCTCCAGTGGGGTGTGGAAGAAAATCAGTCAACCAAAAGGGAGAAACAACTCACAGGTTGAGATAAAGACAGTTTAATTAATGAAAGAAAGACAGGAGAAAAGTGATGAAAAGGCAATCTTTTATCATGCCCCACAAGCAAGACCAATGCCCAGATGGTGTCTGAGGAATGACTACTTTGCACAAGCCACATCCACAGCTGCAGTTGCTGAGCATAACGTTACATGGTAGTGAGTGACCCCCTTGGTCAGTTTGGCTCAGGTGTTCTGGCTTCTGGTTGACCCTTCTCGAGCTCTTGTCCACTTCCGGTCTAGTCACTGAGGGGTCGGAGTAACAAACTGGGTCAGAGAAAGACTTGTCCTTGTGTAAGCACTGTTCAGCAACTGCTGAAATATTGGTATGTCATCAGCTCTTTTATTCACGAGTCCAAAACACAGCAACAAATGAGTTGCTATGGAATAAGCTAACTCCATCCCAGCCAGACAGAGTATATCACTACATCAGCTATCTAGCAAAACTGTATTTAAAGAGACAGCACACAAACCAACAAAGAAAGAAAACACTCATCAAACCCAGAAAAATCTGCCCCAAAACCCCATCCCCAAAGCTATGTTGCAGTATTTTCAGGAGGCATGGCCATTGACTCAGTAATATATTTGATTCATGTAATGGTAAAAATGAAGAGCTTAAGAGAGTGGTTTGCTCCATATCATTTGATGTAGGCTTTAAAATAGAAAATAGTCATGTCAGCTGAAAGTCAGTCTTCCAGAAATTTTTAAAGTGAATACAGAAGTACTGGTAGTCTGCTCTAGGTGGGTAACTTCTGATTAAGGCCTAGGATGTGGATTTGCTTTAGTTTCTAAGGTTAAGAAAGCAGGAATTTAATTGGAGTGATGAACTAAAGTGATTATTAAGCTGATCAGAAGAACATTTTCTTTAAAAAGCTAATATATGTTATAATAGTATACGTTCTCTTCCATCTCTGTTTCTGTCAACAAATTTGTGATTCTATTTAGGTCTTGATTCTGTATCCATTCTCTGGGATTTCTGGACTAATGGAATTAGTCTCAAGAGCCAAAATGATGATAGAATATCACTTCATTGAGATCACCTATCTACACGAAAGTGGAGCAGAGATGGCCTCTAGTCCTTCGTACCTGTCTCTTTAGGTATCTTTTCACTTCTGCAAGCTCTTTTGTGAGTGATTCTGTCCTAAGTCCCCAGCCCTGAATTGCTGATTCGATGGACAATCCACCCATGTATTGTGAAGGCACTGAGTTACTTGTCACAGCACGACTGCGGTCTTCCCAGCTGTGCAAATTCTTGGTAACAAAAAAAAATCTCACCCTGAAAAGCAATCCCAAGGCAAAGCTTTCCTCTTGTGATAGCAACTAACTGGGACTTCAGGTTTTTTTTTTATTACTACAATTATTTCTGGTATAAGAAGGATTTCAGTCACATACAGATATATGCAACCCTGCTTACACAATTGCTTCAGAAAGTGAAGAGGAAAAAACATGGGAGAGAGCAAGAGAGTGAGAGAGAAGGAGATGGAAAGCATGAGAGTAGGCAGGCAGTTCCTCAGAGGCTGTCAACAATTCATCCTGAACAAGTATATGACTCTGGTGTGCAGAGCAGCTGAGCAACTCAAAGTAGAAAGCATAAAAATCAATATGCCTTCCCCAAGTTTTTAGAAGTACTGCAGTTATCCTCCTCTATGTAGCAAACAGGAACCGCATTTTTCAGTAAGAAACCTGTAATACAAAAAAAACCAGGTTCCCTTATTTCTGAGCTTGGAAAAATCTCCTGCTTTTTAAACTTGCGTGGTATGTGTCTAGCCAAACTCCTGGCTCTTGGAATAAGCAGATATGTTACTACATTCTCCAGGTGTAGTCACCTTGGTTTTGGTCTTGGTGATATATTTTACAATTTTTATTGCCTCTTTCAGCCTCATTCCAGAGCTCTACATCTTTAAAGAGTCTTTCAAGTGACACTAATAATTGCAGTTTTGCTCCTCCAGCTGTCATCTATACTGCTTACAATCTAGCCCCAATTAAATGATTTTC
Organism: Cnemophilus loriae; assembly: GCA_013397755.1. Lineage (NCBI taxonomy): Eukaryota > Metazoa > Chordata > Aves > Passeriformes > Corvidae > Cnemophilus > Cnemophilus loriae. Next base: position 2,465,327 of record VZTF01007679.1, read on the forward strand.
CACACTTAAAACCTGAAACTAATATTATAAATGTAATTTGAGCTCTATTAGGTCTTCAGCCTTCCTGAATACTTGCAGTCTGTAACTTCAGGTTATAATTTATATAGTTTCTGAGAGGCCCTAATGATGTCCATGAAGACAGAAAACACTTTGAAAGAATACCTGAAAAAAGTTCCTCAGAACTACCAAATTATAAATAGTACAGAACAATCTTAATTGTGATTTCATAAAGAAAACAGGGTTACAAAAGATCTCAAAAGGACTTTGCAATCCATTCACTACTATTGCTGATAGATGTTTGTTTACATTTTTCCTAACACAAAAAGTTTCTTCACAGAAAGTGTTGCAAAGCGTTGGAACAGGATGACCAGGGAAGTGCTTCAGTTGCAATCCCTGGAGGTATTTGAAAGAGGTGTAGATGTGGCACCTGGGGACATGGTTTAGTGGTGCACGTGGCAGTGTTAGGTTAATGACCTGACTTGGAGGTATTAGAGGACTTTTCCTAAATCATTCTATGATTGTATGGTTATAACAGCCTCTCTTCCTTTCTGATGATTATCCTATAACATTCTTCAAACATTTTCCCAGTGTTTGAATCTTTAACATTACTAAAGTCCCTCTTTTTGTGCAATTTAAGCTTGTCATTTCCTGCCTTGTCATAAATGATTCATAGTCTCTCTGTGTTCTTACCCTTTTGTAGTACAAAGTAACTGTCCCACGTGGGTCTCTGGAGCAGGGGAACAACAATTACAGATTTTGGAAGTTCACATTTCAATTAGTTCTCGCTATTTTTCCCTCTTCACATTTTCTGATGCTTATCACATAGCAATTGCAACTGAACTAGATAAGGCTGCTTGCAGTGGAGTGGCTGCTCTAAGTTGACCCTCCTTTGAAGGACAGATTGAAGTTGGAAGTGCTATCCAAAATTATTCCTTATTTTTTATTGGAGCAGCCCATCCCCGACATATATGGCAGCCACGAGTCAAATTCAAATGTCTTGCTACAAAACACAAGAGTACTGAAGTTTTTCAGAGTATTTATGTCTTTGTGTCATGAACAAACTATTATCTGGGGTTTTTTGCCTTTAAAAGACTCTCTCTAAACAGATACATATATACTGTTTAAAAAGAAGAAACGGAAAACAAAACATTCTAATTTCAATCTTAGACAGGTACTCAGCACGGAAATTTCAGCTCAAATTCTCACAGGCTGAGAAAATTACAAGCAGCTGAATACTGGTGCCTATAAAGAAAAAGTGGTGTACAAATTAAGTAATAAATAACAAGCCCCCACCACTATTATGAACGCATTATTTTAATGAAAAAAGTTTTTCCAGATCAAAAGAAAACCAAATATCTGTCCTCCTCTTCCAAACAATGAAATAATCAGAACGTGTAACATATTTTAAATGCATTCTTCCACGTCACGTGCAGGTTATCAGCTGAGTCCTGCATTATTCCCAGTATCTTATATTGAAGTTAATGATTGCCTAATGTTGCTATGGTTCAATGCCCTGGCATCATATCTATGTGTGTGGTAGAAGCAGTGATAAACAAGTTATATTTTTATTGTCCTACGTGTCAATGTGCTACGCGTATATTTTAAGGTGGAAGAGGGTTCTGCAATGAGTCTGGAGTGAAAAACTTGGCTCTGCAAGGTTTCCCATCCCACCCAGAGAAGAGGCCCATCAATTGCATCTGATAGAATTAAGTGTCAATAGCTCGTTGCTTATATATTGTTAATATCCTAAGAGTTATATTTAAAAATAAATGCCAATAACTTTGCAGTCATTTTTATTTTGGGAACTGGACTGTGATTATAATCAGCCTAGTATGCAATATGACCTTCATTTAAAATGTTCTCATCCTTCAGTAATGCATCGATTGATGATTGATTTAGGTGAAATGCAAATCCTCCCTCAAAATCCAGGTTTTGGTAAATTAACTGTGTTTTCATGGGAAAACCAAACATAGGCCGTTGGGCCAGGATCAGTATATAATTCTGCAATACACTCAGATTTTCTCTAACTGATAGGCTGTAGATATGGTCACGTGCATTACAGGGGTTTTAAGGAATCTGTAGAACATGACTGTATGTGTGTTCTACAAATTTTTCTACAGCCTTTCTCTGGTTAAACTTTAGCTTTTTATTCCATCTATCCTGGATCTATAATGCACAAACCTAGAAAACTGAAACTATTCTTTCATATGTCCTAGTGCCATTGATCCACAAAGTACAGAGTCATGAATGGCATCTTTATAATGAAGAAATTTTATCCTTATGGGCTTTAAAGGGATTTCATCCCTTGCTATGGTAGTCTAACATTTGTTTCTTTACGTTAGTTGAGCTAGGTTAATGCCACTAAGCTAGAGATTTGGTTATTAGTATTCATGAGTGGAATGAAAGTTTTTTGCCATACCTTAGGCTTCCATATCAAAGAATAAGTCCAATGACTGTTCTCGTAAGCTGTAATTCTTGTAATTTTTTCCTCTTGCTGAAGTAGATGATGATGAAATCACTGTGAAAAGACATGAGAAGCTCCCTGACTGAAAAATCAAGTTTTCTGGGGCAAGACTATTGGTTATAGGTCCTCAGTTGCAGGTCTCACATAAGTTTCTTGTATTTATGTAATGATGCTGTGTACATTTAGCTTCTAGGAGTCAGTGTCACAGGTTCTTGAGATATTGAGTGCTTTCACTGACATCAGATGCAAAGCATTAAAATAGATTTCCATTCAGTCAAAGTTCATCTCATCGCAAGTTAACATGACACTTTTTGGGTAATGTGGTTTGAAGGTAGTGAAGGTCAATCTGGTAGAGAGCAGAAGTGGTATGTTTGAGAAAGATAAGCAGTACTATCCACGAGACAGACGATTAAAATATTAAGAAAGGGAAGGTCAATGAAGGTTTCAATGATACTCGAAGTTTTGCTTCTTGTTGTATGTGAGAGATGTGCATATTTATGCTTTTTGGCCCAGTTGCACACAGATAGCAATTTAGATGACTTTTTTCAGAATGTGTAGTCTCACTTCAGTGAACAACTTGGACATCATTGTGCTTATACAGGTGGCACTGAAAAGTTTAGAGTTCTTATGGTGGTGTGCTTATAAAAAAAAGTATTTTAGAATGTTAGCATGTTATATACTCAAGCTCTGATCCAGCCTGTAGTCTGATGGGAGGCTGTGATGTCAGTCAGGTTAATTGGATCCTGGGACCTGCTTGGTTACTTTTAAGTCCGAGTGGGTTAAAGACAGTCAATAAAAGGCAAAGGCCGTGAAAGCCTCTTCCACATATTTCAGTTACTTATCTCTGCTTGACTTCTAAAGCAGATCTGTATTTCCCTGATATCTGATTAAGCTTTTTAACTTGCAAACTGTGTCCTGCAAGAGCTGACTATTTGTCTGTAGACGATTCCAGTGTGGCCAAATGCAGATGCTGATATTTGGTTTGGAGATGTGAGCACATTTAACAGCTAGTAGTGTCAACATGCAGTCATGGATAATAGCTCTGCTGTCATGCAAATCAAGGGTTGCCGAATGCCCCACTTTGGCCTATGTGAGTTGGCTGCCAGGAAGACATGGCAATTATCTTAGCAAAGGTTCTTTATACTTAATAAGAAGAGATTTTAGACATTTATTAGAAATTCTTGGATCCAGTGTCCCTGCTCAGCTATTAGGGTTACTTTTGCTCCTAGTGTGAAGCCAGAAGCCCATAGGTAATGTCTTTACATGATTTTTTGGAAAAGTACAACTGCTGCCAGAGACAAAGCTTTAGGGATACATTAGCTCCTGTCAGCCCATCTCAAAGTTTGCAAAATAAATATCCTTGCTCCAGGGCACTAAGGTTTTACAGTATGAACAATATGTTTCATATTTGGAAGTATATACTTGCCTCATATGTGCCTTTAACATACAGTAAATATATATGAGGTCACTGTACATAATTGCAGAAAGAATCTGCGAAACTTGTCTGTACAAGCCAAAAGGATTTTAAGTATAAATATTGATTACTGTGTTTTGTTTACAAGTGCATAGTGTCAGCAATTAGTTTAACACTCCTGATGTAGCCTTTCTCTGTCATAGGATTCTTGATTCATACAGTAAAAACCTGCCACTTCAAGATCTATGAGCTCCATTTGGGACCAGAATGCTGGATAATGATATTTGTTCTTAGTGTTTGTCACTGTTTGTGAGCCTGCTTGAGCAATTTCTCTGGGAATACAAATTATATTGGTTGCACAGTTTGCCAGCAGCATCCTGTGCATGGTAATGATACGCAAAAAAATTAGTAAAAGCACAAACCAAAGATGTACATGGCCCAAGTTATACGACTCCTGTTTGCAAAACACATTCTCTGTATCAGGGCACTAGCAGTCCTATGTGTACCAATCGTGGCATGCGTTTTCTAGCCCTCTCTGTGTAGTGCAAAAACCACTATTTCACTTACAATAAAAAATCTTTTGGATAAAACAGTGTTTTCTTAAAGAAAAACTTCACACAATTTGGGTACAAATACATAATTACATAGAAAGCAATATATTAACGCCTTAACAAATACCTGGTGGGAGGACAATATTTTGCTTGGTAATATTAACAAAGAGAAAATCTGGTACCTAAAAACAATAAAAAAGAAAAATTTAAACGTCGCTGGTTTGTGAACTTCAACAGCACTAAATTTTGGTAATGGAGTATTCATTCCCATAATGGATATATGCAGTGACAAGCCAAGGGCACTGCGGTTAGGTGATGATTCCAGCTTCTTCCAGCTCTTTCTTACTTTATATAATGCCATCTTTCACAAAAGAAGTGTTAAAAACCTGCTGCTGAATGAATTTTCTCGGGAGGATTACAAAAGAATAGCAAGATTCCCATTGGTCTAGACAGCAGTCAATACAATGACAGGATATTGCAACTTGAGTAATTATGATTTTCTTCCATTAAAATATTAATTAAATTCCATTATCCCTGTTCACAACAACATATGCTGACTGTTTAGCTCAGCCTCACTTTTCAAGTCCCTACTAAAGGCATTTTATGTAGCTGGTTTAGACAATTGGCAGAGGTTAGCTTTAAGTGATACAATCTCTGCGGTTAATAATGGTGATCTAAGTGTTTTCATCTGCAGCTTGGACTATGAGGTTCACTTGCAGAAATATTTTTCTAGTTTACTTAGATGCTGTAGCTATGGATAAGCAGGTGGGTATAGTTTATGTCCTCACTCCATTAACAGATTTATCCTGCAAATGTGTGCTGTGCCCATGTTTTATTCCACCTGGCAAGTGAAATTGCAAGAATCAAGGGACTGGTGATGAAAATTATTAGTGACTGGAAATACTTCTGCATGAGGAAATTGAAAAGTTTGGCCCTGCTCCTTAAGAAAACAAATGAGAGCGTATAGAAAGCAATAAATTAAAAGGTGCTTTGCTATTTCTCATGGGGAATTCCCATTATCTCACCAGATTAGCCCACCACACTGTTGGGCTATAGAGGTTAGAGTCTATAGAGGTGATTACAACCAACATTTCTACGAATTAAAGTAGTGAATGTACAGGTTTCCAGTATAATTTCCATGGAAACTGCCTGGTTTTATCCCTGTGCACTTCCATACTCTTTCACTGTAAGGCATGTGTATAGCTAACGAGCATAATAAGAGTGGTTTGCATGTGCAATTTTATACTTGTTTACCTACTGTACTGAATCAGAACTGCCATCAGCTGGACTTTCATAAAGATGTGAATCTGCCATAATCAGGCAGTGGGAATTTTTCTCTACGTATTTTGCAACGTTCACTTGATTACCTTGTACAAAAGAAAGAGTTATAAGATTCTGCTAATCACATGGAAAAGTAATGCAGTCTTTTCATTGCTTCCTGAACCTTGCTTTTTGTGCTTTTCTCTACCATTCTTTCGCTTACATTGACCAAACTTGGAGTGCACTGATGATTCCCACCTGCCTTACTCATCTTTTTTCCATTGGTGGAAAAGGCTCCAGTGGAGATCTTTGCTACTAGTGGTTGATGAAAGGCAAGTTTGGTCGTGGCCGTACCTGGAAACTGTGACTTTCCTGCAGGTCCGGTGGCAAATCTCCATCTAAGAATAAATTTCATTTTATGCTTTGTGGCAGCACAAAATGGGCTGGAGGCAAGGGAGCTCAAAACATATATAATTTCAGATAGAATATATTGGAGTATAATAGTTACATTCACTTAATCATAGAGAATTTTCCAGGTCTTTTTCTATCTTGAATTTTCTATTGAAATTTTGCAGAAGGAATTAGTGTGTTATTAAACACTTTAAATACTTGTTAAATAAAATGTGATCAGATCTTCCCGTAACACATTTCTACAATCCCCATAAATCCAGCTTATCTGTTCCCAAACAGCTGAATGTTCTTGCTGTGTTGCTGTGTCCTCTACTTATTATCTGATAGCTAAGCCTAAAATTTTCCCAATGTCTGAATGGACCATTACTGTAATACCTGTATAGTGTCTGGAAGTGCCCACCTAAGGGGAGCGGCAGGGAAGCACAAGAGGCTGGACACAGGCTGCCAGAAGACAAAGGAGCCCTGGCCAGCTTTCAGCTGTTCCTGTTGACCCTCTCCAGAACTGAGCAGCATGTGAGCCAGTTCCTGGCAGTGTGGATGACTGAAGTTCAATCCCCAGATTAACAAGATGATAAATACATATAAACCTCACTACACATTTTTCATATTTTTCAGCCTGTTGGTGAAACATTTCTTTTTATATTGGGGAAAAAAAAAAAAAAGAGTGAAGGAGGCTACCATGTCTGCTTTGAAATGAAAAACATTTACTAATTAGTTTGGAAACAAAAAACATAGTAAATGTTAAGTTGCAGCTTTATTTCTCTTTTCTGATGAGATGCTAATGACTATTTCCTTCGTTTTTTGATTCCCCTCTTGGAATCTTCTCCCTTTGCCTCATTTCCCTCTTCTGCTCTTCGATTTTTCCTGCCTCCTTCTCTCATCTTTCTATGAATCACGTTCTTTCAGCAGATTAGTGTCAGTTTTTCCTGTCTCTCAGACATTGCTCTTGTAGGTATGATACGGGTATGAAGTCTACAACTGTTCTTGAGTCCTTCCATTCCTTTTAACTAAGCCATATTCATTTTCAGTTTCAAACTCAAACATGCCTAAGGAAAGCAAAAAATTCTAAAAGAAACAAACTTTTAAATGACAGACGCAAACAAATTTGCATTAGTAGAAAACAACTTTGCCCCAGAATAAAAAGCAACAAACCAAGAAAGCAAATACTAATAACAAACAAGTTAATCAAACAGAACAAGGAATGGAAAAATACCTGGAAATAATGATCAGTTTTTGAAGAGCTTTGATCCCTCTGTCTCCATCTGCAGCTTACAACATAACAGTCTTCATGTTTATAAATATGATGCATCAAAGGCAAAACTTTCACCTAGATGTATTGACTTGCTTTTTCAGTGGTCCAAAATGCTGAGATATTCTCTCCTCCACATTGCTCACAACATCCATGGACCTCAAAATTTCTTTCAAATTTTGTGGTGTCTAGGTGCTTTTTTTTAAAAAAAAACTTTTTCCTTAGGATTAAAGCAGCTGCTCGAGAGTTTTTTATGTTTGTTTTGGAATTTACTGGACTGTACTTAAAAAGCTAAGTAAAAAGCTTTAAAGCTGTTCTTAAACATGGGTACTTCAAGAAAAGACATCAATGGTTTTGAAACATTTTACATTATTGAATACGGTATTATTTACAGCAAATTCATGCCTTACAGCAGAAATATATGAGAAAAAAAGCACATGAAATATTTTTATGAAAATAGGTTGAACTCAGAGATCCTGACAGGAATCTCAAATGTAGGATAATAACTGATATTTATGAATTCATTACATATTTAAACATAAATATTGTGTAAGTAGCCATTTATTTTAGGCACTTACCAGTCTGGAATTTTAATAATAATGAATGAATCTGCATACTAAATGTTAACTCTATCTGTGTTGTATTGTCTCAGTAGCCTAAAAATTATTTTTGCCTGCCTTACCAGGCAGGGGAGCATCTCTTAATACCCCACATCCTGTTTCCCTGGTGGAAACATAGCCAAAATGAACAATTTTAAGGTCTGGGTTGAACCTGAAAGATTTTGGATCTGGAGCTTTAGTTCTGCTTGTCATGGAGACCGTAGGTAAACCAGCCCTAATTAGCTGAGCTCTCTCCAAACCCTGCAGAGCAGCAGGATAGCTGCACCAAAAGCTTCTGTTTGGAAGAACAATTTTAAGTTAGTTTAATCTCTGAAAAAGGAATGAAATTTATTAATAACATGATTTTTATTTTATTTCTAATACAATTTACTCATATAATCAGTGTGGAAGCAGTAAGTCTAATATAAAACAAAGACCAGTAACCTGTTATCTTAGGCATTTAGTTTAAGATATAATGACTGCTGTTAGTGGTTTGCAAGCTGAATAAATGGAATAGAATAAGGGAGGCTGAAAGGACCCAAGTATTCCAAGTTTTATTGATGGGAAGTATATAGACATTAAAGTATTTGCCTAAGGACATATTAGGAAAGGATGATTGTTAGTTTAATGAATGCTTTTGCTTTTGTGTAACTCAGTCTCTTTATACTTCAGTCTGCTTTGATCAGTGGATATCAGCATTACTTTTTAAGACATTTGAAAATAGCTCACGCAGGAGATTTTCTGAGAACATCAGACAGGTCTGATGGAGGAATACAAAAGTCCTGGCTTAAAGTGTGTCTCAGTCCACAGTGCTAAAAATAACCTCTTGAGCTTTTTATCTTTTACTAGCTTGAATTATGGCAATCATTAGTATGATGCCTAGGAAGATGATTGGATTTTTTATTCATGTATTTTGGCTCCTTGTCTATCTAAACAATAACTCTTAACAAATATTTCCTACAAAACTTGGTTGGTTCAGCTTGGAGAAAGGGAAAAAGAGGGGAGACCTCATTGCAGTCACAACTTCCTTGTGAGAGGATGAGGAACAGCAAACCCTGACCTCTGCTCCACTATTCCCACTGACAGGATGAGGCAATGGCCTGAAGTTGTGTCAGGGGAGATTTAGGTTGGATATTAGGAAAACGTTCTTCACCCAGAAGGTGTTTGAGTTCTGTAAAGGGCTCCCCAGGGAAGCGGCCTCAGCACCAAGCCTGACAGAGTTCAATAAGTGTGTGGACACCGCTCTCAGGCGTGTGGTGTGACTCTTCGGGCTGTCCTGTGCAGGAGAAAGAGTTGGACTCGATAATTCTGATGGGTCTCTTCCAACTCAGCGTATTCTGTGATTCTATGATTCTGTAATTTCGTGTTCAAGAAGAACTGAGATAAAGTCCTCATGTGTTTCCTTCACGTTTTTTGGCATAGGAGAACATGGTAGGGAAAAGAAGCCAGACCTGCAGCAACCAGGGGTAAGGCAGAGGTGGTTTCTTTGAGGTTTGGCTTCATATGATGTAAAAACACCATGAGGGCATGTATTGGCCTGTCCCAGCAAGGAGCTCATGAGTTTACCTTCTCCCTGGGAATCTGTGCCTCACTCTGACAGTCTTCACACTGTCCCATGCTGCCCATGGAATATGATGTGTGTTTCTTTTGCAGATTCTACTAAAGCTGCTCTTCTTTTCCTCCCATCACCTCTTCTCCATTACTGCAACACCTGAAGAGTGGCTTTTGAAGGGAAGAAACAAATGGGCTTGATTTGCAAATAACAAATTGTTCACACATGGCAAATGGTCAGGGATTCAGATGTTGTGCATGTGCAGTTGTGATTTTTGCAAAGTGATAACGGCACAAAATTCATTTGAAAATGTATGTCATCTTAGTAAACAATCTGTTTACTGTCAGCTGCAGATGACTTTTTCCAGCTTTACAACTTTCCATCCATAATTTTGTAATCTTGTGATTTGACAGGACTGCAATGGCCAGATACGTCATGTGCTCAGAGATAGTAAGTAGTGATTTAGAGAATGTTAGATTCGTGGAAGAGGCAGATGTAGACAGTCATATCCTAACCAGGAGCCTAGTTGAATCATGAGCTTTCTGTACTATCTGTACACATCTTTACATAGAAAGCTTTTCCTTGAAATATGGTGTTTCTTGACAGAAAAGGGGAAAAAACAAACCAGAATGGTCGTCAGTGACCACAAGAAATTCTTTATAGCTGATGTAGCATATGCTGCAGAATATGCTATGTACCCCTGAAGGAAAAGAAGGGAAATTCAGAATTCTTGAAATGTTCCTTTTCCACCTGTGTGAGTGGAAAATACTAGGAGTTCAAAATGTTTGTTAAAAGATCCTTATCTTCTCTGCACATTTTGCAAGGAGATATGTCTGCTGAAAGGAGTTGCAGGTATCTGCTTTGTCTTTGTTTGCAGGAAGCAAGATTGCAGTGAAGGGACTTGGTGTTTCCAGTGGATTTCAGGACACTAAAAAGTCAATAAATTTGGGCTTTTTTTTGTGGCTAGTATCAGCTATTTCCACACAGATAGTAGTTTTACAAACCCAAAATAATTTTTTCAGCCTACTATATTTGAAGAGCTTACATCTGTCAGCTGGAAATATTCAGCCCTTAGTAGATCATGGGAATATATTTGTGTTTTACACTAGAAATAGCTCCTTTTGGAAACACCTCACTAACAGGAATTTGTGAACACTTTGGCTATATTGATACTGATTTTTGGGGTCAAACACAGGAAAAAGGAATTTTCAAGGAGTAGTCCAAACTTTAAAAATTCACTTCCATTTTAGAAGCAAAAGTATAGCAGAGAGCTGCAAAGAAGAAGCATCTCAAAAAGGCTTACCAGACCTCTAACAGCCTCGAGCAGTTCAGCTCCAGCAGCTTGTGAAGTTGTCTTATTAGTCAGTGGGAAACAATGGCAATTCTGCTCTAGGTCTAGTGCCAAACTGTCAGCAGGCTGACATCTTAACTTCACGACAAAAATAAATATAAAGGTTAAAAAAATAATTCTCACTTTTTCCTGTAGATTTTACAGACTTAAATGTTACAAAACTGATTGAAGATAAAATGAATCAAATGACTATAAAACCCCAGTATTCAATCAAATTCATATGGGCCCATAACCAAACAAGTGGAAAACATTATTTTAAATGAGAGTTTTTTGTAAGGCTATCGGTGACTTTACCTGTGTAGGAAAAATGTACAGTAAATAAGACAGATATACGTGTTTTGTGCATTTCAGTCTGTTATATAAAAGTGTTTTAGACTGAGAATGCTGATGAGAAAGCAGAGCAGAGGCTGATCTACATTTGGAGATAGTTAACAGACATAAATATCAGAATGGAGAACAATTGTCTGGACTGGCAAAGGTGATATAATAAGCACAGTACATTGAATCTGACAGGTAAAAGTGAAAACTGGGTTGTAATATCTAGCAGTCAATGAGCTAAGGCTGTGAGAGAGAATGGCTTTTGTTTGTTTGTTTATTTGTTTGTGGGGTTTTTTGAGGAACTGGAGGTGTAACTTATGACATCAGAGACCCATTTCCAACTCTTTAGCAAATTTGCTTTGGAAAAAGATGGCATTTCCTCAGGATATAGTCTCCTCTCTGTGCTGAGTTTTTGTACTAATCTCTTCACCACAAAAGCAATCTTTTCTTATGCATGTCCCTAAAGAGCCCATAAGCCTCCTCTTTATCTTGCTGTTTTTATTTCACTTGAAATATAAGTAATAATAAGCATTGTGCCAAAACTTTGTTTCTGAGGAAGTTCTGGGAAGTGCCATTGTTTGGTCTGTGAAAATTAGCTTTTAACACCCAAGGCAGAGTAAGAAATAATTACCTTCTCTTGTCTTTATGTCTTTCCCTGTAGCTTTAGCTCATGAATTTCACACTTTCTTTTCTGAATAGTAGCAGGTGGATCAATTTTTTATCTGTCACACTGAATGACCTATTGCTTAAAAAATTTTACTGTTTTGAACAGAACAGACTGAATCAAGGACATGCACATTGTAGAGTTGCATTATGATCTAATAAATATTCAGACATATTTAAATAGTGCACATAAGGGTCTTGTTGAAAGTCTATCAAGCCTAAATCTTTATTTAATCAAAATATCCTATTTTGCAATATAAAAGGGAAAATGGCTCGTACCAGTAGTACTGATTCCAATCTCACTTGTAATTGTTAGGTTGATCTAAAATGCCATTAATTTTCCAGATTTATGCTAATAAAAAGAGAGCAGAAGAGAGATGAGAACTAGCCCCAGCTGGTGCTCAGTACCTCCTAGCAATAGTATTTTGATTCATAAGTGCGTTTGTAACCTTCATATTATTCCTTCTCTACAAAAGGGATATTTTAAATTATCTGCTTATGTTTATTCACAATTAGATTACCCCTCTCCCCCACCTTACAGAAAAGCAGCGGGGGAAAAACAAAACCTACCACAATTAACAGAATTGCAAAGTCATGGAACAGACCATGTCTACACTGTTTTTGAATACCTGCAAAGAGAGATACTCTGCAATGTGTCTAGAAAACCTTTGCCTGTGCTCCTTATGTTCAGACAGAGCTCTCTGTGTTTCGGTTTGTCCCCTTGTCCTGTCACTGGAAACTGGAGAGAACCTGACTCCATCTTCTTTGCACCTTCCCTTCGGGTAGGTGTGCACATCGATTTGATCCCCCTGAGCCCTTCTCATCTCCAAGCTGAACAGTTTCTGCTATCTCAGCTTCTCCTGACATAAAATATGGTCCAGTGCCTTAATCATCTTTGTGGCCCTTATCTTCAGGCCTCTTATGAACTTGCAAAATATCAATATTTGATTCTTCAAGCATTGAGGTCAACTGTACTCTAAGACAGAATAATGTTTTGTTTTGATATATTTCATAAATTGGGGAGGAAAAAAATATTCATAATTTGGTATATGTTTTACAGTGATGAAGTCTAACATTCTGAGAAAAAAACATTGCTTTTTAAATATTCCGTCCAGGGCAATAAAAGGAATCTCAGAAGGGTATGGAAAATGTCATTTATTATTATTGTTATTGTCATTGTCATCATTGTTATTGTTATTATTATTATTATTATTATTAATCATCATCATCATCATCATCATTGTCATCTTATTAATCCCATTACTTTTTCACCATAATTGTATTATATTGACTCTCAACTTGCAGATTTTTGGGATAAATCAGCATTACAAAATACAGAGAGATATTTGAGTGTCTGCATCCAGATAGGACTGTGGGAAGGATGAGGAATGTGTAAGGGTAGGTTTCTTAGTAGTGGGAAGGATTAAAAAGTTTTCTTATACATGTCTATTAAGTGCCCAGATTTCTAAATGACAGCCTGCTCTGAAGGCTGCTGCTTTGCTTGTAGTCCTGAATAGCTATTTATCCTCATGCCCTCAGCAGTGGGAATGGGGAAGTCTACTCAGTGTCCACTGCCACTAAAAACTGGGAAATAAACTCTCCAGCCAATTTACTAGATTAGAAACCCGACATCATTTTATTAGAAGTGCTAGATGCATGGGGAATTCTCCTCATACGTGCCCAGTATCCTAACAGACCAGGTTATATTCCTGAAACTAATACATATTCATCACATTTCCTGAATACATGCATATTTGCCAATTTCCATGGATTTGTTTGGATATGGTACTAGATCTTCTGATTAATCTTTTCTCCTTGAGAGTATTTCAGATATGCCACTAGGTCATAATGTAGTTCTCTTATCATTCTTTGTTCTGACACACAGTCTTTGTTCTCAAAACTAGGATATCTGCTAGTATGTATTAATTACTAGCATAAATAAATAAGGAAGCATTAGCTGGCTCAGGACTTATTAGTCGCAGATGTAGGACATTAACACAAGGCTACATTAAACTCCGGTATTTGTACTAAGCACTGTAGCGCACAAAACTAAGCAATAATCCTGAATATAGGGATCACACACTATTGCACTGAAGTTAAAAGTTTTCCAACATTTTCCCCCACTTCTGCATAGACTTCTCACAGAAATATAATTTGTACAGTAACATCATCATCAGACTCTGCTTTAAGTAGTAGACCATGCTACTTCTCAGGACTGAATTGATGTTAGATACTATAATGGCATATTTAGGGAAGAGAAGCCAATGATAGAATCTTCTCTTGTACATTTTTGGTAATAGACATGTTGCAGTTACCATTCTCTTCCATTCTGATATCTCCCATCATCACCGAAGTCACCTGCTCTGAAAAGTTCATGGCCAGAGGATAAGCAGCAATGTGGTTACTATGAATTCTTTTGATGAGAAGAACTGAGAATAAAAACAAGGTTTATATACACTAAATATTTCTTCCTAAATGTGTCACATTGTTGTAAAACATCATTGGATTCTAAAAAAACTCTAATCATCTTAAATACAAATACCATATGAAGTTGTGATATTAACTGCCTCTTTATATAAGTGTCAAAATAGATTTCCATTAGCAAACTGAAACTTGATTGCAGAGGTAGTGAACAATCAGTCTCTCTGACTTATAAATAAAAGGTAACAATTCATCCTTATTTTTTATAGAAATCATCATGGAAGATACGGAAGAAAAGGCTTTAAAATTAGCGAAATGTAAACCAAAAGTTGTTGTATAAACATGTAAGTGACACATTAGTATTGTTAAAGGATAAATGAATAAATCTAACAAATTCACAAGGGAGATGTGGAAGAATGACATGTTACCATTTCTTTCTGCAATGATCATTAAGAAAGATGATTGTCTTTCACAGTTCAGAGAAAGGATACCAATTCAGAGGCCAATTTAAATTATAAATCAAATCTCTGTCCTACAGCTACAGTGTAAAGTATTTAAAACACTCCTTGATTAAGTACTTAAGAGTTGTGAAGCAGAATTCTGGAAGGAGAACTTAATCATATTAGAAATACATTGCTAAACAACAGGTTTCTTTTGCAACCCATTAATAAAAAAGAAAATAAAAATAAATGTTCAACCCGAGGCTACAAAGGAAAAAGTAGTCTCCACATGAAAACAAAACAATACCTAATACACAATACACAAAAGGGATTCAGAAATGTTCAGTGTTACCTAAGCCTGACATCCCTGAAGGGTATGGGTGGTCCTCGGTTTAGAACTTCTGGCTCAATTTGTGGGGGTTTGGTTTCTTTACAAAGCCTTGAGTTACTTGCTTTTAAAAGTGAAGAACGTGTTTTAAGCCAACGTAAAAACTGTTGCACATGGGAAGACTGAACCAAGAAGACTTTTACTGCACATTAAGATCCTACCAGAAGGGTGGGTAGTTCTCTGTGAGTTCAAGGATCCTTTCTTTTACTTTCTGCAGTTACTCTTAAAAACCTGTGTACTCCTTAGCCTTTTCCTGTATGCTTTCCACGAGACCACACTGATACAGAAAGGCAGAAGAGAAGGACAGCTCTTAGGTCTAGTGTCCTAGTAAGAGTCTAGTGTTCCATAAAATCTAGGAAGAACCGTATAGACCACAGTCAGTGTCCATTGGAAGCCTTCTAGCAAGGGACAGTCCCTTTCTTTTGAAAGGACTTCGTGTTGTATTTTTATTGAAGAATTTAAATTAAACTTTGTCTTTAAAAGTACATGAAAACTTCACTTGACATCATTCAATCCTATGTCTTTTGAGGCTGTAATTCTGGCAAGCGTACTGCATCAGCTTCAGATATAGAAATAAAATTTTGTGTGGGGCTGTGTTTTCGTTGTTTGTGTTTTGTTGTTGTTGTTGTTTGTCTGTTTGTTTTTGTTTTAGTTTGGGTTTTGTTTCTTTCCCTCCTTGTCATTTGCCTTTTATATAGCAGTTAGAGGTTGAGGGCTACAAGGCTTCTCTGGACTTCCTTAAATGTGCACCAATAATATGGCCCATTATCACAAAGGGCAGATAAGAACATGTTCCAATTTTCTTACTCATGATTTTCTGTTTTATTCTATTATTTACTTATGGAAACTGGTTAACCTTAGAACAGCCTCAGAGTGCTGTGAAGACATGTAGGTTTTATGTTATTTGGCAAAATTAACGATGGTTTACCTGTTTCTAGAACAAATCACAGTTGTAAGTGAAAGTGTTTTGTTTTTTCAATATTGCTAGTCTGAAATTTAGTCGAAGTTTAAGATTTAGGCTTGAATTCTGGGCCAGTATTTCTGTCTTGTATAACATACTGGTTTGTTTTTTCATTAGTGAATTGCTGCTTTCTCTGGTGTCCCGATCAGCAGATGTCTCATTAGCACCTGAGCTATGCCAGCTTCTGTGGAAGGCTCCAAACTGATTAAACGCACGCTCCATTTTTATCTCTGTATGAGTCATTACTTAAAGGTTTTATCACCAGATTGCCACACTTAATTACATGTAGCCATAATTAAATATGAATATCTGCAGATCTGGATTGTTATTTTTGCTATAATTTCAATAAAATATTTTCCTCTTTGCTAATTAAATGCTATGAGAAGGAAAGAAATAAAAAGGGAAAGAAGAACCCAGACAGAATCATCAAGTTTATATAAAATATCTATCAAATATCCTTGTGAACTACTTAGAAAAGGCACTTTTTCTAAACAAGGGTGACATCATGCGATAAAGATACAAGGCAAAAAGCATTCTTTTGATATTTAGAAGTGTCATGTGTTATCCGCCAGATTTAATCATTCACAAATCTCTCCAGTCCTTGCAAAATTCAGAGTGAGTTCTTTTGAAACAAGGTTTTAGGTATGTGAAGAAGTCATATTTGGGAACTGTCAGGATGTATTTATCAAGGATAAACAATGCTTAACAAATGTCTTTATCTTCTATGATAAATTTACTCAGTTGGTGGATGGGTAGAGAGCAATTTACCTTGACTTCTGCAACACTGTTGATGCTGTCTTCCCCAGTATTCTCATGTTCGAGTCGAGACGCTGTGATTTGGCTGAGTAGACAAATGACTGAGTAAAAAAGTGAAGGATTTTTATTAGAAATTTAATTGGTTATACTTAGCCGGGTTGCATGTGACAAACGGAGTACCAGAATCCGGGGACTGTTCTGGGACCTTCCCCATTCGACATCTTAATCAGTGACATGGTGGAAGTAATGGAATATTTATCATAAAGTTTTCAAATGACACCAAACTGGGGACAGTCAGTACACCCAAGGATGGGAATGCCATCCAGAAAGACATAGGTGGGTTGCATGAAAGGGGTCAGCAGGAATCAAGGACATACACAAGACTTGTGCACAAAGTCAACTGTGCAACTGAGAAGGAGGAAATCCTTGAAGCCACATAGGCTGGGACAGAGCTTTCCTGAAAAGGTCCTTGATTCATGGCTCATGAACCAAGTCCTGGCTCACAGTGAGCTAGCTGGTAGCCAGCAGTGTGCACAGGCAGCAAAGAAATATCCTGGGCTGCCTTAGCAGGATCACGGCAGTAGGTAAAGAGAAGTGATTATCTCCCTCTGCTCAGCACTCATCAGACTGCATGGAGACACTGCATGCAGTTTATGCCCTCCTGAAATAAGGCATATGTGATAAACTGGATTGTGCTGAGAAGAGAGCTACAAAAATGGACATAAGCTGGAGCACTTGACCTATGAGGAGGAGGAACCAGAGCTCATTCAGCCAGGAGAAGACATCTAGCAGCAGCCCCCCCCAGCCAGTGCCTAGCAAGAGCTTACTGTGAAGATGAAGCCGTGCTGTTCATCAAAGCAGAAGGAGGGAGGACAAGAGAAAAAAGACATAAGGTGAAACAGAAGACCTTCACACTGTGTATCAGGAAAAAATATTTTCACTATGAATACAGCGGAGCAGTGGTACAGCTTGTCCAAGGAGTTTATGTACCCTCCATTCTTGTAGGTTTTCAAGACTGGACTGGATAAAGTCCTGAACAACCTAGTCTGATCTTATAGCTGACTCATTTAGAAGCAAGAAATTGGACTAAAGACCTCCTGAAGTTCCTTCCAACCTGAATTTTAGTATGAACCTAGCCTTTCACCATTTAGGAACCTGCCAGGATCTGTACTGACACAGGATTTTTCCCATAGAAAGCTATGGAAATATTTGTTGTCTCTAAAATATTAGTCAAATTGGACTGTGAATTTAAAAAAAAAATCAGGTTAGATTTTGGGATATGAAAAATGATTCAATTCAAATGACTTGACTTTGGTATATTATGGACACATAATTATTCTCAAGTATAAAAAAAATGTTTCTTTAAAATATTATGAAGAAAGGAAGGTGCATATAGACTGTTTCAAATTTTCAGAAGTTCCTCAGGTAAATACTGTAACCTAAAAATAATTTTTGAATTGTTAAGGTAAGAGCACATTATTTTGTTGAGTTTACTCAATGAAAACCATTGATAAGGCAAGAGCTGTACTACTGTTTAATGAATGCTTATAGGCTCGCAAGGCATAACCTGAGCTGAGTGATGCACAGTTCATTAAATGTGCCCTGCTGTCTTTTCTAGCTGACCTGACTCCTGAGTAGTTTCCAAACACACTGATAACATTGCTATTTTTTTTTAATCAGGCTCTTTTTCTAGCTGATAGTACCTCTTTTGGTAATATAATATGCCTATTGTGTGTCATTTGTTGAGTGTTCCCTTATTTCTTACTCTTTATGTAGGTCAAGGTCTGAGAAACTTTTTCTCTGAGTTTCAGACCAGCTTCTGCTCCATGAAACTGAATTGTTTATAGATAAAACAGCTTTTTCTTTTTCAAATTCTACTCCTAGTCCGTGAAAGCTGTCATTCTAATCACAGTGCATTCCCTTTCCCATCTCCTCTTGCTATGTGGGTTAAAATAAATCATCAGTCTCAGAATTGTGTATTAGCTTTGAATTGCCTCATTATAACAATGCTAAAATGGGATATTCAAAAAAGAAGAAGAGACAAAAACCCTGAAAACCTTTCCATCACTGTTCAGTAATGATTTAGACAGACCTTTAATCTAAAGTCTCTAGAGAGACGCTAAACTACAGGAGGGTTCTGCAGTGGATGGAATAATATTATAATGCATGATGGAATGTCATAGTGTAGAAAAGCTCGAGTTTGGGGGGAACTAGAAAGAAAGTTAAAATTTCATTTAATCTGTGTCTGTTGAAAACAATGGGGAATTTTTCCCTGAGATTCCATCCATTGTGGGTTAATATTTTTTTAACCTCTTGAGATAGGTGGTGGTTTTGACTTGATATTCTGAGTGAAGAAGTGTATCCAGGTCCCCACGGCCTGGAATGCTTTGGCAGCAGCAAGGCTGCAGTTTGACCGTAGATGCAGTCCTGGATTAGGAATGTTCTGTAAACTGGACTGTCAGGAGAGGGGAGCAGAGTGTTAGGCACGCCGACTCAGAGTTTAAGTTCACCCTGAAGCATGAAAATGTTTGCTGCTGCTGCTCTTATTAGTGACACAGATGCTCACTTTTGTGGTTTTGAATGTAGGAAACTTACTCTGGTATGTACAAATTGTTGAAACCAGTGTTAACAATCTCCTTTAATACATTTAAAAAAAAAAAAAAAACCCTGAAATATCCTTTCCATTATTTCACAAGAGATCTGAGACCTGATATTGATTAATTCATGCTAGTTGTGTGGAAGATAGCAAAGATCGTATATATGCTAAAACCTGTAATAATTTTCCAAAATAATTTCAATACTATATAAATACAAATAATTCTTGTGCAGTAAGCAGATGAAGATACTGTTAAATATGCAATAGTTTAACGTAGTCTCATTTTAAAATTCTAACAAAAATTAAAAATAGGATTTCTTTTTAGTGTGATAACTTTCATGATACACTTTTCTACACAATGGCTTTGCGTTCACAAATGCAGAATTGCATCTTTGAAATGATAGCAGTAATTTATGTGAGTGAATTCGTATGCAAACTAGTGTTTTCTAGGGAGATATTAAATAAATATCTTTGACATCTTTGCAAGCTCTTTAAACTTTCCCTGGAAAACATCAGTGTTTCAGATGACGTTGATACAGGCTGTTAAAGACAGGCTGAGTATAATTAAAGACACCTGACAGCATTTCCTCTTTAAGTGTTTGAAGTCGGGAAGGAAAGAGCTGATTCAAAACATCTGGGAAAAAGGAAGAGAAAAGAAAAAAAATAGAGAAAGTGAAAAGCAAGCCACATCGCACTATCACTCTTCGTGGAGACTGGCTATTGGAATGGTAGCACATCTTCCATGGAGCCTGGGATTTACAGGCTTCTCCTGCTCCCCATGGGGAAATTGGATCTCAGAAGGTGAGGGGAGCTGTGTTCCCCAGATCTTTGCATTTCTGTGCATATAAAGCATTTTTCTTCTCTAAACCACAGAATCGGCAGGGATGTCTTCAAAAGGAGCTTTTCCCCTGTTTTTATTACACTGGGAGTTCTTAGCACATTGCATTGATTTTATTTAGCACCTTTGTGTGCACAGATAGCAGCTTTATGCTGGAAGTCTTAGAGCTTCGTAGCTCTGCCTCAGTATCTAACTAACTTCTATTCGCACTAACACCATGGCAGTTATGAAAGTGAGATGACTAGAGCATAAACTTTATAATGAAACTAATGAATAAATGGTTGATAATAATTTAAAGCATCTATAAAACTCCAAGACTTAACAGCATAGATGTCTAAATGCTAGAAGTTGTGTTCCAGATATAATTTCTGAGAGTGCCTTCTCACCCCTGTGGGCTAGAAGGGATTCTTAACCCTGCAGTTCAAATTATAGACAGAAAAGTCCTGCAGCTTAGAAATGTGGTTATCATATTAGATTAAATGACAATATCCATTAAATATCAGAGAAAACGCACCTCCAGAGTTATACAAGATGCAGGGGAAAAAAAAAACCAACACAATTTTAGGAGATTGAAGGACATAAATTCTCTATTTTCATCCCTGGGACTAATCCAAGACTTTGCTGAGGTCATATAAATAAACGTTTTAGACACATGTAACCAACGTCCTTGGTGACTGCAGTGACAACTTCATATGCTCATGGAGAAGTACGGTGTCATCATGTGGTTCTAAGCTGGTCTATGTAGACTCAACAGGACAAATACTCATGGCAGGATCTCCAGTCTTCCCTAGCCAGACCGCTTCTAGTACCTGGAGTAGATTAAGCAGAACTACAGCGACTTTGATGGATTTCAGGCTCCCTGCTTTTGGCTAAGACTATGCAACATTTCTGAGGTTATGATGATGATCAATTGATTGTGTGACCGTTGAACAACAAGAAAACCATTGGTGCATGAAAGACAGAAAGCAGCAAAGTGTATGTGTCCAAGAGATACTTCAAAGGCCTTTTCCCTCTAGTGCTGTAAAACTTTATCCAGTAAATTGTCGCTCTCCTATCAAAGTAAATTATTCCTGCTTTTTGAAATCATTCATGTGAACATATTTTACAGGTATGTTTCTAAATTAAAGCTTGTATTGCAGACAAATTTCCTTCCAAGAGCTGAGGCAATTTAATGGTGTCTTGTAGCTAAAACAATGCCTCTTCTGGTGGTGTCATCAGTATTATCAGTTTCAGAAAAATGCCCAGCCCTTAAAAAACTTCTTTCTTTGATGGGATCTTTGATTTACAAGTATGCAGTAAATACAGATTTCACTAACAGAAAAAATGAAGATTTAAAAAACCTTTGAAAAAAAGATGCTCTGCTTTTAAAGCTGTACAATCAATCCGAGGGTGAGTCTCCTTTTATTTATTTATGTTTTGTAAAATATTGGTGTTCAGGATCGTTTGATTTTGGGGAAAAGGTTTTATTGTCTTCTCATATTTGTTCTTGTCCCACGGTTTTCATTTTGGATCATTTTGAAGCAGTCTTTCACAGCACACTCAGGTCTGCTGAAATGAAAGGAAAAAAGATAGTCATGCTCACACATTCTTCCTGATATAAATATTAATAGCATCGAGCTTGACCCGTTGGAGCACAAAGAACACCTTTAACAGTGACATTTACAAAGCAGATCAAGTGTCAGCTAAGGTGAGCTCGTACAGAGTTGTACAAAAGGAAAGTGGAAGAGCAAACTCAGTGTTAACTAGGAGCAGAACCACTGCTGAGGTTACATTCCCAGACATAGGTAGCGTGACTCTTTTTTTGCTCCTTCCTCCAGTGTTTTGAAGTTAATTTTCCTTTTTGTGGAAATCCAGTGTTGTACAGGGGAAATACAGATACTATTACTCCTTCATCAGTCAGAGTGGACTGGGATTTTACTCCTGTGACTTGGTATCAGTTAGAACCATCAAAGCAAATGGATCAAGCCCTCCTCGGTGGTGGCACACCACACTTTGCACTGGATCACACCCTCTTTTTCGCAGATGATACTGGAATCAATGTACTGGGGAAAAGTCCCCATTTTGTCAGTTCTGTTGTTAGGAAGTTGTTCCTTCATGAGGGAGCCATCAGAATGCAGCTGCCCAATGTTGCCATTTTAGGTTATGCATTATGGTGGAAAAACAGATGATAAATTAAATCTCCACTGAAGACAGGGTAACTACTGGAATTTACTGGTGTTGGTTGGGGGTGGGGACACAGAAACAACATAATGAAGTGCTAGTTAATTAAGAAAATCAAGTTAACATATGTAGTAAGAACTGAATGAGAGACGATTTTAACCCTTAGATCAAAATCTGTAACTCCACAGCTGAAATGTGCAGACAAATGATTCAGACACACAGTGAAAGAAAAAGCAGGTACTGCTATGGAAGGAAAACTCCACAAGATAGACTGATCTATTAATCTGTTTGTGATAAATCAAGTTGAAAAAAACTCTTAACAAAATTACTTCTGAGCTTCATCGTGGATGACTTTGTTTCCATTGGTATGCATACCTGGTGTGGTTCTTCATCCTGTACCTGAGGAAGTGCTAAATTCAAGGTAGTAGATGCATCTGACCTGGGATGAGAATACGTGAAACAATCCTGAAATAGAGTGATGACAGAACACAGTATGGTTTCAATGCTTAAACTTATTTGTTATTATTTAGTCACATGCAGCTAGACCTAATATTCAGTTTATATGGCACAGCTGGCAAGGGCCATAACATCACAAATTAAATATGGATCCTTTATCTTGACGATGACCTGGGCTGAGCTCCATATTTCTTCACCTTTGCAATGTAGTCACTAGATTCTTCCTACTCTTCAGCTGACTATACAATTTATGAATTACCCTAATGATGTTTAAGGAACAACCTAATGAAAGATTAAAAAGGATGGAAGTCATGGCCAGCAAAATAAAGGACTAAATTATTTGTTAAATATCTCTGAGTCAGAAGAGAAAGCTATAATCCAGAAGTATAACATCCAGTAACTGCTCTTTGTGCAATCAAAGGCAAAAATTTACAGGAATATTTCATGCTCTTCATCAATTCCAGTAGCTGGTTTCTTCAAGGGAATGACAAATCTGCAGGTGAACATGCAGTATTGCATTTTTGCACAAAATTATTTCATGGCTGCAGGAAAGCTTAGAGAAAAATGCTGTGGCACTATTGTTTGATTTTGTAGGAAGCATCTGTAAAGATTGCTGCAAAATGAAGAAATTGAATAATCGTGATAAGAATAGGAGAAGAAGCTTTGAACAAGCTGTGTCAATACCAAGCAACTCAGTGTCCAAAGATATTAAATAAAAATAATAACAGTGCCTCCCTTTGTGAATACAGTGAGATTTACTGATTAGAAGAATACATTAGGCTAATAGTAAAGATATCAGTACTGTGAGTTCTGAACCTGTGGTTGTGGCAGTAATGGATGCAAACAGCTACATTCATGCATCTTCAGATACTATGGTAAATAGTGCTTTATATAATATTATAGATTGGCAAATGTACTAGTAATTTTTCTAGGAGTGGTTTTGTTTCATCATTTGTTCACAAACTATTCTGGGTGATTAACTGACCACAATCAAACACTTGTTTTCATTCTGTTCATTAAAAAACCTCAAATATAAAGATGCTTATAATATTGATTCAAATAAGCAGCACATTCAATAACGATTCGTCGCACCTCTGGCTGTTCAGCAACAGAGTACAGGAATAAGCAGATTATTCAATGAGAATTTTTCAGCTGTAAAGAAAATTTATTGAAAAAGTTGCAACTGTATAAATTTGAAGCACAAATGATATTGAAGTATGTAGAACAAAATGCATTATTTGCTTATGAAGCAGAAAGGAAAAATATACTTCCACTAGTCTGCAAATTAGGCCCAAGACTGACCACTTATTTACTCAGCTGTAGGGCACAGGGGCAAAGCCTGCGTAAGGGAAGACTTCTACTGTCTCACAATTAGCAATAAAAAGGTAACAAATAATAGCAAGGTTGCCAATTTACTTCTACTCTTTGGTCATTCAGGCTTTTTTGATTGTGAGGAAAGGAAACGGAATGATTTTGTAACATGGATTCCTGCTATTCATTAACTTTTTCTTTGTCCTTATTTAACTTCAGTGAAGCACAAAACAAACAAACAAAAAAAAAACAAAAGAGAAACAAGACAATAAAAGATTAGGAAATCTAAAATGAATGTTTAGAAATAAAAATGTTTTGGAACTGATGTGATAAGGATCAAGACATAACAGTCTAGAGTTTTGTAAAAGTTGTCAAATGTCATTGTTATAGCAGGAGTCTCATAAAAATTAAGGCTTTTCTTAAAATCACAGTGATCTGTGCACTGTGATTATGTGAGGATCCTAGCTTTTCTTGTTTTGGCATTGTATTTATAAGATGAAAATCTTACATTCACGTACATATTATACACCAGATGACCAAGCATTCAAAAAAGAAGAAAAATAAACGAGCAGATCTAGATTTTTAAAACATTATCCTTATCTTTTAAAAAATCTGATAATTAATTAAAAAGCTGTGAACTAACAATATTAATTTAAATCCTTCCTAAAAATTACCTATTTCTATTTTATAAACAATATGAATTTATTTTATGTTGTCCGAGTATATAGAATTTCTGAGTGCATTGGATTAATTTAATCCAAGGAGTGTGAGGATAAAATGCAATGGAATAGGTGAAAATGTTTTTATAAATTGACAATGCTTAACAATGTCATAAGTAGCCTCTTGATTCTCTTGTAATGAAGTGTCATTTGTCCCTGAAAAACCCTTACATAAACCCTCTGGAGTTAATTTGACTCAAAACAATAGTTCTTTTGTACAATGAAGAAGACTCCAAGGAAGCAGAAGGAATAAAACAAAGTTCTGCTCACACAAGTTTTTTACAATCTCCGCATCTGCATGGCTACAGAAGGAGAATTTCAGACTTTTTGAGGACTTAAATTTTCATAGCTTATGGTCCTATAACAAGCAGCAATTCACATCAGTAGCCTGATTTTTGCCTCTTTTTGTACTCTGGTGTCGGTTGGGATCGAGTTAATGTCTTCCTAGTAGCTGGTACAGAGCTGTATTTTGAATTTAGGATGAGAATAATGTTGATAACATGCTGATGGTTTAGTTGTGCTTTGCAGTGCTTACTCTTAAATCAGGGGCTTTTCAGCTTCTCAATGCTGCCCTGCCCGTAAGGAAGATCACAAGACATAAGAGACTGGGAGAGGACACAGCCAGGATAGTTGACCTCAACTGATTTAAGGGATATTTCGTAAAATATGGCATCATGCTGAACAATAAAACTGTAAGGAATAAGCTGTGAGGGGCTGGTACTGGTCAGTGGATGGTGAGCAGCTGCACTGTGCGTCACTTGTTTTATAGATGCTTTTATCATAATTATTGTTTTCCATTCCTTTTCTGTACTATTGTCTTTAACTCCACCTATGAGTTCTACCTGTTTTCCAGCTCTCTCCCATATCCCTCTGGAGGGGAGCAAGTGAACAGCTGTGTGGTGTTTATCTGCCTACTGGGTTAGACCACAACACCTGGACTTCGTTTTTCTCAAACATAATAATTGTCTCAAAGAGCTGGCATCTTTGTATTTCAAGAAGACATCAGAGTTCATTAACATTGTGCTGCTGGTTTTCCTGTCCGAACTTTGCTCTTCTGTTATTAACTGAGCTAAGCCACACAGCGCCTCTTTCTGGATTTGAATGGGCACACATATTTTTGCTGTTGTATATAAATAGAATAAGTAACATAGATATCTGTTGTCAGAATTCGAGTGCACTAAAACTTCATCTCTTCTATATGCAAAGGACAGATCTATAAATCTGTGGATTTCATGTTAAAAAAAAAAAAAAACAACCCAAAATCAACTAAACCAGAACACACTGTCCTAAATCTTTTTATTTTACTTTGTTTTGTTTATGGTTTTGCAACCATATGTCTGGGTGTGGTATTTTTTAGTGTTCTTAGCAGAGAAGCAGACATAAAGCAGATCTGGAATGCGATAGTACTCAATACATGATTCATCAAGAATAGACAGGGGCAGATGGAAGCTTGCATAAAAGCTCCCATTGCCTATAAGCTGCCTGGACTCATATCCACTGGGAGTCACACAGGAAGGTCACAGGGAGTTCAAAGTCCAAAAGATGTACGTATCCATGAGAGATGATAAAGACGCTGCTCTGGCCAGGGCTAACAATTGGTGCTTTCTGTAGGGTTGTACTGCAAATCTCATGTATTTACGGCATTTTTATAATAGGGCCAACATTGTTTTAACAGTATTCCTCCATTCCTGAGTTTACTAACCTGATCCTAAGATTGTGTGGGTTAAAAGAAAATGCTCCTTGACATTGTGGTACTGCACTAATTATGCCATGGTGAAAGATCTCGCTATGCTGATTACAGTCCCTTTGCACGACTCTGGTACTCTGGTACTGAGCAGGTGAGCTCAGAACAGCCTTCAGGCCAGCCCTTGGAGCAGCTGTGCATGATAAACCATTTCGTCTCTCTAAAGGCTTGTTTTAAAGTCCTTTCTAGACAATAGGAATCCCTGTCTGGATCAGGTCCAATATTCAAATTCTGCAGTTCCCAATCAGGCTAATGTCATAAATGAGATGACACACCTGAGTAAAAGTAGCAGGGTCAGGGCCCCAAATAGTGTAGTTTAAACTGTGCCAAAACCTTCCCTCATGAAACAGTGAACAGAAACTTCCAAATAACCAAACCAGATGTTGCAGCTTGTCTTTAGATTCATTTATTACCCTGCTTTTCTGTAGGAGGATTTGGATTCACGCTTTTTGAATGTCATTTAATACAGCAGAGATTGTATTTAGTCAGTAAATTTAATCATAATCTACACATTTTTATGACAAGTTGAGATCCAATCTTATAAGATATAAAAAATTCATTACATTTAAATATTCATTGTTAGAAGAAGCTGTATTTCTATTTGTGATAACAGAAATCAGTATGAGCAGGCAGACAAAATATATTATGAAGCTAATTCAGCTGAAAAGAGAAAAACAATGCAAAGTCTTTACATGTATCTCATTTACTAAAAAGTGCATAAGGGTAAGGATATGAATCTGGCTTTGAGAAAATGTGTTAGTTCACTGCAGAAATCAGTCATACCTAATTAGAAACACCTCGCTTTTAAGCACAAAGGTCACCAGCTTGTAAATGAATCCTTGGTGGTGTTTCCTCAAGGAGCCCACATCTGTCAGTTATCTCTGCAGTGTCCCCTCAAAGACTACAGCTATGCTCTGGTGCAGCTGCACTCCCTGAAGCACCCCAAGTTCCTGGTTCCCCACTGCTGAAGCACAGATCCCTCCTCTTCAGACACTTCAGTTTCTTTTCATGGAAAATCAGGGCAAATGAGGGGTGGGGAACATTCCTGTTTCTTCCCCTTATGCAGATGGGTGGGACACAGCTAAGAGGCACATCTGGGTACCAGAACCACAGAGGAAACAGAGCCCACAGTACTGACAAGCTGGGATTGTTGTTAATGTAGGAAGTAGCACAAACATTCTCTAATATTATCTTAAGAAAGAAGTCTGGTTAAAATGCCTGGAAACAAGATAATAAAAATGTAATTTATCTCATGAAGGAAGGTTGAAATCCAGAGGCTCAGGATGTGAGAATGAGACATGAAAACTTTCACCGTTCTACACTCAAATTTATGCTTATTGATAAAGTCAAACCTCTTAGTAACTGATAGTTGTGGAGTGACCTCAGTCCAGACTCCAGCAGAAGCATGAGAACATCCTCTAGCCTTCTCATGGTTCAGAACCTAGGGTAGTCTCAAAAGAGAGAATTACAGGATGCAGAGAGGCATGAAAAATAAAATGTATTTCTAGTAATATTCCTCCAGAGCAATACTGAGCTGTATTTGGAGGGCAATATGAGAAAACTTGTACAGCTCCAATTTCTATTTTTTGTAGCTAGAACCACAGCACTTGTTTGGCATTTTTCTGCAGTGCTGGAATAAAAATGTAAATTCTAATTAGCATTAAAATCCTCATATAATTTCCTAATCTATTTGCCAAATAGATGAAAAGTTATCTCTTCTATTTATTAATAACATTTTTACATGCTACTTAAATTAAAAAAAAAAGTGATTCTACTTGGTGTCATCAACAGTGATCTGCACACTTTATTGATTGATCACTTACTAAAAGGATTCCATCTCTAATGAATATAAAAGTCTCTTCAGACAGACTCAGTAAAACAATAAATAACATGACAGAAAATATTATGAGACAAGAAGCTCCTGTCTGTCTTCTTAAAATATAGGTACTGTTTAGACTTTTATTTACTGTTGACTTAATACTATATTTACCAAAAAGTAGATGGATGAAAAGGAGATGATAAGAAAAGGAAAGGTTTTGTAAAGTGGGAATAAGTGGAAGAAACTTTTTTGTGGTCTAACAGTGCATAGCAGACACTACAGAAATGGCTGTAAGAAGTGGCCAGTCACCAAGAGAAGAAACTTTATTCCTCTAAGAAGCTGTTCAGCTCATGTTTAGGATCACCACCATGACTCATTCTTACCATTTGTCCATAATCATATAGTAAAAATTGTTATCTCTGACAACACATCAGGCCTCTCCCCATGATCTCCCATGTGGTGTGGCAAAAAACTTATATTTCTGCCTTTCTGCCCTCTCTCTATCTGATCTGGCAGTATTCTATTGAACAGCTTGTGGAGGTCTTAGGGATACTAATAGAAAAAGTAAAAGAAGACCATCAGGTCAAATTATTTTTCATCTCATATATGCTTGCATATTTTTCTTGCAACCTGTCTTTAGAATTTTTGAACCCGTTTTTAAGACCTGCCATGATTCTGCTGTAGTGTAATCTGTTATTCCCTCCACAGTCTAACCAGGACACCTATGTTCTAAACCTCTCTTTTAATAAACATTTTTATCTACTTTTACTTCATCTCACAATCTTTCTTTCACCTGTGAACCAGCTTAAGCTTCACCACTGCTCTCTGCCTTGAATGATAGCACAGACATGGGCTTATGGAAGATATGGCACAAGTCACTGCACATCTGCTGAGCCCTCATCCTTGAGAACACCACCAGTGTGGACTAATTAAGCTTAGTGGAGAGCACTTTCACTGTGAGCTAAACTCATCTTAATCATAGTTGTGTTTTGGGTTAAAATCACCGTTGGTCAGGTAGTGTTACCTACAGATTCAAGCAGGCTGATCACTTTTCCAAGAAGTGTACTGGTGCTTTTTAGTATGCAGATTAAGTTTAGTGTAATATCTGGCATTTAATTTTGGATTTATGATAAGACTTTGCTATTTGTATTTCAACCACTGTAAATACCATATTTTAATGAACAGTCTTAATGCACAATGAATGCTATTTCAGAATATAGTCTAAGCCACAGCAAAATATGACACGACTGATAAACACCTTTCAAACATTTTTTGGAATGTAAAAGAAACAAGGAAGTATTTGCCCCTTCTTCTTAGAGGACTTCACACCCAAGTGGTGAGGCATCATTATCTTTCAGCCTAGAAGCTTAACTGACAAAACATGGAGGAAAAAATTTAATCTGTGACTATAAGAGGGACACAAATTTAACCAGTGAAACGCTGCGATACTGCAGCTGTAATGGAAAATGCTAGTAATCAATGATGGCATGTGAAAGAATTACCTCTGCCTATAAAATCCAGCTGTACTGTCTCTCTTGGCTAACATTCATCCTTTTATCTTTTGACAAAATGTGTTCCTAGGTAGTATATTAAATAACAGGTAGATGGCCTTCTTTTTACCCCAGAAAAAAGAAAGAAAGAAAAGATTGCCAAGTGAAAAATAAACAAAAATTGATTTTTCCTATTTTTTATTAACGAGGCACATTTTTCTTAGAACATCTGAATATCAAAACCATTTATTTGTGTATTAGTAATTTGAAAGAGATTTAGCACCACAGTGAGACACCGGAAAGGTTGCACAGAGAAGCTGTGGATGCCCAATCCCTAGAAGTGTTAAAGATCGCGCTAGATGAAATTTGAGCAACCTGGTCTAGTGTAAGGTGTTTCTGTCCATTTCAGAGGGCTTGTAACTAGAGGATCTTTAGGGTCTCTTCCAACTCCTTAACATACTGTGATTCCGTAATTGCATGATGCCATGATATGATCTCGTCATTGAAATGCAGTAAGGCCTCAAGGCAAGAAGAAGGAGTGTGTTACACTAAGCAACACGTAGGTTAGAGATATCTGAAGGAGAAGGGGTGAAGGTCTAGGAAAATATCTAAGGCAAAAGATCCCATGTTAATTCACTGGAATTGTATCTTTCAGGAAATCTCCATAGCTGGTGTTTAGAGGTGTTTCTTTGTTTAATGGGTCAGTTGTGAGGTGGTTTTCTAGTTTGGTTTGTTTTTTTTTTCTTTTCGATATTGCTTTTAATTCAATTTTTACATAGATCTGAGTCTAATGGAAGTTTTCAGATGGTGTTTTTGTTCATTTGGGTTTTTGTTTGGTTGGTAGGTTGGTTGGTTGGTTGGTTGGTTGTTTGGTTGGTTGGGGTTTTTAGTTTAGTTTTATTCTGTTGGGTTTTTTTCCCAGGCAACGTGAGTATCATTTCTTCCCTTGTTAAATGAAAGCAGGTGGAACATCATCCATACGTGCAGAAACCCATGCTAATGGGTGAAGTTTCTGATGCAACACAGCAAAGGAACTCCTGAGTGCATATGGAACCCGAGGCTGTGCCACAGAGCCCAGCTGCTCTCAAGGTCACATATGGCAACAGCAGAGATGATAACACTTAGGTTTTTGATGCATGCAGGTTATCATCACTAATATGACCAATACCTGCTTTATAAAGCAGCTACTTCATGAATAATCAATGAGGGAGCTGTGAATAAGCAGATGGATTATAGCTGATGAGTTCCCTCTGCGCAGGCAGAACAGTGTTAGCAGTTGTGTATAACAAGTAACATATAATACAGGAATCCCACGCTACTGACACATCTGTAAAAAAAATGGACATTGCCAAGGGCAGCTCTGCATGGGTTAGCGTATAAAAAAGAAGGGTGACTCAGAAATGTGAAAGCCAGATGTGACTTTATGTAAGTGTGTGTTTATGTATGTGTGCTTTAAAGAAATAATGCACCATGTATAGGAAAGGGAAGAAATCCCTCCTCCACTGTGAAGGAACCGGAGAGCATATTGTATTAAGTGCTACACATTTACAAGGAAGCAGGCAATTACTAGTTTTCTGCAAGCATTGCAGGTATTAACTTGGCTAATATGTATTTTTGGACACGTTTTTCAAATTAAAAGGCAAAATGAAAAATGAGTGGTGATTTGTTTCATTCAATTTATCGTCATCAGGGAATATGCATGTTTTGTGTCATTCATTTAAATAAATATAAATACTTATTTCACATATTTTTAAGGGCTATGTGAAGAAATTTTAGCTAAAACTTCAGGTAGGACTCAAGCATTTGGTTTCGTTTTTTATAGTCTTCCCCTGTGATCTTTGACAGGTCACTTAATGTGGCATCTCATTTTAGCCATCCAAAGCTAGGCCTGAACGGTTGATCCCGCTCTTTCTGTTAGACACAGTTAGTTGTTCACGTACGGTGCTTCACACTGTGGATTTCAATGTATTTAGATCATTAATTTAGGCAATGTCTTTCTCAGATCCCAACATATGCTCTCTGGATATTTAGACAGGAGTGACATTGCATGATTATCTGAAGACATGTATAAAGGGAGTAATAGCAAGAACACAATTATAACAATGAAAAAGGGTTTTGCTGGCACGTTGCATATCTAAATTGTTAACTCTGTCTATGAAGGTTATCTCTTAAGTTAATTGGTCCAGTCTTTCAGTCTAGATTGAAATACTGAATTATTGTTTTCACATACACACACGCACACGCACATGCACACATATACATATATACATACATACGTATATATATATATATATAACAATTTAATCATTTTCATACCACAGTAGCCAGGATAGCCCTAGCCATTTTATTAAACTACTTAATAAGTTTTTTATAAAAGTGATATAGTCAGCAAGATAAGTATATAAGTAGAAAGGCTTCCAGGATCTAAAACTTTATTGGAATTTACTTACTCTGTACATCTTTTGCTGAGGTAGATGAAAAATGTATCAGAACAAATCAAAATGGCTGCTGAAGAGTCATGGCTTGAGAGGAAGGCAGAAATGGTTTGAGGACATTTATTACGAATTACTTCAGGAATAAAAGGCGTAAGACTAGTTTACCCAAATTGAAAGAAAGAAATTCTACACAGAAAATAAATAAAGTGGACTTTGGCAAAGATACTCTGTTAACACCAAGTTTTAAAGGAAAGTGCCACAAAACTTATAATGATTAGAACTGATCAAGAAGGGAAGTTTAGAACCGATGGATACACGGAGTATCTCTTGAGAGAGTGGCATTACTTGATGCAGAGAGCTGATCAAGAGCTAGCTTTCCTAGTTATGGGCAATTTCATTTTTCAGAAATGCTGTAAGAAAAAAGTATGGACTGTATCCTCTAGTGAACAATATTTTCTGTGACATGATTTTATTCATCATAGCTCTCTCAGCGAGCAGATCCAATTTTATAAAATACAAAATACCTCCCAAGGTATAGTGTGTTCTGTAGTCATCATGTACTTCACAAGCAGTATGGCGTATTTTTCATCTTGTAATAGCTAGGAATCATGACACTACTATATCACAATTATAACAGTACTAAGTCACCAATATAATCTCCTTACAGGTCTTTGGTGGGGCGGGAGAGAAATTTTTTTTGTGATGGGTCAGACATCATAAGAATAAGTGTAAGAGTGAGAATAAAAATAATTATGAAATTCCAGAGTAATGCAAAAGACTATCTACTTTAAAAAAACCCAGTTCTTCTACAATCATAGTCTTCTGTGAACTCATGCTGAATTTTATTATTTATCTCTAACATTGGTTATGGTTTTTGTTTTTGATTTCATCACTGAAAATATATAATACCAAATGACCCAGCCTGGCTACTAACTACCCCTATCTCTTACATATAAAGCAGATATATAAGATGATATCCTTGAAGGGGGCTCAAAAACGTTACCAGTAAAAAGTGCTATATGGCTTAAATGTGCCTTAGCGTGACCATCTCAAGGCATATTTAAATTTTTTCCAGCACTACTGCTGGCTTAAGTGCTCCATTCCTCACATGCCATAAGCACAGGACTAGAAAGGGTGTCCGTTCTCCTTGAACAGAGGCCAAAGATGAAAGTTGCTTTCATCTTCCCTTCTGATTCCCTTCATCTGTTTTTAGAGTGCAAGGCAAATATAGAAAACTCTGCAGAATGAATGCAGTGAGATACTGTATGTCATCTTTACTGAGAAAAAAGAAAGAGAAATGTAAATCCATTTGTTGTTGCCCAGATGAGTGGGAATTTATCTGGGTCAGAAGCAATTGTGAGTGTAAGAGTCCATAATTACCTTAAAACAAACAAAGAACTTCAGCATTATGGCTGAAGGAAACAAAACTACAGCTGAATGTAACAAAAGGGAAGAATAAACATGCAGAGAAGAACCCTGAAAGTAAGTGTCTGTAAATGGATCCTTTGAACAAGTTAATAATTACTCTGACTTTTATCTTTAAACCCAGAGTTCTTTTATTTATTGGAGGAAATTTTACCTGGGCAATAATGTGATTATAAGAATTATCGAAATGTTTCCAGGAGATGGTATATATACTATCTGACATGTTTCTGCCTGCTCAAAATTGATACAAAGTGCTGCAGTCACTCTTTTAATTTTGAAGTTATTGCCCTTGTGACCCTTCCTCCCTCCTCCTTCCATTTCCTCATACATTTTGAATAGTTTATAAATACAAGAACAACATTGAGGCCTCTGTGGAAAATGTAATTGCTGGTAAATAGCTGTCTCTATCGCTGTCTCTATCAATAAGGCACATACCCAGACACACAGAAGCACACATGCATATTTTTACACAAACACCAGCTTAGGCTTCAACAGACATCATCTCTGCACTTTTTGCTGTACTATTTTTTACATTTTGTCAAAACCTTGTTCTCTAGCCACGAGGCTGATTTGTTATTACTAAATATTTTTAACAAATGGAGCAAAGAGTTTTTAAGGCTGGCTTCAGAAACCTTCCTCATAGTCTTCAAATTTTAACATACTTTAATTAAAGGTGACATGCTTGAACTGGAATGCAGTTATTATGAATCAGGTACAGTCCTGAGTGACAGTAATCAGACTTTTTTTTTGCCCACCTTATATGCAGAATAAGCCATTGTTCTCTGGATTGTATTAAAAAGCTGCTTTTTCATAGCCTGAGTCAATTCTTTGTGTAAAATGGAAAACTAAATTTATTTTGCCAGTACTTTATTTTTAACTTCTCTTTTACAATACCTTTGAGCTCTGATAGCTTAAAACTCATTTCATTAACAGCTAACATACAATTTGCATGGGTTCGACATAGGAAATTTGGTCCTTAAGATGTGAAATTCACTTCAAGTACGACACTCACTACTCTAATACTGGAAGAGGTTCTCTACTGAACTGTTGTTGGACATGCTGAAAAACTGATTTTTTGGTGTGATAGACATGCAAATGACACAAATGGTGATGTCTTTCAGTTTTGAAGATGAGTTTAAAATGCACCTTGACTTAAAAATCATTATCAGTTGTTGAAAATATTAAATATTCCAAAGTATGACCATTTCTCTTTGTTCACGTAAGGCATATGAGCAAGTCTTGCAAATCACTAATCACAGAATGGACATTTTCTTGAGGCAGCATTTCCATTTATTTCCATTGATGAAGTTTCTTTTGTATCTGAAAGCTTTCCATAATGATATGTGACATCTGGATTTACTCCTAAGTCCTGCTGATATGATACAGAATGGTGCACGAGACAGTCCTTTCCCACAGCTGAGCCCATCACTCAGCCTGGCAGCCCTGACATGGGTATGCCATCACCATTGCCTACAGTGGGACATCTGGGTTTGTGCCTCTGCTGTGACAGGCCTTTGCACATACCCAGGTGCCAAAGAAATTTTCACCATGCATGGGAACCCTCACAGTGCCATGCTCTCCTCAGCTAAGCACCGTTGCAAAAGAGGAAAACTGCCTCTGTTCCTTCCCACCTAAAACAGATGAGGGAAATTTAGCCCTAAATGCTGATGGTGGAAGAGTGGCAATTAGCCTTTTTAATGGGTTTCAGAAAGTGAATATTTATTTAAGTTGTAAAAGGCTACCTTTTGTAGGATTTATAGAGCAGTGGCAAAGTAAACAGACAATCCATTAGAGGCCAGCCGTTCCTGTGTCCAAAGGAGATGTGTTAATCTCACAGCTTTCAGGGAGTAATGCATGACCTTTAAAGCATCCCTGCACAAGCTCTGCTGACCACCTGTCATTTCTTTGTGCAGCTGTTAGTGGGAGTGACATTATAGCTTATGAGAAATCAAATTACAAGACAATGAGGAAATTAATACTTCAGCACTTCATTATAGGAGAAATGGTAGCAGCCTATACATTTTTTAATTAGTTATTCACCTGGTTCTATTTCATCTCTCAGACCAGTGTGTGATGTTGCTGATAACTCTATTTGAAACTAACTAAAACAGAGTAATTTCCCTGAAAAAAAAAAAAAAAGATTCTGAACAGCACTAGAAATGTTTGATGGTTGACTTTTAGAAGTAGAAATCCTCTAAAAGTTCAGATAGAAGATACTGTATTAGATTTACTAGATGTCTAACAGAGCAGCATATTCACTGCTTGAGCAGAAGGTCATTAAAATATTATAAATGCCTTCACTGGAATTTAAGGAGGGACAGACCAGTGCGGCAAGGTTCACGTGGAGGAGACAAAACAGCAGTTAGACGTAGATGAAAGTGATTGCCTTTGGTGTGCTAAGACGTTTGGGACCTGTTGGAAGAGGGAGCTTCCTGGTGCCCAGGGCAGAAGGGCAGCAGCTGAATAGCCTGAGGGAGGAGAGTGGGTTTGGAAAAGGCATGACGGGATGTTTGGGGAATTTAAAATGGTATCTGAGCAATAATGAGGCCTGAAGGTTATGGCAACATTGATGAGTTCAATATTGTTTTCATGTTACCTGCTTTATAACAGAATGAAGTTACAGTCGTGTCAGAAGAGGTATAAACAGAAACCATACAAACAGAGACTGGTTGAGTTCCTTTTCCAAAGAAGAAAATATGCTAGCTAAAGATAACCTTTTCATAAAGAGCTGGACATTTACTTTTGAATGCAAAATAAGACAGATCATTGAGCTGTTTCATTTGAAAAGAGAACAGTGTGTCACTACCTGTTCTGCTTAAATATGTGAGAAGAGAGATGCAAATTGGACATGACATTATAATATTATTTAGGGAAGATTACAGAATGTACAAGGAAGTTAGATTTTATTAGGTTTCCTCAACTTCACTTTGCAAGTAATGGCTTTCCTGATTGCAGCCATCAGGATGATTATACTGATATCACATCATTTAGTCATGGTCAGCTTCTCTTAGTATGGACATGACCAGAAGTTGTGCCTGTGTCCTTTTGTGGCATTTTTCTTCCACCCCAAAGGTTGACATATGTTTTTATACATATTACTTTGCTTCTAGCATGTGTTTTTTTCTGATCGTAAGCAGAATTTTACAGTTATAATTTACTGTTTGTGTATCAGAAGACGCTTATACCAGCCCTATTTTCATCACCAGCACCATCATCGTTTCTTGCCATCAAATCATCCGTCTAAGGAAGATCCATGATCAGGTGCTTAAAATGAGCTCCCTACTGTGTGCCACAAAAGAATGTAACTTATTTGAAGATAACTCTGAACATTTCTTTCTGAGATATGACATTGACATGACTTAAAGAGAATATAAAACAAAACCACAACAAAATATCTGCTGCGTGGTTCTGGAAGCCTCCCAAGTCAATTCATGAGGAATTTTTGTTATAGTTGCTGCTGTCAGGTAAATATTTCATTATTCTTACCGAGTAGCAGGTAGAAAATCTTCAAATATATATATCTATACATATATATGTGTATATATCAGCTAAATCTTTCACATTTACAAGAACACAGACGAGGGCTTCAGAGCTGTGTCATGTTTTTATTTCACTTTAAAAGATTTTCAGTCCTGATGCTCCAAAATCCATCTCCATATTTTTTTTTTGTGGTGTCAGGTGGGTTGAGGCCCCACTGTTAGATATAATGTAGTATGGTATAGAGGGATCCTTTCCATTGGTACGAGTAGACTCTGTGAGGCTCCAGCTGAGTAATGTGGTTCCCCAACAGACACAACATTTCTTCCTGTACCGCGGTATTTAAAACATTAAATCAAAAGAACAGGCATGTTTCAGAGAAAAAGTGTTACCTCTCTTCTATAGATGGTGATCTACAATCTGAATTGCCCAGTGTAATTCTAAAATAGATAGAAAGAACTCTATTTTCTTCAGAAGCTGTTGCACAGTCATATTCTAAGTAGATCTAAGGAAAGACCTGGAACAGGTGGTTTAGCTTGAGTTTTACAAGCTGATTTACCTTGAGCCAATTTTTAATTCATAATAATCAGGAGTCCATAGTGTATTCCCTCTTAGATGTGAGCTTTAATGAACAGGATAAAGAGATCCAATATAAGTCCAGTCGTGTCATCATGTATAAAATTAATTTTTTTAAGATTTAAAATCGAGTGACTACTTTATTCATTCATCTAGACACCTTTCAAGGAGTGTTGTGTATGCAGAAGGTTGTCAACTGTTATTTTTTAGGAAAATCTCAAAGACATTTCTGATACTGTGCT
This sequence comes from Cnemophilus loriae, assembly GCA_013397755.1. Taxonomy (NCBI): domain Eukaryota; kingdom Metazoa; phylum Chordata; class Aves; order Passeriformes; family Corvidae; genus Cnemophilus; species Cnemophilus loriae. Next base: position 2,503,413 of record VZTF01007679.1, read on the forward strand.
TTGGAGATATTATATGCAACTGCTTTTTCAGTAAAGAGTCCAAGGCTTACGCAGTTCTTTTGTTCTTTCCAAAAATTTTGTATTCTTTTTCTGCTCTATGTTCTTTAAATATTTTCGTCATTTAGAGAGCTTTGGGAGCATAGCCCTTTTCTTGCAGTGCTAATTAAGTTCACTCATTCATTGTAACAATAGCAGCAAAGAAAGATGAAAAAGCTGAAATAAATTGTCCCCTGGCACTAAAGTGTTTCTATGCTTAAAAATAACTCTTCTCCTCATCTCTCCCATTCTTTCTTATTGTAAGAACCTAAATCTACTTACTGAAAGAAATACAATTCTATCAATACTACAATCTAGACAGCATGTAGACCATTAATATCATTGTGCAGTATATTCTAATGTTAAATTCAGATTCACAAAAGCTTTCCCTGAGTTAATAATTAGATTAAAATTATACCAGCAAAGCCCCTCTTTTTACCTATTAATTCATGAAATTTAATTTTTCTGCTGGAAATCCATCAGTTCCAGGACATAGCCCTTATATACCTTTTGACAGTAAAATTAAAGACATGGAAAATTGCTGCAACTTTACTTCTTGCTACTTGAAAGACTGCTATAGTTCATGAAAATGTCAGTTTTGCAATCCATTTACAGTGAGCTACATGGTTAATGGATTATTGTCTCAGGGGCTAGGGATAGTTTGAAAAAATAGTACTCCCCAATTTCTGTTTTATGTACCAATGGAGACAGGAGAATGAATTTATTCTGAAATAACAAAACTTCCTTCTTCTCCTATTCCTATATAAATGACTTGGTTTAAAATTGGAAAATAAGCATGCTGGCTTATCTTATCACTAGAAAACTGTTGCTTTCTTAAGACCATAGTTTCTACCAGAGACAGTATTTTAGGTAAGTTTGGGTTATTTTAGGTTCTGCATATAAAACAATATGAAGATAATAATTTGATATTGCCCAGCAGATGGCAGGTACCATACAAGTCATTCTCCAGGTTATTCTGTAACATGTCAGAAGGCAATGATCTGGCATTTTTAAGCCAGACTTGACTTTCACCAGTTTATTCTGTTAATACACAACTATCATTAGTACATTTTCTCTACTCCAGATGCTTTTACAAATCTTGCAGCATAAATGCAGATATTTAATAGGATTCCACTCCTTTGCTAACATAGCATTCCTCTAGGTGTTTTGTACTCCTAGATGATGGGTAATCCATGCTAATGTTGGGTCTGGTTTTCCATGGAGATTCCTTGCTGATCTCCCTGAACAACTTCGTTTCATGAAGAACTCTCTCTGCTTAAATGCTTCTCCCTTATATAAGTGGAAGTAAAACAACATGCATTGATGTAGACATACGAATTTTTCAAATTTTATTTTCCAAACTATATAAAGATTGTTCTACTTGACTGGTACCTGCACTCTCCTGTGATCATTCCAGCAGTGAGTAAAAAAAATAGCTTGACTGGAATCTGAGTGGGTAACACTGATGAACATCACAGGTACAGCAATTACTCCAAGGGATACTCCAACACTGATTTTCTTGCAATGACAGTCTTTCCAAATGACTCAATCCAGTCTAGTTTTGCAGCGTAAATTTTACCTGGGTCCTGAATAAATGGCTAGGGTCTTTACCATCATCTATGGAAAAGGTGAACAGTAAAAAAATATTTTATGAAATTGATTAGTTTGCCTTAGAAAAAGGTTTTGTTTTTCTAAAGGAAAAAATTACAATAATATTGTTTTACTCGGGACTTTGATTTAAACCAGATGTCTTGGAGATAGAAGTGGCTAATAGTGTCTCTAGCTGAAAACATACCGAGGAAGGGTTAAGAGAAGATATGTTTAAAGACCTGTAAATGAAGGAAAAAAAAATTGCAGAAATATGGAATTTATCTAGGATAATACAGAATAAAAATGCTAATAAAGCTATAAATCTAAATGTGGTCTTTGTGTATCTTTGAAAAGACAGTATTCAATAGACCAAATTGTTTGATAGACAATCAGTAATGACTGCAAAAGATTGTGGCCTTATGAGTTATCAACCCCATTGTCTGCTGCCCCTTTTGCCCAGACATCATATCTTGGCCAACCACTGTGCAGGCTGAAACTCATCCTGTTGAAATTGCAGACAGAATTCATAAGACTGGTAAACATCTGGTGTGGCAAAACTTTTTCTTGCAGACTTTTGAACTTGCTTTGCTTAGCTTTATCTCTGAAGTATTTCCAAATACTTTTTGTTGTTTTCTGTAGCATTTTATTTTTCTTTTATGCAGCAGATTATTTTTAGATTTCCTATATTTAATCTAAATTTTAATTGAACTGTTTAAAAGTAGTAATAGACAAAGAGGACACAAAAATTCAGACAATTTAAAGGTCTGAAAATCAGCCTTCTATGCAGTTGTCTATGTGCAGGCACAGTATCATAGTGAACCTGAGTGAATGAACACCCTGCAATGTGAGACCTGTAAAGCAATCCGTAGAATTAAAAATATACCAATCTTTTAGTTTAAAAACTCTTTGAAGGGAGGGCTTAGGAAAGTCTTTCCTAAGCCCTTCTTTCAAAGAGTTACAGTGTAATTGCCACTCAGCTGTGAACTGTCCTTCTCTTAGTCCACTTAGTGATTTACACTATAAAGGTGGCTCAAGGAGATTGCATCAGAACTGTTCCTGTGGAGTTATAGTTGAGATGGACGTAAGCTAGAAATTTAGAGCTAACAGTCCAAGGCCAGCTTCCAATTGCTGATGAGGGGTATTTAGGATAAGCAATGTTAGACTGATTTGTTGTTGATATCTGAAAAAAAAGCAGGCCAGAGCCAAACAACACGTCCAGTTTGTGTCCATCAGCTGTGTGTTCTGGTATTCAGAGGGTTAAAGCAGAAATAAAGAAGCAGAAAGATGGAGCATGTGTGCTAATACTAGTTTGTATAGCAAAAATAATGGTTCCAATCCTGTAAGAAGCTCAGCATAAATAGACTTCTGCATTTATGGAAACATCTACCAAAGCGAGAGAAAGAGCCAGGGGAGCCTTCCTCTCAGGATCAGGGCCAGAATGAGCTGCTGGAAAGAACAGGTGGTATAAAAACAAGAATGCAGAACATGGAAAATAGGACAATCAATTTACCAATTTATCATACAGAAAGTACTGGCAAATCTTTTGTCTGCAATTAATACTATCAGTGTGTCACCACCAGCATCTTTGCCATTTCATTCAGACTTGTTATTTAAATAGAAGAAAAAAATCTTTGAGTTATGACCGATGACAGCATTGGAGAATTTGTGTGCATGAGTCAGATGTGAAAGTGGGGAAGAATATTATGTGCTGCAGGGAAAGATGCTCTTGAGGCTAGATGTATTCAGACTGTTTTTTTTTTTTATTTTTTTAATAAATTCTGCCAAATGTACAGTGCATTACAAGAACTGCAGTTGGGAATCTTCTGCGTTATTGCTGTCTGGTTTTTGTCATGGTAGAAAGTTGTGGCTTTGGCAAGCCCACAGCACTCATCAGTGCAGGGTGGCTATGCTGCGTGCTACTCGTCTACCCAGAACTGAGGACAAGTGTTGCTTCTGCTTTTCTTTCAGCGGAATAAACCACTGCAGTCATGCCTCTATCATATTGAATTTATAGCCCTCCTGTGGCGTAGGCTATATTTTAGGTAGCAAGGTGACCACTGTCAGGTATAGTTTCCAAAAGAGGAACATTTCTGCTTTTCCAGTGCTCCTCCTGTTCTGCTTGCAGGCAACACCTCTGCAATGAAGGCCATACGAATGGGAACCCTGCTGAGCTATTGTCAAACTGACACCTACACATGCTTCTCTACAAGTGACACATTGCTTCTTGCATTAGTATTTTATCTGTGCCTAGAAAGACCATCTTAAGCTCAAGTCCCCATGACAGGGGAATGAGACAAACGCTGAAGGCAGGAGTTACAGCCTGCCCCTCACCTGCTGCTGAGAGAGAGCAAGGCCAGAGGAGGCAGAGACCAAACTCAAACAGACTCTAATGTTATCCTTAGAGGATTTGATGAACCTCAGAGGAATGTCTGAGGCGCTCTGTCCTTTGAGATGCTTTAGCAATGTTTGCATATGCTGACTACTCTGCAGCAGGGTCTGGTTTGAATGCTTCTTCTCCAGTGCAGTTCAGCCCTTTGAGCAGAGAATTTCCTGTTCTGGCTACAGGGAAATAGGAGGAACAGGAGGAAAAGCATGGAAGAAATCAATGGAGTCTCTCTCATTCCCTCTTCTCCTAGCAGTAGATGAAAGGGTCAGAGACAGACAGATACAGTCAAGCTGCTTTCAGCATGGAACACGATGTTCATCTGGGGAAATTGAAGCAGATCAGTAACCACTTTTTTTTCTGACACTAACACTGCTATATGTGCATGAACACCACTATGTGTGCGTGTGAGACAGATGAATGAGGAGAATAAGAGTAGGAAAGAGCTTTTCATCTTTCCTGCTTTCCAGTAAGGGAGAAGAAAGAAAAACAGGCAGGTAGAGTACAAAGTATCCTCATCAACACTGATTCCTTCTTATTACAGGATACACAATGATATCTCTACAGAAGGATAACTTTAATTTCAAAATAAAATAGGATGCAGGGTCTTATATTCTTGCAAAGATTCATTGCAAGAGAAGACAAGGAAACATAAAATGCCATTTAGGCCTTTCTGATGAGTTTATTTACACAGAAATCCCTTTATTTAAGCTCAAGACAATTCCATTTATGTGATTAGTTTATACCGTGTGCCTGCATAAGGACAGGAGTAACATTTGTGGTTAGACAGTATACAGCTGGAAGGTGGTGATATTTGCTGAAACTCCCAGGACACTGGGCTTATTTATTTTAAATGAAAGAGAAGAAGAAAATGTACAAGCAGAAAACCATGGTAAAAGGAATGGTTTCACATAAAATACTGTCTAGTACTTTTTCTAGAAACACTAATCACTTCACTGGAGTCACACGTTCTGGAACAGGTTATATAACTCAGTGAAGCAAAATTTTAAGATGTCTATTACTAGTGGGATGACAAGTTATAATAATTATCACAGAACAGAAATTAGAACAATTTCAAAGACCATAGGAAGTCAGTGGCAGTCAGGAACAGTCCAAAGTTCAACCAGCAGCCAAGTATTGTGCCTCGCAGCATTTTGGTCCAAGAATGAGATGCTGCTTTTCCTCAGATGTACCTTCTGTTTGATTAGTCAGTGTATCTCTGCAGCAAAAAAAGCCAGGACATTGTCATCTAACTTACAAATAAAGTAGTTTCTCAAAACATATGAAGTCTTACAAGGTCTATGCGCCTTATCAATGACTTCTGAATTCAGTGTATGAATGGTGTCAAAGTGACGGCCTCAAACAGTCTCTAGGTAGCATGTGTTTGGCCATTTTTTAAATTAATTTTCGGGTGATAAAAATCATTGATTATGTATAAAGTCCATGATGTCCTATCTGAAAGGTGTGGCTGCAAGAATTTTCTGTAAGATGTTTTAAGGTTCACTAATGTCTAATACATTCGTTTGGAATAGAAGGGGAAAATAAGTAAAAAGTATTAATAAATGAGTTTGGTTGTCATGGGAACCAATTGTCTCAGGTGCTCTGTTCCAATGCAGCTATTAACCCCTAGTCCATATTTATTATTCAAGGGAAATAACTGACTCAAAAAAGGAAGATTGGTTGTCACAAAAAAGAGAAGCCAGCGTGCTAAAGTTGAGTCATTTGCATGCAATAAAAATGAATTAAAGAGGATGAATCTTCTTCAGCCCTAAAATGATTTGCATTTGGGTTATTGCTCTATTTTTCTCAGTTCTCGATATTATAAGATGTCAAAAAGAACTAGGAACAGCAGATCTGGAATGAAATACAGTACCCTACAGCTACTGTGTTCTGACTTAGATCTTTATCATGCTCTTTAAGACTTTCATCCTACCATTACAGCTTGTTCTAGTACATATCAGGTGGAAAAATTTGTGGGAAGAGTTCATACTATTAATAATCTGATGATTTTTTTTTTTGTAACAGCCACTATTATTCAAGATTATAATTGTGATCATACCCCACTTAACTGGACTGAACAGGCTGAACCAGATTGCTCAATGGACATGTAAAAACAATTTGCACAAAGGCAGTTCCTTGATGCAATAATGTCTTTTTCCAAGGAGTCTACACACACAATTTTATTTTTAAAATATCAGGAATCCAAGAATGAAAAGCATATTTAAAAAATCATTCTAGTTATTATTTGTTGAAATTTGTCATGTATTATTTCAGGAATGTACTGTATGAATTCTTCTCTAGAAAGTTTTTGCCTTATTTTGCTTTTCTGTTTTCCAGTACCCAACACGTTTTAACATCAAATCCCACATTTACAGTTACCAATTTTGTTACAGGTTCCCTTAGTGAATCCACATCTATTCAGACTGGCATGGGATTTATGTTTTGGATTATGGCTCTTACTCTGCTGTTTTGTTTTTTTTTTCCTTCAAAATAATAATAATAAAAAGGAACTTTTGGAACCCTTAATTAAAATGAAAAAAACCAAAACCCCCAAAAGTCTCTGTGCTGTTTGTTTTCTCTATTCTCAGACTAAAGGACTTTTACTTGCCAGTTTTAGTTTGATGTTTTACCAATCACAAAATAAACATAAAGAATGTTTTTACTTAGGTTACCAGAAGCTGGAGTGAAATGATCTCCCGGTTGCTTGAAATAGAGGATTTTGAAGTAATTGGCCAGGAGGTTCATTTTTTTGGCTTTAATTCTTGCTAATGGAATTCTTTAGTGAATTAAAAGTAAGACTTGATTATCTCATGTTTATAAATATTGAGAACTCTGAGTATTGTGATTATTTTTAAGATGTTGTCAAACTTGTCCTGTCAGAAACTTTCTAATCAGAAAATAACTACAACAGATAACGAATAAAAGCTAAGAATTCTTATTTTTCAAAGTTCTGTGATGCACTTGAATTCTTGTGATGATATAAGTAAAAGTGCTGGCTAAAGGAAGATGAAGAAGAATTTGGCACATAGCCTTTGTTATCACATTCCCTATTCTGTCCTGTCCTCTTTTGCTGTCCCCAGTTAACAATGTATGTATGTTGGATAACCTTTAATGTGAACTTGCTGTTTCTGAGAGAGAAAACAAAAATCACATCCCTAAAACATGACCTCCTCTCTTTTTTCTTTGTTTTTATTTACTCTTTGCCTATTGCACATTATCACTACTACTCCCTAGTGGTGCCTACCACTGACATGGTAGGCAGATTCATTTATCAAACCGAGAACTGATAACACTTTGTACAGTGTTCCCAGTAGTGCAGTCAGACACTAATTTTTCTGCAACAGAAGGTCCCTATAGCAGCAATTCTGCTCCCCTTGCAATCTTTTTCAAATGATACATCACAGCTGCTTGCAAAAATTATGATTTATCTATAGGTGGCAGCAGACTTTCACTGTAGGGCCAGAGCAAGACCCGTCAATTACTTTCAATTATTTGTGCATAATCACCTTATCTCTGTAAAGACAGCATACAGGACAAAAGGCCTGTAGAGGCAAATACACGGGCGGATTAGACCATAATTTTAGCAACTGAGAAAAAAATAGAAAAAGACAGAAAAATATTTGAAAGGAGGGAGAATGTTCATTCAATAATAAAGTTTACTTTGCAGATGATAATAATGTACTATTTCCTTTGTAAAAAGCTACATTTGGGAACTAGCCTACATAATTTAATACCATCTCTTTGCAGCAGGACTTGACAGAGTTTGAACAGAGTGCTGCTGTTGATAATCTGTATTGTTTTTCCATTGTAACATAATTATGGCAAAGCTTTTCTTAATCCTAGAACTAGGAACCCACCTGAGAATGTTTATAATGGAATATCTTGTGTGTATATCATAGACAGGTGGACACGCTTCAAGGGACCAGTTAGCTTCTGTATTAGGTCTCAGTGGCTGAAAATGATCAGTGACCATTCTATTGTCATGGTCTTATTATCTTCTGGTCCTTCCTAAGAATCATAAAGGAGATTAAATTCAATTGTTCAAAAGGCAGACCATTAAACCTTGATATGTGCTGCACTGCATGCATCAGATATCATAGTGGAAAATGGATTTCTTATGGGAGATAATAGAAGCTAATGAAGGTAAAAACAATTATAAAAAGTAGGGCCCAGTGATTATCAGCACCATCAATATTTGCATATTAGGCCCTAAGGACTAATTCATAACACATATGGTTTATTAGTGAACTTACATGAGCCAAAGAGAGTTTTGCCATGCGTTTGTCATCGCTTTTAAAAGCCTATATGAAAGAAGAAAAGTGCACCTTGAAATTTTTAGTCTTCCTGCAATTCAATCAAAACCAATACTAGGTCTCTGGCAGGGTGAAAATAACCGATTTACCATAAAATTATCTGAGACAGGAACAGCACAAGAATAATTGCACATGCACCTTTTATTTCTCAGGTGATTTACTGGCAGTGAATTGACAACAAAGAATTGGAAAGCCTTGGTTTTTTTTGGCCATGTGTGCACACATAAGGGAAAGGTCAGAGGCATAATCAGTCTAATTTACATTTTCAAAATAGTTTACACTCATTTTACTCTGGCAAAGTAAGACTCACCATTCAAAATCTCAGTCATCTTAGTACTCATTGCTCCCGACAATTGTCATCTCTTTTTTTCTCATGGTTCATGGGGACAAGCCCAGTTTGACGATACAAATATACCCACTGGTGGCTTCAGTCAATGCTCCTGCCTTGATTTTGTTATCTGTTTGCTATCCTGCTTGTACAAACGGGTCAGGCCTGTCCAGCATGGAGCTAACAGTAACAGGGAACAATAAGGTAAGAGCATGTGAGAATTAGCTATTTCTCTAATAACTGAGACACCTCACGGGCACACAGAAGCGAAATCTGAAGGTGCTGGGAGCCTTGACGTTCACAGCCAAAAGGTGCCAGCTGAGGGTCAGTACTCTAGGTGTAGTTAACAAAATTCCCAATTTAGTACCTAAGCCTATTTGTGTTTGTGATCCTAGGTTACGTAACTGACATCAGATTTGTTAGGATTGAGTCCTTCTGCTTGATCTAAGCAAAGAGCTCTTTTATCAGATTAAAAGTTTTTGTTTGGACATCTTAGGTATTTATGTGGACCAGGTATAAAATATTATATACCCTATCAAATACATTGTGCTTTAACAACAGCAACAGGAGACTTTGTAGGCTATGACTCTGCCACTAAATGTATGTAAGTAAAAGTACAGAGGTATTTTTGTTCCTTTTTTGAGCAAGTTTTCCTTTTGAACAAGTTTTCCTCTTGAATGTCTTATCCAGAGCAGAAGTAAGGTAGCTTAGAGGTTAACACAAAGAATTGAAGGTTGAAAGAGTGTAGGTCAGATCAGCTAGCAACATCCACAAGTCTTCATGGACTGATGTTTCAACTCTACCCTCTGCTGTAATTCTGTGTCATTCTGTGTGCTAGTTCTCAACTTGCCAAAAAAATGAAAAGGGGGGTGATATACTTCTAGTACCACTTTTTTCATGATTTGGTATGACATTCACCCAATTTAAACTACAGTGATAGGACAGATACACTTTTCACATCCTCCACTGGAAAGAAATTTTCCTTTTGAGAAATCTAAGAAATGTCATGGTCTGCAGAGATGAAACTTCTTAGAGTAATGCACTTTATTTCATTTTAAGTCTGGTATCTAAAAAAATAAATGTATTAAGCTTTATCCGAGAGCGTAAGTCCATTGAAACTTCTGCTTTACCCTGAGAAGTATCTTGGTTCGGTGGCTGAAGTCCATGCAGAAAACCAGTGAATAAATCTTCATCACTGAGATGGTAATGGAATTTTAGTAGTTTAATATTTAGAAAACTGCCACCTTGATGGCATAGACATAAATGCCTGCAGTGGTTAGAGGGGGGTTCTGAATAGTCATTAACACTGGGAAAAGATGTCTGTAGCCAGTAGGATGTAGTTTCTTTAGATGAAGTTATGTGTTTACCACATAGCATATGTCTTACAGACATAACATATGCTTGCAAGACTGTGCCCTTTCTCTTCTGATATCTTTCTCTCTCCATTTCATTCCTCTTTGGGAATATCCAGAAACTTCAGAGGAATAAAAAATTAGGGATTAAAAAACCAGATACAATAAAGATATTAAGCTCCTATAATTTAGCTGCTGGTGTACCTCGTTTTCAGGTGTTTTGAGCCCAAGGTGCTGTGCAGAATCACGAGCCTGGTGTATGCATTTTCTTTACTGTATAAAAGTGCTCAGATCCAGATTCCCTGCTAAGAGTCCCAGAAGACTATTAGAGAGGGAAAAATCAAGTTCAGTTCTCTGCTCAGACTGAAAAATTTTGACTTACTACTGTTACTTTTAAAGGAGTGCTTTAACTACCATACTAGGTTTTCAGTTGTCTTCCGCACAAGCCATGCACAACGCCCTGACACTGCTGGGAGTAAGCTTCTACTTAAAGCCAGCAGATAGAGAAGACATCTTCTGCATCCCTGTTGAAATGCTGACAATTCCTCCAGAATTTCCTTGCTTCTTTCCAGTTGAATGTCAGCTCAGCAAGTTCATTTAAAGCATCAATCCAAATACAAAATCTACCACATCTGATTTTAATTGAAGGTACTCATGCAAATTTTCTTGCAACAAGCTCTGTGGGGGATAACATTTGGAAGACAGGAAATACAACAAATTAGTGGCTGACTGTAATGTCATAAAGTTGCACAGCTGTTTACTAGGTGAAAGTGTGGTTTAAGCCTTAATCTTCCTCTCCTAACACAGAGAGGACTTCAGCAGATCCATAGGCAGATTCAGCTGTCTTGCACTGCTGTGCTCCAATTAGACTTACAAATATCACCTGCCATACTCAAGGCAATCAGATTCTCTGTGCAAAATCTGATAGTCCTAGTTGATTGATCTAAACTCTCATGCTAGAACTAGATGATGGTGTCTAAAAAGAAAAAGGTGAAAAAAATTGCTCAGCAGGAGGAAGAAAACCTAACATGGGAATAGAGTGGATAAAATGAAAGACAATGTGCACTAGTGTAACTATTTGTAGATGGAGTTTTATCGGGTGAGTGTTTTGAGTGTTTAAATAATTTTTTGAAATTAGTGATAGTCACATATTATAAAACCCCATATTTATTTTAGGGATTTTTTCAGTTTCATGATAATAAAATAAGGAATACTTTACAGGCAGAAATATTTTAGGACACTAAATGACAAAATGTTCCTCAGTCATCTTTCTCTGTGTGAAATCCACAGGATATGTTTCTTGCATGGCTGACTTTGCTACTTCAGAATAGGTTATAGCATGTAAGGCAAAATCTCATAAAAGACACAGTATTTTTGTTTTTACTTTTCACCTTCATAAAAATTCTTTAGTAATATTTTCATATTTCATGAGTAAAGTTGACTACTTTTTGGTAACTCTTCATAAGAAAAACAGAAGAAAGTGTTTCCAGAGCCAGAGATAAGGACATTTTTTGTACTTACAGGGAGACTAAAAATAAAGGTTAAGTCCTCATTTCTCCTCTCAGGCTTCAAATTCCACGCCATTTGGGAGAGAAAAAATCTGCAGTAAGATAATCTGGAGTCTTGGGAGAAGAAATATTAGAAGAGTTGATTTCATTATTCAAAAGATATTTCTTTCTTTAAATATTCAAACAAGGTTTGGAGTGCTGTTATCAGGGTAAAGAGTAAAGGATATGAAACATCAGGAAAAAATAGAGTGAAATAAGGTAAACATATGAAATCAGACCGTAATTTTTAATGTTACCTCAGATAATCACTTCCTTCTTTCTCCAAGTACAGGGTGGAAAGAGATTCCAGCAGAACAAAAAAGCTACATTTCATATGCAGATCATGCAGATCAGCTTTTATAGGGGATTCAGAGATTTCAGATCCTACTCTCATCATCATGGCCTCTCTTGTCTAGTGAGGCTGTCCCACCAGCTGTCAGCATACTGATTTGAGTTTATCTCCACAATTTAACAGAGTGCTCTTTTTGTCTGCTGCAACACACTGATTGTAAAGGCAGGGAGCTGTGGAATCATAAGTACTCACTTTTCTTAAAGAGTTTATGTCAGAGTAATTTCAATAACTCTGATGTATAGAGCATAAAGGTGTAAAAAGGAACACTCTGATTAGCAAGGCCTGTCCTATGGCCCACTCTGCTTCTGTAATATGCACAGAATTTCATAAGCATGGGGTTTTTTTATCAGAAACAGTGCAGAAATTTGGGGGCCAGGCTGTAAAGAAGTTGTGAACAATCCCAGAGAAATTAGTGCAGCTAAGCCTTCCCTCAGACCTTCAGGATTAGGCTGATAATAGCAAAGAAATGTATCTCTTATAATCGGTGGAGCCTATTAAAATCAGAAATATTTCTGAAACCTTTATGAAATCTAAACGTCATTTGTAAGATTCCATCTATATTTCTTCTAACAAGGAAATCTTGAATTATTTATTAAATCATGTTTGTTGGTGTTAAACAGTCACTATTAAAATTCATTAGCTTTGATAGTGTGCATGTTAGAAAGGTTTTCTAAACTTTTAGAAAGCATGTTAAAGCAAAAAATCCTCTAGATAAGCAATTCATAGAATCAAACTTGGAATATATTCTGAACCAGCCATAATTATTCGATAGAAACTGAAATCTTACTGAGCATTTATTCCAGTTGTTATTGGAATCTTAAATTAAACAATTTTTGAAATGCTTTAAATATTTTCATACTTGAAATGAGACACACAGACTACCAGAATCTGAGACAGGCCCATTGCCTTTCCCTTCTGTCTTAATTTCATCATGCCAAAGACTATAATAATTGCCAGAGTAACTGTGAAAGACAGACATCCTACACAGGATTTTCATCTCTTAGAATCTGAACTCTATCTGCAAACTACTGTTCTCTATTCTCTGATGTACCTCGTTATAAAACCTTTCTTAGCTTTCAAGTTTGTTCTCTCTCTAAAAAGCTGCTTCTAGTCTATCTATATTACACAGGAATCCTGATCTTTCTATGTCTTGAGCCAAAGCCTTTTTTTAAAAAAAAAAATCCCTTAATTTTTGTCCATTAGGAAAATAAACTATTCTTGGATATGCCTGGAGTGATCTATTTTGTAAAACTAATTTTAAAGCAGTGTATAGAAATCCTCTACTTCACTGATACTCTAAATTGTGAATTATACCCTTAAACCAAAAATCCAGAATGTTGCTTAAGCCAATTGTATTCCTCTTTAATAGAGACTGAGAAAATCCAGCTCTTGTAAAATGACCAGAATGTTTTTTTGAGAGACTTGTTTGAAGATGTAGTATTTTATTTTTCCTTTGAAAAATTTTTTGAGAGCTCTTTAAAATGAGTCATAGGTAACTGGGAATTGGACTAGTTCTAAATTGCATACCTGTTAGAGGAACATAGAAAAGCTCAAGCAATATTAGGTTTCACCCTCTTCCTTTTTATTAAAACCCAAAATGAACACATAAAAACTGTAAGAATCGTCCATATCTGATACCCTGTGTCGGACAAAACAGACAAACAAACTAACTCAAAACCATCACAAAAATTGATCCAGTTTATTTACCCTGATAATGGACAAAAGTAAATGGCTACAGAATAGTACAAAAGCCAGCACTCAGAGATGATCCATCCATTTAATATTTTCCAGACCCCAGCTATTTTCTGAGGATTTCTGAGCTCTAGAATGACTATTGTGCTCAAAACCCTTTAATGGAGGAGATATGCTTGCCATGGCTTACCAAAACAGACCTTTAGCTCCCAACACATTTTTTGGAAAGGAGCTAGATAGCTCAACAACCTGTTATATGAACAATCATTTCTACTGGAAATTGCCTTCCATCAGCTTCATTTGATGCTCCATTGCTCCAAATTTACAAGAGAGTGCAAACAGTTGATCACCATCTATTATCTTGTGTCATTCATAATTTTGAAGACCTATACAATTTCTCTTTCAGTTACTTAATTTTATAAACAGAATCCTTACTTTTTTATAAAGAACTCTTCTTTTTTGTCTGTTGCTACTGTTTTGCTTAGACTTTCTTCAGTTCTACTCTCTTCTTTATGAGATGGAGAGTAGTAACAGAAAGTATTCAAAATTCCATGAATTGATGCATTAGCGAAGTAAAGGCACAAGCAAACACTGTTCAAGGAAAAGATATTCCAGAAGTTATTAGAAACAGTTTTTATTATCTTAGCACTGTATGTTCATGCCGTTCTCATATGTGGGTGTACCTCTTCAGTGTCCTGAGAACCAAAACATTTGGATTAGTTTCTCTGTCAGCCGAATAGCTAAAGCAAGCCTTTGAACATTTTTTTTTTTTTTAATTATTATTTTATTCATTAACAGGACCGAAATTGTTTTGTCTGCCTCAGAAGTCATACAAAATTGCTTCCTCTGACGCCACCTGTGAAGGTGTGATTTCTGGAGTAGTCACACACCTAACAAGCTGTACCTCCCTCCCGCTGTCCTTTTCCTCATGCTGCTTCCACCTGCAAAGGCTCAGATGGCCTGCTGAGAGGTTACTTAGATGTGCTCAGCTACACAAATAATAGGTAAACAGAGCCAAAGCATTTTAAACTGCGGTGATTTCAGTGGTAATGGCCAAGAAAAGGTGTATGACCTTAAACTGTGTCAAAAAGAAACAGAGTGCCCTTTTCAGTAGTATCAATTGGTGGTGTGAATGCCGCATACCTAAAGATTCACTGCATGTTTTATTTCTCACTGAAAATATTCCTGAAAGATGAACTGAGTAAAGATAAGTAAGCCTGTTCTTTCTCCTGCTGTCTCTCTACATGTGAAAACATTTGCCTAGTGTCTTACCATTGGCATCTTTGCTGCTGCTGGTTTTGACATACATCCTCTTAACAGGCTTGACGAATAGAAACGTCTGAAAATGGTCTCATACGGCCCAAAAATGGAGTAACATCAGGCTGTAAACCATAGCACAAAGTGCTATTAAGTCTGTAGAGTAAATGCACTCAACATGACAAAATGAGCCAACCAATGATATTTCATGGATTTATGCTAGCTGAAGTGAACTGATCCTCCTCCAAACTCATTCAATAACAGTTCTCTTCAGAGCAGTTTATAACATTACTAAGTTCTAGACAAATATAGATAAAAGGCTGATTTATATTTTCAAGTAGATAGTGTCTTTAAAATGAAACTGAAATATAGTAACTAACACATATTTTCAAAACAAAACTTAAAATGTGTTTGAAAGCAAACTTCCCACTACAATACATGATTTTATGGTGATTGTAGGGCTATTCCTAGTGTGTCAAAAATAATGACAAAATATAAGAGCTTTTAATTATAAAACACTCATCAGCAAGGTGAAGATATTTACATATAGTGGTAGTTATAGGAATGCTTTGTAATCTTTACAGCATACAGTCTGATAAGCTCTTGTTATATTAAATTATAAACAGGAAGTATGTTTTTAGTAATTGTCATCATATTATTTGATTACAAGAAACTTGTGTTTTATATGAAAGACAAATACAGTAATCCTTAGAGAAAAATCTACATGAAGGAAGAAGTGATTCTGATTTTCTCTTTTTAAAAGAGAATTGGGTCATTATGATCATTTTATGGAGAAACTAGGCCATAACTCGCTAAACCAAGGAACTGTGCCTTACTCATTAGTGTGATCTGATTTTCTAAAAACTTCCTGAAGCGTAAATGTTCAGGAATTTGCAGAAATATAAATTGAACAGTTTTTGCTGCGATGACTATGAATATGGACTGGCTATTAAGATAACTGGGGCAGAGAATTTAATCTAAAAGTCCCTTATTAATATAACTTGATCTCAGAGTGAAGTATTTGTTTGAATTCATCATTTTGATGGAAATCTTTTGCCACTGCATAGGATAACAATCATGTTGGTCCTTCTTATTCAGAGTAAATGTGTAGGACCTCCTAATATTCTGACAGTGCTCAATAAAATGAGAAAGAAAACCATTGGGCAATAAATACATTTTAGTTTCTCTGCCATTCTTAACCACACTGGGGAAATATTAGAAAAACAGAAGATCTTTTTAAAAATTAAATACTATAATGGTGTAATAGTGTATATATCTATAAAATGTTTACACACTTGAAACATTTTCATTGAAACAAATAGATCATCCTGCCAACTAGTAATGATAAAAGTTCAGCATGTCCTGAAAATAATGTTGGATGGCATGAGGAATTTATTTTCACTTTGTGAAGTGCTGTAGTACTTCCCTGCACATTTTAAAGCACTGTCACCTTAAATACAGTTTGAAATGATCCTTACTTCATTAAAGAATATTAAAACATTAAAGACTGCTAGAAGTCTGAGACCAACCTTTTCCCAGTAGAATGCTGCGAGACTTCAAATTTTGGCACAGCAAAACTAGGCATTTACCGTTCTCATTCTATTTTCTTTGCCCTCTTTTTAATAATGTGGCCTCTGAACATACCATTAATGATGGATTAATGACTCTGCCAAGTCTGCTTGCAAATAAAAGATGTGTGCGTGAAGCTACTAGAATTTGATTTCCCTCTTTACCTTTCGAGGAAAAACTTAGGTTTTCATTAAAATATTGACATGCAGGCTGATTTTTTTTCATACTTTTATTTTAAAAAATCAATATGATTTTACAGTTTCTCTAGGGAGAAAGACAAAAATTAGTTTAAAAATAGTTTCCATCATTAAATGTCACCATTCTTCTCTTAATCCACCTACTTCCACGGGACAAGATCTAAGTATCTTCTTGCTGTCTCATCCACAAAAACTTAACACAGCTTCTATCAGCTGCTGCTAAGTGCTGTCATAATATAATATTTTTCCTCATGCACAGAGTAGTTTTTTCATCCTTAAGGATGGCAGGATTTAATTTAATGTAATTTCTACCGTGGTGTCTTCTGTTTTGTTTTGGGGTTTATAGTTAAGTCCCAACTCAGAATACCAGCCAGTAGACATGAAATCCTTTAAATATAGGTGTGTCTTTCCACATGCTTTATATGCAATTTGCCTGACATTCCCTATACCAATCCCAAGGTATTGTCTACAGTGAGTAAAGAGGAATATCTGCTTCTGCAATGTGACTCAGATCCTAGGCCGTTTGTACGTACCTGTCTGATTTCAGTAGTAAAGATAGAAGTGAGGGCAAGTAAGTCCTGAAGTTATGCATTATGTGTTTTACAGCAAATTAGCCTTGTTTTTTAGAAACTGACTTTAGGCTGTGGATGTCATGACAGGACTGAAGAAATTTAGTTGTGACGCAAGTTAACTTTTAAGCACTTAAAGACAGTATCGGATTTGGTGTCAGGTCAGCTCTATGAAAATTACTCCTAAGTTATTCTGGAAAATTGGGTTAGTTTGTTTTTTTAGTAAAAATCTATGATAGGGTCTGAGCCAAATATTTCACTGTGGCAGTCAATTCAGTGTCAGATGAATGGCAATCCTCTCTGTTTCTTTCCTAGTCTCTGATACCTCAAGTCAAGCATACTTGACTTTCGTACCTCATGTGTCTAACACCTGGCTCTGTTAATGCAAACTCATTTAACATACCAAGAAATGCATGATTATCACATTACACTATTGTATTTTGTCCCTTTCCTTTTTCTGTTTCTTTCTTTGGAAAGTGGTGCAGTTCATCGTGGTTTTCTAAGACATTTATTAAGATCCTTAAAAGATGAGAGATGGGAGGCATCGGGATAAGTACTGTAGACTTCATGGCCAGAAATGCAATGAGGCTCTTGAGAATATTTCAGGGCATTACTTTATTCATGAGCTAAAGACAGTGACTGCTGAGTGAACAGTGATCATCGTAGTATACCCAATGGGTTTGATGCTTCTCACGAGGATGTGCTAAAAGCTTTTAATATTCTCTCAGCTTGTAGCGAATCCCTCCATTATTTTGTGTGTTAAATGAATGCAAAGTGCACTCATCTAAAAATCTGTCTGTCTAAAAATAATATTTTTTGGACGAACTACTTGGAGAATAGAAAAGAGGAAGAAAAAAAGACTTCTCGTGCTTTGACAGAAAGTTATTTTATTTTATGTGCATTAGCAAAACTGGAGTCAGCATAGGGTTAGGGTTTTTTTTTCTTTCTTTTTTTCAGCATAAGGGAATAGTGTTGCAAGTTAGAGATGCTGTCAGAGAATATGGTGGAAGAGAAGTGGAAGAGCAGTTACCATAGTATAACAACTTTGAATGAAAGGGAACTATTGAGAATGGTGTCTTGCAGTAACCATTTTCTGGTGTAGGTTGCCAACACAAAGTTGGATACCATCTGGAAATTTACATACACTTTAAAATACACTGTAAAATACACTTTAAAATACACTTTAAAATACATTTATGCGGTGACTTCCTCTAGCTGATCTCAGAGGACTTTACTATATCACTGTAATGCAGACAAAATGAAAAGTAAACTGAAGAGAAGAATGCTTCCTTAGCTTTCAAAAGATCATTAAATGGCAATCAGGTTAGTGGAATAAATCTAGATATGTGGTTTAGTTTTCAGTTCCTTCAAAATAAGCCAGGAGACCTTAGTTGTAGTTTACTTCTTCTGAATGCAAAGGACATTTGTTATAATTCATCCGTGCAGTGGATTTGCAGAGTGCTGGGATGCAGTTACAGGTCCTCTGGAAATGTCAAGTCGTTTGCATTTATGTTGGACCATTACAAACTGTTACAAATACAGACATACCAATGTTAGATACGTCTTCAACATTTGTTATCAGCCAGAACACGAATAAAAACTTGGCCAAAATAAATGCTGATTCATCAGTGACAAACAGAAATCCAGATATTAGTGACTTCTTCATGATAGCAGAAGTCAGGGAACATGGAAATGAGAGTTTACAATATATATGCAGTCAAAGGTGCATCTTCTAGGAAACCACTTGACTTTTCATCTTCCCTTGTAATTACCTGGTGTACATCTAGGAAAAACCATCTCTTCTTTCTAAAAATTCCAGAGGGCATCCATATTTTGATATAGCAAATTTTTCACTGGTTAAACAAACTTGCCTAAAGCAAGTCTCTGTGTTCTTAGACGCTAATAATATGAGGGAAGTATAAAATATTAAATGCTCCCCACTAATAATCTATAAGTGAATGAGTATTTCCAACTGATGTCAAAATGTTAAAAACATGCATTAAAGAAGCTATAATTAGTTACTAAAATTTGAATGTATTCTTTACTTAATAAAATACTCTTCAGTGTCAGTCAATGTTTTCAAAATGTCTCTTAAATAAGTAATAACAGTATCTAGCTCAATGAACTTAAAGGATAACTTCCAAGTGTTCCCATTAGCCACCAATATTTGCATTAGGCTTTGGAGTAACCTGTGTTGGTTGGGATATTATATATAAGGAAAAAAGAATAAATGTTTTTATAAGCTTACTGAAAAGTAAAGAAGGGTCTCTGGGCACTACAGGCAAAAAATACCAATGCAATAAATATTAAAGTAAATATTAAAGACCAAGCTGGTTTTATTTATATCAGTTTAGATGCAAACTTGATATTTTCAAAAATGAATGTGGATGTTTTAAAAGACTGATGGGATTCAAAGAAATTCTAAAACCTTTATGCTGCAGAAGCCTTGGAGAAATGTGAGAGTTTCCGTGCCCTAACTGAGGAATGGAGGTAACCATCAAGTGCCACAAAATTTTTATTGGTTCTTTCACAAACAATTCACTTACGAGTCAAAATTCCACACTGAGCTTCAGGTTAATAACAGAATGTTGTGGAAAATACAGAGCTGCTCCTGATTCTCAAGAAAACTCTTATGGACTTCTGTGTTGCCATATCAGAATCTGAATATGTATACTTACAAGCCATCAGCTCTTGTTCCTTGATGTCGAGTGGAAAATTCTGTGTAGGAACTTATCTATTTTTAGAATACTAAAATCACTGTATTATTGCCCTCATGCCTCAGTTATCCTTACAAATGGATATTTTTACCTTTTTCTGTCCTGAAAATTATCCCTATAGGCTTGTTAACCGAGAGTGGATGGAAGATTTCCATTATAATATATTTGATGTACCTACCCCTGAAGAAATGGCAATTTAAAGTAGCACTTGTGCAGGTGTCAGCCGAATTGCATATTTCAATACACTACAGAGCTTGAATTTGTGAATATCCAAATAATGTTAGAAAAATGCAAAAAAGCTTTTGCTGTCAACCTTGTGTTGCTGCTGCCTGCCTGTACAGCAGAAATGTTTTCTAGTACACTGTTGTTGCATTTTCAAATGATCAGGTTTCTAGGAATAAAAATAGAAATAGCGTGAGAGTGAGATAGTGTAGGTAGAGATCAATTAAAAGTGTTTAGAATTTATCTTGACTTACTTTGGGTCTGCAAAAGAAAGTAATTCTGTCAAGCAGGTACTTTGCTTAGAAGCACGTTAGACAAAGATGGTGGGGTTTATTTGCTGAAATGAGGGAGTGCACATTTGAGTAATCACATGTAAAGTTTGATTCATCCCTCAGTATACGCCTGCTTTGGACAAAGGATTAATTCCTTAAACTCCTCTGGCTGTATTAACTAGATCTTCTTGGCTATAATGGGACCCTCTGTAGCCAGTTGAGCTATGGATAGATATGGCGTTATAGATAACTTAAATAGGATTAGTCCCTTTATGTCAGAAAAACTTGCACTGTCTAGAGTGCAAAAGTAGAGACTGGGGAATATACTAAAGATCTAACTGAACACTCTAGTCCAAACGGGAGTTCATAGTCAGAAGAGCTGAAAAACCTAACTACTTTTAAACCTGGAGCTGGTATACACATATATAAATATATATATATATATACTCACACACACATAAAAGGAATTGCAGAACATACTGTAGTGAGAGAAAAGAACAGGACTTGACTGAAGATATAATTTCCTGTCCTATATTGTATTGAAGTAAACCTGGAGAAATTGGTTCAGAATTTCAGTATAAATATTCATAAGCATAAGTTAAAGCCGTTTCCCATAGATATAAGAAACTTGCTACTTACAGTGAAAAAAAAATCCTGTAAATAAATTTAGAACAAGAATACAGTTATAATATAAATATAATGCTAGAATGAAACCACTGAATGCTATATTTTGTCCTAGCTAATATGCATGGTAAAGTACTTTTTAAAGATATTAATGGTTATTTTTGGTGTGCATTAACTGGCTACCCTTATAATTTTCATCCTAATTGTTGCTTTTCATTCCTTATCAGAGCTTTTCAGGTAGCAAAAAAATCCCTCATGAATATTTTAATGAACAAATAGAGATAATATGCTGTTATTCTGTATGCCTTATTGTATATTGTTTCACAGTATTCTGACAACTGACACTTTGTTCATGAAAATGAGTGGAAATCCCACAAGTGCAAACCAAAAGTTCATCCAAAAGCCCATACCAGTAATGTATTCTATGTCTTTCTCTGGCTGTCACTTGTTACACACCTGTTTAGAAAGTGTCACATATCCATTGGGCTCCAAAAAACACTATTATAAGACTTAAATAAAAGATTAAATATGATGAAGGAATGCCCCAAACTAACTGGTTGTTCTGAAATGTGGAAGGCTACAATCCATTTAAATAATCTGATCAATGATTAAGTATTTACACTTTGAATATTTAAGGCTACAATCAAACCACAAAGAATCATTAAAGACATAAAAGAGCTTGCATGGTTAGAGAGAAACCTACTTTTAAACTCTTTGCTGGTTTGTAATAAAACTTGTTTACAGATTGTGGTGTTGGTTGTCAAGGATGCTAGAATTAACAAAGAAGGGAGAAGGAAGAGGAGAGAAGCTGAGAATTGTTTTGTTTTGCGCTGGTTTAATATAGATGCCACCTTGACAGATTGTGCATGATGGGAGTAAACTCTCAATTAAATGTAATAACTGCAATGACACAAAAATCAGCAAGTCCAAGTATTTGAACAAACATATAAATACAAAAGAGCCTGTGATCTTATTTAGGAGCCTCAAAAAAATATATTCTGATAAGATCTAGCCTTCTGTTTTACTTTCTGCCCCTGCTTATGGTGATTTTCCTTCACCTTGAAACCATATCTCTAGCTTTTCCCTTTGACTCCTCTTTTTCTAATACATTTTATTCCAGCTTCCATTTCATGATTGCTAGAGCTCATAGTTGTGATAGTTCCTTGTTTTAAGTATTTCAATTTCTTATTCCTTAATTTTTGAGAGAACAATCTCTTTAGTGTCTGTTTATTCATCTTTAAATTTTAGGGTTGGGCTTGGATTTGATTTAATCTCTGTTATAACTTTATAACCCTTGCATGGATAGCTTTGATGTTCCCTTGCATCCAGTGAACATATATTCAGCTTTTTCAGTCTTGTTCATAATACAAATCTTTGAAGCTTGACATAATTTTTTGTTTCAGTAGGATGAACTCAATCAGCAGCAATTATGCTGTTTCCAAGATGTGGTGTCTAGGCAGGGTGAACATACATCTAACCAATTCCAATCCCAAACCCCAAGCAATGCGTTTTGTTTTTTTCAAAGACTGAAACAAACAGAGTTGCCAATAATGTTAAACAATTTACTGTTATTTTTAATAGAGGTGAACTAGGATTTTTACTATTTATTTGAGATATATATGTATCTTTAAATATATATATATATATATAATGAGTCATTGGAACAGCTCATCTTGAGAAGAATTGAATTCAGTTGTACTTGCAATCTGTCTTTACATGTGTGCTTTACTAAGTTTAGGCTTTCTTCTAAGAATTATAGTATAGAGAGAAAGTGTCACATATGCAACCTCAAAAGTTCCTGCAGGACCCTATTTTTTCTCCTACGTTACACTGCCTAGTGATCTTTTCTATCAACTTCTCTTTTCATTTTTAAGTTAGATGCTAGAAATTCATCCAGGAGTGTGAAAGCTGGCTTATATACCAAGAAAGTGACAAAACTACTCCAAATCATACCAACTGAGGATTTTAATTTCTGTCTATTTCAAATATTCCTTTTCCGTATTAGTTAGTCATGGTGTTAAAAAGACATGAGCATATAAGAGAAATCTTTAACAGCTGCACCTCATGCCCAACTGTTTTGAATATTAACAGAATTCAACTCCATTGTCAGTATGAAATTTTTCATGATCATGAATATTCATTTCACTAGGATGGGAGTGAAGACTAGCCCCATCAGCTTCTACTCTAGGAATCCCTGGAGCATCATGAGACACATGATGAATTTAAATCTAATCATGGCCTTAGTCTGTCTTCTAAAAATGATGGTGTCTCAAGAGTTTACACAGATAAAACAAAAAATGTTTTCTATATTATAAAAAAAAGGTATCCCATCTCTTAAAATAGGCAGTAATTTCCCTTTAAATCATTGACAGAAGAACCAGAAAAGAAGATTCAGGAGAAAAATCTGTTGGAGTAATTGTTACTTGGAGATGTTCTAATTGATTGAATCTTCCCCTGAGTGTTTACAAATTTGGTGGGAAGCTACCAGACAAAGCTACAATTTCAAACCTCCTGGTCTGGTGTGAGAGAAAACACACAGGAAGCAACTGCAGGTTAAGTCCCAGTTCTGCAACTGAAAGGAAAAATTGATGCACACGGTACCTTCTTCACCTGCCCGTGCATACCTCTGGCCTTGGTCATTTAGCAAAAGCACATTGATGAAGAAGCTTTGCTGAGTATGAACTGTGCTCATTCTAGGAAACACTGGAAACCAGATCTGATTTTCTCTGTGCTGTTGGTCACATTTTTGTCTACATATCTTCTGTTTAAGTCATTGAGTGCATGCAGTTTATTTAAGGAAGTTCAGTCAACTGTACAAATAAAGGAGTTCCTAGGAACAGATGAAGTGTCGGTTAGCTGGCTGAGAACAGTATGACTAATATTTGCTGACTTAAATAAAGATTTTAGGACATTAAAATATGTGACAGTATGTAGACCTTTTTTAACATGGTAACACTACCAATAGCAGAACCAGCAATAAACATTTTTAAACACAGCTAAATATGGAAGTGGTTTACCACTGAGAACAGGCAAATGGAGATCTGTGGTATATTTGCTCCAACATGGTATTTTGTGCAAGCAGTAAAATCTACAAGGTAAGAACAAAGGAAGTATAGTGAGAGACATCTGACGAAGTAACTCTGCAGAACAAGCAGGGAAGACGTTTGGTGAAACAGAACAAGTCCTGTCCATCCCCGAATAGAAAAACTATGTCAAAAGCAGATGAGATCACCCCCTTTATTTTGTAGAAAGCATTGAGCAAAACAAAACACGAGTAAGGAAAATAGAGAAATAAAGACATCCATACTTGGGCCACAGTTTTCTTCATCAAAATACTCTGAACCCTGGCCACCTCTATCTTGGTGACTGGGTACCTTGGTCATGAGCCCTAACTTGCCTTAACTAGAGGTGTGCAGCTGATTTAATAAAAAAAGTGTTAAGGTTTAGCTATTTGCATATGTACTGCTAATGATTTTATTGACCATGTGTACTATCAATGAATGTCAATCCAGTGAACTGTTAGATTGAAGCTGATTTAACAGTTTTTTAAGCCCTTCTATCAGACTGTTTTTTACAAAATGCAATCTACAAATATATTCAGTCTGTGGCACAGGCAGTCTCTATGTCTTGTCAGTTTACTCTCTAGTGGAACAATTGTTTCTTAATGTCCATTTGTAGTGTGTGAAAAGCTTTTCTCTGCTCATGTTTTTCAGTGCTACTGTAGTACAATTAAATAAAAGTCATTTATTATTGTATTAAGAAAATACTGAAATCTCACTCAAGGAAATTATTTTGTAGATTTGAATTTTATTATAAGAACAAATAAATAGCTCCTGTTAAACACATCTACAAAGACCTAAATGCTTCATTAAAAGAAGTCTTTAAGATGGGGCTTATTCCTCTTCTGGCTTTTTTTTTCTTTCTCTTTTAACTATATATTATGCTCTGTCAACAGCAATAAAGTACATGCGTTTTAACTGTGCTGCAGATATCAGCACATGGGTATATTTAGCAAATCCAATAACACTTCACCACTCATTCTCAGAACATTTAAAAGTGTACAGAAGTGTGAAGATAAAATCCCTTAGAGAGCCTCTTGGCTCTAGTGGCACATAGTAGCGGTTCTTCAGCAGTCTCAGGAAGCATGGTTCTTGTAGTTTTTGGATCAATTTGTCTAATGAAATCCAGAAAATTGCAGATTTTAAAAAGTAAGCACAAGACAATTGTCAATTTGTTTTAATCATAATTTTATATATGTTTTGGAATCTGTACAAGAGGTAAAATCAGTGCTGAACCCTTTGAAATCCATCGTGTCCAAGTAGGAGAGAGCTTCATCTACATGTTTCCCCTGGGAAAGAACAGTCAGCAGGTGAGGTGTTGATGGGACTGCATGGGGAAGAACCTGGCATTTCTGTAGATGTGTCTTCTGACATTATAGAACGCAGAGTGGGTGAAAGGAGGTATAAAAAAGGGGCTGGTGACTCTCCATTGCAATCCCACCTCCGCCTTAGCCCTTGCTTGCAAGTTCTGGCAACACAGTGTTGTAGAAAGAGCTGAACACAGATGGTCTCCGAGAAGGCAGTCGTCCAGCCCTCTCTGATCTGAGTGGAAGCTGCATGATGTAAATTGGACCTTCCAGAATTAGTCAAATTTCTGATGTGACTGATTCTTGAACCAGTCTCTGGTTATGTAATGTGATAGATTTTGGATTCAGAGATACAAGGACTAAGCTACAGATAAGCAAGCACACACCTAAAGGTCCCATTCAAGGAAAATGCATAGGTACAGATTTAAATCAAACACATAGTTAGGATGAAACTCCTTAACATGAAACTCCTTAAGTGTGTGTCTAATATTAAACAAGTGCTTAAATATTTTGCCAATAGATTGATTATTTGCATTGGCATGATGAAGAGCTTTGCTGCAAAAACTCTTGTGACAAGAAAAGACAAAGCTATTATTTCCCACATAGCTAATGTCCATGATTTGCTTTTGAGAATATTTGTCTGCACCCTGAAGGTAGGAAAAGCCTTCTTAGGTCTACTGATAAATGAAACAAACATCTCTGTTCTAGTAAGGATTAGAGTTTATCGTTATGAAAGAGCATAGGAATTAGGCAAATGCCTAGAGAGCACATGCTTGGCTAGAGATCTCTGTATGCTGAGTTCAGTTAGGCCCTTTCTGTTTCCTCTGTCAGTTCTTGTCTTACCCTCTGTCCTTTTCCTTCTATTTCCTCATTTTTTATCTGTGTAAGCACCCTTATTATGTCCTTTCTAGTCTTATAATTAGTAGCTACTTTTTTTCTTAATTTCTTTCCCTCACCTTTCATAACAATTTTTCTCTGAATCTGTGCCAAATTACTTACACTCACCACTCTATATTTCATTCCTTTCCTCATCATTTCCAACCAATATCTGCCCTACTTTTGCTCCAGCAATTCTGTCTGCCCATAATAACAAAACAAAAAAAATCCCATGTATCATGTGCCTAAACACTGATCCATGATTCTCAGAACTGCTTAACAGCCACCAAGCTCCCAGAGGCAGGGTTTTTTTTTGCTCATCTCCGCTCATTCTTTTGAGAGCAGTATGCAGGCATGGTTCAAGCCACAGCAAATGCCAAGGATATTCTCCACATGCAGAAAAACCATGGTCAGACCAGTTTATTTCTCATGTCTTACAGTCAGTCAGGACTACGACCTTGACCCCTCAAACACCTCCACGCACCCTCACGACAGAGATCAGGGAATGCTGATTGCTCACTGTACAGACCATACATGATTTCAGTTCTGAACTGACCAAATATATATTTATAGTTTACAATACCTTAGGATTTTGGCAGTACATGGGTCTGAGAGAGGTCCCAGGGACAAGATGCTTGTAGTGAATATTTGAATACTCTCCTTTAGAAAGTGCAGGGACAACTGTTTGTAATGTATATTCGAATACTCTGCTTTAGACAGTGCATTGATGCTGTGAGCCTGTCTGTGCCGCTAGGTCTCAAATGAGAAATCATCCTCAGCTTGTTTTACATACTGCTGCAGATTTATCCAAAGGACAGACAAGGACTGGCTTTGGAAATACCTCTAGTTTCCTCAGCTGCATCCCTTATTCTAGCATCCTTAGCAGGAGGGATTTGCCAGAGACTCCCCAGAGGAGAAAGCAGCCTGGAGCAAGCTGCCTCTCTGGTGCCTTGAACTAGAAGTCCCTCATAGCGCCCATAACTAGTCACCCTAATGTGAAACTTCACAAATGTAGGTAGATCTTTCACAGAACAGGCCCTGCCACCTGAATGTGGGATTTCAATCAGACCTACCAGAGGACAGCTCTGCAATAGGCACAGAAAAGCAACAGTGAAATTGCAGTGATGCGTGATGCACTTATTTAAGGGTGTGAAGCTGGTTATTGGTGGAAACTTTATCTACCTATGTGTAGATTACACATCTATCTATGTGTAGATTATACATCTATCTATGTGTAGATTATCTTATTTTTGTGCCTAAAAAAGAGCTTATCTTCCACAGAAGACACTCAAGTTTCATTATTTTTGTTTCAGTAAGGACTACCTGAAATAGAAGAACTGGTTGTCAAGGAGTCTGTATTTACTACATTTCAAGACAGCATCTATTTAACCTAATAAGAATATCTGTCATTAGTAGTCACCACACACACACACACACACACACACTCACACACACACACACTCACACACACACAGAGGATTTTGAAGCCCTTTAAGCCTCCACTGGAGCTTTACTCTTTCTCTGCTGTGACTCTCTCTAACTTGTCCTTATTTTATCAGTTTGCTTATTATTGTTATGAATTTTCACAGACAAAGCATGGTTGCCTCATTGTCCTAATTTTTCACCCTAAAGTTGCAATCACAAAGGCAAAATTCACCAGTTTAATTTAAATGAACATCCTTGTAGCTTCAGGACTCGCTTATCTTGTTCCCAAATGCCTTAGAGTTGTATCTAAAAGTATAAAAAGCACCAGTAGATGGCTCTGTAGTTCCTGAATTATAAGCAAGGAAACAAGAGAGGCTTTGATAGCTTTGACTTTTGCGAGTAAATTTGATTTGGTGACACCAATGACAGGAATAAACTTCATGCCGACTTGCTGAAATGGGACACTTCCATTTGTTATGCCACACCGTTTCAAAATGGCCCGTCTGTCCTCGACTCGCGTCGACCTTGAAGACTTCTGAGAGAGCAACAGGAGTGCTGTTGCCCTGCACAGGCAGTGGCTCCCAATAAATCAGCAGCAGGATGACACCCAGCTTATGGGAGAGGGCAGAATTACTAAGCATTGCCATGTGCTGCTCGTGGCAGAGTGATAAACACGAAGGTGTGCAGGCTGCTACAGATGCCCGAGCCCAGCAGTGTCGTCCCCTGGTAAATGGGATTAAAACTGTGCATGCTGAACATATGCTTGCACTGAAATTAACTACCAAGCACTCAGAAAAGCTTGTTTCTGTTTTACTTAAAAATAAATCTGACTGTGAAATGGAAAGATAAAAGCAGGAAGGAAATGCACTGGAAAAAAAAATCTGCTTTTATAAATCAAGGAATTTAATAATTTTTTAGAGGCAATTTAGAGGAAGTAGTAGGATTTCCTCTCTGCACAACCCTCATTTCTGAGCGCAGGACCTGGGTGGGCTTTCAAAGGAGATTTTAAGCATGCTTGAGTGCTCTGACACAGGGCAGCAGGGTCCCCTTGGTGTATTCCTTCACAGTTTAAACTCCTTTGAATATGTGCAAAAATTACTGCAGGAAAAGGGGATTTTGAAAATTTATATGTGGGACTCTGCACCCAGTATAAATGTCGGCTGTATCTAAATGTGGATTAATCTAAGTTAAAAGCATGGGAATAGTGGGAAACTCTCTAGAGTTTGAAAATGAGCAGGGAGAAATTAAATTTCTGACAAAGCAAAGCAGTTGCATCTGTACCAACTGAGATGATTATCTGTGTGCTTTAACTAAATCCAAACCCATATGAAAACAGTACAAGAAGTTTGGGCTGACTGTATTCTGAGACAAGACATACAGAAGTGGCATGTTGAGACTTAATAAACAAAAATAAGTTAAATTTACAAATGTAACATTTCCCCCTAAAGTAGATCTTCTGCATGAAAAATATTTAATTTCATACTTCATAATGAAAAATATTATTACTAAACTCCCAGAAAAATTGTCGTAACTGTACTTCTGAAGGAAATGCATTTTATAGACATTTTCCAGATAGTGTATTTCGATGGCACATAGATAATGTCTCTACTGTTTAACTGCTTTAAAAACAGATGCAAGCTGTTTTAAAAAGAGAGATCCATCCATTTTGTGTAAATGGCAAAAATTTGCAAGGATGTTGATATTCAAGCATCAACATGAAAAATCAACACTAAACATTGTGTGTTTATGTCCATAACTCACCCTCCAACCCGAAGTATTCTTATGATTCTATAAGCAAAATAATGATCTGCTATGCTTTTTTATAAATACAAGACATTCTCTAAGCGCCTTAATAGCTTCCCTTGCCATTGGCAATGATTTTCAGAGTAAGGAAAGTAAAATTACAATGGAGAAAATTCATCTAGCACTATTCTTTATTTCACAGCAGAGAAGCTGCATACGGAGACATCATCGCATTTATATAATGCAGTAAATTTTAGCCTTAGAAAAGCCTAAAATATCTCACAGAATTCAGCATTAAGCACTGGTATTATCTTGGAAACAATGCTCTTTAAATAGTCTGAGATGCAAATATTAATATATTTTGTAATATACAAATGCAGTCATATTTGCCTGAGTAAAAGACAAATCTGAGTTTAAAGCAACCCATACCTTCTAAATTTATAAAGCCCAAAATATATTTTAAATTTCCCTTATTAATGACAATTAAATACATTTTGCTTCTATTGAGAATAATATTATTAGGGTAAGCTAGCTTGAATTCCATTCACCAGCTGTGTAAGGTGGTGCTAACAGAATGGCTGATGCGTGGCAAAGTGCTTCCCTGATAGCTATATTCAACTTCTACCCTGTGGTAAGTCTGAGATAATTCAATTGCAATATCTGAATACAACATGACCCCTGGATTCAAATGCCTAAAGACAAAGCCCTCTCAGGTTCAATTAAATACAACATATGTACCTGCTTAACTGTGTATGGTGGTGATCTTATTTGGTAATACTAACTTATTAGCAAAATTTGATTTCACCAATCTGTGACTTTTTTGTCCTCATTTTGTCACGTCAGATTGGTATCGCTCTGAACCCAGACTGCATCTGAACTCCCAGCTTTAACTGGCATCACGGAACAGACAGAGGCTGATGGAGAGATGCTCTTTCATTTCAGATTTACAGAATTATCCTTATCCCCTTTCCTGTCTTGGATCAGAAGCATGATTGAACACTGCAGACATATTATATTTCAAAATCAGAATTCAAAATTTTATCTAAAAACTGTTAAAACTAGTCTCAGAAAGCGACAGGGAGAGAACAGATAAAGTAATTCATATATGGTACAGAAAAATATTAAAAATTACTCTAGACACACTCTACAGCACATTGCTCTAGACTTTATCCTGCTTTTTTTTGTTTGTTTGTTTGTTTGCTTGTTTTGGTTTGATTTTTGTTTATTTTTTGTTTTGTTTTGTGTTTTTGTTTTTTGTTTTTTTTAATGTTTGTTTGTCCTCTTTCTTTGGTTTATTTTGGTTTCTCCATCAATCTATCTACCGTTGGGAAGTGCCTGTATATATTCAGTTTTTATTCTAACCACTGGCAGATTATTACAATATGAACTACACAATTTATATGAGGTGGGATAAATGCAATAATTTTACTGAAGCTGAGAGAGAAACCCCAGCATACTGAATTTACAGTAAGTGCTTGAAAATAACATCCATTCTTCTCTGCAAGATGCAGAATTAAGACCAGATCTTTTCAGGGTTCTGAATGATTACACTTAAAGCCACTTAACCATATTGATATAATAACTGCTGGAGAAGTCAAAGCATGGATGCTTATAACTTTATATGTTGTACACTTCATATAAAATATGTGTAGTATATATCTCTTTCAAACTAATATATAGTTTCCACTATGGATATAGAGGAATGAGAAAAAAATTATTTGGTCTCAATGGAGACTTTCCAAATGTTTTTGGAAGTGTTTATGTATACGAAAAAGTACATTGGTAAGTACTGGTGTCAAAAAAACCCCAAGCCCCATGTGCATGGGGTCCCCATGGACGCACTCATGCACAAGCTAGCTGTTATACAGTAGGGGACTGTTTGCCCTCATTGGTCTGGGGTTTTGGTGTGGGTTTTTTTTTTTTTTAAACACAGGAAAGATTTGGGGGTTGGCATTTTCCTTCTTCCAAAAGTGGCTATACCCTTGTCCTCTATCAAGCAGGATTGGAGAGAACTGAAAGCAGATGGTATAATGTAACCAGAGTGAGAGATGAAGCAAATACTTCAGAAAAAATAGTGAGAAAGCCGTTCTCTCTTCACCATGCCAGGACACTTCTCAGCCCACGTCCACGCTATAATTAGTTAGCACATGGGATCCATGGCTAGTAATGCTTTCACACAACAAGCACAGAATGATTTAGTACCAACTTTAGAAAATGTGCAGGTTGAAAATGACATCTTTGTTTTTTGACACATTAGGGAGTCTTTATTTGAAAAATGTTTTGATATGTATTTTTAAAAGCTTTTAAATGTATAAACATAAAATAGGATAAAGTCATAAATATCTAGTCATTTTCCTTAAAATGTGTCTGTTTTTCACTGCTATGTTCATGTGCTCTACTTTAAACAAGAGCAAGTTCATGTGGTATGCATCTCTTAAGACGATTCTTGGTGGCGATACAGGGGGAGACATCAGCCTTTCTCCATACAAGTTCTCTGTAGAAAATCTTTAGGGAACGCTCCTATTTCTGTAAATGAAAATGAAGTTTCTCTAGGGAACTGGTTGTGCCACTGGCCAAATGAAGAAAACCATAGAATCCATAAACCCTGCTAATGACAACATATCCCTTTATGAGCCAGAAGGAATTATATTCTCTATCCAGAGCTCTCCAACAAGGATCATTTTATTGATTTCAAAAAGCTGAGTGAATTGAATGTCACAAATAAATACATTATTAACATGCAACAGCCTCAAAAAATATAGGTTTAGATCAGGTCTCCAGTATTTGCTCAGCTGAAGGATGCATTGGCATCTTACCAAGAGCCCAGAGGTCGCATTTAATTTACATAAAGAAGATCAGATCTCCTTCCCTCTCATCTGTTTAAAGGCGGGATGAGAGTCACAGGTTCATTTATTCCAGCAGATGTTGGTTAGACAAATATATACAGGGAAGTCCTTGGGTGATTGATAATGGACTACTCTAACAGATGAAAATAATGTGACCTTGAAATACAGGGATTTTGCCTTTCCTTAGAAACAGGTATCTGAACAGTGATTAGGTGTATTGCTTTCATTTTGTTTCCTTTTCACTATTTAAAATACTGTTATCTTTCTTTCTCTATGGAAAAAATCAATGAATCTAGAGCCTCTGAATTAGGAATGAAAAACCTCTCATACATTAATCAAACACTCCAATTCTCTAGTGGCCACATTTACTGGAGACTCTTCCTCTTGGCCAGCTGGGCTTTGGTGGAGAGACATGATTATGAAGATTATCAGTCCGTTTGACAGCAACAAGGATATTGAAACCCACTGTAAACTGTCACCAGTGTGAGTTAAGTAAAGACATAAGGAGAGCAGGACCAAATAATTCATTAACAGTGTAAGCAGAGTTCTTTAAAAGAATAGCAATTTTTATATGAACTTTTAATGAATTGTAACGGCTTTGGAATGTTTAACTAATAACAAACTGACCTTTTTTAAAAGGGACATGAAAAGAAGTGACGTTGTAGAAAATTGTTCTCTTAAAAATGATTGTTTTGAGTGTTCCTAACTCCTAAAATAAACAACACAGTTACTTGAAAATACGTGATTTTATGTTTATTCATGGATTAAACACTCAAAATGTAAGAAAGACAGATTGCATTCCTTGTACAAAACTAAATGATTGAATCCTTGCTATAAGTAAAATGCTGAACACAACATTAATTATTAATTAGGAATCAGCTGAACCTAGGATTAATTATAGAACAGCAGCTGCTGCAGGCCCATGATCAAGTGTCTGCTCTTGAGTGAGCAAGGATACTTGCTGTGGGAATTCAGGGTGAGAAATTCTTCTGTGTTACTAAGGTGAATTGTTTGAAGATCTCCCCAGAAAATACTTTGGAAAATGTCAAATGACAGCTCTAGTAAGAGCCTATTGCTGCTAACCCAGATTTAATAAAGGGATTGAGAGGCAGATGAGGAGTTGGTGTAACAGTAAGAGCGCATATCTTTGCAAGGACAAAACCAGCCCTTGACTACTCTAGTGCAACTTATCCAGTCATGCTGAAAGAGATGAGGAATGCTTCTTAGTAGCAGACAACAGTTATTTGAAGTAATTGCATGTCCAGAACGACTTCTATCCAAAACCACATGAGCACTATGGGTTTTTTTTTTTTGTGTCTTAAGGTTTACCAAAGCGGTGTTGAATAACCAACCACAATTCACTACAGGAGAATGTCAACAGCTTGTAAAGCTCCACAGGAGGAAATCATAGACTCACAGACACCTACCCTATCTTAAAAGCAGCAGAGACAGCACTTAAAAATAAATGCAGAAACTTAGGTGAAAAAAAAAGATCCTTCTCTATGCCTGGTAAACATTGCACCATATAAAAGTGTGCTTAAAGTTCCTATAGCTGGAGATCTTATTAAGAATTTTGTTTCTTAAATCTGTCTTCCTTCTTCATTATGTATTTAATGAGGAGATTAAAAGACCAATTTGGTAAATTTCATGATAAATTTGAAAAATGGAAATTATTGGGAAAAGATAATCATGTCAGGCTTTGCTTGGGCAATTTGATATAAATGTCTGTGAGGGTTTGTGTTTAAAACTCACAAAATATGTCTCTGTATGTATTTTACTCTCAGAAGAGGGACGTAAACCCAGAACAGTTAAATATTGAATGTAATTAAGAATTATTTTCTTACTGCAGAATTGAAACTTTTGGCTACCACAGAACCAACTAGGACCAAAACAGAAACAAATAGATTTGGCCACTGTATAGGTTTCAATGTAGTTTTCAAACAAATAACAGTGCTAAGTTGAAAGTTACTACACAAGTGGCAGCAGAAACAAAATAAGATGCATATTCCAAGGTGACTGCAAGTTCAGTGCAGGTGGGATAGTATGTGGTTAAATTGAGTGAGTGAAGGTTAGCCAAAATACCTGCAAAGGAGGGGGTAAAATGAATTTTAAGTTCTTTCTTATATGTTTACAGCATCCAGAGTTCTTTCCTTACTGTCTTCGCAGAAATCTATACAATTTAACACCTTGGCGCTCTGCATTGTAAATAGAAAGTCTTAAAATTCAAGACAAGGTTTATTACACTACGATCTCTGTATAAAAAAATATCAGTTTTGGATTAAGTGATATTACCCCCTACTTTCTGTATAGTTGCTCCCAGTTAAAACCAGATCTGGTTTTAAAAGCAGATCAAAACATTTCAACTACATTTAGTGTTTCTCTTGGGAAGGAAGAACAATTTTTATCTTTGGAGACCTAGGAAAGGAATCAGATATGTGAATTCTACTCTAATCTGCTCAAAAAGACACAGATTGCTAACTCAAAATTGGAAAACTTCATGAAAAAATATTATTCTTGGTGCCACAGAATCCCTTTATAGGCTTATTTGTTTGCTTGCATTGGTAACTACTACACAGTACGTCATAAAATTACATCTGCTGTATGATTTCTCATCTCAATAGCTTCCTTCCATCTGTAGTGGGATTGCTGCTGTATATCTAAATAAGAATTTCTTTTCTCAGCCCTGTTGGCTTGAATATTTCTTCTCAAAGAAGAAAAAAGTTCAAAGACTCTTTCAGTTGCTTTCCAAAAAATGTGAAGAGCACTGGGATGATGGATCATCTAAAAGTCTCTCACAGCTCTGGGACCCAGATCCTCTGCTGTTATGAAGTATCATAGCCCTGTGAGGAGCTTCTCTCTTGAATTCAGAGGAGTCAAGATTTCACTCATGGAGACCATTGACATAAAGTCCCAATGGAAAATTATTTTGCCTGACGTATTACAGTTCATTTTAGCATTTTGCAAAAATTGTAAGTCAGACTGCTAGTATAATTTATAGGTTTAGATTCTTCAGTATAGTAAATGTGCATTTGGTGTTATGCAGTACATTTGTCACTGCATTTGTTTCTGTGTGCTTTATTACCTTCTCTTATAATCTGTGTATTGTGTCAATTATTTGGAGTATAATATGTCTATCTTTGAAGAGAGAGAGTGTATATGAAAGTTTGCACTAAAATGTATGAATTTATACAAGATATCTGTGGTAATTTTGGACTGTAAAATCAAATATAATATTGGATGAAAAAGATTTGATCATTTCAATTTTGAAACTGTCACTGCCTCCAAACATTCTGCTGACTTATCTTTCATTAATTTACATATCTCTGTCTAACGTCAGAAAGAAAACCACTTCCTTAGGATAAATGTGTTTGAGATTTACAAATATATCAGCTCTAAGCAGTTGCAAAATAAAGTTTCGTTTGCTGTGATTTCAAAGCAAGAAAGAATGTGGTAAAAAAAAATAGCAATAGTAACAGCAGCAATCATGTTAATAATAAAAATAGGTATCATAATAAAAATATTTACTTGCATTCCAGTACATGTGTATTCCAGTGAGGACCCATGAAGTCCTGAATTAGACAGTACTTGAATACAGCAAGACAATATCTGAACACAATAAGATCAGATTCAATTTTCACAAGTATCCATAGCTAACATCAACCAAAAACTGGACACTTGCATATAATAGGGCTGAAATGACATTTAAGGGTCAGAGCCTTCTGCATACTTGCTGTCTGTTGCTGGAGGATCCTAAGTTTCCTATGTCCACTAGTTTTTAATCAGGAAGTATAAGAGAGACTTATTTTCATTTCCTTTGCTTTCATATACAAGCACATTAACTGAGGCAGCATGGCGACTTGTGTTGTAGCTTCTGCTTCAAAGCGAAGTAGACAAGCATTTGCCTTTATAGCAACTTGATATCATAGGTACTTTACGAACCAATTTCTGATCAGTTTCTGAATTTATGAACAAAACTCCGTAAGGAGAAGCCTAAAACTTGTTAGCAGCTTTTGCTTTAAAATGGTCTTAATACTGATGCATATTTCTGAGGAGTGATTCTAGAAATTTGCACAGGCTTCATGGTAGCAGAGTTCAGTTTTCCCATCGAGATTTCAAAGACTAAAGTTGCATTTCTTCAGCTTCCACACTAATGGTGTAAAACAACAACAGGAAATGGATTAGTTATTGTTCTTTGTCATAAAAGAACCAAGAACTGTTCTTTTGAAGCTACCCCAGCATATAGCCTCACCTCTGCCCCAACACCGGAAACTGGACATCAGAAATAGAGAGTCAAATGTTGTTGATTTGTGTTTTGGGCACACACCAAGGAGAAGGAGAATCTGAATTTTGTTCTCTGTTCTGAGGATTGTTTATGCCTTTTCAAAGGAAACATACATTTGGCAAAATATGTCAATGCCCTGAGCTGGGAGAAGAGCACAAATATCTGCTTCCAGGAACACCCAGTAGAATAGAGAAACATGATCTCAACTGATCGCACTGTTTTGTGTTTTCATACCTAAAATCTTGATCTGATTTCTTCACTGTGATACACCTTTGACTGTAATGAAGGATAACTTGCTTATGTTCACTGAGCCAGTGATGAAAGCACACACATACTGTTGCTCTTTACACCCATGGCCTTCCTAATTGGATATGAGCATTTGAATCTCTGGCTTCCAGATCTCTTCAAAAGGCTTTAAACCCCAGATGACTGTGATAGGAATTGGATGTCTGAATTATAGGTTCCTCTAAGAACTAAATAATATTCCTAATTTGGAGACTTGCACTTAAAAATCTCATTTCCATGCAAAACATTAAGACCACACAATGAAATATCACGTTTTCTTCCGCCTCTGGTGTAAAAATTCAGTAAAGGGAAAAAGAGACCAATGCACTGAACTAATAAGCTTGGCAGATAAAAAAATAGTAGGTAGGGGATTTGGAATAAAGTGGAACTTTAAAAATTAATTTCTTTATCAGCAACATTTTGTTTTATTTTTACTTTCTGTTTCAGATTCATTTGGCTGGAAAACTGAAGATTTTGGATTCTCTCTGTAAGTGAATAAATTACTGCTGAGCTCTCAAGGAGCTGTGGCTTCTGAAAGGGTGAAAATCTGGTAGACCAGCTGCCAGAAAGCAGTCTCAACAAAGGTAAATTGGCAAGTAATCAGAAAAATTTTGAGAATTTAATTAAAAGTGACTTATCTCTGTGAAAATCCCCTAATTTGATGAATAAGCGGAGTCTAGCGACCCTCAAACCCAGTTACTTCCTTTGTCCATGACACTTTCCTTGTATGAGTGATTCTGTGACAAGTAGCTGCTAAGAGCACTCATTCCATGTACTTGCCAGGTATGTGAAAAACCATGTTGCTCTGCTGCGTGGGGGATATTGGAAACAGAAATTCTCTCAACCTCCTGGCCAGAATCAGGCTCAAACCACAGCTTTCACAACACGAACCACACACTTACTTACTTGGTGTGAATGTGTCAAGAAAAAAATGAATGTTAAGTATCTCAGACAACTAGTATATCTGGCTTTTATCCTGCTCACTGCCTCACTCAGGAAGGAATATGGTTATTTTTAAATCTAAGGTCTGTGTGTTGAGCCAAATGAACATAATTCTCCAGGTGATTCAAAGATGATAGGAAAAGATTTTAAATGCTTTAAATTCTATAGGCTTATTTATCATCTGCTAAATCCTCTCTCCCCCAAAAAAACCAAAGCCCTCATTTGTTCTTCAAGCACACATTACAGTTTTGGTCCCCATAAAAATCCTCAAAAAAACCCACCCCAAAACGCGTACTGGAATACAAATAGCAAATTGCAAAAATTCTTCATTAGCAGCTCATCAGCATTTTATGAAGCCTAATTTATTGATTGATTGGGACTTTTGAAGCAGCTGTAACCTTTAAACAATTGAATACAATTCCCACCATGATAGTGTAACTAAATTATAACCAAAATTCCCAAAACTGCAGTTGATTATTAGACCAGCAGCTCATTCTGCGTCCATAGTTTCTTTTGATTTTTATCTCTTCTACTCAAATATTTTGGGTGTGGGTTTTTTCAAGGTACGGTTCCTGTTGAAAAGAATTTCTTAACCAGCATTTGATTAATGGATATATTACTTTACTGAACATTCTGGAACCACAATTACCAGGACTTTTATGTAGGTGTAGCAACCAAGTCATTCATAACCCCATGTCCTGAAGCTTCTACAAATACCACTTCCCCATGAACTGACTGTGAATGACTCATTTGCAGCTAATTACAAGTGATTCACTTGTATGTATGTTTATATACTTTTATGTTTATATAATTTTGCCAGTCTATTTAGTGATTGACACTAAACAAATAAATGGCATTTACAGTCCTCTTCTTTAAACAGATAGAAGAGTTTATCTAGGAATATTTTGTACATTTGCAAAATAAGACTTGCTCAGTGCTTTGAATAGCTGAAACATTTAAGGTTTCGACTAACTATTTTAAATATGTACACTTTAGAGGATATTAGTACTTAAGTTTAGAAGGCTGTAGTGATTCAACTGTTCCTTCTTATTTCTTGACAATTTTGGTTAGTGTTCTGTTTTGCATCTAGTCTCAACAGTGTTATTAACTTTAGCGGGTATAATAGAGAGACCTCATAGTACACTAAGTAAAGATCTTCTTTAAACATAATTTTAGCAAAATAAACCCAGACAATTATATTCATGCTATTTAAATAGTTGTAACATTTAATGTGTTAAACAATTCTTTCTGGATCTGCCCAGATGAGATTTTCAAGTTAAAAAAACAGATGAAAGCAAAATGCAATATAAGAATTGGAAGCTAATGGTAAAATCAAGAGTCAAAAATATGAACTCCATTTGTACTTTTTATTGCATGGAAAGTATGCTTCTACTGACTTTACCACTGTTAGAAAACTCCACTTTAGGGATGCAGGATTTTTTTCTTTTTCCTTTCCTTTCCTTTTCTTTTTGTTTGTTTTTTTTTTTTTCCCCGTGTAATTATAGACAGTGTC
The DNA here is from genome assembly GCA_013397755.1 of Cnemophilus loriae. Classification (NCBI taxonomy): domain Eukaryota; kingdom Metazoa; phylum Chordata; class Aves; order Passeriformes; family Corvidae; genus Cnemophilus; species Cnemophilus loriae. The sequence goes on from VZTF01007679.1 coordinate 2,542,711, forward strand.
AGAGGCATGTAAATGCTTTGCCTTCTGTTAATCTGAGATGGAATCTGTGGCTGTTTGCCTGTTCAATGGTACAGAGATTTACAGTATATATTGCAAATCCCATTAACTAGTCATTAAATAATTAGTCACATCTGCATCAGACATATCTGATGCTGGTTATCAAAATGTTTTGCCTTAATTCAGCCTTTTTATTCCTCTCTTCACTTTCTGCTCCTTGTTGACTTATTGATCACATCTTTGTTATGTTGTTCTTTCTGTGTGCGTCTGAACGCTAGGATTTTTATTTTCATGCTGCATATTATTCCTTCTGGTTTTCAACGGTGGTCCCAGTTATTTAAGTGAAAACAGGTGAGCTCTTTTTGTGAAAGAAGAGGAAAAAACAGTGAGGCAAACATCTAAGGAACTTTTTTTCCTTTGTTTGAATATGCTATTTATTTCTGAGGTCCTAATGACCAGGTCTTTAGCTCATGTTAAATCCCTTTCTGCTACTCTAGTCGTGCACAGGGTATACGAACTCCACCTGAAGGAGCAAGTGGAGGGTTTTTCTTCTCACCCAAATCCCCTTCCCATCTGGTATTAATCCCGAACTCCTACTGTCCATCATAGTGTGGGACAGTTTTGGCCCCAGGCCAGGTCAAAACTTTTTGCCCCCTTCACTACTGTTCCTCCTTGCTCCCTCTCCTGTTTCGAGCACAAGTCCTGCAGTGCTGTACACTGGGGTCTCAAAGCTCAGAAATGGAAGGGAAATCCTTGTCCTGCAGAGAACAAGCTGCTTTGTACATATACTGGTTTCTTATGTATGACTGGGCTTGAAATTCCTTCACAGAAATAGTTAAAGTCATCTACCGTGTTCACGCACTGGTACAAGGGGAAGATTTTCATTTATAACACCTAGGTGAGCCCTAATTAATTAGTTAATTAATTAATAATAGTAAATGCAGAATGCGCAAAAGAATTGTGTTGCTTCTGAGTCTGTGAATGCTGCGTGGCAAGTCTCAGAAGGTATTCATATGCTTAAGTTTTTGGAGATTGTTAGGATTTTAAGTGGGAAATAAAATGGACGTATGGAGACTGCAATCTCCATACGTGAGACACCTGCTTTAGTTAATGGGATTATTTTTATATATCAAGAAAGCAGTAACTACTACGTTAAGAAGCTTTGCAAAAGTCCTGAGATAGTCTAGGTGAAAGACATTACTTTAAAAAAAAAATTAAATTCTCAGACTTTGTGAATCCCCTAGAGAGCTGAATGCTCTCATTGCAAGGAAATCTCAACTGTAGCCTGGAAGAAACTGGTTTCTTCTACAGATTCCTGGGAGAAACAAAGAATATTTTTCCATGGGGTTTTTCAGTGAAGATCTGCTTTTGGAATGTGAAAGGAAGTGATGGAGAGAGGAGTTAAATATCAGAATCTGCATGAAATACTCAGAAAGGCATAGTGCAATTCATCATGTGTATCTCTCTGACACATATATGACTTTAATTTACGCATGAGCGTCTATCATACCACATCTTTTCCAAATCTTGGTGCTCTTTGTAGATACAGATTTTACACATGCTCCTTGTGCTCATTGCCCTTTCACAAAGCGTGAGTGCCTTGCTCTTTTATATACACATATCTCTTTTACAGTTGTAGTCTGTACTATAATTTAAAGGACTGGACTATGTCAGATGAGAAACCATATACTCTAAAAGAATTAGTAGCACCTTCTTTCACTGCCTTCTTCAAACGCGTACTACTCTATGGTCAGTGATAACTTGTCAAATACTTGCAGAGTTTCTCTGCTTGTACAGCATGAGATAAAGAACATAACAATAATACTTATAACGATATTTTCCTGTTACTGATGAGAAATAGAATCCCAGCCCTAAGTCTCTGATAGGGTTCCCATTTGCTTTATGAGAGGTCCAGATTTAGCTAAAGAAGGCTACAATCTGGTAGACTTTGAAAATAAAGCCTGAGCCTCGTTCTTCTGCTGTCAGGGCAGGCTTTTCCATGCAGCAGCCTACACAGTGATGAAGTGAGTCTTTGTCAAGCCAGCTGGCTGTGCCTGAAAGCTTGCTCGTGTTGCTAAGAGAAAGCTTGTCTCCATGTCTCAAAGGGATAGTAGTCTTTTCACTTTTAAACAGCTTTTTTCTTCATGGATTTAAGTGTGTTTACATTTCTTTGTCCAAGTGCTGATTCTGTTTCATTGCTGGTTTTCCTATCTCTGGCTCGTAGATGCTGTTCATACTTACAGCTTGTGGACAACAACATAATCAAGCCTCATACTACGAACATTCCTTGGCAGAGCTTTTCTGACAGGTGATTTTTCCATCAGGGGATTTTTCTTCATTTTGACTTTGCTCCTAAACTCTCCACTCAGTCTATCTGGATGCTGGGACCCCACTTCAGACTGACTGCAACAAAATCCCCAGATTTTTGCTCACTTCTCCTTAGTGAGATACTCATAAATATAGTAATGTTTTCTAATGTAAACTCATAGTAAAGTTCACACATTTCTTCAGTAAGATTGAAGGGAAGTGTTAAGCAAAACTTAATGTGAACATATGCATGAGATATTAGAAAGGAAATAAATCTTGCTGTCAAATTGTGTTTTATATTACAGGGAGGCTCAAAAATTGGATTCTTCTCAGTTCCAAAATTAGTACTTGGTTTCTTTCAAAAAAAGACCAACATGTGGCAGAATGAAAGACTTGGATTTCTGTTTTCTGCCTGAATTTGTGACTGATCTGAAAGTCATCTTGATTTTTTTTATTGCCTTAGACTTCAAGGATTTGAATTTTATTTTTACCTAACCAAATGCATTGTTGAAATCGATTTTGCCTTAGGATAATAAACTAATCCTCAGATAGACAGCCTCGTAAAATGAAGTGTTTTAAATGTTTTTACTATTTCACAGAAATCAACTGGGATGTAAACAGAACTCTAATGCCACTTGGGTACAAAAACAACATTTTTTTTTGGTTCATTTTCTTCTGGAGGAAGACCAAAAACTGCTTTAGAGCATTGGTTAGGGCACTTATCCAGGGTGACATAAACAATGTCTGCTCCCAGGGCTTGAACACCTAGTTCTTATGTTTAATGTCCATATTCTAATCCCTGGGATAGGTGCCTATTCAGATGTCAGGCAAGGGTAAGAAGTCATTGCTTTTCTAGTTTCAATCTGAAATTGCATTCCAGACCAATGTTTTTCAGAAACTGATATATCTGAGAAGAGAGAAGAATGAATTTTTGATGCATCATCATTTTCTGAGAGAAAAGATAAAGATTTGTTTTAAAATTCCTCACTACACAATGTTCCAAAATTAAATAGCAATTACAAATTACCAAAAGAATGTGGTGCTCGTAGAATGAGTTGTAAGACAGACAAAAAGACTGGAATACGGTATGAGAACAACTTCACGTTCACTGTATTATCTTATATGAAAACAATTCAGTTTCATTAATCATTCTCAGTATGAGTATGTCTGTTCCATAATAATTTATGAACACAATGCCTACTTATTGAGATACTTGTCATATGAAGATGGTTAAATTTCATGGCGGGTAAGCAAAATGTGAGGACAAGCCATTACTTTGTGAATGCTTTTGGACTGGAATGAGACGATGGCTGAGTTATTAGATGAAGGTTTCGCTCTTTACCTTCTGCCACCTAAGAAACTTCTTTCCACATTCAAAATCAAGCAGCAGGGAACCAGCAGAGCTAAAGAACTACAGCACTTACAAAAGAGGATACCTCAAAAAAATCTAATCATATAGATAAATCCTATTTTTCTCATATAAGAAAAATTTTCAGACCTGTCTGGTCTAAATCTATACCTTTTATAGATGAGTGAAATATACGTGTTTTATCCTTTAAAGTGAAACAATATTTTTAAAAACTTGTCTTGGCAATTAATTCTCCTCTGGTCACCAACTACTTAAGGGAAGAACAGCCAAATAACATTGTCTTTGTTGGTAAACAATAAAAACATACAGATTACTGTGGCCAAGAGCCTATTCTAAAAGCAAGACAATCATGTAATTGTTCCCTGGGACAGGTTAAAGTATTTTTGGATAGGAAGATGGAGATTTGGATACGAAGGAGAATGATACAATTATCCTTGTAATCCTGAGAGGTGTTACCTCAGTTTTTGAAAAAAAGTACTGCCAGACAGAGCAATTTAAATCAAATAACCCTTGCTCCACTGAAAATCTGAAGCAAACCTCAATTAAACTGTCAAAATACCCCAGATATCCTGTTTTCGGTATCTCCAGTCTGACTCATCAAGAACTGTGGGAAAAGGTTAATGATTTTTTGCAACCCACCTCTGTAGAGTCAAAAAGCTTCATTTGCCTCCTTTACCTTAATCAAATGGAAGCCGTATTACAACCATTGAAAATCTTGTTCAAACAGTTGAAACAATTTTAGGCCTCTTCTACTTCTTAGTTCGAGTGAAACATGCTGTGTGTCCTACTTAGGAACAGAAAATTGCACCTTAGCACTCCGCATAGTTACTGCTAATTGTGACAGGGTTGTTATCTGTCATATACTGCTTCAGATAGAATTTTTTTACTTAAAACTCTACTGCTGCTTCATAAAGAGCGTAGCTATTCTTTTCAAAATCTCTGTCTGGATGCTGCTTTTAAATCATTCAAGTGAAACTGAAGTAATTTACACTTACGCTTGAAGTGGAATATGACATGTCAGATTAAAGCCCTCCATCTAAACATTATTTATTTTTAGTAAACCACTACTTCAGCTCATAAGCTAATTATTACTGTAATGATAGAACTACTGCAGGAATTCTCTGCCAAAGTTCATTTAATTTGCATTTTAATATACTAAATCTTCTTTTCATTAATAGTGCTGATACAGGAGTTTAAGAGACAAAATAAAGATGTGGGTGTGTTTGTGGATAACTCTGAAATCCACTGTGGCATATAAAAGCAAATGAGAATCCTCTCTTTGGCACCATTACCTAAATTCCTCTCCACCTCTTTTCTGTGTGAGCTGAAGGCTGTGCAGATGGTTTGCCATAATTCACTCAACAAAATGATTCAGAGGCAGGAAGGTAAAGCCCATGTTACTTGAAACTTTACCCCTTTCTTTTTGCAGTGTACTGCAGGAATTTACTACCTGGAAGACTTTCTTTGTTAGAATTTTAACAGCTTAGTCTAATAAGATGCCATATTTTTCCATCAAGAGTACAGATTTGCTTCTTCAAAAGGCCTCTCAGAGAACACTGTAGCATAGTTATCATATTTGCGTTTTGAGAGAGCTGCAACATAGGGCTTAAAATGTCATTGACAGCAGCACATTTGTAAACTTCTGTATGTGCCACTTTTGTATGAAAGCCATCTAATGAAAGCACAAATGAAAGTAAAGAGTTACCAGAAGGCAAGAGCTACCTGCATTAGGAGGCTTGTTTGAATCCTTTGTGAGAGATATATTTTCTAAAGAGCTATAATTGGAGATGAAAATCAATTTGTCACGAAGCCCCTTTTTTCACTCTTTCCTTAAGTGCTATCCCTTTATCTGTCTTGACAGAATTTACCCAGCTGTTTTCTTGTGTATCTTAGATAAAATGACCATATCTTCAAACTGCTGCCAAACAGAACAATTTTCTGATGGCATTTTTATAGAGTTACAAAAGATCCTCACAAAATGTACGATGCTGTGCTTTTAAAGTTTACCTCAGCCTCAGTATTATCAGCTTATGTTTCAGTAGTGACATATGTGCATCTCTCACAGGAACTGAGGAACTGAGCGGTAGGAGATTTTTTTATTAGAAACTTTGGATTTTGAATAGGAATCTAACATTTTACGGGAAGCTTTGAGATCCACCCTGAGCAAAAGAGCAACTTTCATAATGAGTCTCTTTTCTTACAAGCCAATGTTCTGCCTCATTTATTTCTTTGAGGTGTTTTACTCTGCAAGTAGTGCCATTAAAAGCAGTGCTAGAGACAATCTGAATCTTGAAAAGAGAAGCGAAAATGTATCGTAGTTTTTGGGAAACAAAGCAGACGGTTCAGACAAAAAAACAAATCCCAGAGATCTCAAAATCTGCCATCAATCCTTTGTGTAATGTATTATTTAGTTCAGCACATACAATTTTGTTTAGATCATATACTTCCTCCAGCTATCTTTATATATCCCTTGACCCCACCCAGATGTTTCTGCCTGATAATTTTTAGTATTTCTATTGCTTCATAAGATATTGCTTTAAACCCAGTTGGTTTAAAGTTAGGTCTCAGATGGAGAACTGAAGCACAGAGAAAGTTAAGACCTAGGGGAACTATAACCGGCACAGTCATGGCCTGTAAGTAATGTTGCCTAACATTATGTTGGTTGATTTTTTTTCCTTGTGTTGGTATCCATTGGCATTTAAGTTGTCCACTTAACCTCCTTTTGTCACTCTCTTGAAGGGGCCTAGCTCTTCCATAGGTTCTACAACTGTTCTGTCATAGAAACCCCAAGAATATGTCCTAGATACTTCAGGTCATGCCAAGTGGCACTGGACACCAAGCTGTACACAGGCAAATCAAGCCTTAGAATTTTAGGTCTGATCACAGCATCAGAGCTGTCAGGAGCAATTGATAGCTAATCAGTATCAAGATTGCAACTCATCTTCCCAGATGTTCAGGCCTACAAATCTGCTTTAAGATGAGGTATATGACGGTGTGAACCATCCTGAATTCACTGACTTGGCATTCCCTGACTAAGATGAAAACTTGGGTCACAATGAAGACACAGATAAGGTGAATGCTGACATGAAGACCCTGATTGCTGATCTTTGTCTCGACTGATTTGCACTTAGTCATTTATTCCTTTTTATTTTTTCAGTATACTTCATAAAATTATATATAGTCTGCTGTAATCAGTGGAATTTAATGTTGTTTCCATTAGCATTTTGAACACAAAAGCTCTTGGTTTACTCATCTTCTTTTTAGTGGGATAAGAAAACTAAGCCTGACCATTACAGACAGACAGATTATCGGTGAATTCCATGTTGAATGTGGTGGTTAATGAGGGCAAGTTTCCCCTCCATTATCTCGAAGAGTCTTTTTCTTTCATTTATATTATCACTGATAAATGTGTGACTGTGTTATAGTCAAGAGGTGCTATGGACCAGTGGGTAGCTGCCTTCTCATCCCTTGGCTAAACTGAGAAAGGGAAAGATGATTCTAAAGCAGTACTATGGAGCTGGAGTTATGAGGAGAAAAAGTGAGAAATAGAAAGGTGTTTAAAAGGATATATGCGTCCACAGTAAATGAACAAGGGAAAACATTAGCTGTTTCTGTTCGTCAGAGAGTAGAGAGTCTGAAGGACCAGGTCACTGAGCCAAGCAAGACATCTAATTTTGTTCCCAAATGTTTTTATCTGCCTTTTGTGAGCTTCCCCCAAATGGCTCACTAATCCAGTCAGGATCAGTACCTAATGATTCAAAGTTCCTCAAAACTATGGTAGATATTTCAGATGAATCTTCATATACATGACCAGGCAAATTCTTCATGTTGTTCCTGTGAAAAATTGCCTCATAAATAGTTCTGGTAAGCAAGGCAGCAGACAACTTAAGTGAAACATATCATGACAAGTATGCAAATAATGTCATCAGGCCCAGCCAATACAGTGTCAGATTATGAACCAGATCCAGCATTTTTGCTGCCACGTGGTGATTCAATGTTTCTGGACTTTGTCAGCAAATAATAAATCATGGGTCTGAAAAACTTGATGCTATTTTTCAGACATGGCAAGCAGATACATACAAAAATGTCTTCGGATCTGATTTATTAAGATCACCTTTTTGTCTCCAGAGAATAACTGGAACACATGCATTTTTATTTTTTCCTCCAAAATGCTCATTTATGGAAGAACATGTTTCAGCCCCTAAATGATTATTCTATGCTTGTCAGTTTTAGATTGCAGCACAGCTCCGTTAATGATTTCTGAGGTGATCCTGATGCCTCTGAGGCTGCCTGGCAGAATTGCTAGCATAAAACTAATGAGTATGCCTGCACGACCCTGCACTGTTAGGACATGAAGGCGAAGGGGGAAATAAATTAGAAACCTGGGTATGTAGAAAGAATATCTGTAAAGGCACTTAATGGACTTCTAGAATAGAAAATTAATCACCCATAATAATTAGGGTTTGTGAGACTATTTAATTTAATTCCATTTATACATATTTTCCACCCAATGATTAATGAAGTCTGGGATAGCTTGTAAGCAAAATCTGAACCTGATATAAGCCTTAGAAGTGTGTAGAGTGGAGAGTTATTAGACCACAACAGCTTTTATCTGCTGTTTTCATTCTATATCTAACAGATTTCACGTAATCTTTGGGTACAAAATGACGTGGCACCAGTGTAAAATGCTATTGGAACATACATAACCTGAAATGCTTGATATAATCTAAGTGAAAAATGGCAAATTGAAAAACATCAGTGTGAAGCAGACTATTATTAAAGTATTTGAAAGCTAAAGCCATTACAGTTTATTGTTTCTAATTCCTCAGCCTCTAAAGTCTTATTTAGCATTTCATTTTTTCCAGGTCAGTAATACGTTGATTTTTTTTTCTTTTTAATACAGTCATTAACTTCCAGCTCTTCTTGTGTGGATAATTTACCATACTTTAAAACCCTGGAAATATTTGTCTTAAAAGTAGCTATCAAGAAAACAACAAAAAAAGAGGCATTAAAGATCTTGTCTGCTTTGACTTTTGAGTGCACAAGTTAATGAGAAGCCATTTTTGTAATTTGTGGCACAAATTTCTGAGATTCGGTGTAGTATGCTATGCAGTCAGTGAAACCTCATGGTCATACTCATTCCTTCTGGCATTCATGCCTGTGCATGTGTGAAATGGTTTTAGAAGAGAGATGATAGCATTGTTCCAAAGACGGAAATAAATTCCTAATAATATAAATAGCGTAAACTCAAATATCTTGGGTAACACTTCAGAGTCTGACACCTCTCTCTGGTATCAGCAGCTACTGATCTTGTATAACTCCTTCAGAGCTGCATATTCCTACTAAATGAAGAAGTGAATGCATAGTATTTTAGATCTGTGTTTGAGGCCTGTAAAAGAAAAAAAAGAGAGAATATAAGAAATTTTGTGGAAAGGGGATAGATCATAAAAATATAGGTTAGACGTTAATTTTTTTTTTAATCAACAGCTGACAAATTAAAAACTGGAGATGTAGTCATAATACTATTGAGTAAATGAAGAATGCAAAACATAACAAAAATAAGTAAGTTTCATTTCCCTGGGTGTGAAGAAGGCCAGAACAGTCAATTAATTTTTTTATTTTTCCAAAATGCTATAAAAAGAGAAAGAGAAAAAAAATCAACATTTTCTATGAAAGAATATTGTGAAGTGGTTTCGTTTTGTTTCGTTTTGTTTCATTTTGACTTATTCAATTTATCATATTTCTTGTACTTTCATAGTTTTCTTCTAAACCAATCTGTGCTATATAATGTCTTCTCGGTTTGACAGCAAATTTAATTCTAAGTCAAAATGGTTGCGTCAAAAGTTCTGCAATTTTATGTAGAGGAAATAGATTAAAATATTTTAAAATCAATGCCTCATTTAATCTCATAGTGATTTGGTTCACCAGGTCAGATATTTTATATCTAAATATTTTCTTTATGGTAAAATAGTTATGAGGGTAAGAACACTTTTAGAAAATTTGTGGGTTTTTTTCTATTGCATTCTTTTTAAATCAAAATTAAAAAGCTTATGGACCTCTCCTGCTAGTATTCACTCCTCTGGGTTTTGGTTATCCTGGATTTGAGTTGAGACATAAGTACCTAAATTCTGACACCTTGTAAGGCGAACCTGTACTGAACATTTTAAGGAATCTATTTTTTTTCATCCCATTAATCCTCTCTAGTGTGCATATGAATGCGTCTTTATTCAATCACTTAAGTAGAGCTAAATGTAAGCTTACGTGATATCTTGCTTTTGTGAAAGATGACTGCAATGAATTTGTATCTGGGTAGCATTTCATGAGTTAGCAGAGTCTACCAAAAGTTGACTGGAAGAGGTTAGGTGTTTAAATATAGTGGTAAGAAAAGAGGAGGAAAATGAATGGTTTTCAATGGAAAGGGGATTTGATTAAATAGAAAGTTTGAAGGTCCTGAAATGAAATTGAAGACAGTTGAAAAATAAGATTCACAGCTTGTAAGTTTTACCTATGATTTCAGTGCATGCATGTTATTGAAAGTTTGTTTAACTATCTAGGACTTCTGGAAAGAACACTCTTGTAGAAAAAGTGACAAGAATCATAGGGAACACTCAAAAATGTTAATTCTGGATCAAAATAAAGGCTGAATCACTAGATTTAAATTTATCTTATATCTAGCTGTATAGAATTTTAACATTTGGTAGGTACCAAGTAGTTGGTCATTTGGCTTTCAAAACATTCAACAGAGGTAACAAGCATGAGTATGAAAATAACAGCTCATTCCAAGAATTTGTATTCATGAGATAATTCTCTCTGGAAGTACCTTCCAGAAGTTCTCCACAGAGAAAATGTAGATGCTTTGCTGTTGATACAAAACAGGGAGAAATAACTGGAAATCCAGCATGTTGCACTAACATCTAAAAGGACCTCAGGCTGAATAAAGGGGCTGACAAAAACCTCATAAAGTTCAGCAAAAGGAATTGCCAAACTCTGCATCAGAGGAGGAGGAACCCCATGCACCAGCACACGTTGGGAGACACCCGGCTGGAAAACATCTTGGTAGAAAAGGCCTAAGGTACTGGTGGACACCAAGCTGAACATGAAGAAGCATTAGGGGGAGGATTTTAAAAATGAAAGTATTTTAAAAATTTTGTCAGTTTTCTATCCAGTACCAAAAGTTCCTGTTGTATTAAGCCCTGCTGTTTCCAACAGCTACTGAAGAGTTAGTTACCAATACATACACATTTAGATATGTGATGATTTACTTACGATTTTTCACACTCTGCCAACTGATAACTTTACCTTGCAGTTCTTATCCAGGCCTGTCACAGTTCAGTGCAGCCATCTGTAAGCTTATGTGGAGGAAAGAGTCTTAGCAGAATAAAGAAAGGGAGCTCAAATACAGTCCCACCTAAAAAGCGATTGGAAAAGTAAAGCTGGTAATGCTCTGAATGGATAAAGGGGGCTTACCTTGAATTTCAGTTACTTCAACCCTTCCTTATATAATGATAAATCAGTGTTTATGCTTTGGCTTGACAGCTGAGTGAAAGTGTGTCAGATATGGCAAATACATGAAAAGTTTTGTGCAATAGAGAAAGTTTTCTGTCTTGCAAGTAGCAGGTTCTTCGGAAATACAATCCTGACAGGAATGCATGTAAGTATTCCTGTACAATACATATTGTATCTGTGAATACTCTTTATGTGAAAGTTATTCTGCTAAATAAACTCAGTATATGCATTTATTAAAACACTCTATACGGATTTATTAAAATTGAGTAGACTAGAAGCTTAAACTTTTTTTTAGCTATATTTTTAAATTCAAATAGTGAGGATGGAAATTTTCACAGATTGTAGAAAGGCGCTTACAAAATCTTCTAGAAAGTTATCAAGACAGAATTGCATCGTGAGGCATCACTTTGCAGTATCTAACCTTAATTTATTGTTTTTCAAATGTATTTGTTTATAAATAATCACTAGGAGTAAAGCACTTTTAAAAAGCAAAAGTTCTTGTTTACTACTTCTTAGAACCATTGCTGAGTTAGAAACTATCATTGACACAGATGGCATTTGAGAGCATTGGCTAGGTTAGATATTAAATAATGTCAAGAACTAAGAATCTGTGCCAGATATGTTATGTTAAAATTATTAACAAATATAACGAGAATTCCTCAGAATACATTGCATAATATTAATGGTTTGTGTTATTAAAAGTTAGTAGTTACTTCGGGAGACTGTTCTGTTTTATTTAACACACACATAAAAATTGCACTGGCCTCTTTAAAAAATTATATCTTTGTGTGTGTGTGTGTGTACACTTAAAAGACAATAGTTCTGCTGTTCCATGATCACAGTTTGAGCTATGGGAGTATTTCCACCTGTAGTAAGCAATGGCACTAGGTATGGCAGAAGAATACCCGCAGGAGCCAAAATCTGCAAAATCTTACTCTAAAAAAGGGATATGGTTTTTGAACTCCAGCCTAATTAGGCCAAAATAATGCTATAGTAGGAATGAAGTCCCAGTCTAGTAAAGAGTGTAAATAAATTAACAGTTTTAACCATATGGAAATCCCATCTATGATAATATATACATACCTTTTAAATTTTCTCTCTCAACTTGCATCATTTCTGGACTACAGTTTATTCAAGTATGAGACTTGTTATCCTTAATTAAAGACAAATTTGTATGCTCTGATTAACAGCTACTTTGACATCTGTACATCTAAAGCAGGCTTAGATCTATGTTGGCGTGAAAACATTCTCATAGGAGAATGAGAACCGGTTCCACCATAATCCAACAAAGTCATGTCCTGATTCCCTGGTCACTCCACTAAGCCGTTGGAAACTCCCCAGTAAGTCATATCATCAAAGACTGACATCGCCTTGTCAGAAAACAACCCTGTGAACTTTTGCTTAATAAAGAAAGGTGGATGCAAAACTTTTCATAACACTTGCAAAGCTACTGAGAAAAAGATATACTACTGTAAAACTGAAATTTTATGATAGCAGAATGGTACACAGAGTGAACCCAAGATAAAGTACAGTACCAGTAAATGCGGCATTGGATGGTAATGTGTTTGAGCTGGGCCATATTTTCCTTTTAATTAACAGAGAGCGCAATAGAAGTAATTCAAAACTAGTTTTATGCAAATATATTTATTCTCTTCTTTAAAAATGCTCCCTAATGTGATGATTTTTGCTGGGATAGAGTTCATTATCTTCAGGGTAGCTAGTATGATTCTATGTTTTGGATTTGTGCAGGAAATTGTTGAAAATTCAGGAATGTTTTAGTTCTCACTGAACAATACTTGCAGAGTTAAGACTTTTCTCCACACCCTTCCACCAGCAAATAGGCTGGGGGTGCACAAAGTGTTGGGAGGGGACACAGCCAAGACAGCTGACCCCAACAGACCAAAGAGGTATTCCATACCATTAGAAGTGATGGAGTCCTACTTCCCTGGGGGTGGTTGAACATCTGCCTGCCCATGGGAAGTAGTTAATGAATTCCTTTGTTTTGCTTTGCTTGTGTGCCCGGCTTTTGCTTGGGTTATTAAGCTGTCTTTATCTCAATCCATCATTTTTCCCACTTTTACTCTTCTGATTCTTTCCCCCATCCCACCTAGGGGATAGTGAGTGAGCAGCTATGGGGCTTGGTTGCTGGCTGAGGTTAAACCACCTAGGAAGAAAGTGGGCATAGGAATTCTTCTATGATCATACTGTTCTGTTGTCTTTACAGCAAGATTCCTTGTATTTTTAAATTTGTCCTATAGCTGTGAGCCACTAATTTTTTTTTTTTTTTTTTTGGTTGCTGTTTTATTGCTTTTGCCTATGGTGATTGGTTACCTATGCAACGTGATTTTGCAATTCAGAATTCCTAAGAAGAAGAGCAGAGTGATGTGAATGTCTCCCTTCTCACACACACTGTTATCTAAATTCTCTGAGGATTAAGTCTTGTGTTTCCAAACAATAATAATTGTGTGATAACTGAATGGTGAAAGATGAGAGAGCACCATGAAGGACAAGAAGAATGGTGTAAAAAATGCTATACAATAGTTATCTCTCAATGTAAGAACCAGGAAAATAAAATTCTGTGGAAAGCATACAACAAAGATAAACACACAATTGGTTGGATATCTGAAGAGTGAAATTTACTTCTGAAATAAAATGAAGCCAAGAAGTGACTAAAACTTAAAAAAATATATATATACATTCAAATTACATATAATATCCAGCACTTTATAGGTTAAAAAAATAAGGGGCAAATTCTTCTTTAACTGTCAGCAAAAGATTCCTTCAGAATCCTCTAAAGCATCTTTACTCAACTGTGGTCAGAAAATACGAGAGTAAATGGACCATGTTACCTATTCTAAGTGCTTCAGTGAAATTATAGTTTGTTATTCGGGATTTCTGGTTTTGGAAATTACCTAGCACAGCATATTTCTTCTGCAGCTTCCTTGTCTTTAAAAACTCCATGCAAAAAGGCCATTAACTATGCTTTCTAAATTTAAAATAACGACAGTCACCTTACATTAGGTGTTACAGAAAACACTGTGATTTAAAAAAAAAAAATTGCAGTGTCATATATCTGATTATTTCAGTACATTTTTGCTTAAACAGCAATCTGATATGCCCAAGGGTAACTTTTTCTGACCTCAGTGAAATATGTTTCCAGACTGGTACCTTTCAGCAAACATGCATTACAGACATGCGTCAACACACGAGTTTCAGTCTAAAGCCTGCAAAAATAGCTGGAAAAGCACCTAACTCACCATAAAGTTTCAGATCAGTCCCCACATCTCAATTTCCTCCTAATCAAAGTGAAGGATTTTTTTCTTATTCATTTTGCAGTATGTCTGAAAATACCTACTAGCAAGAAATAGTCTTTTTTTTAATTCACTAATCCAAAGTATTAGCAGCCTTAGACCTTAATTGGAAAGACAGTGCATGTTTTTCTTAAAAAGCCTGGTCATGAGTATTCAAATACTCCCAGTTTTGTACTAGCCTCTAGGAGGCTAAGAAATTAGTCGCTGGATCACCAGCTCAGCTACCTGTCCTGAAAATCTCTTTACCTACTCTGCCTGGTCTCATTGGGTTTGTCAGGGCCCAAGACAATATTCGTCCTTAGAATTTCTCTAAGGAAGAAAGGAATTACTCATAGAAGACTCCCTAGGTGTATTCTGAAAAAATGGGAGCGGGGAAGGGCTCCTCCTTACAGTTGTGCACAGCTTTTCTTTTACTTCAGTCTGTAATGCTTGACTTGGATTTCATCTCTATAGAATAGTGGCTCAGAACATATATCTAGAAATGCCTAGAGCATTCTGTCTGAGCTCATAGTTATAAGCAAATCTGAAGAGGGTCATATCATGGCTAAAAGCATTTTTAATTCCGAAAGCATTCTAATAATTTTCAGTCTCATGATTTCACTCATGCTGGCCAGTTCATGCAGGCATATGTGGACACATATTAATGTGCACGCAAAATTTTATGCTTCGTCTTAACTAAGTCCTGCCATGCGCTTTGCTGTATGTTATGCTAAAGCAGTTGAGGAAAGACAGGGAGAGAAGGCTGAGTCTCCTGAAGTGGTAGGTGCTGCCCATGAGCACTTTCTATAACACTGTCGAGGTTTGCAGGTGTAAGCCCAAGAGAAAAATATTTTTCTCAACTGTATGAGAAAAAGAGCATGAGAACAGTAGAGAAAAATTGCTGCCAAAGTGGAAAACACTGCCTCAGTGGCCAAGCTGGGAGGGTTACAGTGATGTAAATAGCAAGTCCTCAGCCATGTTAAGGCATGCTGAGGCACTGGGGCACATAGGGTTCTGTGAAACCACTTCCATGTATTAAGTGGCAACAAACACTTTGCTCCGCTGTGGTTGAAACCTCACAGCAACGACTTTATCAGGAATAGTAGGGACTTAGAATTTTTCAAACTTATTGGCTCCATTTCAGACAAACCATACAAACACCAGAGATTTACAGGTGTGTAGCTTTTCCACTTACATCAAAAGTCTCGTGGAATGTCAACAAATGGCCTATGAGCCGACAAAGAACATGTGTTTCTGTCTACTGAGGGAACTTGCTTTCTTAGTGAAATTCCAGATAATCAATTCCTGTATATCCCAGAGGAGAGAAAAGCTCTTATTGCTAGGATCATAACAAATTAACCATGGAACAAATGTATTATATTGCAAAGGAAGGTCCTTGCACTTGTTGACCAGCATCAGAAACAAGGAAATGCCAGTGTGACTGAGTGATATCAGAGATACTATATCTACATGAAAGTTTCTTGGGAAGAGTCTCCTTTTACTTGTGCTATGTGCAAGACCTCAAGATTCACTTGCATTACTAAGAAAAGCACCTTCTTCAACATCTCAGCACACTGAGCCAAATCAACAGTCAGAGCACAGGCAGTTCTCTTACTCCCTTCCAACCCACTTGAACACCATGAGAAGAAACTCAGACATGATGATCATTATAGGTTAGTGTTCTGTCTTCTTTCTTCCCATACACCGATTCTTTCTCGTGCAGACAGATCTCATGTGTGTACGTTTCAGGGATGTTGTGCTGCAAGATAACCATTTAGCTTGGGCATTGTTGAAATCATAAAGGAGGAAATTTTTTCCTTGTCCTACTTTATATAAAATAAGCAACTGGAATGAAGACCATCATAACTTCCTGGTTATTTACACATTTAAATGATGAAGAGTCAAATATGCAAAGAATAGCCTGATAAGCATATTGTGTGGAATTAAGCCATGAAGCACACATGTGTTTTCCGATGGTCAGAATACAACTCCAGGCTTGAAACTGAAGAATTCTTGTTTATGCCAATTCCCATTGTCCTCGATTTCTCAAACTCCTTATCCAAAACCAAGGTCTTAATGCCTTGCCATATACCTATTCTTCCCTCTTTGGTGCTGAAGCCTGCTGTGAATATGTAAATTTTTTCTTCAAAAATCTATGATCTAATTTATTTTTTGTTTTGATGCAAGAAGAATGATGAGCTTTAGAGACATATCTCCACGTACATGCAGAGCATAAGCATCTTTTTTATCATAAAGAGCTTAATTTTGTATTCTGGAAATATCTCTTTGTCCTTATATTAATACAGAAAATAATCTTTCTTCATTGCCAGACCAGCAATAGTGAACCTTTTTCTGTAGTCCAAGCATATTGTA
The DNA here is from genome assembly GCA_013397755.1 of Cnemophilus loriae. NCBI lineage: Eukaryota > Metazoa > Chordata > Aves > Passeriformes > Corvidae > Cnemophilus > Cnemophilus loriae. Next base: position 2,559,553 of record VZTF01007679.1, read on the forward strand.
AAAGTGCTATTTTTTCCTGATTGTGAAATTACAAAATATTCCTACACACTTTTTCTGAAATTATTTTTACTTTTTTTTTTTTCAGAGGACAAAGTACATACATGAGTGCCTGTTTAATAGGTTGTGATGTGACTCTCTGTGACTGTGTTTATGACACACTGATAACTGCACATGGCATCTCATGTGCAAGTACTCTGAGGATTTCAAATGCAGCGTTCATTACAATGTTGCAACATTGTTGTCAAAGGCAATTCATATTTTTCTCTATGAAAAAATATTTATTTATGTATATTCACATACATTTGTAAAAGCCTAGTTTCATCTAGCAAACAGGAAATTCATGTCGGAAAATCAGTAACGTGGTAAATGTCTGTTGTCATGTTTTTAAAATGGCTGCTCTTTCTATAGATGCTGTCATTCATGTATAGAATTTGATGAAAATTTAATTTCTGTGATTCAACATTGTGATAAGAAATAATAATAATAAAGTAATTAATCAAATTACAGTAAAATAATATTAAAAGGTTAGCTGGCACACAGAAGGTTTAAGAGGCTACCTCTGTCCCCATAAAAGCAATGCTTACATATCCTCCTGTAATCCAGTGATCAGATGTGAGTCCTGAAATATCAGGCACTGCACTCTATTAAGGAGCAAAGGAGAATGGCAGGACTCGGTTTTCAGGAGACAGCATTTGTAACACGTATTTGACCCAGTGTGACAGGGTCACAAGAGAAACACAGCACTACTGAGATTGACTCAAGTATTTGTGAACAATTTATCTGAAATGGATTCTCACAAAAGTCTGTACCCTCATTCATCATCTACTCATCAGGGGCTAGCATGAGAGTCTCAGTGAAAGAAATAATCAACAAGAATTATTGACCCTGTTGTTCACCAAGTGCCTGTCCTAGGCTGAATGCTCAGAGGGTGTCCTGGACGCATCATAAACCTGATGTTACATGGAGTAAGCAGGTTGCACTTGTCACATAAGGACCTCTAATAAGAAACCACGTTGTCCAGGAATCTTGAAAGTGATCATGCGCTGGCCAAAGGACACATTTTGAGGGGGAGAGGAAACATACTGAAGAGGTCTCACTAATAATAAATTACCAGAAAGTAAGAAGAAATACCCCTTGTTTATTGATGAGTCCTGATGTACTGTAGGAAAGCACTGGAGATGGAAGTAGGCTGTATGGAGTCCCCTATGGCAAGTCGCAGAAACTGCTGGAGAAGGTAACTCGAGGCAGTTTACAGAGGTGAAAACTGTACCGCTGGCTTTAGATATTGCTGAATGAGAAAAACGGTTAAGACTATACCTCTAAAGTGACTGATGAGTGGTGGCTGCTGCGACGGAAGCAGAGTAACTGGCAATGCAGACATAAACCCATCTGTGCTGCTGCATTGTGGCAAGATATTCCTTCTTGGGTGGGGAACTTGGTTGTGAAGGTATGCCACGTGGATGCTTATTCATCCATGCGTTGGACCACCGAAGAACAACAAAACGAACAGGTGGATCTGGCTGTTAAGTCTGAAGTGGCTCAGGTGGATCTGGACTGGCACTATAAGAGTGGATGATTTCTGTCTTGGTGGGCCCATGACACCATCAAAGGAGTGATGCAACATAGAGATGGGCTTGTGATCTAGGGGTATTGTAGGAGGGATAAAGTAGTACACGTAAAAAACTGTGCTGGGGAAAGCAGTCTGGGTTGTTCCTCCTTCAGGGAAAGGCAAACCCATTTGTGCGATTGCTCTTGCTCAAGGACCGGGGTGCACTTAATGGGTAAAGCAGGAGGATGGGTAAGTACAACATGTACCTGAAGGGGATTTTCTTTTGGGTGAGAATAGTCTATAAATGAAACTCCATGATATTAATTGCTTTATAACACTGTATATTGTCACTTCTAGGTGGCTAGATGTCCATCAGTACATCGGGTGCCTCGTAGAGCCCATCTCTGCCACTCTGAATTTGAGGATCTGAACTGACTCCCTTTCAATCGCCTTATCGAAGTTATTACTGTAAAAATCATCCAGATTAATAAAGAATTAACTGTGATGAAACCAGAAAAGTGCATTGGTGATGAGGTCACAACTGGCTTCAGCGTGCAAGAATCCAACAGTGCACACCATCATTCCTGCTCTGAGACACTGTTGCAACAGATAAAGGCCAAAGTAACTCTCTCAATAAACTCAATGTACGTTTTATAGGTATGGCCCAGTATGTCAACTGATGGAACTGGCTGAGAGGGGGTTGAGTGCTGTGGGGGACTGGAATAGAAAGTGTCCGGTGAACATACCCGTCACTAAGTACTTCTGATTATTACTGGCTTTTTTTGGGTCAGTTTTTAGATCCATTCAAGATATTATTTATGGCAAGAATTTACATGGAATATAGACTCTGATTAGCTCATAAGAGATCATATGCAATATGGTAAAAATATTTAATAGTTGAGATACTGCTGTTATGTTAAGGACTTTCTTAAAAATCTTTTCACCCTGCTGTTCTCTCTGTGTCCCAGAACCATTCAAAAAGCAAATAAATTTAAGAACATCTTTTGTTCTTTAGAGGCCCTAAAAACCAAAATAAAGCAAAACAAACAGAAGAGTTCTTTTTCATATATTAAACATGAAAAGTTAGAGGAATATTAAAAAGTAGAAAACATGTACATTCATGCTTACTTCCACAAAAAGACAATATTCCCTCATGAATTGCTTTTCTTTTGTTATCCTTACAGTCTGACAACTAATGTCACTGTTTGCCAAGTTAATCTATTTATAAAATGCCAAAGAATCAGCAAGAGTAAAAAAATACCATATAGAGAGTGGCAAAACTACAATTCAGACAGCTATTGCTGATGAATTTTTCCCTAGATTTTCCCAAAGGTAGTCTGTGAGAAAAGAGGAAGAAGATTCAAGGTCTTTCTATCATTACTATAGAGACCAAAAGAGTTAATAACTGAGTAAATAGAAATCAATAAATTTAATTATTTCTTGTATTGGTTTGCAAAATGCACTATAGTTTTCGCTACCTGATTATCATTGATCTGTTAGGGAATAGGGGAAGGGAAAGAAGTAATCAACCAAGATAATTTCAGGCACAATTTCTTTTTTCAATCTGGCATTGCAGTTTCTGTGTGTCAAAGGATCATGCTTAGGAATTATACATTAGCAATTTTATCCTGAAAGTCTTAAATAAATATTATAGAGGAGAATATTTTGTGCTCAAATAGGATTTGTTTTCTTTTGTAGCATGCCTAGAGTCATTAGCAGCCTGTAGCATTAATCTCATAGATCACATCTAAGACCTTAATGGTGTTCTCAGAGAAATTGCTTTCTGAATGCTATTTGGAGCAAACTTCAACTCCTAATTGTCTAGGAGGAGCTCTCAATCCAAGTACCCATTCATTCGCATGTCCCAAATGATGAATATGCTAATGAAACACGAAGAGAGAAATGAACATAACCTGTCCTTACAGAGATTTCATAACATCTTCACAAGCCCATGCAGGGATAGAATAATGCTGACATTCAGAATTAGCTTGCCTGTTTTCTAAAAACAAATTCTTCCCTTTTACTATTTTAGCATTTCTTGGACTCTTCAGTAAGCAAGCTGCCTTGTCCCTGACTTTACCCATAGCAGTTTGTAATTAAATAGTCACATTTTGAAAGGGGAAAGATAAAAATTTATATTGGTGCAAAGAACTGAGAATTAAAACTTTAAATTTCTAGAAAAGCATTCCAGGAATTCTACTACTTCCTAATAATGGTGGCCTACTGCATGTTTTGGGTTGCCTGACCTGTTAGCACATATTCAGTACAGGTAAATGAGGACAAAGATCCTAAATCCTCGTAAGAATTAGTCGTCTGTGTTTCCAACACTAATGAAGGCATTGCTAAGTCGCCTCTGATGGTGTTTATTTGGGTGTGTTGTGCTGTGATGGGAGGTGCACTGTCATTCTGACACAGCCAAAGATGGCAGACAAACAGTTACCAAACAAAATATATTTGCTTTAATTCACAAACTCCACACTGGTAGAATTTGTCATGCAATCTGACTAAACTGACAGGAACTGGACTACCCATGCACTCAGATCTTCCCCAGAAAATGTTCCCAGGGGACCAAAGTAGGTTTCTATACAAATTCTGATCTATTACCAAACTGATGTATCAAATCAGCTTAGCAAATCTCTCAAGCCAAAGCCCTTTTGAAGAGCTAAACCTACTTGCCATTTTGTGTCTTCTCTAAGACAAGAAATGCATCTCACTAAGTTAACGAAAGAGAAGTACTTGACATGAGTTCTCCAAATAGCTGTAGATACATTGTTTACTTAGAGATTTCAATTTGAACTCTCCTACACAGCGGAGTGTTCACACTTCCGTTGCAAAAATCGGTTTTCAACTATAATCAGTGAAATAAGGGGCTGTGCAGGAAGTATGTTTAGAAACTGAAGAAATCAGGAGTCAAAAAATAACATTAAGTCCTAGAGGGAGATGTGCTAACAAAAAAACTTCAGGAATTAGAGAAAAACAGAGTGTAGTAGGAATGAAATCTTTACCTTCATTAAAAGCCTCCCTGCAGTGTGCCAAAACTTGTTTGATCTTGATAACAGGAGTAAAAAAAGATTCTTGAAATATAAAAAGTAGTTATATCTAGAACTAAACAGACATCAGGAGAAATGAGTGATCATTTCACTCAAAACTGTTCAGAAAAAAATCTGAATAATTCTACTGTATTTCTTCACTTTAAGTAAAAAAAAAAAAAAGTGGAATTTAGACTATTACTCAATATATGTACTTTACTAATGAAATAGCACCAGTTGATGAGTACCTCAAATTATGTTAAAAAGGCAGGAGGCTGTGCAACAGAAATTGAGTTGAATTTCTAAATTTAGCAAACTATTTAAAGTTTTATCAAGTAATCATGTCTTCTTAATTCATTTAATAAATTCCTGTCACAAAACGGTGCTTTTTCCCAAATGATCTCGTCAGTACAGAATAAAATTTACCAACAGTACTGAAATGATGAACGTTTTGAATACTGATCATTGCTTAACACTGAACTGCTTTCTGCAATGATTATGATTTAACAAGAGTCACGAAATCTTGTTAAAGGTCTCAGTGGTCTGCAAAGGCAAAAGACTTAGAAAGTCACTGGAAACACTTTAATTATACATGGACATCTTCATTCCACTTAGACTTGAAGATAATATCTTCAGAAACTAAATAGAGCCTTAGGATCATATTGAGTTTAATATTAAAAACTCTTTGCTTTAAAAACCCTTTTCTAAATTTAACTTTCACACTAATCAAATAGTACACCTTAATGCAACTTTTAAGCTTTTCCTTTTGAATTATATTCAGTAGTCATCATACAGTTAAAACAATAATTCAAAATCCTTGCACTTTTACAAAGTAGAGGTATTATAAATTCACAGAGTCACAGACTGGAAGAGATGGGAACGCAGGTCTGAAGGTCATCTTTTCTAACCCTCGTGCTCAAGCAGGACACTTCGAACAGGCTGCCCAGGAGCACATTTGGATGGCTTTTGAAAAATGTAATTACCTCTCTGGAGAAAACCATTTCAGTGTTTGACCATCTTCAGAGTTAACAGGCTGTTTCCTGATGTTCAGATGGAACATCCTGTATTTCATTTTGTGCCCATTGGCTCTCATCCCGTCGCTGGGCACTGGTGGAAAAAGCCTGGCTCGTTCTTTGTAGCATCTTTTCAGGCATTTGTATACAATGAAGAGATCCTCCTGAGCCTTTCCTGCTTTGGGAAGAAGTCTCGGCTGCAGTAACTTTTCCTCATACCTTCTTGGTACTTAACCACCTTCATGGCCCTGTGCTGGACTCTCTTGAATACGTTCATGTCTCTCCTGTACCGGGGTGCCTGGAACTGAACCCAGGGCTGCAGGGGTGACATCCCCAGTGCTGAGTCAGGAAAAGGGTCACGTCCCTCAATCTGCTGGCAACACTTCTCCTAACACAGCCTCCTAATACAATACCTGTAGACTTCTCTGACAGTGGCACATTGCTGGCTCCTGTTCAGTTTCTATGTTATCTTTGAGCATCTGCCTAAAATCCTTAAAATTAATTACAGATGAAAATATGAAGCGATTAATAAAATTATTTTGACGTAGTATCCAAGTTGAATAAATATTAGAATAGCGATCTAATGACAATTAGAAGGAACACTTTAAAGCAGAGATAAAAATCTGTAAAGAAGTTTGCAGGAAGTGAGATTTCCTACTGCTGCATTACATGAGGTTTTTTAATTAGAGTAAGTGTATGAGAAAAGTTTTAAACTATTGTTGTGCTTACCTTTTAATTTTCAAACTTTCTAATTTGACATGATGTTATTCTTTTACCCTTTACTTCAGAGCAGTGACATTCTTTTGTTTTCTGTAGTGGCCTTCTGATAATTTAGAAATTCCTTCCAATGAATTATGAAAAAAGATTGACCCTAACGCAAACAACTATCTAATCTACTACTCTACTTCATAACAACTTTTAATACATTTAGTGGCATCTTCCTGCTTGAATATAAGCAATGGATTTTTTGTTTCTTTCTTATTATTACTGAATATGCAGATTTGCTAATTGTTACTGTCTGACTCTCTCAAAATTTTGTTTCAACTAACTTGTATTTGAATAGGGTAAAAATTTCCTAGTTAAAGTAGTTTTTACAAGTATTGTTCTTTGTGCAGAGAAAAAAAGATAAATTCTCTTGATAGTTAATTTAAGAAGCAGTGCTCATCACAAACATTTTGTCCCTATTCCTCCCTTTTGTAGACAAGCCCAAGTTACTCATAACTAGAAAGTAGGATCAAAAAGAATAAGACAATTGGAGAAAAATGGAAGTTAAATTAAAAAAAAAGAATTACAAAAAAAAAAACAAACCAGATTTTCCAATATTTCATTGAATATTTTAACTTTGAACACTAAACAGCAACATGGGAGCTTATTTAGAGAATAATCTGTAGAGGAATACCAAGTGAAAAAGTGATGTTGCCAAACACGTTATTTTTCTTTCCTTAAAAGCCCTTTGGGGATTAAAAAATCTTTTTAATGTCACTGATATGTTGCCCACAACGAAAACACTGCAGTCATTTTTAAATCCCTTTTTAATATGTGCATCATTGTCTGCGATAGAAAGTAAATAAGCTGTTTTAAGAGCAAAACCAGTTGGCCCTGCTTGTGTTAAGCTTTCATTTTTAAAGGGACTTTTGCTGTAGCATTTTGATGTCAAAGACAAGTGAATTGATGCAGATCACCCAGTACAATCAGATCTTCCTATTCACATATTAAACTTTGGGAAAATATGAAACAATTGCTACCTGATGGTTGATTCATCAAATGGATGCATCTGAAATTGAGTGTAATGTTTGGCAGTGACTTGTTTGGAAACCACAGGCAGTCACCAGTGCCCTACAGCCTGGTTTATCTGCCTGTCAAAAGGATTATTATTCAGTTCATCAAAGGCTCAGTAAGGCTTAATGAATACATATAACGAGTCCTAGGAGCTCCATGCATACCTCCCTGTACAGAAGAGAAAAATTTTATTATGAAGCAGACTTTTTGAAGTGCAAGAAGGCCTTGTGCCAGAACAGAGGAGTTGCACCAGGAGCAGAAAAAACAGACTGGAAGCCAAAGTTAACTGTCACTTGATATTTTTATGTCTAGACTTCATTGCTGGATATGTGATTCCCTGCTTTATCAGGATTACAGTTCTCTACTTTCCCCCCTCAGCCTCAGATCTCCTCTGTCCTTCAGGTATCTTCACCACGCTAATGACAACAGATAGGACCTGATGGCATTCTTCATTTGGGTTAAAACCCTTATTCTCTTGTGTTAGGCAGAAAATGTTCTCTCAAGAAAATTTTAAATCCGATTTCCATAAAAGAATTTCAACGATACTTTGTCTAAATCTGTTGTTCCCAGATCAAGCTGTTCCTATTCCAATCCTTCTTCCATTGCATGGAATAAGCTTATTTGCCAAGGACCTATTGTGGCTTCTGCCCTTTGCGGGAGATTTAAGCTTGTGCTCCATTTGCAATAAAAAGGGCTATGTAGAAGCAGAAAGTGCCATCTTTGAAGGATGAGCTATTTCTGCAGTCAGTGAGGGACGTTAGAGGATTTCTGTGTAGGGATCTTGACATTAATTTTTTCTCCTTCACCCTGAGACATGCTCATTTCCAGTGAGTTAGCATTTCATTGTTGTGCAGTTGTTTAATTTTGCTTTCCTTTGACAAATGGTACCTTTTCAACTAAATAAATCAAGTTAAAAATGAGCTGTGTAACTCATTAGCTAATATCCATGCAAAATCTACAAACCTGTGTGTAGAAATAAAGCTAAAATAATAGAAAATAATTCAAGCAAGTTAGGAAAGTGAAGCTGAAATTTAGAGCAAGAGTTGTTTTGAAGGTGTCAGTATATCATTACAGATATGCTATATGTTTATAAGTGTGTTTATTTAAATTGCTTCTGCTCTAGTATCCATTTGACATGAGAGTCAAATCTTTGGGAGAACAAAGGTCAAATTCTGTCTTCAGAAAGGCATGTTCAGTTCCTGCTTGTTTAATGAGAGCTGAACTTTCAGGGCAGTGTTGCTTCCCAAGCGTTGTCAATGCAGCTGAAGTCATGAAGTAATAGAGTCTCAGTGGAGGCTTTGTTCCTCTGAAAATTTCACATAACATTCAGCTGCGGTGATTCAGAAGCTAAATCAAGCTTATGTAAGATACATATTTTATATATAAAACAATAACAAAATATATATTTACATTAAAATACATGTTTTAAAGCAGCCAGGCTTACTGTCATCTTTTTGGTTATTTGTTTTGAATAGTGAGCCACAAGGACATGTTCAATATTCTTAAACTGTGTGACTTTATTGGATTTTATAAACATAAGGAAGGGGTCAGCCCTCAAACTAGGAAAAGAAATCATGATAGGCTGGGCTATAAAAAACCAGGATAATAGGATATTACATTTTTCATCATAACACCTATTTTTGTTTCGAACTATTGAACTTAGGAGTGAAAATGTCTGTGGAAGACGAAGTAGAATTATATTTAGGTGGGAGAAAATACCTTTACAGTCGTTGGAAAACTCTTTTGTTTACTGTGGATAGCAGTGCCCAAAGTATTATTTGATAGACATGTCGTGCTGGTGGATTTTCCTGTGTAAACTGTATGACTGGAAGAAACCTTTAAATGTGAAATTAGCAAACATTCAGAGGGACTACATCAGTCTTGAAGATTTATTCTGTGCAGAGACACCCTCACCAAGTGCCCTCCAGTCCTGCACTGCTCCTGTGTGACAACCTGTCAGCAGGACTTTGTATTCTTCATCCCAAGGCGGCAAGCAGAAGGCTTGGATCTCCTTCACCGTCTGGTTCTCCCAGAATCATCAGGGGACAAGAAGTTTCTTCTACACTCTGAGTAGCCTACTGCTGGCAGCAGTTGCTTAAGAGAAGAAACTGCTTTTCGGCATGAAGAGATAGAACCATGAGGAAGGGGGAGACAAGAATGTGCTGAGATGGAAAGAACTAGGCTTGGGCATTGTGGCTGGTATGCTGGGAAGCGATGGATAGCTAGCAAGGCCTGTGGGGTAAAAGATGAGAGGAGAAAAGGGAGAAACGCTGGAAAAATTTGGATTCCCTTTATCTTCTCAGAAATAATTGTAAAACATACAGATATAATCAAATTGTTATGGCTATGGTCTTAAAAAAACAAGAAGTGGCACAGATCTTTCCTGTTTGAGTGATCATGAGAAAAACTCCTTGGAGGAAAAAGCTATGTAGTAGTCTTAGAGCTGCTTTACTGTAGACCTTGCTATGATTTCAGGCGAGTTTTCTAGGTTAATACATTCTTCTAATGAGAGATTGAGACAAAAATTGATAAAACCTTTCTCTCCCTTCTTCATTTTTTTTAAAAGACGACCATTTCCCTAATCCCTTTATAATTATACAGAAGATGTACGTCAAAGGCTAACAATTTCGCCATGAAGAGCATCTGCTTTAAGTCTTCTCATGTTACTCATTGGAGGATGCTTCAAAAACAATTCCTTAATCTTTAAGGGCTCTTTTCAAATGAAAATATCAGTTCTTGGGCATTTGTAGCTGTACAGATCCTTGTAAGATGAAGGTCTTCTGCCACCTAATTCACTAGTATATCTTCATGAATTTTTGTACCAGGCAGAAAACCATAATTTTGCTGACTTCAGGGTTGTGAGCATGGAAAGAGTTTCCCATCTGGAGGATTGCTTCAGGAGTTTATACATTTGCTCAGATAAGGAAAAAAATGTTTCTAATCTGCAAACTGCTCTGGAAATGTTAAATAAAGGAAAAAAAAAAGAGGCAGACATTGGTTGAGTAAACAATAACATGCTGAACCAGTCATTTTGGATAATTTATTTTTTGTTTGATCTTTCATTATATTTTTTTGTGTAATAGCTAGTTTAAAACTAGTAATAAGTATAAACAGGACATATTTTTTATTGAACCTGAAACTTGAGTTTTTCAGCAATTTCAGGACTCTAGCCAGCCGTAACTTGCGATAATAAAATAAGAATATAGCTTTTTAAAAGGTTACAACATTCTAAATTTAACTTCCTCTTCAAATCCATTTCCACTAAAAAAGAAATTATTTGTGGATTTTAAGGTTCAAACATATTCCTCCCTTACCCTTGTTTATGCTAGTTGTTCCCTGTTTGACTAAAGCAGTCTAGATAAAAGCAGAACTGAGTTAGAATTTAATGAGTTTTCAAAGTAATGCTATGACAAGTTAATAATTGATATTTTTTAAGATCACAAATCTATTGTGAATCAAAAAATAAAAACAATTAATATTTCATATGTTTTATTTTTTTTTAGGTTCGCTATTAGTCCCAGACTAACCACAGGAATCTCAACATCTCCTGCGTTCATTCACAGGGAGGGTGAGAAACGGTGCCATTCAAACTTCTGGAAGAAAAAGCAAGATGGTAATAAAACATTAAAAGAAAAAGAGAAATAAAAGAACAAGAAGCCATGGTGTCAACAAACACTTATGGATCACTTGCCACCAACACTACCTTGTATTTCTTTTAGGTTTGATGGCTTCTAATTCTGAAAGCAATTTGTCCTTTAAAATCTCCTATTTCATTCTCCACAAGGAATGAGAAGTGTGGTGCCAACAAATAGCTTCATCACTTCAGTTCCTGAAAAGCAGTCAGGCATTTAAGGAATTTTTACTCCCATAAAATGTGGCTATATTACCTTCACCAGGTGTCAGGGACCACCTAAATATTAACAATTAATTAATTCAAGTCACTTCTCCCTTCTACGTGTATAGATGACATGGCATTTACAGGGGGTTGTAAAAGCAGGAAGGCAGATGAAGCCTGAAAGCTCATAAGCAGCCCTTTTGGAGAACTTCATAAGTTCAATGAATGTTCTCAAATGCTGAATTAAAAAATTAGTAAGGAGAGAGAAAGTTATCTGTTAAAAAATGCATGTCCCTTTTGCTTTCCCTTGACATTTATGACATACAAAGTAATTGAAACCACAGTTGGGGCAGTTAGGGTAGCTCCATAAACAGCGGTAGTTCAGCAGGTGGTAGCAATAGTAATTTGGAAAGGAACAGAACTGACCTCTTCACTTTTTCTTTTTTAACACAGGATTTTAGTTTAATTTGTTGCAGAAAACTTCAAAGAGAATGTAAAAAAGCCTTTATATACTTTGCGAAATATAAAATTAATTCTCTTATCACCCAGATGCAGCCTTGATATGAGGGTAACGAATGCTTTAGAAATACAAAGAGATTAGATTTTCTTTATGTTTCTAATCAGAGACACTTAGTTTAGGTAGCTTAGATCCACAGTTTTGGATTTGTAAAAAACAAACAGCTTATGTATTCAGAAAAATCTTATACAAACAAAACGCAAATGAGGTTTTCTTTTGACTCAGAAATGTAGGAGGACTCAGTGTTGAACATTATATATCTCAGCAAACACCAGCAGCCCAATTTAACTAATTTTACAGCACACACAGCTGCACTTAGGTGCATAAAGCACTTTTCGAGACATAACAGAAATATATCACCAGAAGGTAGGAGTAGAGATTTTCTTCAGTTCTCTAAAAATAAAGGCTTAGCAGGTGTTTGTGACAAATTTACTCAACACCAGAAATCTAGAATTATTTTGGAAAGTTGAATCGGTAATTTTGAGTCTGAATCATAGTCTTGGTTTATTAGACATCTTCATAGCACAAATCGCTCTGAGTACCTCTCAATAAATTCAGTGTCATTCAGTAAGTTATAAGAAATATGTCATTACCACCATATTAGAGATTCGAAGATCAAACACAAGGAAGTTAAGAGACCTTCTGCTCGCAAGGACTAAAAACATTATGACCAGTTGAAAGACTGCTGAAAATTTTGTCATGTCTGCCTGCTTTGCTCTAAAGCTAGACATCAAGCTTTGCTGTAATCCATGAAGCATTCCTACTTTAACCCCACTTATACTATGAATGTACTACCAAAGCATTTTTCTCCTGTTCTGATTTTTTATTTTTTGTTTTTTTTTTTTTTGGGAACATTTTCTCTCTTTATATTATCTGTATTTACAGTGATTTTTTTCCTCTCTTTTCCCAGAGAACAATGTTTATCACAGATACAAATAATAAATCTGTGTCTGGGCATACAGTTGTCTGGTTTTGACACTTCTGCTTCTGGATGTCTGTGATCCAATTGTTCTGAATCGAGATATATATCCTAAAGGCATTGAGCATAAAGTGAACAACAGTCTGCACTTCTTCCCAGTTTTGATATTTCTACTTACATGGTTAATTTGCAGCTGCAATTGTAAGCTCTTACTGTAATGTAATTTTGTCATTGTAATTGCTTCTTCAGAAATCAGTGTTGCTGCCATGATAAATAATAAAACTCTAACAAAGGTAATAAAAGTCCAGGGCATTTCCTCAGGTTACAGGTTTCTCAGGTGAATACACCCCTCTCCCTGTGTTTGCCTTGACAAATATCATGAGTGATAGAATAAGTGAATTTCAATGAGATTTAGCTCTAGAAGTGTGAGGGAGGGGAGAACATTACCAAATGTTTTACAGCAACATATGTTCGTTACTAATGGTGTTACTCAAAATCATAAATAATGGAAGAAATTGATATCATGAGTGCAGTTTGTCTAGCATGTCTCAATTATACAAGCACGAGGTATATATCAAGTTTATGGTATTGCGTAAATCTTTATTAAACACTATAAAAGGTTTACACTTTTGTAACACTATGCAAATGGACCATTTAATTTACTTACAGACCTATCAAAATAAAATCCCCATAGGGTATCTAGGCAGCAGTAAACAAAATCCTTTCAGGACTTTGCTGCTGACCTTTTTATAACTGCTAAGCTTCCAGGTACTGCAGGGAATACAAAACTTGCTGCTGTAGCTTCTCTGCAGCAGCAGACAATGACATGTTTTGGAGTACTGTGTACTTTCTTATAGTATGGGTTAATTCACGATGGACACATTGTACATGTGAACATATTATTTCTGAACTGGTAAGTGGGATAGGGGTGGTTCTAAAAAAGCATCAGGAACCAAAGGTGCAGATTGCTCTCCAAATCTCCCACTATAGTGACATAGGTTCAGGTGAAGCTGAATTTCATAGATACTTCCCCATTTGTTTGGTGAATCAACTGATGAAAATAACTTTTTGACCTCACAAGGAGCTTCGAGTGGCTAAACACATACTCTGTGAGATGTGCCACAGGATATCTGCCTTTCTTCTTCTGACAGTGAATTCAAAAAACAAACAAGAGCTGCACTCAAGAAAAGCTAAAGCATTTCATATCAGAAAAAGAATTAATGTTTTGTTGGAAGGAAAATAAAATCAGGACAGTGTCAGAAAGACTGTGATAATAATTTGCAATGTGTTTGTATTTTATCCAATGACTGTTAATAATTTTCACTCTCAGAGAAGTATCCTAACCCAAAGGACACAGGTATTACCGTTTCCTCTGCCTATATTTTAGACTGGTTCAATTTAATATTTGCACTGAATTTAAGGGATGCTATTAAGAAGGTAGGCTGCAGATACCAACTACTCAACACTGCTTGTAGAGAAGTTAAGTACAAAGTGGGAAGAGTGCATGGATATGAAGTTAAAATAGGGGCATCTTGGATCCTGAGAGAGTAGTTAATCTGAGTCACTAATTTCTAGACTGAGCACTGTTTCCTCTAGGCAAGTTGTTGTGAAATATAAATTGAAATGCTGAAGGCTAGGATAGTGTTTCGTGTTGTGAGTCTTGTGAAGAGAGTGACACCTGTGAGAACCTCTGAGTCAGATGCCTAAACCCCAAAGAGAAATGGGATTTAAAACAGTTTTCTCATGTCAGTTATGTGTTTTCTTGGTCTAGTTAGTGTATTGGAAAGCACTGCATGTTTTTTATTTCTTTCTGGGGCACCTCAGAAGTACCCATGTTTCACCTGTGTTACTATTATTCTGTTTCTAATCCAATTCATGTCAAGAATGACTTAACTGAACCAAATCTCCACTGCAATCATCATTATTATCATGAATCAAAACTGAACAACATCATCCATGTCAGGTTTATTACTCCAAGATGACAATTACTCTTTCCCTCCTCCAGCTAAAACACTAGAGATGTGTAGTACTATCAGCCTAATGCTTCAAGTCAAATAGAGGTCTAAATTCTGAAGTGATTCCAGAGTCAGTACATAAAGCACTTGAAGATGGAAGTGCTACAGAAGTGGAAAACGTATCTATTGCCATTGAACGAGCAGATTCTGTTTCATTTATTAATGTATTTATGTTTATAATTTTTAGTGCTGTTTCCCTTTATTATCTTGTTCATGTGATAGAAATGTTTGCGGAAATAGATGGCAGATTGAAAAGTGCTGCTTTATGCATTAATTAACATTCATGAAATCTAAACCAAGACTTTTAAAGAATATGTAATTATAAAAAATAATTTGTTAATGGATAACTTTGCTTCCTCCTCTAAATATATCCAGGACCTATTATACCTTCGTTATTTACAATCCACTGGTAATACATAATTCATGCAGCAGCATTTATTTTACCAGTGCTGCCATCACACTGTTTCTCCTTAGCTGCACACAGCTCCATTTTGCATTTCAGGTTCTATGTCTTAATTTTAAGTCATTCATGGTCTTTTTTACTGCTGTATGTGAGCCTATGTTTGTGAATGCATGTGTATACACATGACAACATGAAGAATCTTTTCAGGGTTTTTCCTTTCATTGGCTGTAGAAAATAACTTTTGGTCTCTATGCAATACAGACATGTTACTTTCTTTAAATGTTGTTAAAACGGACTTGTAAACAGCTCTGGAACAAAGGTTGATTGTGGGATAAGAATGACAATAATGTTTTACATTTAGATGAGATTTGTCAAAGCATATCACAAGGTACCTACGTATTAGATTAGTGATGAATTACAGCTCCCTCTGAGCTATGAGCTCAAGGAAGATGCTTAGCAAACAGTAGAGACCCATGTTAAAAACCCCACATATTTAAATAGAAGGTGCTTATTTTTTTCTTTTTTTTTGGTTGGAGGTGGGGAGATGTTAATTACTTCTGTGTATTTTCTTTTTCTTTTCATTATTACTCAAATACATAGATGTTGGACTAACACTTCTCTGTTTTCTACCATTAAAAAAACTTTTAATTCTTCTTCCAACTGCAATGATTTAAAATCTAAAGGTCTTCCTGCTGAAATAGTCTTTTCCTTTACAAAGATTTATGGACTGAATAGGATTAATATGTAAAGAGAAAGCAAAAATAGTAAAGTGAAGACTGTGATGTAACTTGGAAAATTTGGGGAGAAGAGATAGCAGTCTGGGAATGCTAGAAAATAGCATATTTTTTAATTCCAAACTTAGTCCACATGTTTATTGTGTCTCCTTTCATGTTTATTCATGCAGATCATCCTACAGGAATACTTTGTATAATTGCATTATGATGATTTTGAATGTATGCTACGAAACTTGTGTTTGAGTCATGAGTTTGTAGAGGTTTCTTTCCTAAAAAAAAAAAAAAAAAATTTTCTTTTAAGTGAGCTGTTTTGATGAACAGGAAAGAACCAACCAACCAACCAACCAACTCAACCCCCCAAAAAATATATGCTCTCAAAATAAATTCAGATTGAGATTCGAGGTACCAACTAACAGATCCAGTAAAATCCTGAGATGATATCACAGTATCACAGAATTAACTAGGTTGGAAAAGATCTCTGAGATCATCAAGCCCAACCTATGACTGAACACCACCACATCAACTAGACCATGGCACTGAGTGCCACATCCAGTCTTTCCTTAAACACCTTCAGGGACCGCGACCCCACCAGCTCCCTGGGCAGCCCATTCCAACGCCCAGTCATCCTTTCTGTGAAGAAATTCCTCCTAACGTGCAACCTAAACCTTCCCTGGCACAGCTTAAGACTGTGTCTTCTTGCCCTGTTGCTAGTTACATGAGGGAAGAGAGTGATAAGGTCCTCCCTGAGCCTCCTTTTCTCCAGACTAAACTGCTCCAGCTCCCTCAGCTGTTCATCCCAGATCCTTCACCAGCTTCACTGCTGTTTTCTGAACACACTCCAGCACCTCAATGCCCTGAACTGAGCAGTCCAGAACTGGATGCAGTAGTTGAGGTGCATACGGGCCTGTCTCTATGCATTTGAGAGGCCTGCTAGCTGGGCAAAGACTGTATGGATTAGATATTTAAGTCTTTTGAAGGGTATGAGTAAGGAAAGAAAACATCATAAGTAAACAATGAGGCTTGATAAAGCTGCCCACTCCCAGGGCCAACGAGCACCTTTCCTTCCAGAACATTCAGCTCATTCTCTAAACTTAGAGAGTGGCAGGATCACCTATAATGCAGAAGCAATAAAGGAATTGGTCATATTTAATGGGATGTAGCTAAAATTTGAGTTCTTAAACCTAGATTCTAATTATTCTTCACTCCAATTCAGTCTTTACCTAACAGCTACTAACTTTCTCAAGTGTCTTCAGATATATCTTACCAAATGTAGGCATTTTTTGACTGAATTACTTGTCTAGTCTTGCTACAGAGTCAGTTGAAATAAACAGATACTTCTAGGTCACATTTTTCTGTTGCAAGCCTGGTGTTTAAAATAGATCAGATGATTCACACTCCAGACAGGTCCATTTATCTTCATTGATTATAAAAGGAGCCTAAGTGTCTAATGTTAGGGAAAATGGAGTCTATGCCTCTGGTTCTTGGAGCAAAGGGTGGTGCCATGCAGGCACCACTCAGCAGACTCTGGGATAGTTCCTTTGTCCACCAAAGCACATTCTAACTGTTCTGGAAACCAAGGAATCATATTATTGTAATCTCCTGACTACACTCCCACATTTAGAGTTAATGTTTGGCCTTGGCTTGGTTGCCACCTGCAACTGCAGTGCTGTTAGGGAAATAACCTCCAGTTTTCCCTTGCAGGTTCTCCAGCTGTTGGAAGATATGCTCCATTCATCCTGGACTGATTTCAGCTTCTGGTTTTCAGGTTCATAACTAGACCATCAGTGTAGGCTTTCAGGCTTCTTTCACAGGAACCTTAGGCACCAAAGCACTTTCCATGCCAAGTAAGCTATCAGGGTATCAGAAATCATCTGCACACCAAACTTAGTCCACAGAGACACACTGAAGTTGCAAGGTAAATGTCAGAAAGACCATTTTCCAAAGAAAACAGAGCTAGAAACTGCTGGCATAAATGCCTTTCAGGGCTCTGTAGAACACATGCCCAGAAACCATTGCAGAACCACAGCAGCCCAACTGTCTCAGGAGAGGATGACAAATAACTGCAGGGTTAGAATGAAAGACCTGCAGATGGAAAAAGTGAGGGACAAGAAAAATGGATCTGTATTTACATATGGACATGCCAAATTCCCTTCTCCACTGCTGGCCACAAAACATGCCTGAAGAATTAACAGTCCATGGCACACAAGCATGTCCTGCACCTCTCTTATGTGATGATTCCACATTTCCTCATGGAATTGATCAAATATCTCTGAATTACGAAACCTTGCAAGTAAAGATATCTAGAGGCTGTGTCCTAGCTCCAACTCCATAAGTATCTTCAGAATCTATAAGGACATTACTTAGTTTTGGAAGTGATGAAAATTTATAAAATAGAACTATTTAAAACAAAATGTTTAGAATTCTATGAGTCAAAATTCTCCTCTTGATGGACCTGTGATGAGGGGCTTATTCTTCAAGCACAATAACGCATTCACTTTCACATTCATGTTTGTGAAAGAAATAAAGTCTGAGTTGTATTTTCCATTCTCTGAGATGCCTTTTATTTCCTTCTATACTTTGGATGATGAAATTTGGTCTATGGCAGACTGTTATCTGAAACTGCATTGCAAGGAAAAATCAAACTAGGGCAAAAAACCAAAACAATATCTATTTTTAAATACATTGATTTTAAAGCCTTCTTTGTAGGTATAAGTGGTTTCTTTTAGTACAAAACTCCAGGGCAGAGTTTACTTTACGGTGATTTTCTTTTTCCTGAAGCAAAATACTTTTAACCTAATTTATCAAACTGTTTATTCAAAGGCTAATACAAAAGATATTTCCATATTAAGCATTAGAATCTAATATTAGTGGTGCATACCTGAGTAACATAGAAGGATTTAGGTTTGCTCATCCAAAGTTAGATGACTGTCACTGTTGGGATGGTTACGACACATACACACACACCCCAATTGCTCCGAACAAAAAGCTCTATTTTAATATTATGTAGCCTCTTTTATACGACTTCTTAGCATTCCTGTTACATCTTCATTTTCTATTGGCTAACTACAATACAATATTGTTGGTTGCCTACAACTAACAAGCATTTTTGCTACATATCAGCCTGTTAACTCCCTCCTGCAGGTGTTCATCCTCCTTCTATTGTTTATGCTTCATGCTTCTGTTGATGTTACAATTCCCAAGGGTATAAACCGAATTCTCAAGGATACAAAGTGATCATGCCCAAGTCGAAATCCGTGAGACTTTTAGACCAGCTGTCGGTTCCCACAGATGACGATTGAACAACATGCATTAACCCGTAACATGACTTTAACAACATGCTCTGACTTGGCAAAAAGCATAGACACAGTACTAAGATGTATCATGATAAATTTTAAAAAGTCTCATTGCAGAAAAAAATAGATTGGTTGACCAGGTAACTGCAGAGGTATAGAATGAGATGAAATACACACTCCAGGAAGTTATTAGATGCGTTTTTATATAAAGGATTAGATCAGTTTCCCCTGGAATGATCCAGGTGAGAATACAGCCATCTTTCTTTAATACTTGTGAAATAGCAACTGAAAAAGCCACAGTAGTTCCTGCAAAATGTTTCTTTGGGGTTTCTTTTTAATCATGTTTGGGTTTGATAAGTTAATATTTGCCTGCTTTTTCTAATAGATGTGGGTGTCTAATAATAAAATCTATGACTTCTTACAAATCCTGCCGGTTTTGAAACAAATTATGAGATGGAGTGACAAATCTTTTTTCAGAACAAATGGTTAAATCTATCTTTCGTTGTCTGAATTTTTCTGATTTTATAATCACTGCATCTTTGCTCGCTTGCTGAAGGTACATATTCATTGCCAAGAAGTTCTCTCTTCTAATTATTTTCGAGAATTTATACGCATTTAGTTGTTACATTTTTAGTCCACAGAATAATTTTGTAACTCCTGCGCTTGTTCTTTCACTTCTGAGTACCTGATAAAAAACACTGACAGGAATATTCTTCTGAACATGCTAGCTGTGATTAATTCACCACCTCCTTCCTTTTCTGTATGAGAATTTCAGATGCTTTTTGGCCATAGCACCATTTTACTTTGAGCTGATTTTCCATTACTGCCTTCATAGTCTTTTGGCATCAGGGCTTTTCAGACCACCTTTACGCAGCAGTAGAGAATAAGGCAGTGGCATGAATTCCTTGCTAAAAATGCAGAGCTTTGCCATTCTAATAACCCCAGGCTCCTCAGTGATGTGCCTCTCTAGTGTAAGCCTGTCCCTCACTGTTATTTGAAATTCTTCTTGCCTCTTATTTACTAATTTTTTTTCAGCAGCAATTTCATATTTATTCCTAGATCCTGGATTTAAAAAAAAAAAAAAATATTGAATACTGTCAGATTGAATATCAGCTCCCCTGAAAACATTCTCATTCAGTGATGAGTCCTCACTGACAGCTACTTTTGGAGACCCATCAATTTTTATTCTGTTTAGCATGTGCTTTTTTTTGATTGAGTCTAAAGGTAATTTTTAAAAATCTGAATGTCAGATGGTTAAAGTAAAAAGTTTTACAGAAATCTAAACATATTCAGTCTGCAGCAATATCTTTATCTGCTAAATATGTAAACCCATTAAAAAAAATTAGATTTTTCTGGCAAGCTTTATTTTCAGAAAGCCATTTTGACTAGTATTAATTATACTTATATTCTCTCATTCTTTATTAACTGTAAATTATATTACCTCTTCTATTATGTCATCCAGATGGGGATCAGACTAAGCAGCCTGTTAAAACCCTGGTTATCTTGCCTGCCCTTTCTGAAGTCTGTCACATCCATAGCATTTTTCTTTCATTCTGGAATATTCCAAATACCTGAAGAATATTAAAAATTAACATGACTCAGATATTTTAAAGGCGGGTTTCATGTTCCTGCTTAGCAGCTGTTAAAACCTTTCAGTTTCTGGTAGGCTGGAATATAGTTCATCATGCTCTTAAGGTTAGATAAAACATAGTGTTTTTTTCCGTGTGGTGTAGATGTATTTATCAAATACATCTGCAAGCTCTGCATCAATTTTTAACAAATTTACCATTTCCATTTAGTACACCTACAACAATGCAGGATTGTTATTTATCCATTGTTCTTTAAAGAACAACTTTTATTTGTGGTTAATTATCAGCAATGTGTTTAGTGTTTTGAATTTTTTAATTGGCTTTCTACACCTCATGACTTTTAAAGCTTTTTGTCTTCTTCTTCCCAGTTGCTCCTTTTTATACATTTCATTTTTTATTTCTTATGAGTTCCTTAGCATCATCAAATTAAGTGAAAATGTACAAGAAAATGGCCCTTTTTGTCATTGCGCTTCTGTACTTCTGGCTGTATGCAGTGTGGCTCCGCAGGGACTGCTGCTTGGGAAGTATCATTTAGCAAATGGCAGAGAACAGGATGAAGATGTGTCAAGACTGACTCCGTGGAAAACATGATATGACTCAGATTTTTTAACCCATCAGCTAATTAAAATAAGTATCTTTTGTCAGTCTAAGCCAATCATGTCATAACTTTTCTCATCTAAAAGACAGCGTGCAAAAACTAGAAAAAGTCATTCTGCTTGATAGAATACTGTGAGTACTTAGTTCAAACTTGGTTTTGTAATATGTAATCTGGAATCTGAGAATCTTTGATATGTCAAATGCTTATCATTAAATAATTACTCTACTAAATATTCTTGTTAGTAGCAGCAGTAGTAGTACTGTTGTTGTTGTTATTACTATTATTACTATTATTGTTACTACTACTACTATTATTATTACTATTAATATTATTATTTAAGTCTTTATGTTTGAATGGCTGTAGAATCATTACCAAAGAATGATGCACAATTTCAACAGATTATGTATGAAAATTATGGTAGGGAACCCAGAAAAGCTGATATTGAATTGATCTTCCTTATCTGCTACAAACAGCTCAAATTCTGTACACCCTGGGGTAATTTCAAGAAACAGTTAAACTCAGTTTAAGATGAAAAACCAGCTGGATCCAAACTTTAAGATTCAGTTCAAGTTTTACAGTGAAACAAATGTGAAAAAAACCACCAAACACAGGTCATTAAAACCTCTCAGTAATTGCATTTCAGAGCACTTCCTATTAAAAACTTTGTTTTCCTAACCTGAAATCTCTGATTCCATTTGAAGAGAAGACAAGCTTCGATTTAAACCTTCTTTTCTATTTATTCATGTTTTCTTTTCATATTGTGAAGGCTACGAAATTTCTTCTGTAGTATGACATTTTCAGTGTTATATTCCTGGTACAAACCATCAATGAGAATATCTCATCTGCTCTTTTTAAACATATTTTGAAGTTTCTCACCTGTTTCTGTTAGTAGTCCATATAAATATAAACAGAATACAAAGGCACACATGCGCATACATTATGTATATTCAGTAAAAGTACTCCAGACATATTAAGACAATTTCTCAAGTCCTGGAATACACCCTACCAGTCCAGGAAAATTTGACCTAACAGTTCAGCTGCACTCTTCGGGATCTTTCTGGCCTTTTCTTACCAAGACTCCTATTTCACAAAGGAATTTATTTTTTGTAGTTTAGAGACTCATCAAACACAATAAAAACATTATTTAGATTTAAAATCTCATTATTTATAATGACAAAAATTTCCATTTACAGAGCCATTTTCATCCAGATTGATTCCAAAGCACTTTAAAAATTACATCTAACAGGAATATTTGGATATTTGTGAGCAAAATGGTTCAGCTCTTAATAACTATTTAACCTACACAGTAAATTACAGAGATGGAAAATCATTAATCTCTTTTGTGAAAATAGGTGTTTAACAAAAGAAGAAGTTTAGCTCAAACAGCAGAACTAATACACTGATACCTTACAGAAATTTCTGGAAAAATTTCAAACACCAAAGAAGTCACCTGGGATAAAAATGCGTCAGCCTAGATGTCCCTTACCATAAACCTGAAATTCCCCTTGGGAACTTCTGTCATCTATCAAAACAAACCTGATCATCTTTAGAGCTTTATGATTCATAGTGTAAGAAGCTGTAATTTTTTGAGGCTCATGAGCCTTCCTAAAAAGTAATGGAAAGCCTGTTTTGACAAGAGTTTAAGTCTCTTTACTGGTTGCATGTGTTCCTACTTGTGTCATGTACCACAGAATTGTCACAAATGCTCATTTTTACCCAGGCTAAGTCCCACAGACTCCTGCAGAAGGTAGATTCTGATCATTTACATTGTGTTATACCAGACTTGTAGGGGAACCAGTCCTCAGCATGTGCTCAGATATGTGCACCACAAAAATGGCTAATATATAGAAGTAAATCCATCTGTGATTAGCAAATGAAACTGAAAAGTCTAACAGCAAAATAAAATAGAATTTTCCTGGTCAGTGTTACATCACTGATAGCTGCTAGTAATTCTATTTATTTTTCATTAGAGAGAGGACGTATTCAATATATATTATCAAACAGGAAGCATCACTAGTCTCAGAAAAGTGATAAATGAGGATGTGTAAAACCCTTGCTGCACAGTTACAAAAGGTATTAAACACAAAGGAAGGTTAGCAGAGTATTTTCATGGAAAATTTACTCTTGTCAACTTGATGAAATTATCTCAAAACCAAAAACACCAGGCTTTCTCAAGTTCAGGAAAGCCAGCAGTGAATTACTATGATGGAAAATAAAATCAAAGCAATTAAAAAAATAAGTTTGAAACAGGAGACCAGCTACAAAACGATGTTCATGAGGAGCAAGGAAACAATTGCTCATGGTCTATAGAGAAAATGTCCTGACTGAAAGTTGTATAGCTGTCAGTTGTTAAATAAAATTTCTTTAGTGTATGGGCAAATGCAGCAAGTTTCTGCTTAGGATACAGGAAATCTAGCCAAGCTTTAGTACTTGTATCTGTGAGCTTTAATGATGGTTTCAAGAAAGAAACCCTTGGGAGTGGAGACAGAAAGGACATTAACCTAGTAGTTT
This sequence comes from Cnemophilus loriae, assembly GCA_013397755.1. Lineage (NCBI taxonomy): Eukaryota > Metazoa > Chordata > Aves > Passeriformes > Corvidae > Cnemophilus > Cnemophilus loriae. The sequence continues at coordinate 2,583,337 of VZTF01007679.1, forward strand.
CTTTTTAAATAGCATTTAGGCATCGTGGAAAAGTAAAAAAAATTGCATTTTTAGTTCCATCAGTAAAAGGAGACTTCATCTTTATGACAAAGTTTCTTGAATTTGTCACTGCTCTAAATTTGTTAAACATGGGAGTTCAGCCTCTTGTTCCTCAAGAACACCAGGACTCCTATACAGAGAGCTGCTTGTATGCATGCTCAGAAAGTCTGGGGCATATGATCATAGACAAAGGAGAGAGCAGAAATCAGCTTTTATGAAAGAAATGAGAGTACAGACAATTCTGCACTGAAAGCATGCTATGGGTGTCCTGAAGAAGTCCTGAAACAGCAAGGGTAATACAATTGATTTGGTAGGAGTGTCTGGTTAATTTTTCACAAGGCGTAGAGTCCTCAAAAATCAATAACATTCTGCTGTATCTTTATTCTTCTGAATAAACCGTGTCTGTCTAAGAAACTTGATTCCTAAGCTCAGTTAGGTTCATAAAACATTCACAGACATACACAGCAGGAAAGAAACACAAGCTTTCCCAAGCAGCAGTGAGCATTTAACCCCAAGGTAGGACAAAGTGAATTATTCTTCTTTGACAGAGTATCTTCCTTGCACAGATGTGATTTCTCTTTTTTTCTTTAGTGCTACAATTTTCTTTCTTCTTTGCTGGCAATACATAGGCGTCTACCCAGAAATTCTTTTTAAATTTCCATTTTCCCTCTGAATATTACATTTAGTCTGTCCCATTTTAAATTTTTAAAGCGTTCAAAAGAAAGATGAGTACTCTTACAAATGATACAAGCAGGGATGCACATGGCATTTCTCCTACAGTAGGCTAGCAAATACTCTTTGAGGAAGGGATAACACAGCCAGAAGGATAACAAAATACAGAAACTGTGAGAGATCAATATAAAACCAAGGAATTTTACCTAGAGGAGACTAGAGCAAACTCCACCTTGAATAACACACTGTGAAACCTAGCTGTGCTATGTTAGCTACTAAGTTAATGTTTCTGCATCTGATCTATTTAGGTCCATTGATTATAGAACATCTCCTGAAATGAATCTCCTGAAATAAGGGCCTATATTTACCTGTCTGAAACTAAACTGTGTAAATATCTTTCTTTGAAAAGGTACTGACCATGACTACACAACCGTGTTACTCCTGACCTGAGTTACAATTTTCCAAGTGTTTTAAATTTGCCTTTGCATCATATGGTTTACTCCGTGCTAAGCTGGTCTCCAGGAAGATTTTACATCATGCCAGATGGACATACAAAGTAATCAAGACATATCCTGAGCAGGAACCTCTTCAGCTCATATGAAAATCCATAGCTAAGAGTTGCATCCTAAGCAGGAACCTTCTTTAAATGCATGAAAATCAGTTAGGCGACAGTCATCGCCATTCCTGTTCTTAGAGACAGTCAATTAAATTACTTTTGAACAGCTATAGTGGGCTTATGCTGGCTGGATGACCTAGAAGAAAAACCATTTTGAGGAGGGCCTTGAGCAACAACAGGCCTTTGAGCAGATCTAACAGGAAATGGCTCGTGCAGGAGCTCTCAGGCCAGTTTGGACAGGACGGTCCATGCAAAATATATTCTACACTGCGGCTGGGGAGCACAGCCTCACCTGGAGCCTCTGGCAAAGGACCTCAGGAAATATCCAAGGTTGACCATTAGGATTTTGGAGCTGGGGTTGTTGAGGATCAGAAGGCCACTCTACTCCAACTGCAAAGAGATGCTAGCAGCCTATGAGGGGGTTCAAGCCACCTCAGAAGTTGTTGGGACAGAAGTGTGTCTCCTCGTGGCAGCACAATTGTCCATCCTGCACTGGATGTTCAAAGGAGACATCTCCTCAACACGTCACACAGCCAGTGCAACATGGAGTAGGTGGGTAACACTGATTAGATGAGACTGAATGGGAACCCCCAGTTTCCCAGGAATCCTGGAAAAGATTTTGGACTGACCAGAAGGCAGAGATGTCAGAGCATTGCCTGAAAAGTTGGCCTGTGCCCAAGAAGCACCACAAAAGGGGCTGTGCTCTATTTACTGATGGATCCTGTCGTGTGGTAGGAAAACATTGGAGGTGGAAAGCTGATGTGTGGAATCCCACACAAGTCGTTGAGGCTGTTGAAGGGGAAGGCAAGCCAAGCCAATTTGTAGAAGTGAAAGCTCTCCAGCTAGCCCTAGAACTTGCTGAACGAGAAAAGTGGCCTGTACTTTATCTCTACACTGACTCCTGGATGGTGGCTAACGCCCTGTGGCAGTGGCTGCAGCAATGGAAGAAAACCAATTGGGATTTGTTATTTTGCAGTGTTTGCCTTCTGAAGCCTCTGCTATGTGTGCTGAAGCCCTGCTTCCTGGGAAGTGTCTGAACATTGCTCACTGACGGGAAGTAAAGATTAACTTTTTCCCCTTTGCTCCTGTGCAGGCGAAGTTTTTCTTTTCTAATTTTTTTTTTTTTTTCTACTTCAGTAAATTGCCTTATCCCAACCTACTAGTTGTTTTCCATCTTATTTTCTTTCCTCTGTCCCAATGGAGAGTGATACAGTGGCTTGGTGGGCATCTGCTGTCCAGCCAAGGTCAACCCACCACAACAGCACTCACCTCTCCTCCTTAATCTGCCTGTCCTTTCCGCCTCAGAGTCAGTCAGTTACAGGCAATGAGTGAAAATGCTGGCAGATGGGACAACTTCGCACGAATTGACCTCATTTTCTATAATAATTTTGACATCTTCCCCTTTCAAAATTTGTATTTTAAGTGTTTTGTAGACATTCACACATATTTGGCTACTTTTGTCGTAGAAAAAAATTCTACTGTTTTCGTCTATTTAGAAGGTCTGTAACCAATTTGTTATGACAATAAGGAGGGAAGGAGAATTAGTTAATTACAACTAAAATGACAACTACTCCTCCAGACACTGTGCAAAGAAGTACATGACTGGGATGCAAACCTGCAGCAGTGATGTCACCTTGAGTACTGTTATTTAATTGTCATGTCTGCATAGGCATAAACACATCCTTACAGGTAGATGCAAGGCTTGTTACAACATACATTGAAGTTTGAGTGTGGAGTCAAAGGTCCATGCAGCTACAATAGACTTGGAGAATGCAAAACAATTGTAAACTTCAGTAGATTATTTTTTCTCACAGAATCATTGACCAAGAGAGTGTAAAAACCTGGATTAATCCTCAAACTTTCCTATAATAAAATTATTTCTGATGAAACATTGCAGCAGTGAGGACAAATAACCTTAGCAGCAGAGACTACTCTGGCTACAGAAATTTTCATTATTGTAGGCAACTGGCCATAATGTTGGCCAGAACATTTTTTTTAGAAAATCTCTAGATTCTAAACTATGTAGTTTTATTTTGTCTTATAAATTTAGTGTAGTACCATTTGAAGTTTGGTGAGGGTTTTTTGGTTTTGGTTTTGGTTTGGTTTGATTTGGTTTGGTTTATTTGTGGGTTTTTTGTGGGGTTTTTTTGGTGTTTTTTTGTTTGGTTTTTTTTTGGTTTCGTCTTTGTTTTTGTTTTGCTTTGTTTTGGTTTGGTGGGGGTTTTTTTGTTTTTTTTTTTTTCCAGGAAACTTATAGAGGCATGTAGGAGAAAAAGAAAAAAATACCATTAATTTTGCTTTGACTTATATCTTTTTTCCTGGATTCTGATCCTTCAAATTTTACTTCACAGATTTTAATAACCTTTTAAAAAATTCCCTCTGTATGTGGTACAGAGAAATATAGCCTTACTGCTTATCACCTCCAATACATACGGTTACCCTACTTATGCAGAATCTCAAGGGCAAACTGTAATTGGTTAGGAGCAGGAGTGTGCATGAGCACTGAAGTATGTCAGTATCTGACTGGAGTGCATTTGTATCTAAATAGATTCTACAAGACTGAAAAGGTTGCTTGAAATCTTACAACAATAGATTTTCTTATGAGCTATCTGCAATCGCCTAAACATGTTATAATTTAAGTCCTTTCTCACAGTTAGGTGGCATAGTGTTCCAATCTGTACCCATGCACAGGAAAGTAAACTGACTTTGCATTCTACCGCAATCTTTAGAGAAGAGCTCTCCCACAGATAAGCCATTCTGACAATTTTTTATTTCATCATACAGGAACTAACATTCCATGACAGTTTTTAATTCTGATGCTTCAGACAAGTGTAAGATATTTTACTGAGTGTGGAAAAAACACTTTTTGAATTCTTACTTCTTAATGGGAGGATGATGGGAGCAGCTTGATAGTCATAGGTATTAAATTCTCTGTGGAATTAAATGAGTAAGGTCCTAGTTATCTAATTTCTCCAAGAAAAGATCCCTGGCATCCATAGATCTGCAATAAGAATGAATTTGGGTTTAGGATGGAAATTGTCAAAAATTTTACCTTAAGTTTCTAGATGGAATAAAACCAAGGACAGTCAATATCTACAAATTTTCTTGTGTTTTAATGTCAAGTCCTTAAGCTTCCCATGGTTTTCATGAGAGCACACACATTAGCCTGGGATTAGCAAAAAGAGCATCTGCGTTTTTGCTCTTTTGTACTTTCTGCTGCATTTTATTCTTAGAGCAAAATTCATGTTATGCTAAGTTTGCATCACAAGAATTTTTCAGTAATATACAGAAAATAACCCAAGTATATACATATATAAAAGCATAGTATGGTACTTTTATGTATGTACTATATGTATTTTTTTCTATGCTTTTTTCCAAATACCATTTGAAATTTCTCATTGCATGAAAAATTGTCTTGGAATTTCAAATACAAGACAAAAATGCATTTTCAAACTCTAATTTGTCCATAACCATTGTCATTGAACAAAGACAAAACTGTTTTTTAAACCATGTTCCATAATAACAAGAGGAATGATAATAACACATGCTGAATGCGTAAGTAAAATGCCAAGGACTGGAAGATTAAGACTTTCTCTTGACTTCGTGGAACACATTTCACAGCTGGTGTTTCAGCAGAAGCACGCTCTGTGAGAAAACTTGTTGCCAAGGAAAATATTTCATTTTAAAAGCTTTTTTTTCTTTATCGGTTGTTTGTTTCAAAGTACTGAAGGGCTTATGGAGAATATTTTGGTTTAAAGCATATAAAAGAGAAACTGATTCCTTTAACAGACTTGCTCAATTAATCTTTTTCTTTCCTCAAGTAAATTGCTTTTATTTTCTAGAAGCACATTGGGTATAGAAGCACATTGGGTATGGAAGTTGAAGGACATGGAAAAGTTCAATTTCTGTTGCTCATGGCCAGATTCATCGAAGTTCAGCACATCCTGGACTTGGAAATCAATAGCCCCCCTTCTTCCTCTTCCATTCTTCCTCCTATCTCTTCCCCTTATGCTCTCCTTTCCAAATACTCTACAGTCCTGTAATTCTTATTTCCTGATTTTCCATGAAAAGTAAACACAACTTATTCTTTGAATCTTTCCCAAGTTGAAGCTGATGCTGCTTCAGAACGGTGGATGCAGTGAGATTTTAGAAAGTTTTCACCCAAATTAACCTTTAGCCAGTGCTCCAATGTAGCAACTCCAGCTTTCAGTGCACCAACTCTTGGCCCCGTGGAGGCCAGGGTTGGAACTTTATTTTCTACAGTCAGTATTTCATCTTGAGTTTATGGTCAGATAGGAAATATACTGAAACTGTTTTTCCCTACCCATGCCGAGGACCTCTCAAGCTTTTTGGTAGAAAAATCAAAACAGTGTTTTTCTATGGACTCCTTCATATAGGATATGTTATTCATTTCAAGAAACCTGAAAAATTACAGCTTCTGCAAGTATTTGCAGGCTGTTTTCACCTAGTTAAGTGTCCTCTGCAAGCCAAGTGGCATATAAACTCGAGATGAGACATAACAGTAGTGGGAAGTTGTTGTAGTTCTCCCTGTTTCCCTTTGTGCTCCACCAAGAATAATTTTCCAGCTGACGTAAGGCACATTGCTGGACTTGAGAGGGACATGCAGTGCTTAACTGCTGCAGTTTTGACCGGAAGAAATTTTCTGGAGCTTCCTAAAAATCCTTTAGGCACGGAAGGGCCAGAAAAGTGAATAACTGGCAAACCATAGATAATATTACAAAGTTGCTCTTGTTGACAGTGTCAGTTTATAAACTGTTTTATTCCTTTTAGCTGCATGAAATGTTGGAGGGTCTCTCAGGCAACATAGCACCAGTGACATCCAGGGTACTAGTTTGGAGGCAACTGCTTTAAAAACTCAGCCTCTGGGAAATCCTGAAATTATACTCATAAATGGATCAACTCTATCATTTAGAAATTTCCAGATGAAGTGAGAGTTAATGTGATTGTAGAGGACAGTTACATGAATTATTATCTGAAGAACAATAGAAACAACTCATGGGAGTGAAAAAGCTGGTACAGTAGATTAGACTTGAGCTAAACGCCACAACAAGACAAAGTAGAAATATACTCCAAACCCACTCTGTGATGCATAAAACACTGACCAACAGTATAACACTAAAAATGGTTTGGATTATTACCTCTGATAAATCAAGCTAGTCTTCACGTTTATGAGACTTAACTTTGTATAGCTTCCATAAAAAATATTGAATAAATTCTACAAGCATATTAGTTTACTATTATTATTGCAATGTTTCTAAAATGCAACCTACTCTTGTTTTTATTACGCTTTTAGATCAGGAAAAGTGAAAAGCTTTCTCTTTTTGTGATTTGCAGCACCCAGCCTTGTAAGAGATAAGGTACTACAGACTCTCGATCTTCAGATATATGTTAATATATTACAGTTGATAACTATATGGATAAAAATGGTGTTTGTGAAGCTAAGGCCTGAATATTAGCACTATTGTGCAGACAGAGGTCATTCAGAGTTCTCAACAGCCCCTTTCACTGCACCTTAATCCATACTTAATCCCCTGGCTATTACGGGCCCACAGTTTTCACACATTGCTTTTCCAAAATACATCAATCCTGGTCTGTGAAGTGTCCCCTGTTATTCTTGTTCCACACATTTTTTTAGGAGAAAAATATATGTCGTTCTTAATGGTGTAGTGAAATGTGTAATGTGGATAAACTGCACCCAGGGGATCAGATTGAAGCCATTAAAATTATTTTCACTATGGGCCCTGATGCAGAATTGGAGCACTAATCTCCAGAGATAAAGGGCATCTAGCTGATTTACTGCTTCAGTCCCCACTTTTAGCTTTGATTTTATTATTTGTTTGCTCTGTAACTTTCATCTATATTCTAGACCCTCGAGCATTCAGAAGATCTTAGCAACATGACTGTATCAAGCATACTGTGTCTGACTGATAGCTCTGAAGTGTTCAGAGCACACCTTCATTATCCAAACTGGAATTAGCTGACTTTTTGTAGCTCAGATTATATTGATATGAAATAGGCTATTATACAGTAGGAATACAGCATTTTAAAAACTTGTGGAAGGGACACAATGCTTACTAGTTTTGTATTTAGTAGATTTCTCCAAGCAGGAATTCTTATCAAAAACTAATTTCAAGCTGGGTTAAGTTTCTCTAAGATTGAACAAAACTTTCTATTATTTCAATTACTACACACCAAATAGTGTCAGAGCATTCAAAGAATAGCAGCTTGTTCAGAGTGATTTCTATATCACTGAGATTCTCTCAAGAAAAGCCTCTAGGATTTACAATGTGCATTCAAAAAAGCCTCAAAGCTTGGTGCATCACTTTAAAATTATTCTTTTGCTCCTTATAGTTAGTAACTTTGATTTTCATTTCTTCTTCTTAGTGGAATAGATGGAAGAATACAGATATTATGTGCTTTTCTTTGCATGTCTGTATGGTTTCTTCTACATAGGAATAAAGAGATTTTAAATATTGGGAATATCTAAATTAGAGAGGCAATTAAAAGATAAAAAGTGTCATTTTTCTTATGGTTGAAGTCTGGCAATTTATTCAATGACATCACTATATCCTTAAGGGATCCTGAGTGTGAAGAACAACATTTCTGGAGACAGGTTTTGAAACATTGCATAAATCACGGTCTCCTGAAACAGTGGATGTAAACTGTTTTGATGGTTCACTGCAAAATCTTTCAGTGGTCATTTGGTATAAGAAATGCTATTTTCCTCCCTTTCTATTTGTCTTGGATGAAACATATAAGGACTGAGACTTTGATTAGTGATTTGGGAGAACTTGCAAGAAGAAAGCAAAAAGGAGAAAAGGTACAGCAAAGGAACTGCAGTTTCTCACAGACACCTCGAGAGACAAACTATGATCCATTTTTCTTTAAGATTTTTCCATCAGTTATTTCCAGATATCTGCAATAGCATGATCTTATTGTCAACAAATATCAGTACATAAAGTATTGCATGTGGTTACAGGCACAAACCCCTGTAATGACTAGAAGAGTTGCTTTTGGAATAGAAATATTTGGGGTAAATTCTACAATTATGTGATTGTAATTGTACCACAAAAGATGCACTGAATGTAAAATATTTCCTCAGTAAATTTCTCCTTTGGACCAAATCAGTTTATTCTTCTGAGTTACAGGTATCATACCCTGAGTTTTGATTCCTCCTATAAATAAGGCTACTGCTAGTCAGAACATGCCAATCTTTTATCAATAGCATTTTAATTCCACAGGTTGCAACAAGTCACAGCTCTTCTCCAGTCATTAGATGAATCAAAGTTGCATCTACAGAAAGATAATTACATGTATCTAAATCCCAATTAACGAAAATGCTCATGCTCTTAACTATGCTTGAACTCTTGTTGTTCCCTACAGTTTCCTGCAGAGGTGAAGTGGAGAGGGAAGTGTTGATAACCTCTCTGGGATCCAGTGATGAGACATATGGGAATGATTCAAAGTGTCACCAGTGGAAATTCAAATTGGATATTAGGAAGCATTCCTTTCCCAAGAGGGTGGTCAAACCCTGCAACAGCAGGATTCCTAGAGAGGTGACAAGCCTGCCAGAGTTTGAGAGACACGTGGACGATGCCCTTAACAGCACTTTTAAATTTTGGTCAGCCTTGAATTAGTCAGGCAGTTTGATTAGATGATGGTTACAAGTCCCTTTCAACTGAAATAGTCTAGTCTATTCTAGTCTAGTTAATTCTATAGATCTGTTAGAAGTGTTCATAATTAATCCATATTTCTTTAAGTATTAAAAACATGTTAATGTGAATGAAATTCTTTATGTATATTATTGACTGAAACTCTAGTTTACTTAAGTATGTAAAAGTTACAAACTCAAGAAGAATCAAAGCAAGTTTTTTATGTCACCTGTCGGGCAACTCATTCTTTCTTTCCTAGGGACATAAGATGCATCTTCAGCTGGAGAATGGCTGGTTTTTTGTTGTATTTTTTGAAGGAAACTTAATGGATGAAAGCTGAACAAGAGAAATAAAAATACTTAGAAAACCCATGCCAAATAACCTACAAACATCCTCAACTAAAATAAAACAACACCAAAAAAGCTCCACCCCACAACAAGCCGAGAAACCAAAAGTCAGTGTATAAAAATCACTGTGATGGGGGAAAGGTATTGAGCAAGTTCACTGCGAAGTTGTTGTCATAGTTCCTGTGCTATTTCAAGCCTACTTTCTGTACAATTGCTGCTGCTGAGCTGATCCATGGGAAAAGTGAAAACAGGCCGGAAGAGACCTCTGCAGAATCTAATCGGATTACCTCTGCACTCGGTGTGCAGTTCCACATTGATATTCCTTGACGCAGACCCTCGTGCACTGTTTACTGAACTGAGATGAAAGTAGCATTACTCTGAGGACAAGGAAATTTTAGGAGGGACCGAAATTAATATTTTTAAGATACTAATTAGGAGTTGTTTGTAGTCACAAAAGAGTAGGAAAGAATAGTGAGAACAAACCCCTCCCTCAAGCCATCTATAGGTGATGTAATGTGACATTATGAATTACATGTATAAGGCACTATGAAATAATTATCTGCTTTTATGGGAATTGAATTCACTGACCTTGGAGGTCCTTGTGAGTCTATATTTGGTGTCTGTCTTTTTGATCACAACACTGGGAAGAGTGCTCCTGCCTTCGGCCCTTGTCTGAGACTGAAACTCAATTTATCTTCATTAAACAATCATCTAACCCTATCATTTGATTTTTTTTTTCTTTTTTCTTTTTTTCTTTCTCTTCCTCTTTTTCTAAAATTTGCAATTTAAAAAAAGGTTTTATAACAAATCAATATTTTTCACACAAGATTTTCATGTTTTTCACATCAAAGTAAAATTTAATTTTGTGTCAAGTCTAAACTCACAAAGAACAAGAAGATTCAGAATCAGACATAAGATATTTCTTCATCCCTGTTTTAACACAGGGTATTATGCTAACAGGGGGGTAGTTGGCAAATCTAGAAATTTTGTCGCACAACTGTGCATTTTAACTAAGTCTGAGACACAAAAGTAATATGATATGATAGAAGAGTTTCACATAATAACTTTGCTATGTCATGTTGGTAGCACGGGAGCAGCTAAGTAAATATGGATGCTTAATGGAGTATGCTGCTAGAGTATTGTATATCAAATTAATGGCCCTATTTATAACTTGCATTAAATTTTCCATCATCTTGTCTTAAGACCGGAGGCTATTTTTTTAAGTTGATATGAAGTGTTCTTTTTTTCACCTTCCTCTCTCAGTACCAAGATTAAGCACCACATTCTGAGCTGGCATAAATTGCTATCACACTTCTGAAGGCAACGAAGCAATTCAAATTTACACTAACTGAAGATTTGTCCAAAGAAAATGAAGATGCTGATCTCCAAAGGGAGGTAGGTACACAGTTTCTCTGACTACAGTTATAGCTGGGAGTGTGAGAACATCTTAGGATTTAGGCAAAGGTGACTTATTTGTACAACTAACTTCTGTAATTGGGAAATTTTATTTCCTTGTTAGGGGAAGCAATTCCTATTGGATCATACACAGGTTGCCAGGCTGTAAAAGATAGGATATAAGCAATTACAAAGAAGCCACTTTTGTATACTGGCAGTAAAAAGGAAAAGAAAGCAAAACCAAAAAGCGACCAGCCCAAAAAACCCACATAAAAACGCCCACAAAAAACTGAAAAAACACCACACAAAAATCCTGAGTTTTAAGCTCAAGAAAAGTGTCTATTCATGTGCAGTATTCACATTATGTATCAACTTGAATAGCCAAGCGCAGGACAAATACAATTTAAAAATTCATTGCATCATACTATGGCATTACTATGCAAAGTTCCGCATAGTACCCAACTGCAAATTTTCTGAGAATCAGCACTGGAAATACAATGCACTATCAGTGATCAACAATATTTCTTAAGTAATAAAAAAAACATACAAGAGCAGTTCTGGACCCTTACTTGACTTCATATAGTTTCTCTCTTCACAGAACAACTTTACTAAATAATCAAAATGGGTTTATAAGCCCTGAATGACGACATGAAATCCCAGAGTCATTTGTCTACAATCAAACAATGTGACCTTTGCATAAACTTGACGTCCTGACTGTCACAATGACTGCAGATCAATTTACGGCATCACTATGCTGTAGTAGCAGATGTTTGCAATTGTACTTGTTCCACCACCTCTCTAATGATGTGCAACTGTCTTGAGGGAAAAACGAAAAGCCAGCTTAATTTAAGGATCGAAAAAGTGTTTGTTTGAACAAATTAAAAGAAGATAGACAAAGCAGACAGTATGAGATCTCTAAATAAGGCAAACCTTTAGGGATGAATTAGTTTGACTATATCTTTCATTAAGCTTACAGAAAAACAGAGCTGCCAAAAGTATATAATAATATGAATGAGTGTATCTCTTCATGTTTTGCTGTTTCATCTCAGTCAATATTAACTTAATATTAGCTCAACATAAATCTAGCTATTCCTAAATGTGTTTCAGATTCACTTCCCTGCGATGAAGGATGCTTTCATTTTCTGCTTCACGTAGCACAAAGGGATGCATTTGCATCATACCTTCCTCATTTCACCTCACCTTCCAAAACTGTTATTATTTTGGTGACATCTTATCCTGTTTCCAGTGATACACAGCCCATAATTGTGCTCATGGGCCAGAAAGAAAGGAAAATACATCAAGTTAACAGCAATTTTTTTACTGACTTTTAGGAAATGAAAGAAATGAGGGGAAAAGTAAAAAGAAAACTTTCTTAAAACACTTTCATTAATATTTTTTTTGAATTTAATATTACTGAAAGGTTGTTTCATCAAGAAATCATTTGATGTATGGTGCAGTAAAACATCTCTTTACAGAATTACATTTTGAAATATTTTAAATTTAGTGCTTTTAGGTTTGTATTTAATTTCCTCCCTTTCCCCCTTACTTTCCTCCACTCTCTGTTATATTAGGACTATTTGGGAAGCAGATTAATAACTTAATGCATCCTGTTATTTTGATCTCTGATCAAGATGTAACCCAACATTTGTTAATATCAATGTTAAAAAAAAATGACTTTTTAAACACAGATATTTCTTTTCCTGAAAGTCTTAGAACCACAGCAGAAACAAAAACAACTAACAAAAGAGAACATTAAAAACAGACAATCTATTTTCCAAGCCTCACAAATCCAAGCTCCCTCTCTACATTCTCTTCACTGTAGAGCAGAAACCTGCAAAGCAGCAAACGCCGTAAATTCCACACAGCAGCATTTCACCTGCTTGGGTTTCTGAGGACTAGAAATTCCAGAATCATTCCAGTACTCAGAAATACTTCCGTCTGCAATTTCTTGGTGGGAATTTGATGTCAACTTTTTTTCTTTTTTCTTATATTTTTTTTAATATTAGAAAGTCAAACCAATGTTTGAGGAAGAACAGATGTTGAAAAGATTTTCAAATCCAAAAACTGTTGACACACTTTCTGAGCTTGTACCTTAAATATGAAACATCCTACCACCAAGAGGTCTGAGTAACTCCTTCTCACCCCTAACGCCAAGAAATGAATATACTTAAAAGTGTGTGCACACACACACTCACATACAAATCTATAATGTTTCAATTATCATTCTTCAAGTCTCTTTTAGATGTTGTATTCCAGGTAGAAAAAGCTATGAAACAGTAGTCTAGCCAGGCCCCTCCAGACACTGAATTAGCATCACGCCTCCAGGCGAAAGTATCATCTCCTCTGTTTCACCTCCACCTCTTCACAATAACTAAATCATTCGTTGGAAAGACTCTTTTATACTCAATACATTTAATACATAAGAGCAAGAAATTCAAATAACTTAATGTGCCTCGGAAAATAATGTTGCCAATGGAATAGCCTCCTGGAACAGCAGACACTGACAGAAAATGCCACAGGTATCCTAGGAAGTGGACTTCACTGTCTGCTGCAGAGAAAAAGTCTGTGATGTCATTGCCATTCTAACCAGGGAAAGGGAAAAGAGTAAGATGAGACCTTTTCCTAACCACAAATCTGGGAATGGGTCTAACTCTGACATATTATTGGTTTAATAAAATTGGACTTAACCGTAGTATAATACAACATAACGAGCAAAGCACACTAATCAGTCCAGCTAATATTTTTCATTAATAGTAGATTCATGGAAATCTCTTATCTATGCACTGACTGAGATTCTTGAAGTACCTACAGTACAGCGTTCAGGACTCAGGGTAAACATTTCTTGCACTTTAGTTGGTTCACAAAACAGCCTTTTCCAACAATAATAAGTCAAGAACATCAGTTTCTTCTTTCAGTGGCAAAACAGAGTCCTTCTTCCAGTAACACATAATTCAATACACTGATAAAGCTGATCCAGTGTATTTGATTTTTTACCTGTGCCAGACTTGAACAGATAATTTATAAAGAAAGCCTATGGTTATAAGAAAGGACATCACATTCTCATTTGTCTTTACACTGTTTGAACATTTGGGTGTTGTACTGAGTTCATAGCCCAGCATTTCCTCATAATGTGCACTCTGTGCATTAAGATACTAAACCACTACAATGCACAAAAAAGACTGAACATGTGAGTTGACTCTTTGACAACATGTTAAGCAGAACTGGTCAGAGAATAAAATTTTCCCTGAAGTCTACACCTCTAGTTAACATTGAACTACAAGACACATCAAGAAGCAGAGAAGGCCCCACAGCTGCATAGAATGCTGTTGCTCTTGATGGGTATTTAACTTTCTTCAAATTTAAGGGCAATGAATTACTTAAAATCCATATTTTCATCAGGCTGATCTAATCTCAGCAATTTAGACTTGCGGATACTGATATGCAAAAAGAAAAAAAAAAGTACTCTTTTGGCTCAAGGTGCTCATCTGCCATCTGGAACAGCTTCCCCAGGCTCATCCATTATGTAAATGAGATGTAGTATTCGTTATGTTTCATCTACTGATACTAATACATTAATGTGGATGTTACAGCTTAAACCCCTGAGAAGGAACTGGCTTCACATCACTCACTGGCTTGAGATCACATTCCATTACTTGTAATGGTCCTGTGGCATTTAAGGTCACTTGATTTTTAATAAAGCAGATTTCTGTGATGTCAGTAAAATGGTAGCTACCTGTCTTCATTTACTTATCTTTCCTTTTCTCTTCCCAAGAGATTACGGTATTTCAGACTATTGCAGATCTTATTTGTTCTATGAAACTAGTTTCTTCATTTACCTTCATGTCTTTTTACTGTTTCAGAATAAAATCGATGAAAAGTTTTTTTTTACTCTATCCTTAGGATAAAGAAGGGGCTGAAAGTGTCAGGGAAACTGTTAACAGAATTAGTAAGGAGATATAGACTGGCGCTGAAAACCGGTTCTGTTCAATGTTTCGTTTGTCTCTGATTTTTGATACGTTAAATGAGACAAATTCAATCTGGTAATGTGATTCCTGTGTAAACAGCCCATAGTCGCTCAAGTGAGTAAGTTGAAATCAATGTGTAAATAAGCATTATGGCTATGTCCTTGAAAGACATAGCTTGAAAGTGCTGCCAACGCAGTCAGTCACATTTATAGCTATGAACTACCATTCAGGATTGAGCCCTGACAGAATAGGACAGCACACTTTGATGGAAACACTAAGCATATTCCATGCCAGTACCATTTACCTTTTAAATGAATACTCACTACATGCCAGGGATTTAACACGCTTGCTCAATATTCCAAATCACTATAATGTAAAAGAGGAAAGAAAAGTATGAAGTGCAATTAAAATCTGTCATTTAGCATGGATAATTTAAATATGATTCTTCTGTATTAAAAGACCGCTTGCCAAAATCAGGGTGGAAATGAACTTTAAATGCTGTATGAGCTTTCACTGAGTTTTATGAAGAGAACTATCTGACTAGAAAATATAACCAAATTGGTTTTTTAAGTTACGGAAATGCATTGCAATCAGTAAAAGTAAAAGTAAAAGTAGTAAAAGGTGCAGCTGCATTGAATGAGGTAAACATGTACGTTAATGATAAATAATTTCAAAACTCTATTTTTTCATATTCAACTCTTGACTACTTAAGCAAACCCAGGATCTCCAGAAGGACTGTTGAAATGAGAGGAGACAACCAGGCGTTATTCCAGAAGCTCTTCCTTTGAAGATGATGGGTTTGATAGAACATAACAGTTCATAATTTTTACCATCACATGAAGACTCGGCATTGCATGCATTTAGTAAAAATACACAAATAGGTTTCAAAGTGAAGGAATTAGCTGGATCTCAGTTTTTCCATGTTGAGGGTGGTTCACCAGATCATAAATGACAAGATGTAATAATATAAATTTTGGTATTAGGACAGATATAACCATATTATTTTACTCTTTTGGGCTATTCTTCCATTTTCTGGACTTGCCATCTTGAAACAAATCATAATGTTTTGCCTAAAAATGAAATTGAGAAAAAAATACTTTTTTGCATTCTCCATTTTATCATAAACAATATTAGTAGAAATTCATTTGCATTTTCAGTTTAAAGTCAAAATGACAACGATAGATAGAAATTATGTTTCTGAAGCAATTATCTCCTTTGACGTGATAGAAGAACAAATTCTCTTCACTGATATCAGGAACTGTAAACAAACTACTTTATACTATTCTATAGGACTGCCTTTCATACGCCCTATACCTGGCTTAAGGATGGATTAATCCTGGCATTGTTTGCATATTCAGCACAACAATTTTTCTTTACACCATGCTTTCGTTTAGCAGGGAGATGGAGATGTTAGCAAATAGTATTTTTTCTTGTTTGGTAAAGACAGGTTTTCTTGAATTTTAGATCTGCTATTCTTTATCTGATTTTTCACTTTTTTGCTGCACTTTTTCTTTTCATGCTTTCTGAATTCAGTCATAGGGGCGGCGTTTAGCTTCATGGCTAAACTAGCAAATTCAGTATTGTTCTTTACTTCACATATCCTATTTCAAAATTGTTTGTGTGGTAGTGTACGATGTGCACTTGCTACCTTTAGCAACACCTAATTACAAACACAGTTCTCCTCCAACAGAGAGCTGGAGATTTTTGAACAAATTATGATTTAACGCTGTCATCAAATGAGCTTGCAAAATTTAAAGCAGAATTGGGTTCAGACTTTTGAAAGGGAAAAATAATGCTGTTTTTATTCCTTCTGCTTACTATGTTGTTATTCACTGATGCTAAATGGAAGGTATGAAAAGTCACCAGTACCAATTAACTGTTTAATTAGAATTGCAAAGATATCTTATAATTGTGCTCTTATTTCAATCAGCTGCAAAAGCCTGCTCCAGATCCAAACAAAACAAAAAATAAAGTAAAAACAAACTATTTGAAATTCATTCTTCGAAGCTGTCATGTTGAAGTTAAAATATACTGATTAGTTTAGTTCTGATTGTTGACTGGAACGTTTTACAGAACAATACAAGCATAGAAGCAGAAGGTTACCAGACATCATGGCACAGCTGGAAAGAAACAGGCTAGTAACACACTGGTTCCAAAACAGGCTAATTTGATCAGAACTAAACTAATAGCTTTGAATTTCTGCAGCAAGTGCAGTTTGCAAAGTCAAACTAATCTCACTGAGTACAAGCTTGTATTGTATTTTTTCCCCAAGAAAAACATTCACTAACTCAGATTCAGCTTGTAAATTAGTAATATAATCCAAATATTTGAGACCTGGGACATTATTTTAGTCTTGCAAAAGGAATTAGCTTTCCAATCTGCAATATACTGTAAAATAGATTGCACCCATGGCAATAAATATAGTGAACGCAGAAAATAAAACCTTCATTTTGTACATCTCAGTTTTGTATATCTGCCTGTTTTACATCTGCTCACAGTGCAGGATGGGCTATTTTGGGCTATATTAATAGAGGACTGAGTATCAGCACGCTCCTAATCTTGAGCATTCTCCATGCCAAAATGTAGTTTTTTCTCCAAGCACTGTAGATACTGAACAAATTCAGACTTGAGAATGGGCTTAGAGTTGTGCTCGAAAGCCATTTAGGCAATCAGAAGCGGGCTGCTTTCATTCCTCAGGTAAGTGAATTTGTATTATATACTTTCTAGTGTTTATATACTGTTATTTGTTCTGCAGAGTTATAAAAATTGCCCTGCAATAAGCCATGTATGAGGCACTACACTATCTATGCTTCAAGATCATGGTAAGATTTTAATTATCAGTGTTAACAGATTTGAATGAAGAGCAACAGTTTTTCAACTCTGGTTACACACAAGAGCTCTTTGTCTATTTAAGAAGGATTAATGAAAGATAATTTTATAGCAGGAACATGAAAGAGCTTGACAATTCTAAAATAGGCTTAAAATTTTATAAAAATCCAGGTTCTGTTTCTATATGCACAATGATGGTACAACTGTTCATTTGGAAAAAAAAAAGTGCAATCAGATTATAAAAATCTCTGAATAATTGTTCTGAATTACCGGTTCTATCTAAAGAAAGGGAAGATAGTGAAAATGGTCTGTGAAAGAAGGAAATCCTGAAGAATGTCTTAACCTCTGCTTACAAGTTGAGGAGACAAGTTTCCAATGAAGCAAGGCTGCCTGTCTGCAGAGCAACTTAGGGGCAGATTCTGAAAAACTCTCAGAGCATAAACACTGAAGAAACCTCCCTGAAATCATACTGAAGTCTTTCTGGATGGATGGGACAAGGCGGATTCTACGTATTCACACCTGTCAGTCAGCTCAAAACAGTGCCATACCAAAGCCTAATGTGTGATAAACACATTGCTACTGTGTGAAAAAGGGTCCCTACTCTCTGAGAAAATGGGTCTCTATCGTGTTTTTTGCTCTCATCTTGCTTTTCCATATTAAGCGTAGATTCTTAATGAGGTTGGCATATGTTGCAATTGCTGCACTTGCTCCTAATAACAATCTTTAAATTTTTCTGGTCTTTTTCCAACAAACAAATTTTAAAGAAACTATTGGGAAAAAACTAATGGCTCGCGGAGCAGAACTTTTGTGTAGGGAAGGACAGGGCTGGCTTCTCTTTCCAGTGAAAACAGCCATTCAAAGTCATTTGTCCAAGAATCATCTGGGACTGGTAAGTCTCTTATTACAAAAACACAGATGTTGAGGCTGGAAATTAATTTACTGGCTTTATTTGTCACTTTCTGGAATGGAATTAAACCAGTGCCCTGAAGAATGCTCTCTGTAAAGACTGGTCTGTTTTCTATTTTGCTATTCTATTTCTATTTCCTTCCCTCTTCAACATCCACACAGTGTGAAAATGAAAGACATCCTCCCTGCTTCTGTAATGCTGAAATCCACTGGTGCTCTTGCTTTCAGAGAGCAGGAGGAGGCAAAGATCTGGGTCTTTAGAAATCTTTGGCATACCAGTTTACTTGGTGCTACCTTTTGTTCAAACAAAGCCATGTATTGAATACAAAGGCAATTCCAATTGTCTGCAGTCTGTTAATCAGCATCAGTACGCATCACAGCAGTTTCAGCAAATTGTTTATTTCAGTACATGACTCATTGCTGCAGGTGAGCAGTGCCTGAGAATGTACTGACCTGATTGCCCCTAGACAGAGAGTTTCAGAGAACGCCCCTACTTTGAAAACATTTCATTCTCATTCTATTTCTTTGCAAACACTTCTAAATTGAAGATTATCAGCCGCATAAAATCCAGACAGGGAATTTCAAGCTGCTGACATTGTGGCATTGAATATACAGAGCTCAGCAGCAAGACGCCAGCAGCAATCTGAAACAACCTTCACTAGATCCCCCATCTAATAACTACAGATTCAGAATGTCATTGGATGTGCAGCCTCCCAAGGTTATTGAATAACAATCCTATTTCTGCTAATAGTAGATGCTCCTAATTCTCTTATGATTAGTCACTGTGGAGGTTTTATAAAGGGTATTGAATCGAAAGTTATCACTGTGAATGAAAACACATACACACACACATAGAGCAGAGGGAATTATTCTTCTACCACTCATTAACAATAGTCACAGTTACCTCTGGCACTTTCTGTGTACACTGGGGGCCTTTTATGCTCTGCGTCCTCTGAGTGATTATTGTTCTGGGAGAGGCTGGGACCTGGACATCTGCATCTCCCCTACAGCCTGTTAAGTCAGTTCCCTCTGCAATGTCTGCAATGGTCACCTAACTGAAGCACAACAGATATTCCTGGATCTGGCAGGGAGAACAATAAATCTTTCCTTCAGCAGACAAAATGACAGCGCTTCCCACTCTGGGTGACTGAGCTTGTTCTTTCTACAATGTAAACTGCAAATGGCTGGAGAGCAGAGAGATCCTCCTTAATTAGTGGTGATTTTTTCATTTATGCTGTTTGAAATAAAAGTTTCCTAACTTTGCCTGGTGATTCAACAACCATGTGGTCAGCAGGCTGGCATGACATCAGATTGGTGCCGTGAACATCAGTCTGTTTCAGACTTCCCCCTAAAGGTCAAAGGAATGAGGCGTGAATAGATAAACAGGCTCATCAATAATAATATCTTTTATTTTCCAGACTGATGAGCTGTAAGTTAGATTGTTAGCACACTGTGATGTGTGGTTGCTGGCAGGTTTTAATACCCATAAAGACAGCTGTATCTGCAACATGGGAAACTTAAATTTTAGTGTAAATATTTGAAGGATGAATACTGAAATGACAGATTCCATAGTGCTTCCACCATAATAAGCACTGAATGCCCTAACCAAACTAGCACAAACTGGGCTTGGGTCCCAACTGGTCTCTTCTTTTCCCTTCTGAAGAAAAGTAGGACCAAGTTCTGGTGCTCTGCAGAGATCTGAAAAAAAAGGTGCTGCCTGGGGGGGGTGCATGTGCGTGTGCAGTGCTACAATAATAAGAGTGGTCTGCACAATCTTGGGGATGTTTGGTTGCTTTGAATGTTCAGATCTATACAAACACATCAGCATCCATCTGCCACTGCCCTTGACTTCATCAGTGGCTGCATCATTTGCATTTTAATGCAGACGTTCTCTGTAGAGTTTGCCTAAGCAGCACATTTGCGGAAATGAGTTCAGTTACTCTCTCTTCTTGGTTCTTCCAAAGTCTCAGAAAAAAACATAAAGTAAGATTTCTGGCTGAACATCAGGAAACACACAAGCTCGTTTTTCCATTTGCGTAAGGCTCGGTGTGTTCAACATTTTCTGTTTGCAAGGGTCTGTGTTGTGTGAATAACCACAAAGCTATCCAAACACAAAGGATTCATAGCTCTGTAGTAATATAATTTGTTTTCTAAAACAACCAGAAAGCATCACACATTTTCCCAGGAGATAACTCAAGCTTCTTTTCCTATAGTATTTCATTATTAACAAGATTTCTTCCCTAAACCACAGAAATTAAACTATTTGTATATTCTGAAAATTTCTCAGCTCATATTTCGCTAAAACACACAAGTATATTTATAAACCTCAAATGAAAAACCTTTTAAAGTCACTTTTACAACCTATATATTTCTGTCACTCGAGACCCAAATTTCTTTTCTCATTGCCTACATCTACATTATCACTTCAAAGGCTGCTGTTTTGCATTCAGCTCCAGCATGCTCAGCTATTGTTTCCCCTATCACTGTGCTATCAGGGGTTCTGCAGGTTGACAGTTATTACCGTGGGCCAAGAGAAAATGAAGTCAGCACAGTTACATGTGCTTTTTCGGCAACCGGCATGCGTGATATCATCCTAATCAGTTATCATTCAGTGGTCTCCTCACCTCGTTTCCAGGCTTGATTTAAGGTACATTTTGAAAGCTCAAAATCAGCATGTGTGACATTCTGTTCTTTATCTATTCCAGCACAGAAATAATTCTAAAATTTTCATATTGCTGAGGCTACCTGCGATTCATTAAATTAATGTTCTGCTCCTGGCAAATGACCTGTGTCCTATGAAAGGATATAAAATAATAGGAATTTAGACTTGAAAATGTCTTTCTTTTTCAAGTGACACCGGAAAGATAAAATTTGTGTATGAAATGTGAGGAAAATTTATTGCTAATATGTAACAGTACTTTGTTATTCATAAACATTTCTTCTTTGTATTTCATCTCCTTAGACAATGTCTCTAGATTTTTTTCATCTTTCTTTAACTCCATTTCTTTTTTCTTAGGTGATTTTTTTTTCACTGACATGATATTGCAGTGTTCTGACATGACAATATATGTACTTTTTAAATTTAAGTACTGTATTAAATTTAAATAAAAATGGAAATCTCTTTTAAACCAGTTAATATTTCTGAAATGAAACACTGAGAATTCAGAATGTTGACATAGAAACTTCAGATACTGGAATTTTTTTCCCATTTTTTGGACTAAACAATAAATAATTGTGTCTCTAAGAACCCTTTCTTTCAGAAGGCTTACAAGTGAGTGCTATGGAACCTAATTTTTCCAAGCTTTTAAATAGCAAAATTTTGGCTTCAATTTACGCAAGTAAAGGAATGAAAAATAAAGCCTTTTATAGTAAAAAAAAAAAAAAAAAGATGAAAAGATGATTGATAAACTACACTGCACTATCAGGTTTTATTTTAATGTCACTTAATAAAGAAACATGTCAACAGGAAGTTTCTCCTTCTGAAAAAAATAGCTAAGGAAAACCACACAACCCCCCCGATCTTGTGGCTAAAAAAGCAACAGATCTTCTTACGAACTGGTCTTCATCTGCAGATGATTGAACACCTTAATGAAGAAGAAAAGATGTGTTCCTTAAAACAAGAAAAACTGGAAAGTAAGGGGGGGTTTGCCATGTAATTTATTTTACAGCTCATTTGATCTGGCTTCCAGTCCAAAGGTCAGAACCAGCTGGTGGTCCTTAAGGAGAGTCCTCCTTTGCAATGTACTAGGAATTGCAGGGCCTAATTTTCTCTTTTTATCACAGATCAAACCATCATGGAAAACTCTACCGCCCCAAACATTTCTAAGAAAAGAATGATCAAAACCTTGCTGTACATATTCCTAGGCAATGAGGGCTGGAAGACAGAGAAGAGAGCCTCCTCTTCCTCCTTACTGCTGCTGGGGCCATGAGGGTACCCGGGAGGCCTGACTGCCCTGGCCAGTAACCCAGGACCCCCAGCCCTCTCTGCCCCTTTGCCAGGGCTCCATTTCAGCTTCAGCTGATTATGTTTGGGAATGTCTCAAGTGAAAGCTGGACCCTCAGCCGAATCCTGGCACTCAGTTTGGGTGAGATTGCATCAGCTGGGAAATACAAGGAGGGGGAATGGCGCAACCTGCCTTACCTTCAACTGTGTCCTTTGCTCTCAGGTGCACAGAATGGGCTTCAGTCTATTTCATTTAGCAGTGTAACATTGGCCTGAGGACCCTCAGAGACTGTTTCTCCTGGACTATTTCTTTTGGGTACGGTGAAGAGTAAATACAACTGAGTATGTGGCAGTCAGGCAATTGTCATTAAGGCTCAATAACTTTTAATCCAATGGTGAGAAACCTCACAAACCTCAAGTCTGAGCTCTCACTTCTGGGCCAGAGCATTAGCTTAATAAAATAAAAGGAATTCCTCTTGCTGTTTAGGATTCATCAGCACGTATATCTTTCCCGACCTCATTTTTCTCATAGTTGTCCATATGTTATTCTGTAGTCCCTCCTGCAGACTCCAGGCTGCAGTACTTGGCTTTACTTAAGGTGGGAACCAAAGAGCACCACAGACCTTTGCTTTGTCATGGAATTTGCCCACCAGAATTACACTTGGAAAGCCATAGGCTTACTATGGAAAAGAGAGACTGAAAGAAAGAAAACATGTATTTCTGGTATTTCACAGTTACTCACAGCAAATGCAATTCCAAATGTGTAACAAAAGTAATCAACTTCTGCTGTGATGCTCCCTGGAAAACACTTCAGAAACGAACACAGTTTGCACACTTTAAAACAAAGTGCAAACTTGTAGGAGCTTGTCTATTAAACACAAGTGTTTGTTACCATTCTCCTACAAAACCACTCCTTCTCTAACCATTGTAATACGAGACAGCTTGTATTTGAGAATGCAGCACTGCAGAGAGGCAAAGGCTGGATGTACTTTACCTATACTTATCAACATGATTTATTGTACTATTATAGTGCATTTTTTGAGAATTAATCCCAAACTAGGTGATGTTTGCTACAGTTCTAAACCTACAGAAATCAACGTGATATGAAAATATTTGCTCGCCTGAAAACTTTAGAGAAGTTTTGCTGCTTGTTCCAAGATATGACTGCTATATTTGGGTGAAAGAGGGCATAGAGAGAATGTCTATATGACAGATTTTTTAATTACCTCACCTTTTCAGCCATGCAAATAAGACATCAGTACTGGTGTAAATTAAATTTTCATATACTTAGTATAAATTAATTCAGTGTCTGCTATCCCTTTTCTTCTTTTTTCCTCAACCCAACTCAGATCTTTACAAAATTTAGACCCTGTTTTATATATTTCATCTGGCAGATAGCTATAAATAGTGAAAGGTAAAGAACATGAGTTAAAAAGTAGGGGTGTACTTCAACACACTGCAATATATTCTGGGAATAAAAAAAAAAAAAGAGACATTCCAATAATGGCATAAGTTGAATTTTTAAGACATCTCACTAAAAATATCTTTGCCTTAAATAGTATAAGTGTTTCTGAGAGTACAGTTTCACAGCCCCAAGACCCAGAATAATCCTGACAAATATTCAGTGTTTAACTATACTGTTTAACTTAAGCAAATTATTAGATTCTTGTAAGCAATCAGAAAAAATGGCATCTCTAGAGTTTGAAATGACCTTTGGAATCACTTTGTGCAAGACTGTGAGTCCATTGTACCTCCTCTGTTGGCTAATGAAGGTGTGTTAAGTGAGGTGCATTACTCACAGTCCTTTCTGGCAGACTAGCAGGCTACTTTGCTTAGCCTTACAGATTCCCTGCATTGAATATAGGCCTAAAAACTCCTTTTAAGCACTTAATTTCATACTACATTTCCTAATTTCTTTGTTCAATAGGGAATTCAAAGTTGATATTTTTTGCATTGTGATCTATGCTTCACATCAAATTATTTAAGCCAGCCGCCAGTTCCTTTCTCGGCTTCCAATAAGAAATGTAGAGTATGCTTACCCATAGGAGCTGTCTGTCATACCAAGTTCATAAAACACTTTTCAAATGCCATTCTTTGGACATATGTAGTCACTTAATTATTTATCCTCTCTTATTAAGGTAAAAACTGATAGGGGCATGCTAAGTTGAGGACTTTCACAATGCCCGTTGTTCTTGTTTAAGACTAGTCTAAATTTTTATGATCTTTAGCAGAAGCAACTGCTTTTGATTCTTTAAACCTCTGAACTGTTATTTACCTACTCCTTTTCTGACCTAGTAAATTGAAAGACATTTGAGACTTACACCTTACTTAGCGCAGATGTTAATTGGTCATAGCATTTTTACAAGGGGTCTGTGGAAATTATGTTTTAGGAAGATTTTTTTGAAGATTAGAATTAGATAATACTATATTGAAATCTACAATTGTAGGTAGCAAACAACAGATTTAAAATGCAGGGAAGTATTTACAACTCAACCATATTGTCTTTTTGTCTTACAGCAAATACAGAAATAAAGGTAAATGCAGTAATTCAGGTTGTGCAAGTGAGTTGATTAAAATGAGTGCATTCTCCTTCAGTCTCACAACACAGTCACTGGCACCATAAAGAGAATTAAAGAGTGCCAACCCTTTCTGTAGTTGTGTAAATCACTTTGAGGGAATTAATTTCCCTGAACTTCAGACAAACTGCCTAGCTCTTAAAAGGCTAAAGTAGTCATTCAAGCACCTTTAATAGGGGATAAAAATGACCATGTTCAAAGGCAATTACCCATTTTCAAAGCCAGGTATGCAATGCTGTAGTTTTACAATCAGTTTAAACCAGATTTAGCTGTCAAGGTTCTAGTTCTCCCTTGTGTCAGCACAAGCATTTACCTTCCGGTTAAAACTAAACAGTTGATTTTTTGCTATGTTAGTTTTAAGCAAGATCAATTCTCTGGCCTGGTTCAATGTACAGCTGTACAAAGCTTTCCCAGGAGGGAGAAGATGGCAGGGAGGGGAAAGGGGTGCGGTAGAAACACTTCTCTTGGCATCAATGCTCCAAGCTCCTTCTGCTGTAAAATTGATTGTGAAGTTACAGCACTAGATGCGAAAGGTTGCTGTCTCTATTGATTACAGATGGGACCTCACTGGCTGACCTGGGCTACAGGGCAGTAGAAAACACCCTAAAGATACATGTGTAGAGTAACTGAAAAGACTAACTTTAAACCACTGAATTTTCCATGTAAAAATATATTTCTTAATGAAATGGAAAAGTATTTTCTTTTTTCTTTTCATCTTAGAACATTTCCAAACATGCTGTGTGCATAAAACTAAAGAGGGTAGTTTTTTACAGAACAAAACAAATTCATTTTCAGAATACTAAATGGACACATATTGTACTTATATTTTAATTTAACTATGCACAGGGGAACTAAAGACACAGTCTAAGTCGAATAGAAATATGGCAGAACTAGACCCACAATATATCTTGACTACACTTTCTATCAAAGACTGAAGTCCTTTGGGATTCATATGGATTGATAAAAAAAATTAAAAAGGAAAAAAGCAATAAACTGTAATTGAAACCATGTTTCTGTTCTGTTGCCAGAAGGGATTACAATATTCTTAATACTACATATCTCTCAGAATGAAAAGTGGGCACAAAAAAAAAGGGGGAAGATGCAGTATGAGGGGAAGGGAGGAAAACAAGCTTACATTTGTTTTTATATCTTGCAGTGTGAATGATTTGAAGGGGATCATTTGATATGACAAATAGGTCTTTCATCTTTTAGCCCATCAAAAAGTGAAAAAACTCAGACTAGTGGCACAATACTTTTAGAAGAGAGTAATGGAGTAAAAGCTTCCACATAGTTTGGAAATGGCATTTAAATGCATTTTCTAGAGATGGAGGATGGCATTTGTGAGACTGACTTGCTTCTCTGCCCTCTGAAGACTCAGCAGTGAATTTTGTCTGCCCGTGACAAACATTCTACTCTTAACTGCAGTAGACCTGATCCAGATGCAGGGACAGAATTTCTCCATCATTCAGGGGACTGATGACTAAGTTCTGCAGGAGCCTTTGGCTTCAGCAGTCTTTTGTGTTGCTTAAGTTTACTAGTATTTGTAATTTAGCTACAATTTAAAGACTACATCTGCTATGAGAAACTCCTGCCCTATGAGTGGAATTAGGGCTTCCACGGAATTTTGTCTTCAATATACCAGCTCCCTAGTGAAATTCAAAGTTTGCTGCACATGTAAAACTCAAAGCTTTCTGACCTCATACCTTAAATTAAATTTATCTGCAAGATATATATAAAGGCAAGCAGTTAGTTGGGCTAGCAGAAAGGTGCTGAAAGATGCAACAGTAGAGACAGTAGTGTTCCTTTTGGATTAAAACTTAATTTTTAGATTATCCTAAATCATGAGCTTCAGGTGGCAGTCACATATGAGGTTGGTTGAACTAGCTTGGACAAGATCTGAATTAATCTGTCTTTTTAGTCCATTTGCCCTGTGCTGTAGCTGATCCTCTTCTGGTTGTAGCTACCAAAATTCTTCATAACCTGTGGTTCTGCCCCTCTGCTCTGCTCTGGTGAGATCCCACCTGCAGCGCTGCATCCAGCTCTGGGGTGCCCAGCACAGGAAGGACAGGAACCTGTTGGAGCGAGTCCAGAGGAGGCCAACAAGATGATCAGAGGGATGGAGCACCTCTCCTATGAGGACAGAGTGTAAGAACTGGCGTCGTTCAGCCCAGAAAAGAGAAGGCTTTGGGGTGATCTAATTGTGGCCTTCCAGTGCCTGAAGGGAGGCTGCAGGAAAGATGAGGCAAGACTATCTACAAGAGCATGTATTGACAGGACAGGGAGGAATGAGTTCAACTTGAAGGACAATATGACTGAAAAGATCACTTCTGCTGCTTTTCGCATCCCTCATCCCCTGCTCTGAACAATTTTCATTAGCTAGGAGAGATACTACAACTGTTTTTGATTGCAATTTTATATTATGCTCTGTACATAAATACCAAAATATAGAGGATATAAAGTAGCAATGAAAATTCATATTTGTTGAGCTGTGATTATTGTGATTATACAAATGAGAAATGGTGGAGAAATGCTGAAATACTCCCTTTAAAAAAGTAGCTGGAGAAACAACTGGAAAAAGGGGACAGTGCACATCTGAAGTTTGATGCTGTGATTAATTATCTTACTCACAAGAGGAAGAAAACAACTATTATCATGGTAAAATAAGTTAATATTCAGTGGGAAATTGTATCAACAGAAGCTTCAAGAGAAAACATAAAGCTTTTGTGTGGTCTTTGGCATGAAAACAAGACAAAATTTGGATCAACTTATAGTTGATATAAACAACAGAATCTGAGGGTTTTATGACATCATTTATGGAATTTTAATTAGTACAGAGACCCGTGAAGCTGTCAGACTACAGAGACTGAAGCAGAAAATTAGGAGTATGGAAATGCAATGTGTACAACTCCATTTTATGTCATCTATTTTGAATGCTATGCCTTTCCTTTTCATGTCAAAATAGTACTATAATTAATGTTTCATTGCCTCTATTGATAATCTTTCTTTTCACAGTGGTGCTTTGGTTTCCTAAACGTTAATTTAGAGTGCAATGTGTCCAACACATGCAAAAAAATCTAAAAAAATATTGAATTATCTAATGTTATTGGATTTTTAAAAAATTATTGTTGTAAACTGATATTATGCCATTTGTTTTACTCTACAGAAACCTTTTGCACTTTTAAAGATTTTCAGTGTCTGGAAGACATTAAGATAGCCTCTGTGACTTTGAAAAACAGGTGGAAAATAACTCAAAAAGTCAGATCCAACTCTCCTTTATGTTAATGTGAACTGAGCCTACAATGAAACGATTAAGAAGGGAAAAAAAATAAAACCCCAAGGAATAAAATCAAATACCGACATAAGTTCGAGTAATTAATGAGATCAAATGCCGATTTCTTTTTTTCTTATTTTCTTTCTAAACTGAGGATGTTCAGCCTGTGCAGTATCTCAGGCCCTCAAACAGAAACAGAGCATGACATTAAAATGTATTTTTCCTGAAGAGCAGTGCTATCTCCTTTTCAAAGGCAGCAAAGTACACAGTATTGTGCCTTCTCAAGTTCAAAAGTAAATCTGAGGTTGAGGATGCGCCTGAATAGAAACCAAGGTCTTCTGATCTAATCCTTAGTAAAGCGTAATCTTGACAGAGAAGGTGGCCTCTCCCCCCATCAATCAAGCTGTGTTGTCTTCTGGCAGCAGGGTACCTATCCTTACGTAGGTATCTTTGGGAAATGCACACTTATTCTTGAGAAGGTAGTAAATTACACCAGTCTGACTGGGAGTAAGCCAGAAATACAGTTTATTTCTTGTCTTTTAATTACAGTTACTCTGCTCCTTTTTATGTCAGAAAAACCTGATGTACCTTATTTGCTCTTCATATAATTCTCCAGTGCCAACTCAATGGTTGTGGGAAACAACAAATAAATTAATTTTCTTTTCTGTCTTGTAAATCTATGAACCTAGGAAAAAAAATCCAGTTTTATAATGGTGTATGCAGTCCCTAAAGTAAAAGAAGATGGGGATGCAGTTTGAATCAAAATTAGTTAACTATCCTGAATTAGTTGACTAGCATGATCAAGTTAACCAGCCTGAATATTTGTCAAGTGTAAGAAAATTAAGGACAATATTAGGTGATAAAAGGTGAAAAAAAAAAAGAAATAACTATAAATAAAAAAGATTGTGGAGATTTCCTAAAAGAAAATTCAGAAACATAAAACACTAATGAACGGAAAATAAACAAAAGGCTTGAATTATGTGACATAGCACCATGAAATTAGAGTCACTTGTGACAAATGGATGGAACAAATGTAAGTGAAAGAAACACTGTTTATTAAGATTTTGGATTTATGTGAAATTTGGTCTTACAGCTAGAAAAAAAAAAGACAGAGTGAAACCGTAGGAAAAGAAAGGGTGAGTATAGAAATTACAGGTCATAAGTTCTGCTTTTGTTTGGTTAGTGTCATCACATGGCATTAGATTGCAACAGAACAGAACAGCACACATCGCTATCATATGCAAACAGTTTATCAGCACAAAAGAGGAAAATATTCAAAAGCACACAGCTTGAATATAGACATACACAAAGCATACAACAACAGAATTATGGACAGGAAAAAAAAACTTAAGTATTTTCCGTATCTGTTTCATTTATTGCCAATTACAGGGATAATACATGGAGTAGAGGGCTTCTTTTTGAACTTAGATGATGTTTGGCTTTTTGCGAAGAGCATGCTTTCATGTATTTCTATCCGGAAGACAGCTGAAGCATCATTTGAAATATGTAAATGACAAAAATATGGGTGGAGATGGCATTCGGTGAATAGGAACTAAAATAAACAACTTTAATAATTACAAACAAAAATAGAAGAAAGTACCTGGAGCAAATAAGCAAAAAAATTAAACTGTAAATTACAAAAACTGTGGAACTCACCAGAGTTTTCTCAGTGATTCCAGATGTCATTCATAATTAATTCAGAAAAATACCCTGTTCTATAAAAGACAAATTTGAAGAGGAAAGGGTTTTTAGACATCTGAGCTAAATGAAAGTAATGGAAAGTGCCATGGTAGAATAGGAATGGAAAAGTGCAAGGCTGAATACAGATTAAACACAGATATGATAACTCACATACAGAACAAATAACAACAAGGAATGCTTCTCAGTTCTTTTGAAGACAGATCATGAAGGTGCAGACAGCTAAAAAAAATGAGAGAGTGCTTTTTTATGCACTTACATGGCATTCACAATTCACAGGCGAGAGAGCAGGAGATGCTAAAACAGGCAAAGGAGCATACTGGGAATTCAGATAGACATCTTGAAAAGAACCATGTCAGAAACAACGAAAATATTTCAGATCTGGTTTGCTTTTCTCCTCCAGTATAGTGATAAAATGAAAAGCTTACGTTTTCAGAGATTGGAGAGAGCAACAAGGACTGTCAAGATGATAATGTCTCTTTAAAAATCTTTACTGCATCTTCCGCTTTTGAGTATGCTCTGGTTATGTTTTACAGGTAGTATGTATATTGTGTAAATGAATGCTTGAATCTGGATGTTCAAAGGACGTGAATGCCTTAGAAGAGAAGACACCACTCCCATTTGTCTAATTGCTTTATCTCTGCCACAGATACTTAGCATCTGTTTTTGGTAACACTTGTGAAGTTGTCTAGGGGCTTTGACTCAGCTTATTATTAGGCTTACTGCAGCCAGGAAGTCAATGGACCACAAAGCAAACTGTCTCTTTCAGAGGCAAAAGAGAAACAGGCGTGTGAAAATGGACTAATGTATACATCGCTAGAAAAATTCACAGTGTCACCACTCTATAATACCTGCACTGCTTGTCGATGTAGTAATGATGTATTGGTGTGTTAATGAGCACCAAACACAGACAATAGGACTCGTGCACCAGCAGAGCCCCTGTATAAACTCAACCCTGGCACTGAACTAGGACAACGGCAACAACCATCCAAATTTTAACCTATCTCTACAGTGGACCCCAGTACACATTTATTGTTTCTGTTCTACTCACTAGGAAGTTGGTACACACATACTGGCTCACAGGAAATAGGCTTTTTCTAGTTTGCAGAGAGAAAAAAAGACTTGCTCTTAAAATGAGTTTAATAACACATATTTTTATTTCATGCAGAAAGAACTTGTAGTACTGCAACTAAGCTGCTCCTGGGCCTTACGTTCCAGCCAGAGATGAAGGCACGTTTGCAGATAATACCATGTGAGTGACATTAAAAGCTTCCAGAGGGAAAGGATGTGGTAGAGAAGATCACAGTATTACTTCTTGTCATCACTTGCTGGAGACCTACATCATATTAAGTATCCTAATAAGGCTGGAGCAAATTTCATTGCAGTATGCTCCATATATCCTCGGTCTTTTATAATATTGTTAGTGCTATACATATTTCTTGCTCAAGTGGTCATGACCTGTTGAAAATCCTCTCTTTTGTCTTGAAATCTATTTTTTTGGTCGTGAATTTTCATCATTTAAAATCACTGGACAGCTAGTTTTGTACTGGAAATAAACCTTTAATTATTGATACCGTGGGAGCAAGGATATTAAAGTATCATTTTCAATACTTAACTATTTATTTTTATGGCATTAACTAAGAGTATAATCTAATATTTTACATGTCATATTTTTCTTTTAAGTGCTGTTTAAATACTGCCTTGACTTTTTAGAGTAAAATCTATTGCTTCCCACCCCTGTCACATGCAACCAAAGGAAAAAAAAACATTGAATAGGTTTTCTTCATCCAGAACTGCAAAGAGTAGAGTCAATTAGAACATTTTCCTGGCAAAGCTGCCTGTGATGCTCAGGGTAAAACTGAATCCAGCTTGCTTCTGGGCAGGTGATGTTCATGCCTGACTGCTGGCAGCAGAACACCTTTCTAGTTAAAAAGGTGAACTAAAGAGCTCAAAAATGCATGCAGTAGATATGAAAAAAGAAGAAACTTCTCTGGAATACTTTTATGAGCATATGCTTCAGCATTATGTGAGGCCAAATTATCCCTCCCCAGTATTTTATATTTAGAGCTCACCTACTTCCAAGAATGACATGAAACTCAGGTGCTTATCTTAAATTACTTTGTGCTAGAATCTGCCAAGATTAATTTCTGTGCAGTACAGTTCACACAGCTGTATTTAACATTAACTGTGAAAAAGAGAGTCCAGACATAGACATGGATTCAAAAATAAACGTGCTCCTAGCTCTAACAGAATCAGCGTGGGCCATACAGCAAATATGTGGCTTGGGAAGCAGGCAGGGCTGCTGAACACTTTTAAGCTAGGTAGCTGTTTCTGTATTTTTTTTTCTGACAGACACATCTCTGATTAGTGCATCACTTTACAAAGTACAGTTCTATGGAATCTTCCAGAACATTACTGTTTGGGGTAGGTACTGTAGGTATGAAAATTATTTTTTTTAATCACAGTATAGTTTGCAGTGGAAATCTGATACTGGAAATTTCTGTATTAGTGCTATATGGCATCTGAAGATTTTTCATAGCTATTTGAAGCTGTTTGCAGTTACAATGATTTAAAGCTATGTAAAGCACTGCGTTAAACAGCTTAGGCAATTTTTTCAACAGTTGAGTCTCAACAACATTTCGAATCAGCAATTTTGTATGCCTAATTGAAAACCTTTTTCCTGAACTTTCTTCTTGACAATAGATATGTTTATCCCTGCAGTTTCCTCTGAGAGAGGCAAATGCTACACTTTCCCATTTTACAGATGAGGAAATGTAGCATAAAATCAAATCACTTATCCAAGATCGGACAGACAGTCTTTGACAAAACTATGAACTCTAAATCCCAGGATACCAGTGTAGTCATTGGACCACTCTTCAGCTTTTAGAGAGCTACCCTTTCTGTCAAATATCATCTTTAAACTTGTTGACTTTTGAAATTACTTGTCCCTTGAAAATGGCAAAGTTGTGTGAAATGCTTTACAATACTGGGAAAATTGGATGTTATTCAATTTTCATCAAAGCTAAATGAAAGCCCTGAAATATGAAAATGACAGCATTTCCCTCTAGTGGCTTTCTCAATATCTCATAGTGTCAGGAAGACAATTTTTTTTCTTTAGCTTTTCTCTTTTGACTTATTCCTTCCATACAGAATTTTTCACTAGTTGAGTAACTCAATTTTTAAATTTCTTCCAAATAAATCTTATTTCTTGAACTCTTACTTTGCACCAAAAAGAAATGAAAAGAAAGAAGGAAGAAAAATTTTATCAATTTTTTTTAATCCAAACAATTTCGAGTAAATTCCCACATAGAGTTTAAAAAAATAAAATACCCTCCCACCTCCAACATGGTGAGGAGTAGGGTTCTAACAACAGATCTTTCCATTCCTCTTCTGATTTCATTCTTTCTCAGTTCATTGCTAATCACTATACAAAGGCATTCGATCGTTCTTAATGGATCCTAACATTCAGAAAAAAACCAAAATGTAAGCAATTAACAGAATCAGACTTTTTCAAGAACCTAAAGTTGGAAAATAAAGAAATGAAGAATTTCTATCCATATGTGTTGGTAAATCAAGTCTTCAATTTTGCTTTATGAAATAAGAAATATACCAACGAAAATGTAAAGTTTGTTTCCCTTTTTTTTAAAAACATATATGGGATAAAATACAGGGCTATTTTCTACATCTCAGGATGCTGAAATGTAAATTCTACAAAACTTTACCAAAAGTTGATACTGTCAGTTGTTGCTGGAATTTTGGTTAGGTTTGTGTGTGTGACCTTATATTTTTTTTAGTGTTACTTAAAAATTCCAATATCAAAGTGGATTGCTTCTTGATAAATATGAAATTGGTAAGCATCAACAGGTAAAGATGATAACAAAAAAATTCTTCCCAGGAACTTCATCCACCTTTACTCCTGTTAAATCCATAGATTTCTAACTCATCATAATATTATCCTCTAAATCCATAACACTGCTTTCTGATGCAGATCAACCACCTACCAATGCTTTTTCCCTCTTATTTTTCAGTACAGAGAGGAGAGCTGGGCTTAACAATAACTCGATGCCTCAACGGGCTCTGCATACCAGTGTATTGTAATGTATTTCTTCTTCATGCTATTTACTCTGAATAGAGTGTGCTGTTAGAGATAAAGAGCTTTAGTGTGGCACTGAGCTTGGTTAGTTTTAGGGATCAGACAGGAATATCAGTAGCTTCAGAAGCGTAAGATAAACAGTCAAATGTTTTTCTAGAAAGCCTGTGAGCAATTATGGCTACTGTGTATAGTTTTTAATACCTTTTCTGCAGAGACCACACATATGTTTGGCGCATTGCAGAGTGTGTAGCGGGAAGGGAGTTCAGGCTCTTTAGAATATATGTAACTTCCTACTTTGGCTTTTTAAACTTATGAAGTGAAGCAAGAAATTAACCAATGACAAAAACAAAGACAGGAAATAATTCCACAAGTATTATCCATGGGAATAATCTGATAATTACCATCCATATTTAAATATAGATGAGTGGTGAGATGAGGAACTGTTGGTATTTTAATGTAATTTCCTAACAGCACTATTCTCAGGAATATCAGTGCATCTGCTACTGTCTTCATGCAACATTTGAGGTGACTCTGGGAAAAGTCAGATACAGAGATCAAGTGAAATATTGATATTGGTATAGCACAGAGATCTATTCTAACAATCGACTGTTCAACAGGTACAAGTAATTTATCTATAGCTCCTTGTACATTGGAATACAAACTTGTAACCACAGTTTCTTCAAACCAGGCCTCATTGAAAAAGGCACCTGGCAAATGACTGAAGTGATCCGTACTCGTTACCAACCAAAGTGGCACAGACCGTTTATTGAAAACAGTGTTTTAAACATAACAAAGCAGATTTCTGTGGTTCAACGTCTAAATAAAACATCATCTAAGATGGTATGGATAATGTCAACGACATTAATTTTAATAAGTGATTCCTTGGAGTTACTTGAACATTTCTTTGCAAAAACAGCTCTAATTTTGATTAAGGCACAGCTATTATCCTCAATGGCCCAAAACATTTAAGGTTATATAAGAGAAAAAAAAATTGGAATCATCATTAATTCTGACATCTGATTGCATTCCACTGTTTCTTACTTTGTAGCCTTGAATGTTTTATAATTTTGTTCTCTTATCTAAAGAGAGAATACATAATTCTTTTTTATTGAGATTCTGTTCTTTCAATTAGCCTTTGGTGATAGTTTCAAATTTAAAAGGTGTTTGTTCATTTTCAGAGAATTTGCTCCCACTGCTTAAAGAAAAATGGAGAAAGACAGGATGAGGTGAAGGTGCCTGAAGCTATCGCAGACTCCTATTGGCTTGTTTGACAGGATCTTATAATACAGATGGGAAACAGGCTATTGCAGAGATGGATATTAGTACAAGAATCAGAGAAGAAATACATTTCTTACTGAGCCTGACCAAAGGTCAAGAGTAAAGGTATGAAACAAGAATAACCTTAAAAAAAAAATCATGCCAGTCTGTTTCTTATGAAACATATAGAAAAAAAGACAGACATCTCACACTGGGCCTGTTCCAAAGATAAAGAATGTAAATATAAAGCAAGAATTGCCTTAAAAAATTTATTTATACCAAGACAGTCTGGTCCTTATAAAACCATAAAAAGACTACAGAAATGGATTTGCTTTTTTTAAAAATCCAAATGAAAGTAAAACTTCTTTGTTAATGAAATAAGTCTGGAAAGTCTTCAGGCTGCTGAAGGAACTGGCCAAATAAATGGAAATAATATTTCATAGTTCCTGCTACATATCATTGAGAGGCTGGTGGTGCAGTGCATACTTAACAATAAGAAGCTATGCAGAATAAAAATCACTGACTGCATATCAATGGTTTACTCTTGATAAAACTCCTTTGGGGGCAATGAATGATTACTTAAATAAAAAGTTGAAAGAATTTGTAGGGAATTAAGTCATGCTGTCAGTAGTTTGAAAAGTGAACAGCATTTTGAAGATTCCTAGGGGTAGGATGACACTGTTTGCTGTCATTCTACTGAACCCTATCAGAGAATAGGGGTAAGGCTAAGCATAAAAGCAATTTCTGACCTGAAGACCTGTCTTTTATAATGGCTCAATTTCTTAGCAATTAAAATGTATTTTCTGACATCTTATTTTCTGGGCAATATGGTTGAAATTTGTGAGTAATTTTAGACAAGCTTTTGATAGACAAATTATATTTCTTCTGTAGTCAACTGATATATATTGGATGCTTTGAGTGGTGCTAAGCACAGGTATCAGCATCTGTACATACATGAGGAATAAACTCCTTGTTACCCCCAGCCTTCCAAAGGCAACTGTATGTACTGGAGTATTTGCAATAGCCCGTGTTTCATTCTGGTATAACTTAGAAACATTTAGTTAACATCAGTTGAATCTACCACTTTTACACTCAGATTTAAAGGACCAATTTCTAAGAGATGCAAATAATCACAGATCTTTGTAAGACATAGGTTTAATTATCCTCTTCCTGTTCCTTTTGGCTGTCTTCATGGCACGAAATACAACTCTTTCTTCTTTCTTATTTTATCAAGTTCTTTTGGGTCAAGGCTTGTACTGTATCAAAAAACAGCATGATGGGAAAGGGAGAGAAACAGAGATAAAATAAAGTTTTCATAAGGAGCCTCCTTGATGCATTTATGCAAGCAAGTAAATGAAATATTTACAAAGTGGGGACTCAAGAGCACATTTGGAAGTGAGAAAATTCTTTATAAAATAATTTGTTGCACTGTACTTTCTGATTCCAAAAAGTCAAGTTTCTTAAGATCTGTATCTTGGTCGTCTTTTACTTCTGTACTCGTGAGGTAAAAATATTTCTTTTATCAGCTCTTAGAGAAAGAAAAAAGGAGATCTTGAAAATTTCAGTAGGTTCACAGGGAAAAAGAGAACCTGAAGGTCTTTTTATACTAATGAAACTCTGGAGTTCAGGTCAGTACAAAAAGCAGTTTGAAATGAGAACTGAAATAGTATTGAAGAAAGTCCTATGCTTCTATATTTTAAAGGAGCTATTGTTATTTTATGTGGTCTAAAACATATTAATCATATACTTCTTAGTATTTTAGTTGTTTGATATAAGACCAAACACAGTTCTTGTCAAAGTACAAGGTTCTTCATGAGAGTTCATAGATTAAACTATTTTTTTAACCATGCCCTTTTCTGTTTTCCTGTCATTTGCATAGTAAATATTGAAGCAGCCCTTATGAGCTGTCATCTGTACCTCTAATTTCTTTACTAAAAAGTGAGCAGGTTTTTCTTTTACTCAGTTCTTTTAATGTGGAGTAGTTTAGGCCTCTGCAAGAACTTCTAAAGTAGTTGGGTAGAACAATTATCTACATGAATTTCGTAAATTCTTTTCAACCAGCTGCTTTCTCTCTGGTTGAGGGAAGCTGAGTTTTGGTGAGAATTGTCAGGTATTTTGGATAGCTGATAGAAAGGGTCTTTCTGTAGTAAATTTGTAACATGTAAATCTGTAATATGCAAACAGTCTTCCTGTTTCTTTCATTCTTTCCATTTCTTTTAATTAAAACTAATGTTTTGAGTATTTCTCACAGACAATGACAACTAGAGAAGCATTAAATATCCCAAGGAAACAGCGTGAGAAGGAAGAGTTTACCAGATCTACTTTTGTCTTTTAGTAGCAGTGCTGTGTAAGGATATGTTTTTCTTTCTGGAAACAACACACAAAGATGCAGGGATAGCTGAGCAATGCTGAGGACAGACTTGAATTGCCTTTCTTTTATCAATGGACAGAAAATGGTACATAAAAATGGTAATTTCAAATCAGTGAAAACTGCATTTCCATTTCCTACTGCTGATACTTGATTCTAGTTTTAATGTTTATCAATACAGTGGAGAATGTTAAACATTTAACGACCCTCTATTGCCCATAATTTATTTAATTTTAATTATTATACCTCTAGCAGTCTTCAGAATTTTAAATTTGCAGTAATTACCATATTATCGATCAAGAACCAACAATTCAACAGTTCAAATTTTCACATTTAAATGGAGATGTATTAGATAAGTATTTTAAAATTGTTGCCTAATTGCAAAGGGTTCAGAGCTAATGATGAATTAAGTCAGCATAGTCAACACTTCCATCTGTTACTGTAACAAAATGTGTGAGTGTTTTTTCAATATCAGGGAAAAGAATTTGTATCTAAATGTATCAGAGTTCAGGGAAGTACAGATCTCTGTACACATTGTACATGTAGTTTAGGGCAACTGAGTATGGAAAAATGCATTAACTTCTGGAAGATTTTTTCACCAGAAATGTTCAATATTAATTAAGGTGCCAGAAAAATGCAGTGCTGGAGGCAATGAAAGTATACCCATCTAACCTTTCCATTTAGTTATTGTTCATCATGGCCTTTCTGTAAGGGATGTCTGAAGATTTACTATCTGGCAGAAGAGCTGTGTCTCTTCAGTAGCAATGGGAAAGGGGCAAGTTTGCAGAAAGCGACCGAAGCTTCTGCACTTTGCCTGCAATCAGAGAGTCCACGTTAGAAAGAACAAGAAAATAATCAGTTCTGCATTGCCAATAATATGGGCCAAACAGGAATGACAGCAGACAAGTGACTGTGTCTGTCTGAAATGCAGTGATAGGTTTATAACTACCTTAGAAAAAAAATCTAAACAGAAACAAAGAAATGTAAATGTTCACACAGCAGGAGGAAGGTTACAATTTCCCTTGTTGTTTGTTTACAAATAACCCTGACTCATGCTCCATATGCTCCTTTTCGGTCTGCATTTCAACACAGAGTATTCACTTGCCCTCCCCATCTGTAAGTTGCTATTGTTTTGAAATACTTTTATTCACTGTTTCTGTTTGTTAGAATGTGATTACAACCACTGACTGAACTCATTCAACTTTCATTTTTCAAGAAAGTGATGCAGTTCTAAAACATACTCAGAATCTGCAATCAATTTGTCTGTGATTTTCCTAGTATCTAAGGAACAAGCATTCAGGAAAACAAAAGCACTTAGTGCGACCTAAATAATTTATCAAGTCTTTTATAATTCCTAAGAAACATAGCAGAGAAGCAATAACAAGAATAAAAAGGCAGCATCTAAGAGAGGGGCAGGGGATGGGTGGACAGAAATAGGAAGAAAAAAAAGACAAAAGCTAGAGATTTGGTATTTAAGAATAAATTTGTGTATGTCCAAACACATGCCCACACACGCATGAAAGATTTGAGGGAAAAAGAAAGAAAGCAATGTCTTTTTTTTGTCTATTTCCAGTGGAGGAGGGAAAGAAACATTAGGATTAAAACAAACAAACAAACAAGCAAACAAACCCCCAAAAACCTAGAAAAAAATCCAAAAAAACCAAAAACAGAACCTACACTCAATTTGCCCCCAAAAGAACTAAATAACCACAAACAGAACCAAGAAAATAGAAGCTTGTGCAACCTTTTGCTTTGTTTCTGTGAGCTATATTTATCTGCTGTGAAAGAATGTTTCATTTTCTCTTACTCTTTGATAGAAGCAGATGTCAGAGAGGTATGCATTGTTTCAGCACAAAGCAGCTGAGGAGTGGGTAAGTGGCTTTTTTTGTCCTGAAATTATCTAAAAAAAAAAAAAAAAAAAAAAAAAGGTAACAAATGAAAAACTCAGGTCTTTTTTAGTATTTCCAACTGTTCAGAAAACAAACAAACACAATCAGGAGCTTAGTATTTGGTCCTCAGACTTGTATTGCTGGGAGTTTCTGGTTCAGCATTCCAAGTGAAATACCAGTGGCTAAAGAGCAGCATGCACACAGCTTTGTGTGCAGCAAGCAGACCACAGGCATTGCACCCAAATGCGAGAGCCAAGCTGATTCCACTACTAGCTCATTGACTTTAAATCATTTTAAAGGCCACTACATTTTGAAATTATTCATTTAAACCATGATAGATTGCATCAGTTTATATTCAGAGAAGCAATAAAGAGGAAACCTACATTCACCTTTCAACAATGCATCCTCTCCCAATACTGGGCCTCAATGATAATAGGAATACTATCCCTTATGGCTTTTCTGATACTTAAAGACCATTAGAGCTCGACAGCAGGCTATGCACTGGTAAACATTGTTTGACTGATGAGTCCACTTTTTTGAGGAGTGGCTGTAGTAATATGAAATCAAGTAATAAAGAGTTCAGGCACTGCAGGTTTGCACTTAACTTCAGTTTATTATATTCTAGGAGTGATTCAATAGTGCTGAAAAGATACAGTATAATTCAAGTGCTTCCCTTTCAGCACACAGTCACTGCTACAAACAGCCTCTTTTTGCAGAGATAGAAAAATGACAGTTTGGAAAAGGCTTTTGGAGGTCAGGCAGTCCGACCTCCTGCTCAAAGCAATGGTGACTTCAAATGTAGACCCAACACACTCAGGTTCTTTCCCAGTCAAAATGTTAGAGGCTCCAAGGGGGAAGATTTCATGATTTCTCTGAACTATCCTTTCTGGTTCTTAACCACTCTAGTTGTGAAGATTTTTATTCTTTTGTTCAAAGGAAGGTTATCTGACTTAAGGCTAATCAGATTAAACAGAAGTACTCAGTGTGGGTCAGAGGAACAAAGATATGGTGAAAATAACCCCTGAGTCCACCACAATTGGCTTAAGCTGTCTGGAAAGGAGAAACCTTCTGTCTCCAGATGTCCACCAAATTTAGCTACATGTAGTTTTCCATTGTTGTGACTGGTTTTGTCGTATTCTTTCACTATGTACCTCTTGTCCTCTCACTTCCCAGGAAAAGGTTTCCCCTTCCTTTCCATCTTCTCTGCAACATTTCTGCAGTGTTGTCTTTTTCTCCTGCTTGAATAAATCCATTTTAATAACCCCTACTTGACTGTCTCTAGAATTCATGCAGAGTTCAGTAGAAGATTAAGCAGAATTACCAGTGTGGAAGGCAAGCAGCAAGCCTATTAGGACAGCAGCTTTTATTGACAGATGACTGTACCTAGGTCCCTTAGCAAAAGAGTTTTTTTGACTATTATTACTTGTGACTTCTCCTGTGGCACTGGAATTGATTTATCAGATAGGCATGGCTCTTCCAGAGGCCTGCCCTGCCAGAGCTTGCTCTTTCATGGCTGTTGACAAAGGCCCCTATTTTTTCCACATCTGCAGACATAGAAATAGTTATCTAGTGGTCAGAACATGCAATCTTTCAGCTTCCACCATTGAGGAAATCCACCTATGTTGACTGCAGCTTTTGCGAGTCCCTACTCTTGTGAGAGGTAGAGCTTGGGTTCCTCCTCCCCCATTTTGGAGTTTTTGCAAAAACCCATTTGATCTGCCATTCATTCCTCCTTTGCTGTGCAGCATGCTCATTCCATCTCTCACCTGGTAACTCAGTGATTTA
The DNA here is from genome assembly GCA_013397755.1 of Cnemophilus loriae. Lineage (NCBI taxonomy): Eukaryota > Metazoa > Chordata > Aves > Passeriformes > Corvidae > Cnemophilus > Cnemophilus loriae. The sequence goes on from VZTF01007679.1 coordinate 2,624,659, forward strand.
AGCAGATCACACACCTATCACTGATGAGGCTGTCATTGCCACCAGCTAAAGCTTCAGGGAAGAGCTATGAAATCAACTTGCTGCTGAATAGTCACTTCTCAGCTAAGCTCTCCTCCCACTGATGCATCTTTTCAGCCCTTAAGTAGCTTTTGCTTTTTTATTCCTCCAAGTCTATTAAGATGCACCACATTGTTGTAGTATAAATGCACCATTAAACTAAGTGCAAAGAGATATTCTTAGCTCTGCCTCTTCATTTCCAAACATAAACAGGGAGTGAATATTTCCCTTCTACACATTCAGGCTTATGGTGATTTGATTTTAGTATGTCTCAGCACAACTTCTAGCCCTCTGGCACTTCTTTCTTAGAGCTGAACTTCAACGTGTGACTGCTTCAAGCACGTGTTTATGAATGCAGCTAATTGCCACCTCTTTAACACTGATACATGACATCATCATCATCTAAAAATACAGTGAAGAATAAGTAACAGAATCTGTAGATAATCACCAGCCAGTTTACTCTAACATTTAGCTGATGAGTCTTTGAGTATGTTTCCCATCAGAGTAAGTCTCTAAAGGAAGGTCTGCACAATTTCATTATTGGTGAAAGAAAAGGCAGCACTTGCATTTATTTAAAAATTCATGGTAGCTTTGATTGCAGACAGTCTCTATTTTACTTGGTAGTATCTTTTGCCCCCAGGGTTCTTGACCAAATCTGAATTTATTTGGAAAGACCAAATGCAAATTGTCCAGCCGTTTTTGCACATGATGAGGATTAAAATATATTTTTTTGTTGTAAAAATATTATTCTATCGTTAAAATATTTTCTAGAACAGATATACAGCTGGAAAAGCTATTAATAGAAAATTGAGATTTTATTTGGCATCTGAATGGTCTATTTTGAGGAGACATGACTGTCTGCGTTCCAGTGTTAATTAATCTGAAGTGGGACTGAAAAATGGAGGTTTGCCTGTAAACACCTGTTCCTCACAAATGATTTATTCTACATTTATAAAGTTTTACTTAAACAGTAGTTGTGTTTTATATCCAGGTATAACTTAGCTCGAAAATTGGAAGCTGTAGTCTGGGCTGAATAAATGCTAGTTGTTTGGGATATGGAGACCCTGAGAAATGGAAAGGTTTGATGGAGACAAACTACATGATATCCCATTCTTATGGTCACACAAAGCAAAGAAAACATTGGTGAATATGTTTCTGTTTTTAATAGAGTACTATAAACATTTTTAAACTCAATATGCAGTTAAATAAAGTAGACAACAGTAAGAAATTGTCCTTATTAACAAAATAAATGTAATCTGTAAAGAAGTATTCTATACGCCCATTCACTTCAAAGAGAGGACCCAGCAAAGAATTGACTTTTCCATCTTTTTTTTTCTTTTTTGATAGCTTATGCTATCACTAGATAAAATATTATCTTTACATACACTCATCCTCCCAGAGAAAATAAAGACACTTCTTTGGAAACAAGGCTATTTGATATTCAGCATGATCTTTACTGTCATTCTATATAAAGTTTACATAGTCCACCATAAAAAGGTAGAAAGAAATACAAGAGAAAAAGAATGAATTTTATGCCTTATTTTATCAGTTTATATATTTCATTCATTTTATATGTCTTCTTCAGCATCTTATGAGTCCCTCCTTCTTGCTCTTTGCTCAATAAAATTGTAGCCTGTAAGTCTCTCTTGAACAGAATGTGCAATAAAGATGCAATAAATTCACATTAACAAAACCCAGTAAATCTGAGGAGACAAGTCAAGGTCCACAACTTGGAGATGAGTGTTTACTATACATACCCTTGCACAGTGTGGATGTAACACTCAGCAACACTTAAAAGAAATCATTGCTCATTCAAAATTCATTATATTGTAACTACAGATTTAGTAACATACTGCCACTTTCTATTGATTAACTCAGGGATATTGTGGAAACTTGAAGCATGCTATAAGTGCCTTTAAAAGGAAATACTGATTTTATCTGGGGAGGGTGGTACACAAGCCTACTAAAAAGAGGTGAGCAGTGTAATTCTTTCAGAGTAGTAACAGCAGATGAGCTGGAAGTTATCCTAGTATACGTGCTCTTCTATGTGAAAACCACTTATGTTTCAAAACCAACTTTTTCCTTTATAGCAAGTTACAATGATAAAGATTTTCAGTTGTATTGATGGAGGTTAAAAAGACAGAGATCCATATTTTTGACTGAACAGCTAGAACTTGAGAGCCCCATAAATCCAGGAGTTGATCAGAGCACATTGTCAAGCATATACTGCTGAAAACTCACCTTGAACTTGCCTGATACTCACTACTTGCTGAGTCTTTAAAATATATGGATTTAGCAAAAACTTGGTGACTTGCCGCACTTCAAGGCACAACAATGTTGTCAACCATATCAACTACATTTGATATCTTGTAAAATAAATTGGTATTTTGGGACAAATTTTAATGTTTTTCAATCTAAAACAGGTTATCCAGAGAAGCCGTGAATATCCCATCATTACTGGAAGTGTTCAAGGTCATGTTGGATGGAGTTTTGTGGAACCTGATCTATGGAAATATGTCTCTGTCCATAGCAGGTGGATTGGATCAGATGAGCTTTAAATGTCCCTTTTGACCCAAGCAATCCTGTGATTTTATAATTCGTTTCTGCAACTTGCCTTATAAATTATTTTTCCTGTCTCATTGTCTGATTTGACTTAGCAATGGATTTTCTTGAAATAACTTAGAAGCAAAAAACTTGAGACTCATTTTACAGAATAAGTACTTCAGCCACCATGACTTGATGATTTATTTTCACATAATATATTGCAATATCCATCTTTGCTTTTGTTGCTCAGCTGAAGTTTCTGTAATTTATAAGAAAAAGGTATCATTTAATTCATTGAGAATATGTGCATGAAATTCAGATGGTAAAGATTTATACCAGTGATGAGCACATTCAAACCACTGTCATTATCATTCATATTTCTGTCGTTAGTAAAATCACTGTATGACTACAGTCTCGCATACATGATTTTCATATATGCATCATGCTGCAGCCAGGAGAAGGTTAATTTTTGCTGCAGCCAGGAGGGGCATGGCCAACACCCTGGGTTTTTCTGTATCACCTGAGGACATGCAGAGGGGATGGAGGCGGCTGGGGACCCTTCTGCTGTGGCCATTGATGGACTGTGTGGTCAGGTAGCGTTGTGTTCCACGTGAGGAGCAATCGCGTGTGAATCGTCCACCTGTATGCCCTGCTGTTAACATTGTTGCTGTTACCTTTAGTTTTCTTATTTCTTTGCTGTTTCTAGTAAAATGTTCCTATCTCAGCCTGTGATCTTTACCTTTTGTGCCTCCAGTTCTCCTCTCAACTCCACTACAGGTGGAGGAGGAAAGTGAGGAAGAAACACATGATCTAGGGTGTTTCCATGGGAATACTGGATTAGGGAGCGCCATTTCTAAACCATGACACTTATATGTAAAGAGAGACTTGTGTATGCAAATATACCAGCAAAGATGAAAACAAAAGCTTAAAAACGACGTTAATCACTAGAGATAATACCTTATTCCATAAAGATTCTTCAGCTGTTTGCACTTACGGTGTTTAAAAATGTTACCACGAATTTCCTTTCTTTAAACAAGCACACCTTTGAAAGTTAAAGATAAGGACTCAATTTTTTGGCCTGTCTGGTGTTATTTAACTAGATTCCTCCCTCCACCTACTGTCTTCTTAGTGTGATTTGGTAATTTCATGTCTCTGGAATGTCAGTAAGAGTAATAAAATAGCAATTTAAAAACATGTTAAAAGCCACTCTGAATGGCACTGTTCTTCTGAAGCTATTAAAATCAGGACTCACAGCAAGTCCTCATACGAGACAGCTCTGAAACTTCCATGCATAAAAAGAGTAGTCGTTTGGGCTCAGGGGATAGTCTATAAAATGAGGTGCCAAATCAGAATTTAAAGATTAATGTGGTCTCAATGCAGATTATGCAATTCACCTCTTTGCACTCCTCTAAAAAATGTTCTCCCCTTTACTAGTCTTCATCTCACCTTGATTTTTTTATAGCACAGCTCTTATATTTTGTGATTAAAAAGTAAATATTACTGAAGAAGGAGAATGCTTACACAGTTCAGAGCCCTGGCATAACAGCCAAAGACACATGTGCTGATTTCAGGTTATGGATCTGCTTAAGTGGTTTCCCAGTCTTGAAAGACTGATATCTCTTGTTTTGTTTTTCTTCCCTTAGCATCCAGAAAGGAGAGTGAAATGATGGAGCAGGAAAAAAAGAAAAAAATGGGAGAACGAGGGCTATAATTAAGATCTTTCATGACTGAGAATCAGGTGAGGAAAAAAAAAGTCAAGAAATTAGTGTTGTTAATGTGTGCCACTCCTTCCTCCACTTTGGAATCTTCAGCTGGGTGAGATTACTAACAAATATCCATTTTCAGAATAATTTGGTGAAATATTTTCTCTCAGAATAAAGGAAAAGGTGTCCCTGAAAATAGATACTCTATCAGAACTTTATTGTGATTTTGATTTTTGTGGTTGCATCTATAAAACAATTGACATTTCAACTAAAGTGTACTGAAAGAAACTAGCTCCTGACCAAAGAATGTAGCTTTAACCCATGAAGCGTTTTACATCACGGACATATTACACTCTAAGAGAAGAACATAACATTTTTTGTCTTGCTACCGTGAGGTCATCAGTCATGCACAGCACCTGTCTTGTACACCCATCACAGCCGGTGCAGCATTGTTTGTCCAGAGCTCAGTCTCTATCCTTGTTTCATAAACACATGGCCCTGGGTCAGCATCTGGATCGAAGAGTCAGAAGCCAAGGAACAGACACGACATTAAGGTAGCTGTTGTGTGCCTCAGGTAAGGATTCAGAGATGGTCCCAGTTTAAACAAAGCTGAAAAGCAAAGGATAAGAGAGTCCCATCTTCCATCTCTCTTCTCACATGGCTCTTCCTACCAGCTCTTCTTGTGCAGCCAGTTAAAGGAAGGAGAAAGGGCACTTCATGCCCTGACAATGGTGGCTTGAGCTGTATTGAGCTAGAAAAGAATTATCCCCTCATCAGGTCCTCTTTCCAGCAGGCCACCCACTGTCAGGGGAAAGGAGAATACATGCCTCCTCATCATTTGACAGCCACTAGTTACCAAAGTCCATCTGTCCTCTTCAAATTGGTAGCTCGTCTCCCTCTTCTAAAAACAGTGCTCTATTCCTTCTCAAGGCAATGGGATATTGCTGGTAAAACAATACCTATCATTGTCATGCCACCAAATGTTCCAAGACCATCCTAAATAGTGAAAAAAATACATCTATCCATGACATATTTTTCAAGACCCATTGATTCTCTCCCCCGACTCTTGCCTACCTTCCCCAACTGTCTGTCTTTCAGAGATTGTGCTGAGGTGCAAAATCCACTGCCAATTGTGGTATTGGGTGCCACCTCTCTATTAGAAGCTAAGTAGTTTGGCAGAAAAAAAAAAAAAATATATATATATAGAAAATGACATGGACCAATGGAGATGCTGTAATCAGAGTGCCTATCAACACTGAATATTCCTGCCTGGATCTGAATGAGATTGCTCATCTCCTGTCCTGAGCAGATTTAACACTGCCTGTGTTGGAAGACAGGAAAGTTGTAAAATGTATTATGTAATATTGTCCCACAGAGAAGCATCCAGCAATCATGTCCTGTTTCACTTTGTTTCCTTTCTTTCTTTTCCTTCTCTGGATGATCAACTACTCATTAACACTATTTTCTCCGATGCCAAATCTTTTCCAAAGAGAGCATTATATCAAACAAGGAATCACCTTAGAATGCAGATGAAATTTTGAATACGTTTTCAAGGGTTTGGGACAATGTAGGTGAAAAAGAGGAAAGAGCAAGAGCAGTAAAGCCATCACATGCGTTGGTTTGCTTATACTTTGCAAGCAAGTCTTCTGCTGGACAGGTTACCATTAAACTCTAAACAACAATTCCGACAAAGTAATTCTTTTTTTCACAAAAGATCCATTGTGTTGCATTCACAGTATGTGTAGCAGGTTTGAAATATCTGCTACAGCAGTTGGTCTAATTAAGTGGCAGCTATGCTTGTGGCTGGGTACGGATGGGAAAGGTTGGGTATGGGCTGGGAAAGGTCTTCGCTCCAGGAGAGGCAAATATAAATACTCAGATTGCTTTTTCTGTGTTTGATGGTCACACAGAATCTACAGGTCTGTATTAAGCACAGAATAAAGTCAGCTTTTGCTGCTGGCCATTGCTGCTTCCCAACAGTGTGGGACCTACCCTGCCTGCAACTCAGAGATCAGATCACAGGCTGTTCTGCTTTCAAAATTTGTTCCTTGTTCCAAAGTCTACATCTGGTGATGTCATCTACAGCCAAAGACAGCATACATGGCACAAGCACGCATAAAACACCTGGCACTTGGCTTTTTACAGTCCCTTGGAGACTGATTTGGTCCAATTTATCTTTGCTTCCCTCAACAGCCAAGACACTGAAAGCTCACCCTGACTGATAAATCTGAAATATTGGCACTGACCATAAAAGCTAGTAAAACACTAAAGCTGAGTGGTTGCTTTCCATCTATATGTTGTATCCATGATAATATATATAACCGCGATACATACAACAAGCAACCCTTGAATCATGTCTTTTCTCAATGTCTTAGGCTTAGGAAACTTTTAGTCCAAGTTTAAATTGGCACTGACTGCTGCTATAACCTTTTGGAAATGTATAAAACCCCAAATTTTTAACAGTATCTTATTAATCCCCTCTGAGTTCCTGCCAGGGTGGCAAGCAAAGTGCTAAAAATATTTGGCATTTTCTCATATGAAGTTTTATGTACAGAGGTGAGGGTAAGTGAAATGTCTCTGTGTTGATTTGTAGCTGACAGAAAGTTATGAAAGAAAGATCTAAGAAAAGTGAGTTGGAGCTAGAGCTGGCAGCATTGTACCTGTATTGCATGGAAGAGGAGGATCCAAGTGAGCAGTAGCTTTAACAGTTATATCACAAGGTGGCAACACCAGACTGAACTAAGAGGGCAGACCAGTATGTAGGCTGGTGCCAACAGGATTTCAGGACACACATATAATAGTATTTATGTCTTCATTATGTCATGAAATAAGAAAATGTATAAATGGCTTTTCAAATGGTGCTATTTCGGGACAGCATTTTCAAAGTAGATTCCAAGTTATAATCCATATCCTGAACAGAAAAATCTCCAGAACTTAAATTTGATGAAGATATACAACTGCAAAGTCAGCAGGATTCTCTTTGCAGGTACTTTCTGCAATGAACGAGTCACAATAACATCTGTATACAGAAGCATCAGATTTCAGCAATAGGAGAAAATTTAGTTGATTTGATCTTTTTCAACAAAATTTAATTTCTTTCATTAAAAAAAAAAGAAAATACTTCTGCACTACTTTCTATTTATTGACACATTTCATCCAGCAGTTTCAATAAACTTTACGTACTGGAAGCTTTGCAAATGCATATGCACGAGACAACCAATTGAACTGATTGACAGGAGTATTAAAACAGACAATAGACATGTTTGTAAGAATTTTTTATTAAATTGATCCCTACTAATAGAGGTAATTTTGCTTTCTTATTTTAATTGTTTTTGTGAAGCTTTGAAATGTATGAGTTTAAATAAATCTTCCTCTTTGCAAGTAATGTAATTTTAATGAATCTGAATATAAAAGAAGTGATATAAAATAAATATAATTTCTTTTAGGACGTCTATGAAAAGAAGGCCTTATTTGATGACATGGAAAAAAAAAAAAAAAGGTCTTTGTTTGAGTTCAATTTGCAACTACATTTCCTTTTCTTGTTCTCTTTTTTTACTTTTCTGCTGTCCTTGTCTGCAGATGGATTTTTATAAGACTTTCAACAGACGTAAAAAGTCAATAAGCCACTCTTTATATAAACCGAAACTCTCAATTTTCTAACCCAGGTGTTTAGAAATAAGTGACAGTGTACATTTTGAACCGTAACTCATAATTTTGTATAAATGCTGGTTGATACTAATAGTGAATTTAACTTTTTCCTACAACCTCTCTTATTTTCCTCAGTAGATCAATAGGCAAACCTACGTATCTGTAGCAACATGAGCTTTGTCCTACACCAAAAATACTATTTGCTTTACAGCCATATATTGTGAACTTCATGCAGAGATAATGCCTATGGAGGGTGGAAAAGGAGCAGAAAAGGAAGATGTACCAACTCTACCTTATAGATGAGTAGCTTGGCTAAGTTGTGCTATAGCATAGAAAGAGTTAATCAATTGTTTTCAAATATCCTACACCCAAAGGTTTCTACCTTCTTTCATAGGTTTATCACCTCTCTCATTTTAGTGGTCAGAGCAGGAACATTACATCACAGAGAGGTGGTGGGTACCCCATCCCTGGAAATATTCAAGACCAGGCTGGACAAGGCTCTGAACAACCTGATCCAGTTGAAGATGTCCCTGCTTATTGTAACAGGCTTGGGCTAGATGACCTTTAAAAGGTCACTTACAACTCAAACTATTCTATGATTCTATTTGTTTAGCAGAAATACAGCTTCTGAACTTTTATCATATGTGGCTGTGGTGATTTTTCCATGATCACTTCTTTATGTAGAAGAATACTGATAAATTTTAGTAAACAAGGGTAACTCCTTCACATCTGTGTGTCTTACAGATTCGAGAGTTAAAAAATGTGAGTCAACTCCACATTCAGTGAGTGGTTTCAATGAGTAGAGTTTGCTGGATGTGAAATTCTCAACCACCCATTACATGCCACAACTATGACCCTCAAGCCTAGTCAGAGCAACTGCCTGTGTGAATATTTACACTGCTCAAAGTCTGCCACTTATTCCTTCGCACCACACTAGTTGCCTTCCTGGGATCACATTAAACTCAGCTAAGCATAACATGCAAAGAGAAAGTGACCCCGAAAGATCCCTTTCAAGTGCCCCTCCCTTCTCTGTTTCATTTTAATTTGGCTGCCATATAGTTCAGGGGCTATTATAAGCCCTGTGTTTATCTAGTCCTGCTGTAGATGTTTCATTTCTCCCAGGAAGATAAAAGGGCTGTTCCTTTATATTAAATGCAAAATTACCTTTTTTGACCATAAATACCCAGCTCAAAGAGTTGTGCTGGTTTCAGCTGGTCTAGAGCTAATTGTCTTCTCAGTGGCTGTTATGGAGCTATGTTTTGGGTTTGTGCTGAACACAGGGCTGATAACAGAGAGGTGTTTTTGTTATTGCTGAGCAGGGCTTGCACAGGGTCAAAGCTTTTCCTGCTTCTTGTACTGTCAGGTTGGCAAGGAACTTGGGGTGCGATAGAGGCTGGGAGGAGACACAGCCAGGACAGGTGACCCCAACTGACCAAAGGGTTATTCCAGACCATATGATGTCATACTCAGTGTATCATGTGGGAGGGAGAAGGAGGAAGGAGGGGACATTTGGAGTGATGGTTGTCTTCCCAAGGCACCATTACATGTGATGGGGACCTGCTCTTCCAGACATGGATGAAAACTTGCCTTCCATGAGAAGCAGTGAATTAGTTCCCTGGTTTGCTTTGCTTGTGTGTGCAGCTTTTGCTTTCCCTTTAAACTTTTAAATGGTCTTTATTTAAACCCAGGGGTTTTCCAGCTTTTACCCTTCTGATCCTCTCCACCATTTCTCTGCTGGTGGGAGAGTGAGTGGCTGCGAGAGGCTTGTCTGATGGATGGGGTTAAACCACAACAAGAATGAAGACAGCAGCCATCCAAATCCAATTTTATTTTTTTTTGTGGCAGTATGGGGCAAAACCACAATGAAAAGTACTGTTAAATAGGTGGCATTACTGTTTCATATCAGTATAAAGCCACATTGATCAAATGCTCAGGTTCCAGAGCCGAAGAGGAGGCAGGAAATTAGTTTCTAAGACTATTTCTTCGTTCTATTGAGCTTGGATACACTTGGAGGGGACTTTTATATGAAGTAATAAACACATGCAAGTCACTTATATTTGCAGAAATGTTATGCTGTATTGTATGAATTCAAGGAAAACAAAACATTAGCTCAAACAAGATACTAGAAAAGGGATTAGGGAATTGCCATCTTTCAACTATTTGCTTTAATTTGCATGCTCATTAACTATGTAATAGAATGGAAGGGCTTAATTACCTCATTTATAAAAACAACATCACTGACAACTTAATTGCAAAGATAGTTCTAAAAAAATTTTGGTTAACTTGCAGTGACAAATACATGATAAAAAGAAGTTGTTATACTGCCAGAAAGACAACATAAAATGTTGAAATGTGGCAGTACTGAAATAATCTGATTATTGCCTATCTACAATATAGATGAGATCTAACAGCATGTCAAAGAAGGGAATTAAAATATGTTTTTCATCACAAACATAGAATTGTTAAAATTAGGCATTTTGTATGGATCACAAACCTCAAACTTTGCTGCTAATTGAAAATTCATTAAACTAACATTACTATAGTGGATTATGAACAGTTGTATTAAAGGATATATATACTGTAAGTGTTTAGGCGATATAAATAACTCATTGAAACAGATCTATAGAGCCATGGGGTTTTTTTGTAGCATCTCCATTTCTTGAAGTGCCTTTTAACACAGCCTTTTCCAATGGATTTGAAAGTCATATTCAGAAAATAATATTTCAATTATGCCTACACTTTAGATTTCCTAATATGACACTTGGAGTACTATGTCCAATTTGGTATACCACGGTTTAGGATCATATAAAAAGAGACTAAAACCAAACAAGAACTGCTAAAAGAAATTTGAATTGTTCCTGATAAATTAAAGGATTAAGAAGCGAATGATAACAATCTTCAGCAGCTTGAGAAAGCAGTTGGAAAATCAGAGGATCTGATAGCCAAGCCCTGTCACACAGGATAAATAATAAAAGGTTTAAAACTGAAAGGAGAAAAACGTAGGTTCATGAAACGAACATGGATGTCAGTGTATTGGCAGTGGTAGGGCTACAGAGTGACATGCATGAGAAGAGTCCAGGGACTGCCCCGTGGTGGACACTGCTGGCTGCAACGAACCCACTGCAGCAGAGCCTATCTGCACTCAATAACATTTGTAAGCAGGAAATACATGTCCTACCCAAGCCTTACCAGAATTTTGGAATAAACCAGTCAGGATGCATTATGAAGCACTCACACATGCCTATGCTTCATTGGTAGATCATGTACCTCAGAAAATACTGTCGCAGCCATAGTCTGTGTCTATGTGTCTGAATATAGGGGGTTCAGAGAGGAAGGGAAACACAAAATGGAAAAATGGAGATGTCACTGCAATCTCCCACTTTAGGGGAAAGAGAGTTTATGTTGTGCTGTGGGAACACCACGCCCTTGCCTTGATCAAAAGCTGAGTAACTGCACACAATGAGCCATGATGGTGCAAACAGGGGGTTTTATTGGCAGCCTCTGTAGACATCTCACTTTAAACTCCCCAGGAGCTGGAGGGAACATTGCTAGGCAGATATCCTCCAGGGTGCAGAAGAAGACAGGTTCATGTCAAGCTACTGCACAGACCTGGTCTGACAGTCCCATGTCAGCCAGAGCGCGATTTGGTGCTCCATCACCTTGATGACAAGCTCTAGTCCCTGCTCTAGGCACTTGTCTTTGCAGCTGATCTTAGCCGCTGCTGAATACAAGCACATATTTCCCTCCACGCGTGTCCTTGCAGATTGTCAGTTGCTGAACCATTAAATGCCATTTAAAAAACAAAAAAACGAGTTTTTTCTTTCCCACCTGAGACCATTGTCTTTGATGCTAGTGATTTGTTTTCTTAGCCATTGGTACTAATTGCATGGTGCCTGACATGTCATCATCTGTTTTGTAACACTGTTTATTTTAGATTGAAAACAAATCATCCTGTGTATTTTAGTATACTGGGTTGCATCTGTGTTGTTGATCACTGCCCCAGAAACGTGTCCTTCTTCTATCTTATTTGCTTTCTTCAAAGTAACTTCAATTATGACTGAATTCTTTGGAGACGTTTTGAGGGCAATATTTTTTAAATCTGTTTTGGGGTCATTATGCTTCAGCACTTCTCTGTTTAGCAGCAATCTATTTTATTAGTTGATCCAGACAATTTCTTTTTCTTCAATCTTTACTGAGCTGCATTCAGCATCTATTACACTGTCTGCTTCAACAAAACATGGGCGGCAGTTCTGTGGTGGTGGTCCAGCACAGGCCCTCATGGCAAACCACTGCAGACCAAAATAGACTATTTAAAGACTGCTGCTCTTAGATAAAGATAACAAGCACATGCCAGCTCTTCAGCAGTCCTTTATTTTTAAATAACATATGTATATGCTTCAGCTGTGCAAATCTCTGGCTTTTGTCTGACTGCAGGGCCAGGAGGATTCCATTCTCATTGATCTATATAATAAACAAATACATGACCTAACTTGCATGAAGCCCCTTCTTTAGTGTGTGGTCTGTTTCTGAATCTAAATTTTCTTTCAAATATATAAAATTTCCGAGCATAAGTGACCTGCTTATTCTTCTATTTACTGGTTTCACAATATTTTAATGCAAAAGTACATTTACATTTCTCTTAGTAAGAATTGTTATCCCAGACTTAAATTATTTTCTTAAGTAGGTATAGCTCACTTACCACTTACAGTGGTTTTAAGTACACATTGTTTAAGGTGCTTTAAATTATTAAATTACTACTCTTTCCCAAAAATGTTTCCTTTTCCTGTTTATTATATGACACCTGCAACTGCCTACAGGAAATTTTGTAAATCTGTAATGGCAGAAATCTGAAAGGAGTAGAAATATGCATAATAATTAAAGAATAAACAATGCCTTTGCCCAGAAGAGTTTAAAGCCTAAGTTACATGAAACAACAGATTTGCAATACAGAATATTCATATTTGTTCATAGTTCTTAGTTCCTTTATTTCCTACTTAGTATAAAAACTTCATTCAAATTCTTCCAATTTTTATTGCGCTAATTTTGCTACTATAGTGGAGATACTCCTCCTTTGTACTGACATATGCAGCAACATGATCAGTCAAATGAATTTTAACAGTTGAATTTTGGTCATTAAGAAGCAGGAGAGAAAATAAATGGAAGACGCTATTTTAAATTTGAAAAGAGCCTATGTAACTAGTAATTAAATACTACTTGATGTTCTACATTTTTTGACTATATATATTTTATCTTGGACCTTATTATTAATAAAAATCAATATGTGTGCTAGGAGCAGTAATCAATGATAAGTGAGGAACCAATTTTATACTAAAAATAAAAATTCCAGAGATGTCTATAAATGTTTTCATACTTTTACACTGTTACTAAACATTTATTACTTCAGGGTGAAAAATATCAGAGTTAGATGAGATAATTTAAAAAGTTGATCAAGCTTATACATAAAGAAAAAATAAGTGAAGGTGATAGTATTCAATAGAAAAAAACCTCTGCATGGTCATTCAGAGGACAGCACAGAAGAAAAGAATAAGAGGACACTTAGAGCAGACCTTTATTACAGACAGAAGCTAAAATGTTAATATTGCTACATATTAATACTTCAGGACAGAAATAACATTCCACATATTTTTATTCTTTTTTCCGCTTTTAGTCATATGAAGATGATTAACAGTTTTACTGTTCTAATTAACTGAGGCAACTTCAAATACCTACCATTGATACAGGTTTAACTCATCAAGCCTGTGCAACTTGTTCTGGTTATTGATACACAGTAGAGTCTCTCCAAACCAGCTCTATTTACTGTTTGTTTTATGCAATCCTTCCAGACCATGCAAAGTGGTTTCTTCAATCTGATCTTGGGAGCACCCTGAAGAAGACAACCTATCATACTCAAAACCTGAGAATGGATGTATCCTCCTGTTTACAGAATCTGAAGAGCTTGAGCACTCACAGGGCTGGCCAGAAACAGAATTGAAGAAAAGAATTTAAGAAATGCAATATAATAAAGCATAGTAACATAGTTAAGGATAATCAACATGTGCTTTCTAAGGAATTAAAAATGTATTCAACAGTTCTTATTTCATGCTGTGCTGGCTTACAAGTTTAAATTATGAAAAAATTTAGTTGTACTTTAATTTTGGAACTCAATTTAGTATAGAGCTTTTATTCTGAACTTATGCTACACTAGGACTAGAACATGTATACAACTGAAAAAATACAGGCTGTCTGAGGTGAAAAATAAGGACAGAAAGTCATACTACACAGTCAATATGATACAGTCATCCAAGTCAGACAAACTGTATTATTACATAACTGAAGCAGGATCACATAACTAAAAGGTAAAATCCAGTTAATCCACTACTTATGGCCATCTGTATCCTAGGAAGAAGTCACCTTGAATAGATTTTGTGCTCTGTTTCGCAAGAAAGCTGTAAATCCAGGCAATACAGTAACTAAAATGTGCTAATACAAATCTTGTGCAAAGCAGCGAGGTTCTAAGTGAGACTGATTTAATTCTGTATATAGAATTTTGTGAAAGGTAGAAATGTCTAATTGTGAAATATCTTATGCTGACTCTCGGGTTTTAAAAGGATGATAAAAACTTTCAGATTATGCAGGAAGAAATTTGAAAATTAATCAAATTCTAGGGAAAATTGCTCGCAATGAAGTACTGCAAAGGAATGGTCTGATCAACTAACAAAGATGTTAGTTGATCAGATGGGAAATTTACATAACTGAGAAAAATGTGTTAAACATAGTTACCCATAGCTGGAAAATAACCCCACAGAAATTCACACACATGCAAAAAAAATTACATTGCACAATAAGGATTAAAAATTCTATAATATGTTACCAATTGCAACACTAATCTTTCTTCTTTTATCCTCTAGATATGTTTTTAACACAACAGATTATGCTTTAAACAAAGGAAATTTCTTTCTCAATTCTTGTTTTATACATTATGAATCTTTTTAGAAGTTTCATTAAAATTTTCACACAGAGTAGAATTCCTAGCAGTAGTCCTCAGGAATAAACTTTCTATAGAAAGTGTAATATTCAATATGGGCCACTATGTCTCTGCAAGCTGATATCTGTTCTAAGTTGCATTAGTTTAAACAAACCTAAGGACTTAAAGAGCACTTTTAAAGAATAAATAACACAGTGGCATTAAATAATCAGGACTGAGGTGTGCAAATAAAGAAAAGTCTGAGAAATCAGGACTAAACTTACTCCCCATTAAAGACTGAAGTAAGAGATGCAGTGGGAAATTGTTAAAGCTCTCTTGATTAGCTATAAAATAAAAAGTATAAAATTATACTAACTTTTATATGGCAGTCTTAAAACTAAAAACCATGAATTTAAAAATACTGCTATAACTGTCTTGTGTTTTTTAAAAGAAAAATCCAAAATAATGAATGGGGTCAGATATAGATTACAGTATGTTAGTAAACTCTCACCCTATCCTTAATATCAGTAGATTTTTCAATTATAATTGCTTTTCATTTTTTTTAAGCAGATAATTTGACATTCACAATCTGAGATTAAAGTTTTGCACTAACTTTAGTTTATTCAGCTGACAGAGCTAAAGAGAAATAGGTAAAACAGGATGCATAAAATGTCATTTTTCCCTTATGACACCTAATATAGCTTTTGAAAGGCCTGTAGATGAAACAAATTCTAATATATAGTGGGGGGAGTCTTTGAGCAGGATGACTTTCCTGTGCTTATCATATAATTCCACTGCCTCCTCCAGTAAAAGAGCAGCAAGAAATGTACTTCTCTGCAGACCAGAGTTCCAGTGATGAGTTTGACAAACTGGTTACTTTTTAAGGACTATCATAAATAACTTGGATACAATTATGAAATTAATATTTTTTTTAAAAGAATATCAAAACAGAATAAAAATTAAGGATGAAAGAGATATAAATCCTTCTTTTGGAATTTCTTAACCCCTCAGAGAAGGTAGACAGCATCTTCAGGAACTTTCATGAACGTTTTCAAAACTTCATTATTTTAAGCATCAGAAAGTCATTGGTCAAATCTGAAAATTTATATAACAAAAGGCAGATGTATTTCAGAGAAACAGATGTAGCCAAACTTTGTACGACCTTTCCTTGTTTTGAAATAAAGAATATAAGAATTTATGAGAATAAAGTTTAGCAAAATAGATTCCTGATTCTATTTGCAGTGCATTAGCATTAAAAAATTCATAATGACATACTATCATCCTGTATCAAAAGATCTACTTTTGGTCACCAAGACAAGAGAGAGAAAAAAAATCATCTAGCAACGAGGAAGAAAGTGAGAGTCTGGTTGAAGTCAAGTAATGCAAAAAGAAGTAGAGAAATTAATATATATTTGTCTATTCTTCACCTAAACAAACAAGCAAAAAAATGTACTTAAGATGAGAAAAGAGGGGTTTGGAGCTGGATGTTCTTTAAGGTCCCATTCAATCCAAACCCTTCTGCGATTCTATGACTCTTGCAGTTCTTTTCAGGCACAGCTCAATGGAAAGCTCTATGTCAACTTTCATCTCAAAATGCAGCTTTTATTACTGTTTTGAAGAGTTAAAATATTGAATTTAGTTTGCATGGAAATGCAAAAACATCTGTTTTGGTATGAGAATATCAAATGTGTTAAATCAAAA
Source organism: Cnemophilus loriae (assembly GCA_013397755.1). Lineage (NCBI taxonomy): Eukaryota > Metazoa > Chordata > Aves > Passeriformes > Corvidae > Cnemophilus > Cnemophilus loriae. Next base: position 2,641,276 of record VZTF01007679.1, read on the forward strand.
AGTGTTGAAGAAAAAGACTTTTTTAAAATAACATTGAAAAAATAAAAATTGTAAAAAAGTACTCTACTGATGTATATGGTAAATAATTTATATACATATGCTAGTAAATATTATGAAACATAAGAATAATTTTACTATTTTTTCTCTAAAAATGTCAATGGCATTGATCATGTTACCACAAATACAGTTTTGTCTCAGTCACTTTATTTTCAGCTTTTCATTTTGATTACATTTATTTGCCTATTCAGATTCTTACTTTTCTTAATTGCAAAAACCAATCAAAATTTCTCCTACTAGATTTTGATAAAATAGCTCCTTACAATCCTTGAAAGAAATTCAACAAGTAGAATAAAATAATAGCAAAAATCTGTAAAATGTTCTTTTTTACCTTCTTAAATATGAGAATGAATTAGTTGGTTTATCACCTATTTGAAAGAATCTAAGAGAACTTTATTTGTCCATTGTTGGAATGAGTACAATGTGTTAAATAGACTTGAAAGGGGGAGAACAATAGGTCAAATCTCTTGGAGCTCTGAGAAACCAATTAATTCTATAAAAAAAGAAGGAAACAGCAACCTTCACTTCATTAGACACTACCCAAGTGGGTCAGTCACTGACAGATAATATAGAGAATGAACAATAAGAGAAGGATTTATTTTAATGAAGATTTTTTTCCAGGTTAAAAAAAGTTAATACAAGATGCAAAACTGCACAGCTCTTTTATGTTTCTTGAAATAAAGTGGATTAAATTGAAATTTCAGGACCTAAATGTAAAATAACTTTAATTTTATAAAATACCAGAGACCACTCAATACCTTTTCTAAGGAGAGAGCATAAGACTTGGAAAAACAAATCATTTGGAAATCAATGCTGTCTACCCTTCCAAACTACATTAATTTCCCTCGGTTCAGAGACTAATAAAACATGATTATCTCCATTCTAAATTTGTCAGAAGCTCTTTACTCTATTTCTCAGTTTCTATGAAGTCCATCCACGCAAAGCAGGTGACTGATTTTTCCTCTTCCAAGAACAAGCGTGTGGGAGAGAGCATAAAACATCCAGCTAATGCATATTGGAACAGACTAATAAAACCTCTGTTTAAGTACTAAAACCTCTCCTTAATTATGTCATCTGAGAAAGAGGATTGCACGCGTTGTGCTTCCCAGAAACCAGAAATTTTATTTCACAACAACAACAACAACATTTCTGTCGTAGTGGTGCTGACGTGAAGCAGCCCGGTAGCAGCCGTCAGGGCACTCCTGGCCGTGGCGAGGTGAAGTTGCAGTTCTTTTGCTTACCAGCCTACTGAGGGTTCCCACAGCTTGGGACCATACTTTAACCACCAGTACTCTTTATATCGATACTGGTACCTCCCAAAACCAGATGGATGTGGAGGCACAGATGGGGCTTTTTGATTTTCTACCACAACTTCCTTGCTGACTTAGACTAAACCAGTAACAACACAACATGGTGTGGAGACAATGAGGGGGCCTCCTCCAAGATAGGATATTTGTACATCTATAAATCTCACTTTTCCTTTCACTGCATCTTGATGTCTTGGTGGCACAGATTTACTCTATCAGCTGTTGGTTGGACCACTAATTTTGAGCTTCCCCCAGGAAAAACTTCAAAGGAACATGGATAGTTTACCTTAAAGAGAATGATATTGAACTGAGTGAAATGGTCACAGTGCTGCTGACTAGAAATGATGATGTATGAAATCTATAGCCAGAATGTTCTAATTTTCAGTGGGACTTGAAAGAAGAGTGGGCTACAAAATAATTTTCTAATTATTAATCTTATTTTATTAATTAGGTTTCCCTTATTCTTCAGATGGGCTATCTGGCTGCAGGGGACAGTCTCCAAAACTGGATCTAAGAATAGTCTCAGCTTAGCAGGTATGAACCCATAGCCACTCCACTGGAGATAAGAATGGTTATTTAAGACTTACACAGTGAGCAGTGTGTGATTTCCTGAGTCCCATTCACGTGATCATATGCATGAACAAAAATGCAACTGCAAAAGAGCCAAAAAGGTGGAGCTAGAGCAGCAGCAGCAGCATGGCTCAGGAGATTTACAGTTGCAGTCCCTATTAATTTTTATTTTTAAGCATTCGATGCTTCTATTGGAAGGATCATGCAATGAAATGACTGATTTAGGCGAGAAAAAAGAAAATTATCTCACCTTTGAGCGCAAAACACAAAGACTTTTCACCCCTACAGCAACACAACAGAAAAAACAAATAAAGCAGCTTCACAACATCTACAGAAAATGCAGAGAATGAAGCAGTTGTAAGGAGTAACATGATTTACGTCAGAATAATTAATCCTGATGTCCAATTCATTCCAGTTTCACAAAATGTGGATCAGATTTGTAACACAGAAATTATTTTTGCTCTTCAGTTCTAAAACATTATTTATTTAATTCGTTCATAATGCTGTGTAAGGTGGAATGGAGGCTGGAGACTTTTCGTATGAAGTTGATCCCCTTTCCTCAGCCATGTTTTAAGCACACCCTTCCACTGAGCTTGTTTGAGCTGCACACCCTTCAACTGAAATTCTTTGAACTGCCTCTGGGCTCTGTTATTCCTTGATAACCCCTAGAAACATATGCATATGTAGACCTCAGCTGGCTTGTATGCCCAGGAGAAAGCAGAACTCTCAGAGCAATTCACAAAGTCTTTTATTCTACAATAATAATAAAGTTTCCCAACTGTTTCTATTCTGTACATTCAAATAAAGCACATTTTTCAAATAAGTTCTTCAGCGAATATTTCTTTTCTTAGTATGGGATTTTTAGAATGGTGGAGGCAAAAAGGAGAAAGAAGAAATGCAGGAAGGTTTGTGAAATACGAGACAACTCAGAATATCCCCGTAGCATATGTTCTACTGGAGGATGAATTTGAGACTTAAATAATTGCTTGTAAGGAAATTCACATAGTTAGTAGATGGCATTTTACAGGAGAGAAATGTGGGTGCCTTTACACATACATTTGTGAATGCCTCTGTGTACTTTGAAGAGGAGAGCGCAAAGGAACACCTGCATAGTTTCTCTTTTGACAAGAATTTCTACTTAGCAGTCTTTTCTTGAGAGAAATATTGTGGAAATAGTTACATTTGCATGAAAAACCTGAGTTATAATGAAGAAACACATCCAACAGCAAACTTTTCGCAAAACTACACTAACACAGTATCTCACAGAAGCATTACAGTGTATCATGTACATGAAAGTTTTGTTACTGTAAGGCTGTTGAGATGATAAGGTTCATATGCTGGGACAAGAATCTCTGCAGGGGTGATAGATTAATTTTATTAAGATTAATTTTAAATGCAAATTGCTTTATACATAAATATAAAATCTATTTTTTATTTCACAGATGGAATTACGTGGCTAATGCTTGTAATATAGGAAAACAATATCGGAAAATAAGCAGTGTTTCATTCCACATCAAGCAATCATTGAAAACTTCACAGGAAAGCTTTTATCAAAATTATGTCTCAGGATGTGTATAACCTATGAATTAATTTTCAATTTTACATTAGTCCAATCCATGATCCAAGCAATTCTGTGGCTGGTGATATTATAAAAAATGAAATTCCATGGAAAATTTTCATAAAAATCAAGTTTCTCAAAAAAGAAATAACATCAGAATCAAGGAACATATCCTAATATGCTAATTTCACAATTAAAATACAGCAAAAGAATGGATTAAAACATAAAAAGAGATTGGCTTTACACGAGCTTTGTTAAAAAAAGAGTCAAAGTTCTTTCTTGTTATCTTGGTGTTCAGATAGTCTCTTCTTCTGCATGGCCATCACTTGTCTTTCACTTAGACAAGCCTTTTTAGGAGGAAGATGGTGGCTGATTTTCTGCTGAAGAATCTAATTCCCACCACTATTGTTTAATGTGCCAATTAGGCTTTATACTACACAGTGACATAAAACAAACTGTCAAAGTAGTGTTTTCTCTAAAGAAAGATTTCCACCTACTAGAAGGCCTACAGTCTTGGAGAAAATTGATTGGACAACATTCCCATCGAAAAGAGAAAGAAAAACACTTTCAACTCCATTCATCAAGGACAAAACCAGACAATTTTGTTGCATCACCTCAGTGTAGCCAGAGAAGATAAATCCTTTGCACTCATGTCACTCACAATTTCCTGTGAATAAAACCAGTGAAGGAGCTAAGTACCTTCATTTGAAGCAAGAGAGACCATCATTTTAGTCCTTGAAGAGGAACTGTGAGCTCTGTTCTACTGCAGTAGCTCTTTTAATGTCAAGCGCTACCCAGTTTCCTCATGTGCAAAGTTATTTCTCTTTGAGGATGCCTTGGCTTTAATCTGTTTGCACAAGAAAACTCCCCACATGAATAGTGTCCCTCGAATCTAATCATTTTCCCTGCCCTTCCCTGAAGTGTTAATCTTGCTGGTGTGTTCTTTCATTGTTAGGTGATCACATTTATATTATGTGATGCATTGTACAAGTGTGCAGTATTAGAGTGGCTTTATTACAGCTGCAAATGGCCACCGGAGCTCATTGATCATTTCTCAGTTCTTTATAGTTCAAATTACACTACATAAAACTGAAATATGTTTATGAACATTTCAATAGAAGATGGTTACATTTTGTGTTGTGAGTAAATGGTGGAAGACCCCTCAAAAAGCTGCAATATATAAAATGTGCAGTTTAGAATCCCAAAGGAAGATGTCATGATGTGATAACATAATACTTAAACCACTTGCTGGGAAATAAAAAACCTAAACTTTGAATCTAGGCGATTTTGTTATTGTATCACAGACAGTTTTATACACCCTTCATGAGTTCAAACTTGAAGTAGAATTTTGAACTGTTGTATTAATTTCTTTTCAGCTGATAATACAAGCCATCTACTATGCCCAGTAGATGGTCCTTTTTCATACAAAGGGAATAATCATAAAGATATACAGTAAACAATATGCCATGCAAACTGCATTTGCAAAAATACTTCCTTTATTGCTCCTGCACTGATAATTTCCAAGAAGAATGGATCAATTAAATTTTGTTCACCAGCTGACCTCCAGCTATTCAAATACCATAAGAGAAGAGGTATCTTTGAGAAGTAATACATTATTTCATAATTTCTGTTTCACAGTATTCTTATGTAACATCTCAATTATTCTATCAAAACATTGGAAGAATATATACAAAATTTAAAAGCTTTTCAGGTTTTGTGAAGACATTGCTGTTTCAACATCTTACAGAGCAATGCTTCTAGGTTCAGACAGTTTACATTAAGCATTTCTGAGAAATATCTTGAAGTTTTAAATTTTGAAAGACAAATCTACAATGGCAGAAATATCTTGAAGTTTTAAATTTTGAAAGACAAATCTACAATGGCATCTAAGGAATGCATTACTTACAGGTTTAGGAGGCCAATCCTCCTCAAGACAGATGGTCACACTCCAGGCCTTTCTTGTGTATCCTGACTTTTCCACTGTATTATCATTCTATAAGAAGTAATAAATTATTATCATTCTATAAGAAGTAATAAATTATTATCCTATTCATTAGCTGATACAGACCTAGAAATACATTTATAAAGACATGTCAGTTTCATAAGAGACTAAACAGAAAAACAAGGTACTGTATGAGCACCTTTGTATGGAGACTAAATGATCAGAATTTTATTTAATCCATTTTCTTCTGTAATTACTCTATCCATCATTTCTTTCCCACTAAAAATAAAGCACAATTATTTCTGTCATATGAAGCAAAATTCCTTTGTAAACTGCTGTGACATAAGATTGACAAAGCCCAAGCAGGCTCAGTACAGTAACATTGTTAGAGGAAGAAAACTTTATTTTACTAATTATGTTACAGAAACAATATGTAAAAAACCTGCTTATGAAACACTGACTACATCTGGTATATCAATACTTGTATAACAGTTTGCTGAGATCTAACCTACAGAAAACAGAATGAGTCTGACAGTTTAATGGTAGAGCTCCTTGAGCTATACTTTTTCTGAGAAAGATCTGCATTGATCATTATACCCTTCACATCTGTTGCTGTTCTCAGCAGTGAGACCTGATGACCCAGCAAGCTGCCTCCTTCAGATGCCTGGAAAATTAGCCATTGCTTCAGAACTTGCCCTTTAAATTTAGAGTGAGCAGACTTTATCCTACCACTAAGCCCATTGATTTAAAATGATGGGTTTATGGTACTGAAGGATACAAAAGAGCCAAAAGAGCTCTGTAATACTTGAGATCTATCTCTTGGGTTAGTCAGGATGTGAGATATTTAGAAGTCAGCTTCAGTTTCTAACAGAAATTCCTGAGAGACTTGCTAAACTGCCAATGATTTGGAGCATTTTCCCCCTCTTTCTCGTATCTTTGCATTGAAATTCTGTCAGCAAAATGCATCCTCCAACCCAGCTCATCCACAGCAGTTATTACTCAGCCAGGTTGCCAAAGTGAGTAACATTCTCTCACAGCATCATTTGTAACCCTTTAAACTCCCCTTCTTTTAACTCAGCTATCATTCTAACACAGCGGGCTACAACTTCCTGCTAGGGAAAAAAAAAAAAAAATGTAAAACATAATGAACTTCTCCATCCAGTTCAAAAAAGGAGTAAAATGAGTCTTTTCACTGATGACAGCAGAGAAGATTCTCTTCTTTGTTTTGTTAGGCTACACTAACCTGCTCTGCCTCAGCTCCCACTGACTCTGGTCAACTTTGGATTGGTTTTGGTGCAACGGAGAATAGAATTTGGCCTGGAGACACTGACATGCCAGACATCAGGAATGACTGAAAATCTGCAACTGAGACTCAGGTATTAGAAAATACATATTGAATTTCTGAATGCCTGATCCTTCTACTTATCTCAGCAATAACCATGGTGACTGCAGCAGAAAAATGTCCACAGAGATCAAACATAATAAAGCCCTTGTGTCAGAAAGCAATGACTGATGTAGTTCTTCTCAAGATGTTTTTTGCAGTTCCCCTTAATTAAAGGAATCATTTACATCTATATACTTACAATATAGAGTATTCTGTCTACAGATAGTATGCAACTGATTTTGGAGTCATCTACGTAAACCAAATGTATTGGGTTTGTGTGGTGAGTTTTTGATAGCAGAGGGGCTACAGGGATGGATTCTGTGAGAAGCTGTCAAAAGCTTCCCCTGTCACTGACAGAGTCAATGCCAGACAGGCTGGCTAAGACTAAGCCCATCTGTGATGATGGTGGTGCCCCTGAGATAACATATTTCAGAAGAGAAAAAACCCTGAGCAACTGTAGCCAAAGAGGGGAGAATATCTGAAAGAAACAGCTCTGCAGACACCAAGGTCAGTGAAGAAGCAGAGGAGCACTGGAGCAAAGATCTCCCTGCAGCCCGTGGTGAAGACCATGGTGAGGCAGCTGTGCCTCTGCAGCCTATGGAGGTCCATGATGGAGCATAGGTCTACCTGCAGCCTACACTGCAGACCCTACACTGAAGCAGGGGGATGCCCAAAGGAGGCTGCGATTCCTTGAGAAGCCCAGACTTGAGAAGCTTGTGGCAGCACCTGTCACCTCAGGGAGAGAGGACCCCACGCTGGAACAGGACTGCTGTTGGGACTTGTGACCCTGCAGGGGACCCACGCTGGAGCAGCCTGTTCCTGAAGAACTTCACCCCACGGAAGTGGCTGACACTGGAGTTTGTGGAAAACCAAAGCCTCTGAGAAGGATTCACGCTGTGAGGAGTATCAGAGACAATGTGTGATGAGGTGATCATAGCCTCTGTTCCCCATCTCACTGAGCAGCTGTAGGGAGGAGGTAGGGTACTGGGGATAAAATTAGGCTTGGGAAGAGAGAGGGGTGTGGGGAACATGTTTTAAGATTTGGTTTTGTTTCTCCTTATTTTACTCTGATTTAATTAGTAATAAATTCAGTTAATTTCCCCAAGTGTGTTTTGCCCATGACGGTAATCTGTGACCTCTCCCTGTTCTTACCTCAGCCTAAAAGCCTTTCATTGTATTTTTTCTCCCCCGTGCAAATGAGGAGGAGAGTGACAAAGAGGCTTTGGTGAGCACCTGGAACCCAGCCAGGGTCAACCCATTAAACCAAATATGATTTTATACATCTCAGTGTCAAATAGTCTGCCTGCGTGATACTTGCCATATCCTCCTACAGCATGCATTACCTGCTGAAGGGTTTTGGTACTGTTTAATCTCCAACACAATTATTTACCAATGTCTTCTGTCCCATTAATCCAAGCAATTCATATTCATTTCAGATTTCTCTATACAAAAAAGCAGTGTCTGACTGTCTAAAGGTTTTAATCTTCTGTGCAATAAAATGATATTATGTTTCACTCTGATTGAAAAGTTGAGGTATCTAGGGGATTATAGAAATACTGCAAGTGGCACCAATCATAAAATAAACTCCAAAGGGGAAGAGGAGGATTTGTCCTTTTTCTCCCTGTATGAAATATGGAACAAAAAAAAGTCTTTTGGTTCCTTCCCTCCTCCAACTTTGTCTTTCACAAGCACTAATCCTCTCTTGAGTTTTCTCCAAAGGTTTTATGGACCACTGTATGAAACATGCTGTCATACTGATCATTGCAAGATGACACTTTAAAAATAAAAATCCAGTGAGAGTGTGATAACCTTCATTGTCAAACGGAAGGCAAGAAGGCAGCAAATGCACTCAAGTGAGTTTTTAAAGCTAAGTACAAAGGTGACAGAAAGACAGAAGAGCTAGTCAGCCTGGCTGTGTCTGGAGGCTGGAAGGAGTAGAAGAAATCTAACATGATTATTTTCAGAATTTAATATATTGCAGATGATGATATTGTGTCTAAAGGAAATATTCAACAAAGAACATCATTTATTTAATAAGCAATGAACAAAGAAGAAGAACTCAATCAGGTATAAAATATTACTTGCCATCACCACTCTCAAACAGCTGTCTGGCTTAGAGGTGAAACCATCAGACTCTTCAGAATTATTTTTAATATGGAAAGTAATACAAAATTATGTCAGGGACAGGAAGAAGCCCAGAAGGCAAAGCAAACAAATGGATCATGCTCTCTCTTAGAGTGTGTTGGCCTGGAGCAAAAGTCACATAGTAAAAGAGAGAGAGAATCAGCCTATGATGTATGAATATCATAACAATGTTTACGTGAACCGGAAAAATGCTAAAATAAAAGTAATGAAAAATACTTTTGCAAAACTAATCAGTTTACTTAGTTTTCATTGGCGTTTTCTTTGTTTCCTTTCTTCTCTTTCCTAATTTAGACCCTCTAGCCCAGTAATACATAATATTTAATGGGATCTGAGTTAAAGCTAATTGTTTTCAAAGCAATTGTGATCCTTAAACTGATTTGATTTCTATTGCCTGCTTTATTAGTTTGAGTTAATTCTCCTTTTGGGTGTTTCTCTTAAACTATATAATCTTTAGCTAAATGAAATAATGTCTTTTGAAGCTGAAAATCTAGCACTGAGGAAATGAGAGAGCTAAGTTTTATTCAATAGTTGTAGGTGATTTTTGTCCCAGCTTTAGTCACAATGGTGGAGGTATAAATGAGTAGTTATTTCTCAGGATGGCGTATCAGTTATGAATTCCAGGGGAAAAAATGTACAGGCATACAAAATGCTGTAACGCAGTCTTCATTCACCTATCGATAAATATTCTTTCATTTGAACACCTTGCCAAGGCCGGGCACAGCTGCCCTGACAGCAGGCAGCTTCTTCCCTATCAGTTTAACAGAGATTAACAGTGCTCTTCAAGAAAGGGGAAGAGCCACCCCACATCACAGTCCCAGACAAACCTCGGCTCTTCCAAACTTTTATATACAGTGTCATCTTTTGCTCCAGTTTTCAATTTTTTTTTCTCTTTTGTGGCCATATTGGGCTACTGGTCTGTAATGCATTTGTAAAGACAAACATCAGAGTGTGTGTATTCCAATAACAGGTACATATTCTTCACCTTCTTTTTTTTCTGAACAGATAATTAACTCTGACAAGAGCCTGTCAAAGTAACAGATGATCCTACTCAAACTCCCTCCAGTCCCTTGGCCTGAATCAAAACAACGAACCTCAGTAGTTCACACTACAGAAATACATGAAAAAAAACTGGGATAGACAGAAATCTTCTGTCCTTCCCTGAAACATGTCTCCCCACACAGTCAATCGATTTATCATGCATCAGTCACTTTGTATTATCACATTGACATAAGACTCCAGATACATCAAAAAGAAAAACCTCTGAGTATGGGAGTGTTTTTTGTCAACGTAACTATTTAGCTAAATTAAAAACTTCAAACATAATGTCTGTTGTAATACTACTACTACTACTAAAAACAATAATAATAATAATAATAATAATAGTTGACTTTTTAGTAGTCTTTTTCAACTTTAAAGTTTAAGCAAGGATGAAATCGTAGAAAACTTCAGACTAAGAAAAAAATATCACACTTGATTCAAGTGTTTCTGTCTGTGATCAAAAGTATATTTGTAAAACAAATTCCAGGGGATTGCGCATCTGAACTGAACTTGTTTTATAAAAACTGTGCTTAAGAGGGAGGAAGGGGATCTGTCTGTTATTCTGGTTTGTCTATCAACACTGTAAATGCATGCAGAAAGCACCAGCTTTGCTCCCTTTTTCTGCTCTCCCAGAAGCTTTTCTAGTTTCTTTCAAAGAGTGGAAAAGGGAGAAAAAGGGACATTTTAAGACACTCTTGAAAGCAAAGCTAGAATGTAAATAACCGTTCCCCAAATTATTTTCTTGTATTTGAAATAGAACTATGTTCCAGTTAAAATGGAAATTATATCTTTAGAAATAGCCATTCAGGATTTTACAGTGTAACAGCTTTGACTAAAATCCACATGGATCCAGCTTTTGTTCCACCTCCATAAACCAAATTAACTGTGTCCCACTTTAAGAAAAGCATTTAAAATTAAGCTGAATTCTCTGTTTCCCAGTTTCTCTGTTCTTTATGAGGCTCAACAAGAAACAACAGAGGAGATGATATCTCATAATCTGTGAAGCTGCAGGAGTAGATAGCTTTCCTTAGCATCACTGATTTAGCGTTGCGTTTACAAATTAGCGTTTCTGCTCCCTGGCAGTACATCGCCGTCCGATTCAGTTCTGCTCATCAAGAATGTCAGACATCAAGCAAGTAATGCACAAAAGCACGGGTTTTTCAGTTTAGAAACTACTTCAACATCAGCCATCCATCTAAAAATAAAATAAAAATGAAAGATTAACACTCTTTCCCTCACAAAGCAGGAGATTACAAGTGCCTCACACAAATATTGGGACTTAGCACATTTGGATGTACTAGCAAAAATATATGAAACTTTGCCTACTCTCTCCTAGTCCGTTAAAGCAGAACAAAAGGAAAACTGCCTGCTCAGTCATCCCCTGTTTGTTTCTACTCTTCCGAAAAGAGTTTTTTGTTGTATAAAACTTCAGTAGTCTTTCCTTTTCCTTTCCGTAAAGATGTCCTGCAAGAGCTATGCTTCTAATACAAACCAGCCACCAGAAGAATGCCTGCAAGCAGCATGGTGGATCTTGTCCTTACACTGAATACACAATAGAAAGTTTAAGTGATAAGAGGATTTAAAAAGAAACCTTATTAATTTCACGTTTGTATCTCTAGCAGATGTTTTATTTTCACAGATTTACTAATTATCAAGGTACTAGCATCACTAAAGTTTTATAAAAAACTAATTTTTTTTTAAATTCCAAACCTGAAGCAGACCTCTGATATATATATAGGTGTCTTGTAACTTTGCAGCAGTACAGGAGCCATGGTACTGGACTTCAAACTATGCCTGTTCTCTGCTTCTCGGTCTTTATTTTGTGATTGGTCATTCTTCATGATCACTTTTGAAAATTTCTGACATTTTCATCAAAATATCTTCAGACTTATCAAGAAGGTCATTGAAGAAATAATGTATTCTTTATCATATTAAAATCCATCTGGATTTTTACAGACATCAAAGCTGCCATTTAGAGTATTTTCTTCAAGTGATTAAATAGAAATGTTACTAAAATCACTCCTTTCTCAATAAAACTGAGCATGCTTTTGAGAATTCACTTCTATGAAGTAAATAACTAAGTTTCTACAAAAGACACAGACAAGCAGACTTCATATTTAACACCTGTCATCTATTTCCTAACACATTTTGGACTGGGGAAAATAAAGCAAACAGAAAGACCATGTAGTCAACATTGTTCTAATATTAATAATGTCTTTTGTGACATTTTTGTACATCAGAGATTAGTACTTTAACAAAACGCCCGTATAATTTATTATTAGAATCCAGATGTCTGACGTGATGGACACAGGCTGCCTTCTGTTAGCTGCACTGCCGCTGAGACAGTGTCTCTGAAAGTTAAAGCAATTGGTAACCTGACCTGTGCTATGTGTGCACACACAATCCTCTATTTCTATGCATTATTAATAGCAACTGGTATATGGTTTATAGCAAACTCTAATAATAAGTTCCTTAAAGGAAGGACTGGGAATTTGTGAAACTTTTGTGCACGGAAGATAAATGGTCCAAAGCTTCATACTTTATTTATGGGGGCATTATACTGGATATAGCAGACTGGATGCTTGTACATCTGAAGGCTTAATGAATGACTGTCAAACAAACTCATGAAACTAAAATTATTATTGATTGAACAATCTCTAGCCTGCTGTTTCTTTAATTTCAATATTTTTGCAACCTGTAAAAGTCTACTGTACTTGTTTCAGAAACCGTACTACCAGCTTGGTTTGATATCCTGCTTTTATATATATATTCATATTTCTTCTACATGTATTCATATTCCTTCTACATATTCATGAAATACATCCATAAGCATTAATTCCCTCACCACTTTTCTGACTGATATGGGCAACTAGCTTTCCATTAAGAAGTCAAGGGATATAATCATGCTCAGGTCTCATGAAGGATCATATAAAAGGATACAATTAACTTTTGTTTTGCAGATTACATGAGACTCATTTTATAGTTCTGTATTTACAAAATGCTTTCATAAATACTTGGAGATGGTTTCTGAAGTTAAGTAGTTAAAATCATTGATTTTGAGAGACGCTTTTCAAGAAATGGGAATTTACAGGTTCATATTTAACAGTTTAGGTTTTATAGGAGAAATACATTTTCAGAAATCACTTAACGAGATATAGAACTGTCTATTTCTATTGTCATTCTGGTTCACTCATACAGAATGAGTTAGTGTTTACAGACCAGACAGTCCATTTTCAGCACTTTTAATTTTCCACAGATTTGACCATGAATCGATCCTGGTTGAGAGATCATTTGCGAAAGAATTAACCTAGTTGAACATGTGAGGTCAGAAATAGAATGGAATAAAGAACAGTCAAAGCTTGAGAGACAGAATAGACGTTCGTAAAGATTCTCTCTCCTCTTTTTATAGAATCTTGAACTTTGACCAAAAAACCCAACAGCATACAAAAAGGAAGAAAGCTATTGGGTCCTCAGTACTTGTTGGGAAACTTAAATTAGAAATTAAGAAATAGAAAATGTCAGTCCAATGACATTTAATTTGGCTTCTCAGACATAAGGAGAGTGACAAACGCCTGGAAGAATTTCCTGAACACATTCCACAGAAAACTAAGGGAATTTAAAAATTTTTCATGAGATTATGAAAAGCAGATTTTGGTGTAAGAGACAAACTGATGTGCAGATGAAAACTGAGGAGCAATTTTAAAGAACTGATTATCATTAATGTAAGCAAAATAGATATTAAGTACCTTCCAGCTGAAGGTACTTAATTTAGAATTTACAGAATTTATTGCTGAAAATCTCTGTTTAGGAGATAAAACGAAAACCAGAATTTTTAGGAAAAAAGTATGTATTGTGTAATTACGGAATTTGACATTAGATAACCACTATATTGGTTATTCTGGAAATAAAATGATTCCAAAGTTCTGCATGCAGTGACAAACTCTTGTCACCCGCTTCCGGTCACCATGGGATCAGCAGGAAGCCTTTACCTCCATGCTGCCTTCCAGAGAGCCATCCGAGCCGCTCCTCTCCCCTGTTCTCATTTAGCCTACCTTCTTGGGATGAATTAATTTCTGTTTACTTTAAAGAGACAGATGTTGTTAACATCCACACTTTATACATTATGACACGTTTAATTGAGCTCTTTTAAAATCTGATCACTCTCCCACTGCAAAATTTCTGGTGAAAAAGCATTTGTCCTCAAAACCCTTTGTAAAAAAACACTTTGCTGCTAATACCTACCCGTTCCTGTTCGCTGTGTGACATGAAGGACTCTATTGTATGCCTTAGAGACCGTACTTTATCGGACAGCAGAGTTACAGAAAACAGATGAGTATCTCATGGGAACATTTATATACAATAAGAGTGGAGGTTTTTCCTCCAACACTAAAGTATTATATTCTCCAATAATACCGAGACCAGACGTGTATTAACAAAAAACGAATAATGCAACTAGAGTCAGTAAGGTTTAAGATTTTTGGTAAGGTGGCTAGACTAGAAGGCAGAAAAGGCAGTACGAGTTAGGGAATGGTAAAACCATTAGCCTGGGAGCAAGGAATTGAAACTGAGAATGTGTTAAATTGAACCAGAGTATTGCTCTATCGACAGACTCAGAAGTTTTTGTGTATTGCTCTTTGAGCTTCATGTGTGGTTGGAGAAATCAGGACTGTAATTAATACAAAATGGTTGGCTTGTGTTTTTGTACACAAACTGCATGCTTTGGGACAGAGCATCTAGAGAACTGGTGAAAGAAATGTTTAAAGGAGGCTTCAGTATTCTCAGCTCTGCTACTGAAATACTATATAAAATTTAGACGTCACTAAATCTATCACCCATCTCAGTTTATCTATCTAACAGTTAGTGTATTAAAATATTCCCATCTTTTCTTGTCCTGCTGAAGAGGAATGAAGTGAAGGAGAAACACCACACATCTAAAGTGTAATGCAGATTTTGAGTACAGTGAACTTCTCTGTCCAATAGCTGTTCACATGAAAAAGAATTGCAGCTTCCAAAAATGTTGCTGGGTCAATCCCTGAGAAAAAGTATAGGTTATGTATTGCTGATTTCTTTTCTTCTTCCGCAGAGTGTCGGTGCTTTATGGCAGCAATACCAAATTTTCCTTAAGTTTCACAAGACCCTAAAAAATAATCAGCTTCTCTCATTGGTGTCACCAGTGAAAATATTGACAATTATAGACTGTTTGTTCGAGATGTCCTGTTACACCAACTGGATTTTATTGTTTGCGAAGAACAAACAGTACAGAGGGCTGAATGCTTGATGCATGAACAGTCTTTGGAGTTTAGCATAGATATGCACAAGAGATCAAAGCTGCTGCTTTGCTGAAAGTGAATTCCTGTGCCGGTGGCTCATTTGTTTCATGCTAAAGTCATTCTGGAAAAATCCTGTACTCTGACAAATTTCAATTAGGTTAATTACATTCTGCTTCCCTAAATTTCCCCTGCAGCTTCAGATGGAGACAGCTTTCTTAATTTCCTTTCCTAGCATGTTGTAGAGAGTTGCTGTGTTTTGGTAAATAGCTGCTACATTCCACCCAACATGTGGCTGATCTAATTCCTTTTTCTGCAGCAGTTTCACAGTGTGAATTTTGCCTTATTACACTGGAAAACCTTCTGTTTCAGCAAGAGTAAGGGAAAGATTCTCTTGGTGCTTTACGTTTCGAGCGTCATGTAAAATGGCTTAAGTGAAAGTAGGAATCCTGCCCTGAACCCTTTTTCATGGATTAACTGAGTTTAAGAGAACAACTTTCTATGTGTATTTGTGGTGACAATGAAGGAACAACACAAGCTCAGCCAAAAATTTGGACATGCATTTTCTTCAATTTTATCTTTTACTGACGTGCATTTTCTCTGTCTTTCACTCCTAAAAAGGAATTAATCTTGATTGTGGCTACAGAAAGTGCAGTCGTATTTCTCTCCGTAGTTCTTCAGCTCTCAGTCGTATAATTTGACATAGGCCTGATATTTCTCTAATTTTTTTCTTCTATATCAGTGTCTGGCAAGAACTTGATTTTAACCCAAAGTATATATTTATCAACTCGCTAAAAAGAGCTGCTAAACCCTCTTTCAACTCTTCTGTCTTAGTTTTGTCCAGTGTATGTTGTGGCAACACCTACTCTATGCAAGGACTCTTCCTTCTCTACCAACACGTTTTGTGGGTAGTATGATATCACTGGGGCCAAGGCTTAGGATATGTGGAAATAAAGTAAGATTGCACATTATTATTCACACCAAAATTTGATTTGTTTTCTAACAAGGTTAATTCAGGGGCTCAAACAGCAGTTCCTGATCCTGATCCTGAGTGCTAAAGTGAAAAAGTTCTTTTGAACATTATGTTTCACGTTTTTAAAGATCTTTACAGTATTGAAAGCCTCAAAAAAATCAGGCCTTCTTCCTTGATCCACTCTATCCTGGAGCATTATATATTCTACTGAATTCTTTTAATCTGTAAATAACTGTTTCAACAACAATCATACTAAAAAGACATGTAGACTGACATTTCCTTTTGAAATTAGAAAATATGATAGAGAACATAGTCTGAGATATTTCGTAATACATGGTAGATAAGTAAGAATATTGTGTTTTTTGATGGCTGAAATGTCCAAGTTATTTTAGTAACTTCTCAAGATAACAGTATACCAACTTGTACATGGCCACAGAGAGTAATATGATTTGATGATTTCTGCAATGTAATGACCATTGCATCTTGCCAAACTTCCAAGAAAAACATTGAAAATGTTTTGGAAGGCTCAAATACAGTAGTTCAGATACCTGGTCAGATGCTTTTCTTTGGATTTAAATGCCGGAGCACAGTTACACACCTATATGCACAAAGATTAATATCTCAATTATTTTTACTTTTTTTTCCAATTAAAACACACTTAGATGATCAAACATTTGTGTTTTCTTTGCGTTACAGACCACAACCACATCTAACAATCTCCGTAGTACCATACCTTCTTTACTATTAGTACAACTAAAGTTGTTGAATAGTCACATTTGTATTGTTGCATTTCAAGACCACTGAGAGTGAGAAAAGGGTCAGGTACATACACTACAAATTTGAAACTTACAGTAAATGGAAACATTTCTGAGTACATAGGTCCTTATATTCCAAGCACAAAACATGGAAACTTTGCAAGCTACTTTATCTGAATCTTATCAGGAACTAGAATTTACATTTTAGCTATTAAAGAAAAACAATTGCAATGAATGGGGACAGTGTATTTATTGCAACCAGTCTGTCATATTTTGTTTGGAACTTGAAATTTATCTCCTAGATCAATAACTGAGCATGGGTCACAGATGTTATGGAACACCAGAGACAATTAGCTGTCCTAGCATGGATTCTGAATGGAAATTAAACCTGTAGTACACTGGCTGCTGTTTGTCCTGTTAATAAACAAACTGCTCTACTTTTTCTTGGTTTTTAATCTCGTTCTACAAGATAATCTACTTAACTAGCAGTATTTGCCTTTTTAGGTAGAAAACTTGTGAAGATTATAAGAAAAATATAAAGAGAAAATATAAGAGAAGATTAGGTTCTTTAAAAGAGAGGAATGGGTAAACAATGAGTATTAAAACTCTCATTCCATTTCTCCTCTTGTTCTGCAGGACAGTTGACAGCAGTATTTGCTTTTCAGGCAAAGGTCATCACATATATTTTCTTTTGAATGCTATTTTGATGAAGCATCCAGTGCCCTGGGAACTCTCAATATAATTAAATATATACTAAATAACATTTCTGTCAATTATCTCTGTGTTCAAACTCACTCCTCATCAGTCTAAATACAACAAATAAGTTCATTAATCTTCTGAAAAATTCTCCAGGAGGATCCTAAACTATGGACCATGTGGGGCTGGATGACACGTGGCTCTATGTTCATAGAATCCTAGAATCCTAGAATAACCTGGCTTGAAAAGGACCCACAAGGGTTATCGAAGCGCAGCATCTCAAGAGGAAGAGTAAGATGGATTCTGAGGAAAATGTAGAGTGGGTAGGATGTGTTACTGAGGGCTAACTGGATTGGATTATTGCACACTGCCAAATAAAACCCTGACACAACTGACAATCTTTCAGTCACTGGTTCAGGGAAATTGCAAGACAACCTGAATGCCTATTGTAGCCTAAAATCTTTCTATATAATTTTTTCAGTGAAACGAGTAGGACCAATTTAAGATGAAATAAGGAGCACTGGAACAATCGCTCCACTATTTCCAAACTGTCCTTTTCTATCTTGAAAGCAAACAAAAACTAGGTAGGGATTTTTCTCTGTAACAGGCTGAGAGTAAGGTCATGCTTAAAGAACATACTTTTTTACTTCTTTAAAATTCCTTTTCACACTTCCTCATAATTGCCATCAGCTTCATAAAGGAAATCGTATTGTTATATTGATTAACAGTGGCTGCATTTTCCAATTATTTCTATAATGAGTTTAGTGGCAATGACCCAGAAAATGGACAAAGACCTCACTTCAGATAAATGTTGATTTGATGTAAATTGTTATTTTTTCCCTTCTCACCAGCAAATGATGATGAGAGATCCCCACTGTTAATTAATCAAAACCTCTCAAAATAGAGTTCACCAGGTGGAAATAATTAGCAGTTAATTGTCTCCTGTTTATTACTCTTCAGAGATGTGAACAACGATCCAATTTTACTTGACAGTGTTTACTAAAAAGACCTTTAATAAATAAATTAGCGCCACAAATGTTGTAGTTATGGTATGGATACTTGTGGTTCTGCATTTCTTTTATGAGACTATTCAATGTACAAAGAGCAATTTTCCCTCCAGAAAAGGAACATTTCAGCAGGTGCAAACATTTGCCATTTGTTTCATATGCAAAATTTCCTTTTGCTTGTTGTTTCCTGACTGAATAATTGAGTGGCAGAAAAACATGAACAGAGTGTTTTAACGTGGAGTTACGCATAAGAAGGAGGCTTTTCCTTGTTTGCACTTTGATAGCTCACAGAGGTTTTGTGTTTTAGAAAAAAAACATGCTCTACTCTGGCACGAAAGGAATTTATTAACAGATAGATTGCTATCATGATGGTAGTGCTGATAATGGTGATTACTGTTTTTTGGAGTTATTGGTCAAATGTCCCTTAGGTGCCCAAACCCTGTTATGAATTTACATCCGCAAATGAGGTACCTTACCCAATTCAGAGGAAACTTTAGAATCCAGATTGTTGTTATATTTAAAGTCAACCATCATTAATTAACCATCAGATTGATAAATGAGGTTGGTTGTTAGCTCTCTTTTTTCAAAACAAAGGAGAGAGGGAAACTAACAAAAAAAAAATTACAGTCAGATTAAGATAATCAGCAATCATCAATCAACAGTTTATTATAAAAAGTGCTCTTTAAATCCACTAACTGAGATCTATTCCCCTTAATGCTTGGTCCTCAGACGAAATGTGGTCGTGGCTTCTGGTCAGGCTATAGCCAATTTTTAAATTCAAAATCTGTGTTACCAGACTTTTCTTCCAGGCACTCATTTCTTGATCTCAGGACTGATGACCATAGAGAACAAAAAACAGTATCATTTCATTTCCACTGTGCTACTATTTCAGAGACAGTACTTCAGTTTTTCCAGTTTGTACAACAAATTATGATTTCTAAAACACTAGTGTGAAAACTCACCAAGAATTAAACTTTGGCAATTTTATTGCAAATAGTATGGATCTGTCTGCTTGATTTTTGCTATTGTTCATATGATAAATATACTGAAATAATATTGACCAGACTTAGTTTTAGTATTTTTAAAACCCTACAAATTCTATGAACTTAATAATAGTAATAATAATTAAAAGGTTTATATTTTGCATGTTGTGCATGCAACTTAGAGGAGAAATTTCCAGTGCTGCAAACTCTGTCATATCCTTGCCATGTAGAGCAAGCAGTTGATATGATCAGAAAAATACAATCAACCTTTAAAATATTTCTTAATTTGTGTTTTTAAGCTGTCACATTTAGCTCCAGACAACTACATTGTTTTCTGCAAGACCTGTCCTTGCAGTCAAATAGCTGAGTGATTCTGGGATTATTTTCTCATGGACATCATTAGATAAGGTTCATTGACTTATTTCTTTTTTCAGCGTGATCATTTAATATTTGATTTCATTTTTTACCTATAAAGAAAAAAAAACACACACTGGTGTTTGCTTTATCAAACATTACAGTAAAAACAAAACTATAAACTTCAGCTAGTACTTAAAGAACTCAATGGTCAGGTGGTGATAAGCTAGTGTCAGGGCTAGGTCAGGACTCTGTAAGAGGAAGATTTACACTTCTTTGCCCTTCTGGATCAAGGCAGTCAACTTTTGGCTCAAGATTAATCTAGAAAATCAGAAGCACTATGGCCTACTCTAGACATATTCTTTTATATAATAATTCTTGTTTACTGTTCAGATTGGAGTTTTTCTGCCATTTTGTCTGTAAGGACAAAATTCTACTGAGATTTATCTGCCATTTCTGCCACTCATTAGTTTGAAAAGACCATTGGGAAAAAAAATCTCCTTTTTTCAGAAGGAATATATTTCTCTATTGAAAAGTCCATAATTCTTCCATCTAGGTGGGCAGCATTCTTGAAACAGATCGTTCTGAATTCCCTAAAATTAATTTCTAAATTTTTCCTTGAATGTGGCATTTTGTAGGTTATTTTTAGCTTTACAATTTCCAAAAAAGGTCATTTAGTACCATTTTCTTTTGAATTTCTTTTTATGACTTTAAAATGTCCTGGCTGTAATCATGTATTAGTAGTACAAGTAGCAACAGGACTTTTCTTAAGGTTGTGTTTTAGATAGGAGGGAGTGACAGCTGATTGTTTTGTTTTCATACGTGTGTATGCTTCTGTGCACACCTACAAACTCCCACACACAAGCACACGCACACGCACAAGCACACGCACACGCACAAACACACACACACACACACACACACACACACACACATGTAAACTGCTAGGTTAGTTTTAAGGTTATAATTTCATCTGGTTTGTGCTCAGAATCTAAGACATCTGTCCCCTTCTACTGAAATTAGAGCGTGAAGCTCTCACAGTAGTTAATTTTATTTGTTAGCCCAAAATTAGCATAGATAATACTGAAATATATACCGAAAGCTGTTTTAAAAAGCACAATTGGTGTCTAAGTGATACAGGTATATATAATTCCCTGTCATGGCATTCCATACGATAATTTAATAATAAGATTACTCCAGGTTTATTATTTTCTGCTTGATTTTTCTTTCTCTTGTTGTATGCTTTCATCAATCTCAGCCAGAGAGAAGGAACAGAAAACCCATGTGGATTTGCAAGCTTTACTTTTTGGATTAAACCAAAACATGTAATATTCAAAAAGCTTTCTTTCAGCCTTAGAATTACAGACCTTGAAATTGGAACTGATTTTACGCTTTCCTAAAATAATATTTTTATGAGTGAAATTGGAAGAGCAGCACTTGATGGGAGAAGAGGGAAAATGGACCTGGCTACTGCTATGGGGGAGTTTAAAGTTTCGCTTCGAGAATAAAGGAGAGCTTTACTGCAAACATCCACAAAAGGGAGTTTTTGGTCTGCAGAACACATTCTTCTGACCCTGCTTCTTGCTTGAGCTTCTCCTCCCCTTCTACTAAACAGGAAAAAAAAAAAAAAAGCTTGATTTTTTTTTTAGGGATACAGCTGACGAGTTTTAAACATTGGCATTGACAATAGCCGAATAAATGGAAACCTTTTCCTTTTATATGCAAGCCAATAACATAAAACATTTTATATGGGGATTTCTGGAACTTGCAGAGGTGACAGGTAACATATTCCACACTTAACAGGTAAGGAACAGAAACAAAGCACCAAGATTAGTCTACATGCTAATAACAGTCTGTACCCTTATACTTGTCATGTATCAGGCAGTGCGCAGGAAAGGGCAGATAGGTTATCCCAGAATATTGGCCAGGGAAGATTCTGTATGAGCTATTGATTGCATGTTATTCTGTTTCATATAAAAATGTATATTCTATTGTATAGAAATAGCACAAAAAAGCATAAAAATGGCAGAACTAGTGAAATTCCATGTCAGTGTAAAGGGCTTAGAACCTCCACTGACTTCTCTCAGCTTTGCGTTTCCAATGACCAAGATTTCACTGTTATGTTATTTTTGGAAATTTGAAAAAAAATGCTGAGTTCCATGAAGTTAAGAGAAGCCTTTGTGTTCCTACTGATAGGAAGCAGGGTAGTGGTCACAGCACCAAGCCTGACAGAGTTTTTTTTAAGTGTTTGGACAATGCTCTCAGGTGCATGGTGTGACTCTTGGGTGTCTGTACAATGCCAGGAGCTGTACTGCAATGGCCCTTGTGGGTCCCTTCAAACTTGAGATATTCTGTGATTCTCTGATTCTATTATGCAGAATCAGTGGCTATAATATCCAATGAAAATAACCAACCCCAGTAACTGAGCATCAGTTACTTTATATTTACTTGAATTGTAAATACTTCGAACTAAGACACTCTGTAGTACATACATACAAATCACTGGATGAATGAACAAATGAATGAATAAATACTCTTGCCACATTTGACAGACCAAAAGCTGAGAGTTATTTTGCTTGTGTAAATGTGACAAAGTGATAAGCTTTTGCCAAAGTGTAAATAAATTCAGCAGATGACTCAGCTATTTCAATTGCACTGGAAGCACACCAAAATAAGAAGTAAAGAAGAAGGAAGTGTTCTCTCTGTGAAGTGCAGGATTGGTTGCTGTGTGCCTGTGTGCTCCTCCATGGCTTATCTTGTCTCCTTCAAAAGCCATGAAACTCCAGTAGATAACAAGAGGTCAGGAGATGAATGGACATGAAGGCTCATAGATGTAACTCATCAACACCAAGTGAAGTGTATTTTGTGGGGGCTTTGTAAATAGATAAAGAGTGGTGGATTTGAAACTGTTTCTACCATTCTCTAAACATCAGGAGAAAATAGTTGGTGATAAAATGTACTGTGACTTTAAAAGCTGAAAGATGTTGAGGTAGGAGGGCAAGAAATCAAAGATACTTCATCATCAGTGTGGTGTTAAAGCTAGGATAAGGAAACCTTGTGTGAAGAGTAAAACAGAAATTGTTTTCATCAGATGAAGTAAAAACAGAGCAGCGAGAAGACACCTGGTGCTATAGCATGTTGCTTTCTCATAGCACTAAGTGAGCCCTCCAAAGTGTTAGCTAGGCCTGTATCCATACCTAACATCTCGGACTGCACCTCCATGAATCCTGATTATTTCTTTATTTCGGCCTGACAGTTCTTTGTGCCTGGTAAAAAGTGAATTTGGCTAGGTTCTTGGGTATCTAGCATTCCTGGAGAAACAGTACCAGTAGCTCCAACGAAAACAGCAGATGTCTGAAAGTCCTAGGGAAATGACCTTTCTCTGTGGGTATGTTGGACATGCTGACCTCACCAGATGTGTGATGTAGAGTTCATAGCCACCTTTTCAGAAACTGCAACCTATCCAGAATATCCCTGCCGTCTGTGCAGATCCATACCATACTCTTTTCCAAAGAACAGGAAATTTTTTGCTACGAAAAAGATAATGAAACTTTATGAAAGAAAAACAACTAAATAAGAGACAAGTGTTCAATAAAATTTAAGGTGAAAATTTGGGGTGAGGGAGTAGAGTGCTGACCGGGATAAAATTTTTTATTGCTGTTAATTAATCAATTCTAGCCTGATTTGTTAATGATTAAACAAAATTTCTATCAACCTTACAGTGCAGTGGACTGTGTTGAATGAGCCAGTGACTTAGCTCACCGATGTGAAGCTGTATCTCCATCACAGTGAAAGAGGAGCCTGTCAAACAGGCAGAGTTTGGTTGCCCCAGAAGAGAGAACACAGTAACTAAGGTGATCTTGAGCAGCTCCCATGTGAGCTGTTCTGGTAGGACAGCTGGTGGAGAGGTTTGCAATACTTCTTCTATGCTGTAGATACTCGTACTTATTCTTCCCCAAAGTTTTATCAATCTTGGATTTTTGCTGAATCATAAATCTGCTATAAAGCAGAAAAGAAAAAAAAAGGGAAATAAAGGGGAACAATGGATTAATAAGAGGAAAAATTCAGTAGAGTTAAAAATTCAAAGCCCAGTTAAAGGTAGTTAAAAATCTAGTTAAAGTGGAGTTGATTTGTATTCATTATCCAATTCTATAATCATAGAGATAGAAACTTTATTTTGATGAGATGAAACCATGAATATGACAGATTCCTGAATTTATCTAACGCACAAAACAACTTTTAAATAAGATTATGGAAAGCAAAAAGATACATAGAGGCCTCAAGCTTTCTCACACAGAAAGAAGTTGGATATGCTTCCTTCTTTTTGTTGCCTTCAGATGTGGAGCTTTGAATTACATATTTAACCTGAAAAATATAGGAGTAACCCTTTTATGATTCATTTGCCTTGAGAGTCTGCTAGCTCCTTCATCATACAGACTGGGCTGGGTGGTGCTAGAGGAAAGAAGCCAAAGTCAACAGGACATGGATTTAACAGCTCCAGTGTACAAAACAGAGTTATCCGTTAACAACAAAATTTTAAAAAATTACTGAAATAGCCCGGTGTGTATCATAGACCCACTGGCAATAATTTTACCCTACACAATGACAGGTTATGTGGATTTTCGCGTGCTAATTTACCAGTTCAATGAAAAACAATAACTGAATAGCCCAGTGTGTATCCTTGTCTAGTTCCTGAGCAACTTAACTTACACTGACAAGTTATGTGGGTTTCACCAAACTTATTTACCACTTAAAATCAAAATGTATCAACCATAGTAGCTCCTGTATCAAATTACATGCAGAATGTGCTTCTTGTAACACTCAATAAATGGCCTCATATCTGTCTCATAAACCTTCACTCGTTTGCCAAAACTGAAGAAAAAGAGAAGCAATGCAGAAACTGATCCTTAACATTAATATTAAACAAAAGGCATGGACAGAGAATGGCAAAAACAGTTCTACCCAGCTCCAAGGAGCAATGTACACCAGCATGACCTCATAACAACAACAGTTTGAGTCTCTGCAGACTTCTCAATCATGAACATCAGAGACTCATTCAAAGAAGGGTGTGCAAATGTAGCCTCATTCATGCAAAATACCTGAATCAAGGAAAAAGAAAATCTAAAAGCAGGTTATTTAAAGGTAGACCCTGGTTTATATTTTTGTATTTTTACAAAGTATTTTTTACAAGTATATTTTACAAGTGTATATCAAGCTAACCCACCAATTAAATACAAAAAAACCAACCAACCAACCAAGCAAAAAAAAAAAAACAAAACCAAAACCAAAAAAAAATCAAACAGAAAACAACAAAAAAATCCATAGCAGTTTTTAAATGATCTTGTCCTAAAATACTTTTGTTAATCAAGTAACCTACAATTATTTTTTAGGATAGAATGCAGCTAGTAAGAATTTTTTTTATAAATAGTAGTAAAGCCAGAACCCACAATGACAGTGAAATTATACATATGTTCATTGATCTGAGTGAAAGGAACTGGATCTTCTTTGAGATGAAGGATCTGCTTAAATGGAAAGGAAATAATGATCTCCATTCCCTTCCTCCCAAAAAAGGAAAAAGGAAAAATGAAAATAGAAGTCAACTGTTAGTATTTGGCATAATACATAGTCCCATCTGTTTTCGAACATACCTGTATCTCAGAAACTTTTGGACGGTGAAATGTAGCAGTAACACTCTGACTCACAAAATCAGCGTGAAAGCTTGACATAGTCAAACATTCATCTATTCTGATTCTAGTAGTCTTGGAAATAACAGAGATCTGCTTGGCTGATTAAATACCAAAATGGTGTTTCCTTCTAAGCATGTATATTTACTTACCCTATTTTTCCAAGAGCTATTGGTTACTTTGTTGAAAGATAATTTTCTTAGGAAAATTTTATCATTTCCATCAAGATTCCACTTCCTGTAATAAATTTTCAAGGTCCAGGTGTATTCACATCCCATCAAGACTATGATGTGCGTGTGGCTGGAATACACATAAGAAAAAAATTTCCCTCTAAAAGTGCTCTATTATTCTAGGAGTCTTTCAAATTAGAACGTACTATGCAAATAAAAAAAGAAAGTGAGCATAATAAACAAAAACTAATTTTACATTTGGTATCAGTCTTCATCTACAAATAAATCAGAAAGAAAACTAACTGAAAAACCAGCAGATCATGAAAAGGGTGAACATCACAGCTAAAAAAATTAAATGCAAGATTTCAGTGTCTTTTCCAAAAGTTTTCCCTAGCTGAAGTAAAAATGGCATGCTACGGATTCTAAAACAAGCTCTACTCTCCTTTCCTTGCTGTTGCCTAAAATCACACTAAAAGCAATTTAAATGTTTCTTCTTCACTGTAAAATTTTGGAAGAGGAGGCTATAGGAAGATAAGCTGGTTGAAAATATTAACAACCTTCAGCTTGCCAGCCATTCCTTTGTGAGAAACCCTTTCTCCCACACTATTGCTCATGGGGAGACGTATGCGAACAACACTACTTCAAACCAATTCTGAAATTTTTACTTAGTGTAGTAACAAGGCTTGAGTCACGCATCTGTTTCTACTTACCCAAAACTTTCCATGTTGCTGACTGCTCCAGGAAGAGGTGTCTGAACTGACCTAGAGCTGTGACACTGGCTGTTACATTTACCTGTCCCTTCTCATTGCTCTAGTGCTGGTTCTACCACGGATTTTTTATTTCAGTGTTGGATACTTTAGATGTAAGTCAAACCTGCACTCAACTCATTCTGAGGGTGTCAGTAAATATGCGTGAAATTCAGTAGCTATGATGATGTATTTAAAGAATATTTGTAGTCTGTAACCCTTTTCCTGTTAAATTCAGAGCATCTTACTGAATGTACCCTAATTCTTTCTTATGCTACTGTAAGAAAAATAAGGCTGTACTAAAATCAATAATATAATGTTACTGACTCATTCTATCCTATGCCATTTCATGGCATTCCAAAGTGACATTGAAATACCACTAATGGAACAGTGAATCTATTTTTCAATTATACTAATAGTAACAGCTACTGGTTGGAACAATTTGTGAGAGAATTTGGAAAGCACTACTGCAGTTATTAAGCACAGCCACATTCTTTCCAAGCACCAGTGATGGTATTAATTTAGTTTGATTGACCTCACAATAATATTTTCCAGATAAGCCATTTTCAAATCTAATGGTTCAGGCTCAGCACTTTTGGAAGTAACATAGAAGTGCAATACTGTCTGATGGAGCTGGTCTTGAAACACCTGCATAGAGAACTAGCTCCATGAATAGTTCTTTAAAAAACAGTGTGCCCACATGCTAAACTGATTATCATCCGGAAATGTGCATGGGAAGAATGCATTCCAGCTATCATCTTGACTCCATTTTGGGATAATGTTTTCTCCTTCTGGACCAATTTCTCCTTCTAGAAGTATCTGTGGTTCCATAAACACACATATCTCCTAGTTGAAAGGTCAGTGAAAACACAAGAAATGAGCAGAGTTCAATGCTTTCTGCAGTGGGGAGGACCAACTTCCAGTCCTGTCTTTGCTGTTGCTGTGTGGCCATATCAAATCACTTTTCTTGTGCATTGGCTGGCATAATTTTACCTGCAAAAGGGATTAATGACCTTGCCATTTTTTGTAAAAAAATTCAATATTTTTTCATAAAAATAAGTATTGGCAAGTTGAATATAATTATTAATAAGTACAAAAAAATACCCTTTAGTCACTGGTGCCCTATTAGAAGACTGATTAACTTGTCTAAGGACACTTTTCTGTCAAGAACTGACGTCCACTCTGCATTAAGACTGTCTGAGGTTTTTTACTCATTCTGCTCTTTTCAACATGAGAAATAAGAATCTTAAGACCAGGTCTTGCAATGAAAAACCATCACATTTCAAAGAAAACCCTACACATATAAATAGATGACTCTAGCACACCAATTTTACTAGCAATTTGTAGCTTTACTATTGCAATGTTTCCTAGGATGCCATTGTCTGTAATCTGCTTACATTGTTCTGGCAAGGGACAATTTTGTGATGAATTACGTATCCAAGATGCACATGCAAGTAGGAGGATAGTGTAAGATGTTACTGAGGTTAATGAGTATTGTATAAGCGTGCATCATAGAATTTCAAAATGAGCAAATTTAAGTCCTAGTACAGCCATGTTGGTGGGCAAACTTCTCCACTCCATTGGTAGGTTTCAGCTTGATCAGTCAAGTTTTATCCATTTTATCCATTACTGAATTTGTTGCCTCACTTAGTGTATCCTTATGGTTACTGCTCCAAAAGTAAAAAGAACAAACCAAACAAAACACTCACCCACAAAACCACAACAACATCAAACAAACCACCAAGAAGAAATAAGAACATTTTCCCCAAAGGTCCTTAATGTTATTTTGTGTAAGAAGTCCAGGTTCAAAAAGAAGCTGACTTTTTAATGTTTTTAAATGAGTTCCACGCAAAATCAGATAATTGGTCCATAATGCCATCAAAACGTAATGCTAGTAAACATTTCCACAAATACTTAGGGATCATTCACAGCTTCTTTACACTTCACTAGCTTGTTTTTACAGTGGATTATATTCACTACAAAACGTACGCACTGTTGAAAAATAATGAATCGCGTGTATCTATAACATACCATTTCAGTATTTGCATTGTCCTATGTATGCATAGTAATTATTTTTAGGATAGTAATGCCTTCAAGTGTGGAATTTTTCCCAAGAAAGTGATCTTGTACTTGTCTGTTCTTACGCAGATTAAAGACAAACTTATATTACTTATATTGATACTAGAAGAAGAAAACAGAAAACTTTTTCTTCTAGTGTTTAAATCAGACAACATTTGAGTAGAGTTTGACTTCTCACTATAAGATCTTGGTACCAAGTTGAAACATTTGAGCTTCACCCACTCCTATCAGAGTTCAAGTTGTTCATTAATATAAGGCCATGTGGTAAATTACTTCTGAGGGATGTATAGCGACTCTGTGAAAAGGGTCAATGTAAACAATACAACTGTTTTCAGTAGATGCCATTCCTTTGAATGTGTTAAGGTAACAAAATTCAGTCCTTATTTAAAATACTGTCTAGATCTGTTTTTAGCATGCTCTACTGCCAAGCCAATCAAACAGATAAAAGCATTGGCAAAAAAAGTTTAACAAGCCATTTAATAAAATGAATTATTTCCTCTGTCCCTGAAGAAATTAGCATTTATCCCTTTATAAAATCTGCCTTCACAGTGATTATGTCATGTGTCATGTTCATGGCATAATGAATTCTAAAAAAATTACTTCACATTCCTTTACGCTTATTTGAGAATGGCCACTGATTATGAACTACTACCTGCATAGGCAATGAATAACCTGCATTCATTTTAAGTGTTGATAACTGTGATAGTCATAGCCAAATCAATGATGTGTGCTCAGCCTTTGGTATATCTAGAAAATCCGAGGCATTGAGCTTACCTAATGTGCTAAATGGAGTTGTTCCCTAGATATGCAGGTCAGCTATGCAAGACCCTTTTTACCTCTTCATGCACAGTTACCATTATTCCTACTAGCTGCTGAGTATTTCTAAAACAGAAAGTTGTCATGGTTATAGAGACCACATTCTACCAGACATTCATATAGGTTTACGGCAACAACCTTTCATATTCAGTCTGCACTGACAAATAACTTCTCTCTTTGCTCCCTCCATTGTGATGTCTAATTATAGTCCAGAGGGTGACAAACTTTAGAGATTTCTCCAAGACCCTGCATTAATGCCATACCAAGTTTGATTTCCTCTACCATACACAGGCCTTCAGAACAACTCTAAGAAGCCATGAAACCTAAATAGACCCCATGAGCCTACTACCATGCTTGAGATCTCATAGAAAAGATATAAAATTCCATCCTCTCCTCTGAATAAGACACTTTAGAAGTGTGAAGATACCAGCAAAAAAAGACAACTCATAATATCTAAGGTATCTGGCAAACCCTAGTTGGCACAGAGTTTTCCAGAGATCACTTTCGAAGTGAAGAACCTTTCTGGCTCTTCTATCTAATGCCAGAACACTTAAGAAGCATTATCTGAGTAAACGTATACTGACTCCATCCTACCTGTCTTGGCTATGAAGCTGACAGTATGGTTCCACAGAATCAGAATTCTGTAGCTAGTTTTGCAAGTTATTAATTATGCAGTGTCATATTTATTCACGTTTGTGGGTATTCCCCATGTGGCCTGAAGATAAAGTAAGTTTTTGTCAATCCTAATGTAATTTAATGTAAGTCTTCCCATTGTCACTTACTTTATAAATGAGAAACTCAAGACAATTTCTTGTATCATTTTGCTTGCTCTACTTTTATAGATATCATAATTTTTGTCTGGAGCTAACAGTGATTCTATTTCTCCACAATCAAGTATAAAGAAAATAAATTAGTTTATAAACTCATGTTTTTGGAGTTACTTTAACAATTGCAATCAGTTAAAAATTATGTAATTAAAAAATAGTGCCTATTTGAATAATAAAAGCTAAAGGAAGAAAGTAAAGAGCTTTGGCTGAGAGATAAAGGAACTGAGATGCAATTAACAACTGACATTTTAATGGTAATTACAGCTAGATATAAACACATATAGAAATATTTTGTGAAACAGATGATTGGAGTCTGCTTAGTTAAAGACTAACATACATAATAATAATAATAATAATAATAATAATAATAATATAAAAAGAATAGTAATGTATGTACTACTGAAATAGTATTTTATACTTGTTTTTAAGGGTTTAATGCAAGTAAGTAGCAAACCACAGCAAGAATGACACAGTTACTCTATTAACTTGTAAAGAAAAATGAATGGATTTTTTCTGGAGGAAGGAAGGGAGGAAGGAAGGGAGGAAGGGAGGGAGGCAGGGAGGCAGGGAGGGAGGGAGGAAGGAAGGAAGGAAGGGAGGAAGGAAGGCAGGCAGGCAGGCTAAGTAATAGTTGGGCTTTGACCCTTCTAATTTTCTCCTTGCATAACCGCAGTATTCTCATAGTCCTTCTGAGTTGCCTGCCCCTTCTTTCAAGGCTGATAAATTCTTCTTTTTTTCCAGGCTGACAGATCCCCAACAGGCCATCCATTTTGGTACTCCCACATTTTTAAGATTTTCTTCTTGAAGAATGTCCAGCTTTCCTGGACTTCTTTGTCTCATTTCAGTACAACTTCCCAAGGAACTGTGTCACTAAGGCCTCTAAACAGGCTAAAGTCTGCCCTCTACACTAGTAATATCTTGCATTGGTATTGACTGCCCTCTCTACTATTGTAGTGGCCCTTTCTATTCTTATGCTAAACATTTATCAGTCTTTGTAAGACAAGTTTTGCAAATTAACACTCAGGGCACTGACAAATCCTGGAAGCACAAGCAAAGGGTAGAGGTATCTTGTAAATGACAGAACCAAAATCTGTTCAGATTTCCTTCAGCAAATTGATGAGGGATATCTTTACAAAAAATCAGTTATTATAAATTACATTTTTCTTTGCACTTCCACACTCTGTACAGAACAACACAGCAGGACTGATCTTCAGCCAAAAAGTACTTAGTTATATTATGTACAGGGGGAAGAAATAAAAAACAAAACCCCATTATAAATCCTCCGCAAATAATTCATTCTCCAGATGAAGCATGCACTTAAAGCACAAAGGAGCTGACACAAACTTTCAGTAAATTGCCTTTTATGAGGGAAGGTAACAGCTTCTGTGTCATTCAGGTGTATCTGTCTTTTAAACCAGCATTTCTCTCACACATTAATTACACAAAATTGATCCCCTGGCCCATTTATATGGAGTCTCTTCATCTGCAGTTAAATCTGTTTCCAAATCTTTTTGTATCACCCTTGGCAAATCTGTAGCTGAGTTGTAGTGGGTGGTCATGTAGGAAAAAATGCTCAACATCAGTGGTAGCTCCCCTTCTCACCCTCAGTTCTTCCTTTCCTTTGTAGAAGAGGTAAAAACTATAGGCCATCTGAGCTGAGGATGCTGGTAGTGAAGAGGCTCTTTGAGGATCAGCAGCCATCATGTATTTCTCATAACAGGGAAAGAATCACAGTGTATGAGCATGTAAAGGTGAAACAGGCACTCAAAGGTTACAAAAATATTGAACCGTTTCAGAAAAGCTTTTAAAATTTAGTTTCATGTTTGTCAGATCAACAACTCTGAAGATCAAAGTAATTTTCTGAATTGCTGCCACCAGAGGACCCTCCTACTTCTGATGAAATGTCCCCATCCAAACTGAGTGGGTCGTTTTATCAAGGACAAGCATTAGATTAAAACGTGTAATGTATGGCTGAGACTTCTTTACACAGGTTATCAAACTGTTCAGTTTTCCAAGTCTGATATGTGGTGTCTATCTGAAAATGACTGGGAAATAATCTTGAAGGCTTAAACTTATGGACTTACTCTTGATGATTGGTGGTGAATAATGAAGGATTATTCAGTAAGTGCTTATGGCTTGCCAAGCGCCACAAGAAAAATATGGTATGAAATGGTGCTATTTGTACTGTGAAATTTAAATACAACATTTCTTAGATTTATAATGTCCCAATATCTAAAGCAGCTTTAACTCATATATGATCTTTATATATGTATTTATTTGGAGGGAGGAGCATAGGAATTTTTAAGTGAGCAGCTTCAGGTAGTTCAGGCAGCTTCATTTCTCCCACAGCTAATATTACTTTCTTGTCAGTAAAAGGGAGTTTACAGAGACCTGGGGCAAATCTTTAGTCAGCTTCTGAGATCTGAGGATAGGAACATCCTTTTCTGATGTGACAAGGATAAGAATCACCAGAAATGGTCACAGAGACCTTTCTTTGTAGTCAGAAGGAAGCTGCTGGACAAGAGCCATCAGCACAGAATGAAAATCTTGTGACTGCTTTTTTTTTTTTTTTTGACAACGTGCTAGACAAATTCTCAGCGATTGACCAAGTGGAAATGTAGGATGCCTGTCCAGTTTAAAATCCATTCTGCTCTATTAATCTATAGAAGATAGAAGACTAAAGGTACCTGCTGTTTAATTAATTTAACTTTCTTTCTAGAGAGTAAGCCTGAAGACACAAAGTTCTGAATAATTAGAGAGGCATGCCAAAACAGAAACAAAATGGAGGGAGTGAGTAAATCTAATTAAATATTGCTCCTCTTCAGTGGATTCTTGGGACACACAAAATATCAAAATGACAGTTATTGTTATCTTCCAGCTTCTTTTCTCAAGCATGCAGAAGTGGGAAATAGGAGCAGAACACAAACCTGCAACTGTAATTCTCAAGCAGTTGTGCTCATTTTAACAAATTCAGAAGAATGTCTGTAATGATGTCATACCTATCATAGGTAAAATAAGAAAGACAACCCAAGAGAATATGGTTTAACACTGTCTGAGTTGCAGATTGTTTCTTGTCCTCACAATTTTTCCTTATTATATAGATGATGACATGAGAACATCTGGGCGATCACAAAACAAACATGCTGTATCAAGCTCTAAGTGGTCACAAAATATTTGTTCTATCTATAAGCAACCAAGAGGGAGGGGCACAAATTTCTTGAGAGGCATGTCTGGGAGCAATCCTTTACTGTTGTTAGAATCTGCAGTCTGAGCAGAGCCTCTGGTGATTACTCAATGGGGAGAATCTGTGTTTGTGTTAAAGGGAGGAAAAAAGTGTTTACCTAAACATTCACGTTTAGAATTTATTGTGAAATCTCTGCCACTTACACTTCACCAATTGCATGACAGCTAACAACAACAGAAGCACATTAACAAGACTGTACAAGCTGAGTGGATAATAGGAATGCTGTCTAGAATCCCAAGGGAGATAGTATAGCTGTACCACTGAGATAAATCAGGGATTTACAAGAGAAAGCCCTTCCCTCCTTTGAAAAAAACATTACTTTGATGTCATATGCTTGACATGGTGCTCTGCTGTTCAGTTACAGAGGTGTATGTTTGTAGCCTTGTCAGTGTGAACTCTGACCTTTCAAACATTCTGGCAGAGCTGAAAGATCCAGTTTTGCTGAAGGAGCCAACAACACAGCAAAAAGGAAAGCAGGTTTGTTTGGCTTCTTTTCTGAAAGAAAGTGAAGATCTCCTGGCTTACATTGGTGTCACGAATGAACTAAACATGACATAAACAACATTTTATCATTTTTTTCCACACCAGCAAAAATAGTTCTATAGCTTTTTAAATGCTGAAGCCTACAACAGTTGGTCTAGTGTTTGGAACAATTGATGGGTTAGAAAGAAAAAGATTAACTGCTTTAGACACATAAATATATGAGACTCAGACCTCAGTGGTAGATTCATCTACCACTAAATTTTTTAATTCATTTAATTGATTTGACAGTGTCAGTCCAACAACAAAGCTCAAGCTAAGTTTAAAAATTCATTAAGACTGCTTTCTCCCTCAGTAGATTTTGGGTTCAGTTTTACTTTTTAAATTTCTCAAGTAATGGTTTAAAGATGAGATTTTAAATTAAAAAAAAAATAAATCTTGGCCACACCTTCCTTATTACAAACATCTGCCTTTCCTAGACTTTATCAAAGAAAATTTGCTACAATTAACAGGCGAGGAAGAAGAATGACAGAAGCATGCATACATGTCTCCTCAGAGCATAAAAACTAGCTGACAGAAGTCAGCTTAGGTACTTCAGAAATATACACACTATATTTTTTGCATGGAATATCAGACATTTAAATCTTAGTTTCAAATACCAGTTACTAGACACTTGCTGCTGAGACCAAAACAGGAAACAACATAGTTATAAAATATTGCATATAAAAATGGAGTTACTTTACAACTATTTGCTTTATACATGAATTATATCTCCCTTTTGTCACTCTCTGAAGGAGAAGCTCATATCCTTTCTGGGGTAATTGGCAGTATGTAGCCCAGAGAGAAGAAAAAAAGTTTAACATTTACTTACTTCTCAACCTGGCAGAAGTGAAATGTCAATTTAAAAAATTAGGAAATAATATTAATTCTCATTTTCAATACTAGATCGACATCTCTGCCTCAAAGAACACCTTTTACAAGACAGCCATCATATGGGCAATACCCACACAGGCATTAGGAAAAAACACCAGAATGAAATTTGTAAAATTGTCTTGAGAATTGACACCGATAACAAATCAAGATAAAGTAAAAAATCATCACCTGCTGACAGCCCCCTGCTTCCCAGGATGTGGCTGAACATTGCTTGCTGATGGGAAGTAGATAATAGCCCTTTTGATTTCCCTCTTTGCTTGTGCATGTGCAAACTTTCACTTTTGCTTTAGTAAACTGCCTCAATTCAACCTGTGAGTCATTTTTCCATCTCATTTTTCCTCCGCTGTCCAACAGGGAAGGGGAGTGTCAGAGCTGATGGGTGGGTACCTGGTGTCAAGCCAAGGTCAACTCATCACACCTTACTGTCAAGGTTTTAATTTAATTTCCCACATACCTTAAAAAATTCTATCTGGCAAAACACCTCTTTTTCCTCTAGGAAGAGCTGGATCTGGTTTACCCTGTTGTTAGATATGTCTCATGCCACAATCTGCTTCCAGTAATGAGGATTAATTGAAGCCACCTGCCTACATTTCCCTAGGTGCATGTGTTCACTGCGTCCCAGACATCAAATGACCTTGTAATATTTGCAGATGAAAATTTTTCCAACTATTAATTTTGCAGTGCTTCAGCACACAGATAGGAACTATTTACACCCAAATCACTTAAAGGGCAAAATATTCCTTGTCGTTATAAGATGCAGGCCATACAAAATCAATGTTTAAATTATGCCATTAGATTATTTTTAGAAATTGTTCTGTGAGCTTTTACGAATGACCTTCTTTATTTTACTATTTTCAAAGAAGAAATTGAATTTATAGTCATTATATAGTTTAATTTCTATCTGTGAAATCACATCTCTTAAAATCTTTAATTGAGGGAAACATTTCTAAATTGCAAATATCTGGCAAAGGCAAGACTAACAAATTAGTCTTTTATAAGTAGAGAGATTTATTGATTTTTCCACAATATTCTTTTGTAGCTTTTCTACCCTTTGGACAAATGTTTCTTATACATACAATATATAGTTTGTACTCTTACAACTTACAGCAAATGACTAGTAGAAGATATTAAATAAAATACAAAAAATCAACATAACTAATATTTATGAGCACATTCTAACACATGGAATAAAAAATTAATATAAAATGATAAATAAAAAGGAAGCTTGGAAGCTATTTTTCAGGTTGCACATATATAGGCATTCTGAATTAATAAATATCTTTTTAGGATTTGTGTGTGTTACTTCTAGCATTTAAAAAAAACCCCAGTAATAAATATTTTCCAGAAACAATTGCCAGTGACTTCAAGAACTAGAACAAAAAGTAACCTCTTAAAGAACCCCTCAGCCTCCACCAACCTAATGAAACTATAGCTATGTGAATGTATAAAATAAACATAATGAAATTTTAAATAATTGTGAATATTTAGTGAGATTCAAGAAGCCCTACATTTAGAGTTGCACTAATAGAACTGGGAAGTAATCGTATCTCTATGAATAACGCTGGGATTTCTTATTTATCTATTTCTTTTTAAGAATTATCTGTTCTGATGTCTTTTGAGGAAGGTCCTGGTAATAATATAATCATGCCTATCAATTCTCAAGAAAATCATGACCTAAAACTTCTGTGGGTAAACAAGTTGTTGGATTTTAGCAAATATGAGGCAACAGAGTGCAACAGACCGTCTAAAACTTCCAGACATGAATAAACAATCAAATGAGACTTAATAGAAAAGTATTATTAAAAAAGGCAAAATTAATTGGTATATTTCTATCAGCAATGCCTAATAAATTCCCCCAAAATGGGATTAATTAATGTAGACCACATTTTATTTTAAAGAGAGAAAATAATAAATAACTCCCTGTTCAAAACTCAAATAATTCAATTTTAATGGCAAAATAATATAAAAATAAATTTATTTTACATTATATCTTCAGCATTTTTGCCTTTTGAAAATGTGCATTTTAATTACAAATTATGCAATTTTGACAACTATTTAATTTTTTTATTTTAAAGTCTAATTATTTCTATTAACATGAAATGTGCATTAAAGCTATGAAAATATAAAAGCTTTTTCATATGAAAGTGTATAAAGCTGAAAACATTTTTTTCCATGCTCATTCTTAATTAAGGAAAAAAAACCAGTATAATAAAGCTTAATTCAATTTGTCTTCATTCCACAAAATAAGTCTGACCTCCGTATAAACTACTGAAAACTAGGTGATTCCTGTTACCCTTTCACTTTTATTTAAAAGCAGAATTTTCCAAGTATGTAATTCAGACCAACTCTTGAGCCATGCTTTGATAGCAGCGTTGGCAACTGGCATCCATCTGGCTCCAAAGCAGGCTGGAGTACACCAGCAGACTGAATGAGGGGAGTTTTTGGGAAGTAACAGAAATATGGATGGAGGAGTTACACTGGGAATTATCATCACAGTAGCTTTCTGCTTCATCTAACCTTGTGAAAATCATGTGGAAAAAAACCACTGTGAATCATTTGAATATATGAACAGAGTAG
Organism: Cnemophilus loriae; assembly: GCA_013397755.1. Taxonomy (NCBI): domain Eukaryota; kingdom Metazoa; phylum Chordata; class Aves; order Passeriformes; family Corvidae; genus Cnemophilus; species Cnemophilus loriae. The sequence continues at coordinate 2,678,868 of VZTF01007679.1, forward strand.
GGAGTGGTAAATGCCTGTTACATTATAACAGATGCATATAATACAATTAAAGCAAAAGGAGGTCTGTAACAACTTCCTTTCACTCTGAGGGAAGTAAAATGAGTTCAGAGTTCCTGACACACTGAAACGTTTGGAAAAGGCTGAAAGATGCACTTAGTGTTTCAGCAAATTGTTTATCTGAAAGTAGCAGCAGTAGGTGTTGAAGTGACTGAAGTGAACTAAGCAGAAATTTTCTTTTTCTTTGTTTTTTTAAGCCAGGATGGAAGTTATTTTGAACATCAGAAAAACGTTCAGTTGAGGCATCTCAGTAAAGGACCTGTGTAGGTTTCAAAATGACATCTTTTTGAAAACAACGAAAACAACGAAAACAAGCACTTTTCTGGCTGTGCTATGTATTTCATTCAGTAAGCACGAAAATCTGCTATTTCTGTCTAATTAGCTGTACGGAGAGTAAAATAGGTAATTCTTTTATAATGGGTTATCTGGATCTCAAACTGTTTGTTTCACCACTGGATACAATGGAGACTTTTTTCCCCATTGTCCTCTTAGTACACTCCTTGCAGAAGTAAAATTACTGAATGGAATGCACATCAGCTCTGAACAGCCACCCAGCAGTAGGTCAGGAGCGCTTCTTCTGGAAATCCCTTGATGACAAGTCCTCATTCTCATTTGAATCTGTCTGTGGTTGCTGTCCTTGAGAGCTGAGACTAGTCTCAGTGTGGTACTCCAACATGACGTACCCACAAAGGTTATGACAACAATTCACCCAAAGGGAGTTACACCTCCTGGATGTTGCTAGTCTTACTCTGAAATTGCAAAAATTATTCCAGTGATTCTAAGGTTTAGGTTAAGGAAAAAAAAAAAAAAAGAGAAATTTCTATAGTTAACTTTTTCCATTTTTACAGGTTTGGGGGCCAATCTTTCTGAGTTTATCAACAGTACTCTAGTCGAAAATAAGATACCTTTGTGAACCTATTACCCCTCAAAGTGGACAGCCCTTTTCTTTCTTTTTTTTTTCTCTTAACCTACAAATGGACCAAAAATTGTCACTGCATGTATTTCTAATAAATTACTCCTTTGCTCAATATAGGAGCAAGACTTGAAAAGGGATTTGAACTGAGTATTTCAAAAGATATGGAGGATATTGTCCAGTCACTCGTTTTATAACTATATCCCAAATTCAAGAATCTATATCTTTCATAGACATCTACAGTCAGTTCCATTGGGTGCTGTTTTTTATTCCTCCAGATCTTTACTTCTTTGCCAATATATAGAAGATGACTACACCTTCCATAGTTTAAATGCCTATGCTAGTATAACTAAAAAAAAATCTTACACTTGATCTAATGGTTAAATTAATAAGAAATTTTTAATTTACAAATTTAATGAAAATGTATGATTTTCAGTTAAAATTTCCTGATTAACTTTTCCAGTCTTGAGTAATTTTTTCTGGAAAACCAGGATGATTGAAATTGAGGAAGCAGAAAGAAACGAAAACATGACTTAGCCCAAGGTAGCTGATTGCCAAGGGATGATGGTGTCTACCAGTGATGTCAGAAAACCAAATTCTGCTCCTAGTCAGTGAAAGTGAAAGTCCTTGTTCTCTCAACAAGTGAGAACCATGTCCCTTTTGCAGTTGCAAGGAGACCATTATTTGGTAAAACAGCAAAATTTCATTGAGCAAAGGTTTTTTTCTGAGTATTTTTATTATGGAAAATCAGAGAGCCACATCTAATTTTCTCAACTCTGGATTCCTTTACTGGGATAACAAAAATAGTGAGCTAAATTGAAAAAAGGACTAAGAATCTTCTAAAAACAACACTGCTGGATGATGATCTACAGTGGGCTGTTTTCAGACATAGTTTGAAGTTTACTTTTAGAAAAAAAAATAAAATCACACTTGTTGGTTTGACAGAAAAAAATAGGATGAAAGCCTACTCTGAAAAGCACCTTTACAAGATTTTTTGGCACTGTGGTATTGGCTAGTAACTTTATACCTGTCAGAGCATTTATCACCTTCAAACTCCTATGAGTAATTTAAAGGAAAGGGATAAGAGAGAAAATAAAATAAGATTATGACTAAAAACCCTATTTCCAAAGACGAAAATATTTTCTGCCTCAAATAATTTTTTTGGCTCAAATTTTATCTAATTTAGTCTTGCCATAGCAAAATCAGAATGTAGGTATAAAATTCTATTAGTTCTATCCATCCTGAACATCTAGTCCATAAAGCTCTGAGTTTAGCAGTGAAGAGATGGGGTAAGATTTTTCCAGTGATTTTCTTTTTGAATATATACAATTCTTCATATCTTTGTTTTCATTTTAATTTTCTTACATAATCTCTTGTCAGATTAAATAGTTCATTCTTTGAGGAATAAAAAGAGCTGTGATTTTTTCTATAGATTAGGATTTTTTTTTTTATTTGATATGTGTCCCTTCCTTCAAAAAGAATAAATTACATTTATTCTTCAAATGTAATGATTGTTCCTGTACAATGGTCCAAAGACTCTCCCTGTAGTTATTCAAGTAATTTTCTCTTTGGGAGTATTTCAGGAAAGCTGCTTTAAAATCTTACTTTCGTCTTCTTATCCTCTATCTAGAGTGTTTTCAGAGGGTATAGTCATCTAAATTGAGGACCTGACACTGAATACAGGGTAGGTGATATAGAACATCAGCAAGAGAAATAGAAGGGCATTAATCTAGCTCAAATCAAATTATTGAGAAGGGGAGGTCTGCCTGAAGGTATAACATCCTACAGAGGGATTTGGAAAGAAAATTTATACAAGCACCATAAGCAGTAAGAATTGTGACTTTGCATGTAGCCTTTCTTCTGCCTTCTACATTATGTGAGTAGCTGTGAGAATTTGTGATTGCAGTCTGAACCATAACCTCATCACTGCTACAGTTTGTGTTCTGCCTTTAGATCCAATTTTGCATCTAGAAAACTAGATATTTATGCAAATTTAAACGTTTGAATCTAAAGAAGAATAAGTTTTTCAAAGACAGAGATTTTAAAAATAAATTAATTTAGCTGAAAATCAGAGATCTTGTGAGTAGCCTTTCCAGAATATCTGTGGCTCTCTATCTCTATACACGCGCACAATTCTGCAATGGCATAAAATGAGATTTTAGGAAAGGTTTAGGTTTTTTACCACAAAACAAGAGACAAGTTATTTTCCTTGGTTAAGGTACTTTAGAATATGATCAAATCCTTGATGTATTTTTAAAATACATATTTAATCATAGTTAGGGGGACTTGAACAGACCATGAAGAAAGTTTGTGATGGGTGGTAAAAAAGAGGCTTGTATAAATATTGTAGTAGAAAATTAACAACTTTATCAATATGTTGAAGCAATATTTTCATTTGAGTAAGCAGATGATGAATGAGCAACCATTGGAAATATTAATTTCCTCTTATTTTAAATGAGCTGACTAAAACTTTGAGAAGTAAAATGTTATGCTCATGTTGAATGCTTTTAGAAATCTTCTAGCTATGAGGTTGCCTGCTATTAGGAAAATTACATAAAGGCAAGGCAAAGAAAGGTGTCTATACCTCATTAAGTTGATATATACAGTGGAAGATATTGGAACACGGTTTTTGCCTGAGATACTTATATTAGATGAATGCAGGGTCAATAGATAAGTCTACTTACCTATGTCTCATGTTCTTCAAAACCTCTTTGAAAATAAAGTGAGAACCTTATAAATCAATCTTCGTCCCCGTGCCCCCCTATGAATGATATTATTGTCAGAAATGAAACAAACCAACACAAACAACAAAAGTCCTAGCACAATAATGATGAATATACCACTTGTAGATCTGCAGTTAGGACTGAACTGAGTCGTACATCAAGGTTTAGGCCAGAAAGCTAGCAGTGTTTTCTGTTTCCAACTTTCATTAATTTTTAAAGCATAATGCAAGCCAAAGTATTTTGAATCTTAAATAAGGCTTCTGGTGTTAGATTTTCTCTAGAATGAGAAAAATAAAAAGTGAGAGAATTTGAGATAGGAAAGAATATCATAAGAATGCTTAGCAAATCCCTATCATATTCAAAAGTGCTTTTCACATGAGTATGCAAAAGATATCAATTTAAAATACAGGCTGAAGCTTGAGATGAATCTAATAAAAACTATTTCATTTTCAGGAGAGCCTTCTGAGATCCAAGATTTTTTATTCACTTTAATTCACTATGAATCAAGGAAAAAGTTCATCACGAATAATATTCTGATCTATGAACCAGTTTTTGATCTGTGAACCATGAGGAATAAAAATATAATCTTTTATGGAAATCAAGAAGCAATCAAAGATTTTAAATGTTAAAATCAATCTTAAAAACTATTTGAGAACTAAGCATTGAAAAGAGGCTATGTTTTTATAAGTAAAAACGAAATAGAAATAGTGTAACTCTCACAGACTTGGGATCTCTTTGAGTACTTTTAGAGACCTAAAGACAGATGTGACAATATTCAAGTTTTCATCTGTTGTCTGATGTTTCCGTTTAAAATTCAATATTTTGTGTAAAATGCTAATACTAGTGTAAGTTTCCTGCTTCAAGACTTCCAAACACAGCCATGGCACAATTTCACTTTCTATACTTGCAAGTGCATTTGCTGCTAGAAAACTGTACTAGTGCCATGATTCAGGAGTTTATAATTCTCTGGTTAGTTGAACTGTGGGTACCTACCTTGGGGTTCCAACCACCTTGTTTCCTCTCCCATTCAAAAGTAATCTTGGTGCTGGAAATACATAGGAGAGAGTGAGCCGGAGAGTGAGCACATAAGGGGATGTGAGCAGGTGAGAAACGGGAGAAGAGAGGAAAATATTGAAAGAAAAGAGAGATGTGAAATGTAAGGCAGTGGGGCACAGTGAGTTAATTAATATCACACAAAGCATGAATATATATTAATAGAAGCATATAAAATGCCATATGAAAATATTATATCTGGTTTTTAATAAAAATAGTTTTACTAAATTATTTTAATTTATTAATTTGACAAAACCCAGAGTCTGAACCAGGTTCTTGATTGGACTATATTTTCTTCTGTGGCAATACACTGATTTACACTGAATGATAATATCATCAACTACACTATCATTCTCATCTCACCATTGAAATGACTACTCGTTGTAAAGTCTTTTTCTCTCACATTTCCCATGCAAGTGATTCATGTATGGCTTTCTTCTAGCATTTCAGATTTCAAGAATTGACAGAGATGGTCTTAGAACTGATTTTGATACAAAAACAATGATACACTTCCAGCAGAGAAATCAGAATTTTAGTCTTGGACTCTCCAGCATTAATAGAAAAACAAACCAATGCACAATATAGAGTGATCTGTCTTCCAGGTGCAGGAAAAAAATGAGAGATTAATCCTTATTTAAATCAATAAAATTGTTTTATCAAGAACTTCAGGATCAGAGAATAACACTAATTTTATTCTCTAATCCTGAAATTATTAGAATTGCAGAACCTAGTGAGAAAACATGTCCGCAAACTTAAACGTTAAAAAGATATTCCAAGGTCTTACTAATACCTAACTGATTAACTAACATCTATCTGAATCTTCCCATCACATGCTGAACACTTCACTTTTTAGTTTACCCTTTGTAGACTTGAAAAGGAAGTCATACACATAATTTAAAACAAAAAAAAAAACAAAAGAGTAGTTGGTGATCTAACTACTCTTTGCTAGTTTATTTTCTTGACCCATTCAACTTTTTCCTGCAGTTCTTCATAAGTCTAACTTGTAAGCCATTCATCACTTGTTTTTCTCCTTTGTGCTTTTTTCCAGTTTATCTGCTTGTTATTATAAAACCACATCCCACTCTTAGACTCCTTCTGATTTATGATCTCATTCTGTACTGATATTACCAATATTAATAATGTCATACTTAATATTATTTCCTTCCTCTCTTTAGAAATCCTTTTTATGGAAACCCAGCTTCCTGGCTGAAGTTTGCATTTTTAATCTATTGCTATGCTTTTGCTCCACTTTTACACAGAATTATTAACTCGATACTTTTTGACAGTGTCACATATATGCCATGTTTCCAAACGTTTCCTTCCCTTTAGTCAGAAGCATCTTTCACAGAGCACAGCCTAAGTTCTCTCAGCATTTGTAAAAAAATATATGCCTCAACATTGTCCTCAATAATTTATTGGTAGACTGTGACTATTTATAACGCTTATGCAGCAGACATCCTCCTTTTACCAGAAGGCCACGTCCTTCAGGTATTAGGTATCTGAAATAAGGTTCATCAGTCTTATTCTCTCTTACTATCATACTACTTTGTTCTATTCCTCTTTTCATCTTTTTTGAAGGCTTTTAACAGGTCTGCCTCTCTCTATCTTCTGAGCTACAGAGAAAGCATAAATACGTTCATCTTACAGTAAAAAGCTTTATTTTCTCCCTACCTGTCTTTTTGTACCTCTGCTTTAGGCCATCAGGTCTCTGAGAGGCCAATTAAGATTTGTTTGTGCATTAAGATTTCTAGTCATTGTTGTTTGTTCTTGATACACTCTGCAGTAGTGTATAGATGTCTAATATATTTGATAAGTTCCCCTACTATTATCTTTCCTGGGAGCTATCTAATTATGTCAAAAATATTGTCTTCATCTGATGCAGCTAAAATTCGTCGTATGTGGCTCTATGTTTCGGTCTTTGCACTATTTTATTGCAACTTTTAATCGTAAATCTCTCTATTTTAATTATGATACTGTAATCCTCTACATACCGGTCTCCTTGAAACAGATCAAACTCAAAAATGTTACGTTCTTGGGACAGCAAAATGCATAGGTGCTTAACCATGCTTATATTACTATTAATATAATTTTCAGAGATATTAATTAGTAGCTCGCATAAATCTTAGTTTTTCTAAGAGTGTTTCTTAATTACCTTTTATGCAACCTAGTTCCTTTAAGAAATACTTACCTATTGAAGCAGTGATATAGTCTCTATTCAGGCCTAAAAATACGCATGACATTCATAAATTTCATTTGATATATTTGAATATCTCAAATATCAAAACTATCTTTCATATCTCAATATGTCTTTTGAACATTTTGTGTTTGAAAGTATTACATTTGTCTGAACTTCTGTCCATTTTTTACCTTAAAACTTACAATTTATATCTTTATCATCCTTCATCTCTGCATTATGTTCTGTGCTTTTGTGTAGACTCTGTACAATTCTGTTTCTGTAGTAAATTAACTCTGGAAAAAAAAATAATGGGTTTGCTTTCGTTAGGGTGAATGCTGAAAAGCTTTTTCTACAGACACTCAATTTTGCATAGAAGTTTTATTTGACTGTACTTCTGCTTGTTCCCCACAAGTATTCTTGGAAAATGTTGGCGCTCAGAAAATAATCAATCATAAAACCCAAATATTAACTGAATACAGGATGCAAAGATTTTATAAAGCAGTAAGGGTGCAGCGATATAGTGATGAGATACTGCAGACAGCTGAGAACAATTGACATCTCTTCTGCCAGGACCCTGAGGGCATGGATGGTTCTGACTGCCCCTTGCCAGACTCCTCAGGCCCAGGACCCCGTGTCATCTGGCCAGAGCCATCATCCCCTGCCCCAGTGATTCCCCAGCAGGAACTGTCTCTAGCTCGCCACAGCCCTGCCCTTCCCACCCATGGGATTTGCTGAGCTGCGTTGTCAGCCCATTCTGGCCCATCCACCATCACCATTCCTGAGGATGGGGTCTGCTCTTGGTGTCCCCAGATGTTCTCCTCATGGCTGGGACGGGAGTGGGACAGGGCTGGGCCTGGGCTGCCTGGTGGATATCCCTATGGAGGCCCAAAGAGAGCCTCAGGTGTTGTCTAAGCCTCTGGAGCAGGGCTATGCAGACGCCTCGAATTTCAGGATTCAGCTCCTGTGTTGCTCCATTCACTGTGCTGGTACTTATCTGTTTGCACATACACTCTTTGAAAGTGTCATGAAAAGAGCTATATCTTCCTAAGGCTAGACAAAAAGTGTGTTTATGTGAAGGAAACTGTTTCAGTCCTCAGACTCTAAGTGTACCGATTTTGAAGAAAACTTTTTTTCCATGGATTTTCTAAACCACAACAAGGAGTCCATGCTAAGGATCTGCTATCTGGATGAGAGGTTGATGCAGACAGATTTCTGGACAGGCACAAAAGTACTTCAAGACCACTTCAATTCTTCTGCACAGTCCTGAAGAACTGCATGATCTGTGGCATTTTGACGTGACGGTTCCTGTAATTCCAAATACAAGCTGTGAACAGCATCTCTAATGTTCTCTTCTAGAAAGCTGATAAAACAGACCATAAAGACTTTTTCAGCAGCAGAGATAACTTCTGCAGTAGGTCCATAGTTCTGCTGGCATTAGGACTGCTACAGGTGGCCCTAATTTTACATGAATAGACAGATCTAAAGCAATTTCTGTTTCATTAGACCTTTCACAGCTTCCTTTCACATTGGATATGAGAGTGAATTACTTTTTCCACCCATTTTTCAAAAAACATAGTGAAGACCATGCAAACAAAGATTGGATGAGATAGAAGGAGGGGATGAAAGCTCCCGTTTGAGTTTTCTTTTTCATGACAACTTTATAGCAGAAGAGATTTTCTATCTTGTCTCTGCCTTATTAAGGAAGAGAAATAGCATCTGGAGAGAAAAAAATTGCTAAAGAGGAACTGCACGGACTGCTTTCATCTAACAGAGCAGTTTGGAAGCAAGAGCCAGCAGCACGTGCAGACATTCACAACATGCTCCTTTGCCTTTCCAAGAACTCAGGAGGAGCTGTAGCTGGAGACTTGTGCAGGTCTCAGTTTGAAGACCAATCTGCACGAGCAAAGGCAAGTTTAGACGGAAGGCCACATACTCAAGCCCACTTGTCAAATGAATTATCTGCTTTTCACTGTCCCATGTGCATCCCATTCCACTTGTGCATTCCCACAACATCTCTTTCATGTTGCAATCTTTCTATTGCAAACTGACAGCCTTTCCTTGGGATTTAACCCTTTCCCACTGATATTTCACTGTCTCCTGTCACCCTTGTTCTCTTCCTTTAAAACAAATTTTCACTGTGATAGAATAAGTGTTTCTTCAATTAACCAGTTACAGTATCAGCATAGGTTATGTTTGGAAGTTCTGTATACTGTGTGGAGGAAGTGCTACATCCTTCAGAATTTAAGATGAAATTACTTGTTTCCCAGAAGTAGATAAGGATCGTACTTGCTTTGTGATTGTTTCCAAGCCTTTCTGTATTCCAGCTGTTGGGGCCCAGAGATCATCCTGCTTTTAGGAATTCAGCTGGGAAAGCTACAGAGTTCAGCTCTCTGAATCCAAGTTTGACGTTGGTGATAGGAACTCCCATGAGGAAAGCTGGAAACAAGGTCCTGCCCCTCCTTTCCTTTCAGAGCTGCTTGTAAACTGAGACTTAACACTGCCTCAACCTGCCTTACATTGCAGCTGTAGAAGCTCTGTCTGTGCCTGAGCTTGTACCTCTGTGAATCATATCCAGACTCACTGGCCTGGCTTCCTGGCTTGGCCTTGGATCCATCTCGCTGCTGCAGACTTGCTGATCAGTCTCTGAACTCCGTTCTGACCCAGATGAGCTGTTGTTTTGTCAGCGAGGTCACTGCTCCCATCTGCGCCGCTGTTGCGCTCAGCTCACCGCTCAGCTTCCCTTGCAGTGCAGGACTATAATTTCTATCTTCTAAAACATAATGGGATGAGGATTCCTTCCTGTGACTTCTACATGGGCTTAAACGTATTTCTGAAAGTGACAGGCTATCAGTGTATCAAGCAAAATGTCCACTACCTTCAGTTCTTTTCTGTAAATCAGCCATTTAATTAAGAGGTAATAAATTCATTAAAACTTGGAGAAAACAAACGCTCCATTGTAGATACCTTTATTTTAACAAACAAAATTATTGTTATAAGAATATCAGTCTGGAAATGTTCACCTAAGTAATTAATGGGAGCTTAATAGTCTAGAAAGGAGCAGGTATAAGTCAGTGAAAAAAAAAAAAAAAGATGTTTTCTTTCGTATCACCAGCAGTATGGTTAATGACAAAACATGATTTTTAAGTCTGAAGAGCTTTTTTGTTATGTTTTCATGTCTAGTTTCCCAATATCAAAAGGTTTTTATTCTACAATAGGAACAACTTATCCCAAGTACTTTCCTGAAGTCTAAAAAAATTAGAGCTGCTTCATTTCACTTGTCTAGACAATCCTTTATCTCATCAAATCATCTTATCTGAGGAAGCACCTTATCAGATTTTAGTCCTCCAGAGCACAGTTCTGCTTGTTCATGAGCTATTAAAAAGACAGCAAGGTTCTTGTACTTCACCCAGTCATGCTTAAGAAATCTTAACCACTTTAATAATTCTGGGAGATACTATGAAAAAGCAAAGACTCAGAGGAGCAATGAAGAAAGCTTGTGTAGAGGCACGAAAACCAGAAGAGTTACAGTCTTTGCAAAGTTGGGACCATTATTCTATTGCAGGATTATGCCATTAAATCAATTCTATATAGTTATCATGAAAGCTAATTTTATTGTTGATTTTGGATTTATTAGTACTTGGGAGTGACTTATATGTTTGGAAAATATTTATGCCTTATACCTTAAAAATCAGTGATGCTTGAGAAATACAAAATATTTCTGTAACTTTTTCTACATGTACTTTAAATTTCTTGAAGTGTTTTATAAGTTTTCAGAAAAGTTCAAGGTTGGAATTGTCGCAGTGGCTCTAAGAACTGCATGAAAGAAAACACTGCTCTCACCATTGCTCCTTCTGCCCTAAATTGGCCACAGCAAAAATGTTAAACCTATCTGTACCATCACTACAGTTTTTGAATTTCAGCTATGATTTTGATTGCTCTCCATCATTCTGCTTAATACTGATTAGAATGCTTGATGCATTCTCCTGCACCTGTCATATTAATGTTATTGATCTGTGGAATTTCTGGAAAAAGTGGATCCTTCCTCCAGAGAAAGCATCTTTGAGTAAATACGGAATAATCAATAACAAATCTTGGAAGAAGATAGCTAAACAGAGGCAGACAATCACAGAGGTGCCTGAATGGTGTTCTGAGACATGAAAGATCCAGTTATGGTTCCTGGTTGAGCAGCAGATTTCAAATCTGATCTTGTATAAATGGAGTTTCTCCTCTACAAGGTGAAGACAACAATAATTCTCGAGCTCACAGAGGCAGGGAGTTTTGCTACATTAAAACACTCATTATAGTTGTAAAGGTATTATAAGCAAAAAAATATATTAGCCCCTTGCACCTTGTAAATTATTACATATGTAGGAACAACCTTGACTGAACTGAGCAATAAAGCTGATTATTACAATCACAACAGATATGTCTTTTTTTTTTTTTTTTCCCCATCATTCTCTTTTGCAATACTACTTTACCCAGAGTTATTTACATGAGGGCACTGAGAAGAGAAGGCAATAACATCAGTCCAGACGTGCAAAATAATAAATTAGTCATGATTGAAACCACCTATGGATAACTGAAATTATTGACCAGCAGTGGTTGCCTAACCTGTATTCATCAAAATGTCAAACCATGTAGAGGTAGACAGCAGGTATGTACCCTAGAAATAGTGAGGACTGCATAAATCTCTGATGCTGTTCCATGCTGCTTCAGGTAATTTTGACATAGGATAAATTACAATACTGTTCACTCACAAAAAATATTACTAAAAGCAGCACCAGCACTTGCTTATTTCTTTTTGAGGTACCTCTCCTATTAGTTATTAGATAAACTATCCTCTCATTCTATTGAAAATAGTTTTGAGTAAATGAGTGGTTTATGACATACATTCTTCTGCAAAATCTTGTCACTGAATAGTTCTGTAAAATTTAAACATAAATACTACTGAATAAAGAATTTTTAACAAACCCCAAAAAATTACAGTGACAGCCATATTCCAAAACTATAAAGAATGGTTCAAAATTTAATTTAAATTGACTTTTTTTCTTTTTCTGTAAATGAATTTTATAAATTATTTCTGTAATCATCTACTAACATTTGTGATGTTAGGTCGGTTTAATCTATATTGTATTCCCAACATTAGTGTTATTAGCACAAAATATTGATATGTATAGCTCATAATGTTAGCTTTCTACCTTCATGAAAAAATATTGGGAAAACACTGCATAGCTCAGGCTTAACTACTTCCTTGTTGTCTTTTGATAACTCAAAATGCAATTGCCAGAGATTATACAAAGTCGTGGTTTTTTGCAAGACATTTCTTACCTCTGTAATATTAATAGCAAAATTTGTTTCCGTCTGCTCTGTAAGCAGCAAGCATTCACAAAGTATTTGCTCTACCATCTTAGAATATAGAATCTTAAATTTAGGAATTTTCAAGGATGTTGCTGAAGTTCCAGTGCCTTATTTAAGAGACCATGGAATTCAACAGAAAATTGTCCATTAGCTTCAGTGACGCAGGTCTCACTCTGCTTGTCTTGTGTACTATCATTCCTGACACGCAGTAGAATAAATTTATGTAGAAAGGAAGGGAATTTTCATCTTTATGGGATTTTTCATTCGGTTAGGTCTGGAATTAAGGAGTTAATCTATAGGAGATCCTTGGGAGTTTTTGAGATATGGAGAGGAGAACACCATTAAAATTTTAGTTCTGCTTACTTTTGGAGCATGTCCATCTTCTTGAATTTATAAATCTGAATTCACTGGATTGACTGCCCTTGAAAATGAATTTTAAAAAATTTCCAGTTACTGTGGTTTAAACCCAGTCAGCAAGTAAAGTACTAGACAACTGCTTGCTCATGTCTCCCCCACTACCTCCATCCCCAGAGGAATGGGGAGGAGAATCAGAAAAAGTTAAGACATGTGGATTAAGATAAAAACTGTTAAATAATAGGAAAAAAAAAATAATGATGAGAAAAGAAAAAGAGGGCAGGGAATGAAACCCAAAAGAAAAAGTGGTGGGCAATACAATGCCCAGCCTATCCCCCAGCATCAATCAGCCACTCTTGGGCAAATCCCCCCAGCTTACATACTGGGCATGATGCTCTTTGATATGAAATATCCCTTTGGCCAGTTGCAGTCAGCTGTCCTGGCTGTGCTCTCTCCCAGCTTCTTGTGCACCTGCTTGCTGGCAGAGCATGGGAAACTGAAAAGCCCTTGACTTAGGGTAAGCACTGCAGAGCAACAACTAAACCAGCAGCATGTTACCAACATTATCCTCCCACTAATTCCGAAACACAGCACTTTACCAGCTACTAGGCAGAAAATTAACTCTGAAACCAGGACACCAATTCTAAACCACTTGTGAGTAGAATATTGATTTAATTCTCAGCTTTTATATTTTTAGTTGTATTTTATGATTCTGCATTTTTTATTTTTGACTTTTATATTTTAGCCTGATATTCTTGTATCAAGAAAGTGGAAAGATGGGTGGACAGACACTGAAAAAATAAAATTAATATTATCTTAACTCGGACTTTCATAGCTACTTAAAAACAAATCTCTATAAAAATAAATATTAAGCATTGTCCAGTAGATGTACCGTACACTATGCAAATTACATTGCTAAATTTACTTCCCAGTTCCTTTGCCAGATTTTAAACCATATTCCTTTAATATCAGTAATTAGAGACTGAAATTAACTGCCAAAATTTCAGTTACTTAAAGGCCATTTTGAGAATAAAGTATGATGTGATTGGGAAGGTTGTATCTATGTTTTTGACCTGTCTAGGTCTCTTTTTTACTCCTTCATGAGTAACTGGATATCACTCTTGTATTCACAGAGAGTGTATGGAAAGTTTCTTGGATTTTTGCTTGGCTTAGCTTAGTATGAAAATCTCATTATACAGCCTGGGTTAGTCCTCTGCTTATAAATGTGTAGTCAGCTGGTGAGGGTGCAGAAACAACGGTGTTAGGCTTAGGTGATCTGTTGCATGCTGTGAATAGCAAATATCAAACAGTGAATACACCAAGCCAGCAGCTTACAAATAAGCTCCAGTGAATATTATTCTTTCATATTTCTCAGTGAGTACCTCTGCACGTCAAAGATAATAGAACAAAAAAGCTCCAAATCAGCTCATGAATGATGGAATAACATAATCATAATGGAATAAGAGAAATTAGTAATGGATAACACTGATATTAAATGTTTTAAACATTACTAGTTACCTTCTGCAGACCTACAAATCAAAGACAGCTTCAGTCCGTCACCTCCACGCTCTCTGACTGTAGTCTTCTATTTCATCCAGTCTGAAGTGAGACTGCAGTAATCAAATTAAAACTCTTTCACCTGGTCTCAGTGATAGAGTGCCATACAGGAGAATTTAGTAAATCTCATGGGGATTCCCACTCTCACAGAACTTTTTTTCCCAGGAGCTATGATCAGATAAGTCTTACACTTCATTACAGGGGATGGAGTGGAACAAAGAGAATAATTTCATGTGAAAAATAACCTAAAGCCCTCTCTAGTAGCCAAAAGGAATGGATGAACCAAAAAAATGCTTCAGAGGAGGAACAGGTTCAAGTCAGAAACAGGGAAGATGGCAGACACCTATGGGAAGAACTTGGGCAGAAATGCATGCAGGAAACAAGGTGTCCGAGATGAATCAGGACTAAAGCAGCAACAAAGAGTGCTAGGAAATGTAGCAAAATAAATTTTTTAATAATGTGGCTGAGCAAAAGACAAAAAAATTAAAAAGGACAGCGTGTTCTTTCTAATTTAGTATAAAATCTACATGAATATGTACAAAGCCCTGACCTTTCCAATGACCATACAGATTGGCGTTCAGTTTGTTTCTTACTAGTCTGCTTATCTTCCATCCTTCAGCTGCTGTTCTCTTCATATTTCCTAGTTTGTGTTTCCTATCTATAACAGGTCTCGAATTTATAACCCAGGTTATCAAATGTGAAGTAGTTAAAGGTAAATCTCATGCCTTGTAGTACCTGAAGTGCGTCTTTAAGTTTGTAAATAAACCATTGCCCCTGCTCTGAAAGGACTTTCTGCATGAATTAACCATCTTGTAATCTGTAGGAAAAACACAACTGTAATAATCAGGCAAGCAAGTAGACCATATGATATTAATAAACTATTACAGACATCTCACACATTCTTCACACTTGGCTGTCTAAACAAATCAATACGAAAGGAAAGATCTAGTTAAGACTGGTATAAAAATCTAGTGCTTTATCTTTAAAGCAAGTCAAAACATAACAATTCAACTTTATTATGTATAGTGTGGTTTGTACAGATTGCATCCCAAAGGCTTTATGGAGGTAGATAATACTCTTCCAGGGTGATATAACAATATTAACAATGGAAAGAGAGAAATTATATCTACAGTCACATCCCTCTATCAGAGGTCTAAACTGAAACTAGCACTACTGAAATCAATATGCTTTACACTGATACAGAATTGCTCAGAGATTAGAATTGGGCCCTGGTTAAGTAGCAGAGAAACAATTTCTTTTCAGTTGAGAATTGCAATGGAATGGTAAGTCAATGAAGCAGAGACGCAGGATGATGGTTTTCAGACAGCGTGAAACTTAAGTGAGGAAAGAAAACATAAAGAAGCAGCAAAGCAATATTGGTGAAGTCTATCAGTGTTTTTAAATTGAAGAGGAACATGTGCAAACGCTAAATAAAACAATTGTTAGAAGAGTATATGTGCTTGTTTTGACTGTCAAGCCGTGGAACTCAATGGGAGTTTTTCATCAGTTGCAATATTAACTTTGTATCACGAACTACGAACACATTGCTGGAGTACAGAGAATGCTTTAGGCAGCAGAAACAGAAATAAACAAATGAGATAAAGTGGTTTACTGAAAGACAAGACAAAATTATGGAGGCATATTTCTTCACTAGATAAGAGCAATAGAAAACTTCTTAATTCTGTGAGTTTTCTTTATAAAAAACCAGCAAGCAACAAAAAGAAAAAATAGTATTTTTAGCGATCTCCAAAATAGCAGGGTGATCTTAAAAGTTTGGAGATTGAAGTAGCAGCACCTTCTCTTAGCAGCTGTCAGATTTTTTGCTAATTCCCACAAAACCTCATATGCAGCCCTCTATTCTGACGTGGCCACCAGAAGGTATCCATCAGGCCTGATGCCAGATTCTGCTTCACCACTTTGTATTTAGACATTCAAATACAAAACACAAACAAATACCAAACATCCTCCCCTGCCAGACTGCCACATACACCCACAGAACCCCACCCCAAATAAAATCTGTAGCTACCAACAGAATAATGTGAACTTTGGTAAGTTTGTTCTCTTTCTGGAGATATGGCACAATTGAAATATGTCTGTCTGACGATCTAAGAAGCACCCATTTAACAGGAGAGAGAAATTTCCAGACTTGTGTATATTTAAGATTTTTTTTTCAATGATAATTTCTTCTCTAGTTAGACAGTTAGTTAGACTTAGTCTAGTTTTTAATTTCAGGTTAGTTGATTATTCCTATAGCCATTGGCCAAGGAAAAAAAACATTATCAAATGACACTAAAGTTATTCATATTTATTTTTTTCTCTCAAGAATTTCATGCTACTTTTTTGCTTGTGAGCTTAGAAGTACTCTTTTTTCCTTGCTCAAGGTGGAAAGGACATTGTAAGAGTCTTAAAAGTTAACAACTAACCATCATGCTTTTTGCACAGTATCTGCCATTCTAGCAGTGTGCTAAGCCTGTCTCTGATGGGCTTATGATTCTAAAAAGTCCAAGCAGCATTCCCTTAAGAAAGAATGCATTTGAGAGATCAATACTTTTGCCTGTTGGCCTTGTTGAACAAAGATCAATGCATGTACAAAAATCAGCCCAGCAGATGCGACTGTGAAGACTACCAGGCCCCAGAGAGATGAATGCCTAATGGAGACAACTATCTGTATAGCTCTAAGGTGTGCCATTAAGCACTGCACTTCACTTGGCTCATGTAGGGGTTATGATACCTCAAGCTGTGCAGTGGTAATCTGTGTTCTGTTTTAGCCAATTTATGCTGCTCATGTGACGTTAGGGGCACTTTAGCTATTAGATCCTTTATTCCTTGTCCAACATGGGGCATTAATCAAGTGAAGATGACAGCTATGCCCAGCTCAGAGAATTCTCCTGGCAGCCCCCAGGCACCCTGTAGAGAAAGCACTAATGTATGACAAACCTTTGCCAGCATTTGGTACCTTGAGATTGCTGCCTGGCCTGTTTTCTTACGTAGTTGGTATTTGTCAGCTTTCCTGAAGGACTTAGAGATGCTATTTAATTTCACTGCATAAGGGAGAGAAAAATCCATTAGCATTCAAGGCCTGTCAATGAAGACTGTGTCACTAGCTAATAGAAACTGCAAATGTGCCAGATTGCTCAGCAGAAACTGAAGGGGCAGGAGACTGCAAGTAATAGGTTGAAGGAAATTTATCCTCTTTATTTTTCATAAAACGTTTTATTCCTTTCAGAAAAAACTCACAAAAGGCAAAAACCTCTCCACAGCAATCCTTGAATGCATAGGAAAAGGTGATGCTCAAATAGAGCAAAATACAAAATAAAAAATATATAAACAAACTAGATTCTCAAAGGGAACTTAGGCATCAAACTACCTTTTTAAAAGCCGAAATGCCCAATATGTCAAAACCTTGAAAGGGCTACTTCCCTCAGCAGCTGCATTTCTGCTGAATTGTGTTACACCTAAGACCTGAATTAAATTGTGTCCTGGAAAAACGTACAAAGCAGGTATTTCCCTGCTACAGTCAAGCTAGTAGTAACACTGAGAGAACACCTGATGTTATGTGAAGATCAGTTGGTTTTGCTCAGCTTGTTTTCCTTGCTTTTTGAGAGCAAAAATCTAGCTTCTCCATATACAGCATGAAGGAAGGATTTCAGCTGGGCTCCTCCACATTTTCAAGAAATATCTTTAATAATTAACCAGCTGGAATCCTGAGCTATGTGTCTTTTTCTGTTTCTTCCAAGTGAAACAAAAATTGTGCAAAATTATTTAAGTATTCAATAGACAGTAGTAAAAAGAAAATACCAAATGCATGATTTGGCAGCATTCATGTGGGAGAGTCAGGCTCAGATCCTTTCTCTGGAGATCATTCAGTCTGTTAGAGAAGGCAAAGCAGCTTGAGTGGGACAAAGTTCTCCTAGAAGAACCAACATGGAGAAAGTGAAAGATACAACAAACATGTTGTGTGAAAGAATTAGGACACCATAACACAGTGGTCTGCATACAGCTCTCTGTTGCATGGTTGGAATTCCTGTACTAAAGAAGAAAGGAGGAAAACGTTTTCATAGATTTCATTCTGCTTACACAGGATAATGGGATAAATCAAAAAAAGATGAACAGAAATAAGAGTCCTGTCATACTGGAACAAGGTCTAATACAATATTCTCTGCCGGACAAATCACAATACAGTCCTGCTATTTTCTTTTTGTTAGGGAGAGGAGGTCTGGAATGAAAGAGTTGGTGGGAGCAGCTGATAATGCAGGAGACATTTAACCTTGAAACTTTTCCAAATAATTTGCTTTTCACCCTTGGCTGCTCAACATTAGTGCAGTGCAATTATGAAGATGTAAACATCACAAGGACACCTGGCACACAGCCTGTCACAATGAGTTAAACTTGAGTATTCAATTCCCTGAGCAACCATGGAAGGAGAATGAGCCACCTCATCAGGAATTCAACTGTGTCGGTTTAGGAGGAGGTGAGGATGGGAGGAGTTGATCCATCAAGCTCAGACAAGACCCAGCCAACCTTCTACTTTCATTCAGGCAGTAGAAGCAGATCATAAATGGACCTGTCAAGTCCACAGTCAAATGAACTGTAAGAGAGAACCTGGAAGGTACCTCAACTTGTACCTAAATAGTCTTGAAATAGCTTTCTTTTCCCTCCAGTGCAAATGCTGTAATTTGCTTGTTTTAAATGGCTATAAATCACATAAAGAAGCAAATTGGCTAGGGAATGGAGCATTTAATTTTATTTTTTTTCCACACCTTTAGCAAATTTGAGTTGAGGTATACTGCAATTTTGATAGACCACTGCATCCATTCAGAGTTCTTCATTATAATGTTAACCTTGCTTCTCCCTTTTCCCAGACATGAGACTTAAAGATTTTTATCTGAAGGAATTGTTGCTACTGATTAGTAAATCAAATTTGGAGTTTCAGTGATATTTTCATATTATTATAATTTAATAATTCATGAAGTGAGATCTTTGCTGAATATATCAAAATACTCGGAACCAATACTAGAGATTTTGGGCAATTCTTTTAGTTTCATTCTTAATTAATTATTAAATATGTTATGTTTTCAAACACTTACAAGAAATAGGGCCTTTCTTACCACATTTTGAGAAAATCTAATTCTCATCTCATTTAATGGTTCTGCCATGCCAAGGTAACTTCATTGACTTCATTAAAGACTCAGTGTCATGAAAATCATTAAAATTATTAAAAACATTAGCAAAAATAGAAAACCTGCTGGGGGGACGATATATCTTTTTCATTACTGTTTTCCCAATTATTTTCTCCATCCAGATTGATTTAGCCTAGCATACACACCCTCCTTCTTTCTCTTTCCATTTGTTTCTTTCTCTCTGTACATGCTTTTACATATATTTTCATCCTGTATATATATTGCCAGCATATACATATCCTGGGTAGCTATAGCTTAAAATTACCATATTGCCTGAGCTATCCAACCCACAAAATAACAATAAATATTCTATAAACATGCCATTCAAATATGCAGTCATATGGTAAGCATCTTTGAAAAGTAAGCTGAAATTTTATGTTGCATCTACTGTTACAGTTGCTGTGATATTTATCTTGACATATAATGTAAAGTAATATTTTAAACTATAATTATCGAAATTCAGCCATAATTTCTGAATAAAAGGGTGCTTAGTTCCTTAGTTTAGTAATTTTCAAGATAATCACATTACTGTTCAAAGATTTTTAAGAAGTGACAAAATGTGACAACGAAGTTTCTCAAAATAGCAAGCAGTCATACTTAAGGACTGTGTTCCACCATAAATTAACAAGAACTGGCTTTATTGCATTTTGTAGTTCTCTTTGCAACTCAGCTCTGTATCTGTTGCAAGAATGAAAAGGAAATCGTGCTAGTGAGGGTGGATATGGAATACAATATAGGGAGGAAAAAAGAAAGGGGAGGAGAGGAGGGGAGAGGAGAGGAGAGGAGAGGAGAGGAGAGGAGAGGACAGGACAGGACAGGACAGGACAGGACAGGACAGGACAGGACAGGACGGGACAGGACAGGAGAGAAAAGGACAGGACAGGAGAGGACAGGACAGGACAGGAGAGGACAGGACAGGAGAGGACAGGAGATGTCTCAATGCTTAGCTACATTACTCAAAGAAACTAATAGCAGAGAAATAGAAACTAAACAAATGAATAGTTCTACTTGGGTTTTGATTGACTGACCTACACATAGATGTTTTCTGAAGAAAAAATAGTATTGTAGCAGGTTGTGGAAATTGTCTTTTACCTTAGCATCATTACTGTAATTGGAATATATGATTCATTTTCTGTCAAAGTGAATTTTCATCTCAAAAAACAATTGTGTTGTTTCAAGACACCTTGAGACCACCAAGTTTATGTTCACTGTCGGGTAAGTTTCCAAAGTGACATGGTTTTCCATCCTGATTGTCCATGCCAAGGGGTTTGATCTCTGTGCCAGGGCACAGTGTTTCTAAGGTCACTGGATCTGGAAGGGAGCTAACAGATGTACAGGGGAAAGAAGTCAAGGGTCCTTCATGGAGCAGATCCATTGAAAAAATTGCCAGATGGGTATTGAGTAAATCTAGGGACCACAGAAGGGCTGACAAATCTGAGTCTGAGAGGCTCATGTGGCAGCTGTTTCGTTTCGTGCATCGTGATAGGAGAAGAGAGCAGGAAAGCAGGGAATGCTGATGTGAAATATAGTGAAATTGGCCTGTCACTTTCAAAGCATGCCAAACAGGATATTGAAGAGAAAATCAGCTTCACCAAAAAGCAGTAGAGCCTGGGGACCCCATTACTGCCTGGGAACTTCCAGTTCTGATGTGCTTATGCAAGTTTTTATCAGACTTTCTATACATGAGGAACTATAACTTTGGAGTTTTCATCTTATGGGAATTAATGAGAGCTCCCCGTTATCTTTCATGAATTGGACACTGCATGTTTTAGTCAGCTATAGTTATGATTGCTCTATGGCTATGATTGTTCTGATATATATTTTGTCTATCTTCCCCAGAAATCTTTCCTATAGAGACAGGGAAAAAAAGATTATTTTCCAGCAAATTACTGCTGTTCAGTGACAAAGAAAACAGAGTTACAGTGCAGTGGTGAGAAAAAGCCATGTAAATTTTATCGTTACAGATTAATTTTTTTTTTAACCTTGGTTATTTGCATAGATGCATTTCTTGTAGAACACTGATTCATATATGCACATGTATAAAAACTAAACTTTTGCTTCTGTAGTCTGCGCTAATTTTCTAAATATCCTGTCTTCCAGGTCTGATGTACTTACAACCAGTACTGCCCTTCTTTGGGCTTCACCGTTATGCTGTTATTCTTCTAAACACTTGCTTTAGTACTGCTACCTCCAGCACTTGCCTGCCTTGGTGATAAACAGATGAGCACAGTGGAAATATGACAAGCACAGAATTATAGATTATTTTATAGAGTTAATAGCCTTTTTATGGAGGTAATGGAGGTTGAATCATGATTTATAAATACTTAGTGACCAAAATTAATCGCATTTTTAGGAAAAGTTTTCTTTATCCCAAACATTGGCTGCCTTAGACTTAAATGGAAAGTATCTCTTTCTTTCATTTTCTAATGTGAAAATTATGTATGTTTTTTTGCAATTCTTCATCAGTGGGGATAGTAAGAACACTCACTGTTTTCTGTCTTGAAGAAATGTGTGCAGTCACTTCCATTTGATACGTACTTATGTTTAGTGAACTTTTTATTCACAGCCCATAACATGTAATGGGGTGCTAGGTACTATCAGAGCATGTTTTTACTCTTATTTTAGGCTTATCATCATTTTGTGGTATGCTTTGATGTTTCCCAGCCAAAGCATTCTCTATGCAAGTTGCATTAAAATTCTTACAAAATCAGTCCTTAAATTACACAAAGGGATTTCATACTAACTGTTACAAAAGTTTATTAAAAATATTGGTCAAAGAGAAATAAGCAAACCTCACTTTGTCTACTAATCTCAAAATAACATACTCAAAATCTCCACCTTTTTCTAAATGACTCATCACTGCCCAGCTAAATATATTGGCCAGGAATTTGATATACCTCATATCTCGCATTTAAAGGAAAGAAGAAGGTGGACTACAAATCAGCTTTTATATCCCATCACATCCTTATCATAACTCTACTTCCTTTGGGTTTAACATATTTTAAAATTCTTTCTTCCCTGTCAGCATTATCAGCTTTTCACCTGTTTGCTGTTCCTCGGGCTTATCCTGTTTATTTTTCTATCACCGTCATGACTTGTACCTGCAAGTCCACATCCCTTTGCCCACTCACGTGCTGCGGTAAAATGTCTCTCCTGTGCTGTCACTGCACTGCAGAATAAAGAAATGGGAAATCTCATTGATAACTGGTTTTGGGAAATGAAGATGTTGAAGTAGTGATAGCTGTAAAAGAGGGCACCTCAGTACAATATGGCCTGTGGTGTATAACTAGAAGAGAATTAAATCTTTGCTGTGATCACAATTTCTAGGAAAATAAGTTTCACTGCCTTTAACAACAGTGGCCAACTTATGCATGGCACTTTACGTAGTTAACATAAAATCAGCAAGAATCAAAACATCTATAAACAGATTATATGGGACAGTATGCCATATTGTTTACATAATGTGTTTGACCTGGTAACTGATAGATATTCCAAAGTAATTTACCATTAGTCACTCTATTCAATTATTCTAATAGTTTATTCAATAGCAAGTGTGGAACTTTTCTGAAAAATAAGATAGTCAATTTTAAGCAGAAAACATTTCACAAATAAATTAATGGTTTGATTTTCCAGAGTGCCCATATCAGTGAAAGTAAGAGGTTATTTTCTGCTTTAAAAAAAATGTTCATTTTTACTCAGAAATCTACTTGAGGAATAAATTGATGTATCCAGACTACTTTAAATGCAACTTTTTTAGTTTGAATTTTACCATAATAAACTTAACATTGCAATTCAGAAAACAGGAATCCTTGAACCGTAATTCTAAGATCATTCCACCTCCTTTTTAAAAAAATCATTTTGTGCGTTCATTGTGAGAAAAGAGAGTATAGAGTTGTATTGGGTTTGTGTGGCAAGGTTTTGGTAGTGGAGTTCTGCAGACGTGGCTTCTTTGAGAAGATGCCAGAAGCTTCCCTTACGTACAAGAGAATTGATTCAAGATGACTCTGATGGATTCACCCTTAGCCAAGGCTGAGCTCATCAGTAATGATGGTAGAACCTCTGGGATAATATATTTAAGAAGGAAGAAAACAACTTTTTTTGCACAGAAGAAAAATATCAGCCAGAGAAGAGAAGAGAAGAGTGAAAATATGAGAGAAATAACTCTGAAGACACAAGGTCAGGGAAGAATAAGGGGCAGGAGGTGCTCCAGGTACTGGAGCTGAGAGTCCCCTACAGACCATGATGAAGACCATGGTGAGGCAGCTGTGCCCCTGCAGCCCATGGGGGTCTGTGCAGCAGCAAAGATCCACCTGCAGCCTGTGGAGGAGCAGGTGGAGGCCTGAAGGGCATTGTGGCACTCTGGGAAGCCTGTGCTGGAGCAGGCTCCTCACAGGACCTGTGACCATAGACAAAGGATCCCACACTGGAGGGGGCTTGCTGGGACGACTTGTACGCCCCAGGGGACTTGTGCTGCATGAGTCTGTGCCTGAAAGATTACAACCTGTAGAAGGGACCCAGGCTGGAGCACTTCACACGGAACTGCAGCCTGTGGGAAAGACTCACGTTGGAGAAGTTCATAGAATCATGGAATCATTAAAGTTGGAAAAGACCTCCAAGATCTAGTTCAACCGTTGACCAAACACCATCATGCCAGCTAAGCCTTAGCACACAGTTGTTTATTGATCACTTCCGTAGATCATGACTCGACCAGCTCCCTGAGCAGCCTGTTCCAATGCTAGACAATCCTTTCAGTGAACAAACTTTTCCTGATATGCAAGCTGAACTCACCCGGCATAGCTTGAGGCTCTCTTCTCTCTCCTGTCTCTAGTTTTCTGGCATTAGAGGCCAATCTCCACCCTGCTTTCTTTCAGGTAGCTGTAGAGAATGATAAAGTTTCCCCTCAGCGTCCTTTTCTCCAAGTGAAACACCCCCAGCTCCCTCAGCCACTCCTCATATGACTTTCACTCCAGACTCTTCATGACCTTTGTTGCTCTTCTCTGGACACACTCCAGCACCTCAATGTTTGTCTTGTCCTGAGGGGACCAGAACTGAACACAGAATTCAAGGCGCAGACTCACCAGTGCCAAGTACAGGGGGATCATCACTTCCCTGGTCCTGCTGGTCACACTATCGCTGATAAAGGCCAGGATGACATTGACCTTTTTGGCCACTTGGTCATATGCTGGCTCATATTCATCAACCAGCATCCTCAAATCCTTTTCTGTTGTGACACTTTCCATCACTCTTCCCCAAGCCTGTAACACTATATGGGGTTGTTGTGACCCAAGTGTGGGACTTGACACTTTGCCTCATTGAAACGCATACAATTGACCTTGACCCGTGGATCCAGCCTGTCCAGATCCTTCTGCAGGGCCTTCCTACTCTCCAGCAGATCAACATCCAACATAATGCTGGCTGTGAACTGTCTGAGGGAACACTCAATCAGTTTGTCCAAATCATTGATAAAGATATTAAACAGGACTGGCACCATAATGAACCTTGTGGAACCCCAATCCACACTGGAGCAGGGGAATAGGGTGAGGAGGAAGCAGTGTCAGAGATGAGTGATAAACTGACCAGAACCCTCATTCTTCATTTCCCATTCACCTGTACCACTGGAGGGGAGGAGGTAGAGAAATTGTGAGTCAAACTGAGCCAGGAATAAAAGGGAAGGGTAGGTGGAAGGTGTTTTTAAGATCTGGTTTTATTTCTCATTATCCTACTCTGCTTTGATAGCTATGGTAATAAGTTAAATTCCTTTTTCCTGGGTCAAGCATGTTTAGCCCTTGACTGTAATGTCAACCCACAATTCTTTTGTTGTATTTCTGTCCTCTGTCAAGCCAAGGATGGGAAAGTGATAGAGCAGCTTTGGTGAGCACCTGGCCCTGGCCTACAGCCATGGTCAAACCACTACAAAAGCATAGAAAAAATGCCCTTTATAATGCATTAATATAATGTATTAAATTCAATTTATAAGCTGTTTTAAGTGGCTCAGTTTTGGGCCATCCTAGAAGACCAGACACAAGCAATGCTTTTTAAATAACCTTCTTCATTTGATACTATCCTCTATATTTCAAATTTTATGCTTATTTTTTGCATTTCTCACCTCCCTCTCGCATGCCAAATGGAACAAAAAGTGCCCTTAAGATATATAAGAAACGACAAAAATATATTTAGTCTTGGAGTAATTTGAAAAAAATCTGTACTTGGTTCCAACAGAGCAGTTCTCAAGCCAAAGCTCGAATAGTATGTATTTAACTTACCTGATGAAATATACTGTGGTCATATTATTTTTACTGAAATAATTGTGCACTGATCAATTCCACTGCCTCTCTGGCATATCCATTCTTCTTCATGTATAAAAGCTGTCGGTATAGAGTCTTCTAATGTCTATTTATTCATAATTCACTGATTTTGACCCCTCCCTTCTAGTTCTAACCTAAAACTCTAATTTTAAAACTAACTCAAACCAGTTGTGTCATCTTTTAATCATAAGGAGCCTATTCCTGATAAGGTGGTTGGTTAAATGTGAAAACCTCAATGTAAGTTAAAATAAATATGTAATTAGAGAAAAAGATATAATTTTGAGGTTCTGCCTGCTTTGGAATTATCTCATGATGTCTTGATCTTACCCTCAGTGAAAAAAAATCAAAGAGAAGAACTTTTGTATTTCATAGGGCAGGTAACACTTGGTCTAGGTACTGTCACAGTGAAGTGACAGCTCTTGCCCTGCAGCTGCCAGGATCTAATTATGTCTGGGCTCAAAAAAAGGAATTGTGCAGCTGTGTGGAATTAGGAAGACTCAAACTGTACCCCACATAGACCTGAAGGCTTGTGGGGGTATCAAGGAGTGATTATTGTAATTTTCTCCTGGTATTAGTGCAGGGATAGAGTGAGGAATGTGTGTCTGAGTGCAGTTATTTTAACTGACTTCCAAAGTGACAAATCATAATGTGCCTAAACTGCCATGGTAGGAGTTGAGCAGATCCAGGGTAGACTGGAGGCCAAAGGTGCTTGCAGTGCTCTCAAGTCACGTTCCTAAAAGGAAGTATTTTGTACAGTGACATTGTAATGGAGAGTATGTGGAGCATGCAGTGGGGAGACAAGGATTGGAGTCAGAGGCCCTGCTTTACAGAGGTATCACTGAGCTGCAGGATGTAGTAAGATTCCTTATTCTTCATTTTTTCACTAGCCTTCCCACACTGCACAGGTTGAAATAGAGAAATGATGAGGCCCTTCATAGTTTGGTTTTAATTGGGTAGGCAGAGCACGCTTTTCTTTAAAACTGAAATCATGGATATAAGCTCCGGAGGTTAAGGACTTTTTTCTCATTTGCTGGATCAATAAATATATGCTAACCAGCAGGAGGCAAAAGATCACCTCTTTTTAGGAGGACTCACCAGCCTGGACGTCACTGTGTATTAAGGTTGTTGTATGGCTTTGAGATTGAAACTGCTGTCATGTCTAATCAGCTTGAAATGAAGGAAGGAAGTTTGCGTCAAGATACTTGCATATCCTAGTGCTAAACAGCAGAGATTGAATCCAGACAGCCATTTCTTGCCTAAGAAGAGAGAAAAAAGGATATGCTTTGCTTTTTCTTGAAGTAAAGTTATGCAGGTATATTGCATGAGATCTTTTCTGTGTATAATTTCTTACACTTAGAAAAAAATTTTTGTCCATAGTCCAGGTGGACTTTCAGGTAGCAGCTATATTTTTCAGTGTAAACTTCATCGATTTTGGGCTTTATCATAATTTTAAAAAAAACTGGCTCCAAACGGAATTGTTTCTTTCAGTTTTCTTTCCTCTACAGTTGAGTGTTACAGTTTTCTCAACAAGAAAGCATTGCTATGTAAATTATTTTAATAGCCCCTCATTACACAATTAAATGTTTAATTTGTAAGGGTTTTGTGTATTTAGACACCATATGATCTAGGAGCAAATGGCCTTTATAGAGTTTCTGGATTGATTACAAATATTTTATTATCTGAAAAGTCTTTTACCCTTTTGACAGGAAGCTCTTCCTCTCTGCTTATCTTTATTTAAGAGTTAACACTGAAACCCAGAGAGGTTAATCCTTTCCAAAAATAGATTCCTGCTCTTAGCTTTTTATTCCCAGGAATGTTCCCAGGAAGAATATGTGTTTCCAGGAAGAAAGGAGAACTCTAAGTTTGTTACTGCAAAAGCATTATAAATGTTACTGACTCTTGCCCAGCTTCTGCAGTCAGGTTATTTCATGCAATGAAAGCTGTGTTGTTCTTTAAATACAGTCAGCCACAAATAGAATTGCCAAACGAGCTATTTCAAAAGTCAGTGCTTTGAACTTCCGTCTCTCATTGTTCACTAAGAATGTAATGGTAGCTGAGACCAGATGCTCAAGGAGACAAGTGACAAAGAAGAGCTCATATGTTATTTCAGACTTGATTAGTTAACGTTATCTTCTCTCTAAAATCCTTTGGGCTTTATGTGTTTATAGCTAATTGAAGAAAAAGGAATTGACTGAGAAAATGAGGCTTTGGCAGGTGGTTTGGTTTAAAATAATAAGTACTGCCAATACTGGCTTCGTATTGCTTAGTTAAGATTAATTTGCTTTTCCTGAGGCCACTTACATTACAGATTTAATTGTGATGTTAATCTTCTCTCAAAACTTGTCTCTAATTTGCAGAAATGACCCTATTTGTTATTCAAATTCAGGGTGCTTCTTTATGATTATGATTATGGTTATCTCACTATCAAATTTCATCCAGGTAAAGATGTCAGTTTCAAATCACAAACAACTTTCCTCTAGTGTTTGAAATGCTCCATCTATTTAAAAGAATGTCTGGGTAATACTGAAAATATCGTGAAAAAATTTCCAGCTTAAAGTTTCTGAATTGTTATACAGTTCATCACGGCTTAATTTACAAAAGAAACCATTACTTTCCCTGACACCTAAGTAACTTTCTAAGAAATCAGATTGCATATTTGGTTAGAATAGTATACCATTAATCAATAATTTGAAATATAATGCCTTACAGAGTAACAAGATTCTGTCTAAAATTCTACACTTCATGAAAAATCTCTTGAATTTACATAGCCATTTTTACCTGAAGAGCTCTCAGATTACTAAGTTGTTTTTCAAAAAAAAAAAAGTTTCAATTTTCTTTATGATTTTGAATATTTTTCTTAGGATTAGGGGGCAAGGTCCAAATTTAGCCACCTTCAATATAGAGAGGATAATTCCCTGATTTAATGCCAGGAATTAACCTAACTAAAGGATGTTCATCTGCATCTAAATCAGATTTCGGTCTTCAAATTCAGAAATTTGGATGTATTTAATAGGCAGCCTAATGTCTTTTGTTGTTATCACTCTTTTCAATGATTGATCAATGTGATGAATGATCAGTAATATAAAGCAGCAGCAGTAGCAGTAATATGAATATTTGTAGTAACATTTTCATAAAAGATGCGTTTCCTTTTTGAGTATGATATTTTCAGAAAAGGAGCTGCTGACAAAAGCGATTCTGTGCAGTAAATTACAGTTCCTGCAAGCAGAAATTCCTTTATAAACATTACTGAGTGATAATCAGTAATAGGTGAAGAGACTATGTCATTATTCCCTTCTGCTATGAATTATAATAGAAATAACTTCTTAAGATGTAATATCTGAGTGTAATCATGAGATTTTCAACATCAGTACCATTAGTGCACCTGGTTTTGTCAATTCAGCCTTCCAGCAATGGAAAACTGTTCTAATGGTATCTCGGAGACAGAATCTAAATGTTACACTGAATTTTATTTACCTTAATATTTCACATTGTCTGTAGTAACATTTTTCTCTACTCATATCCTCATAAGATAATATAATTTAAAATGCAGGGATATTACAGATCAATCTTAGTTCAGGAATAGCATAGGACATTTCTAAAGGGACCTGAATTAGAGCAGAGGGTTTGACTGGAAGACAAAAGGAATAAAATCTAAACAACTAACTGGAAAATCAGAAGGAGTCTGGATAGCAGAAAAGTATAAGAGCATAGGATATGCACACTCAGGGCTAAAGAATAATGACCAAGAGGTGTGAGGAAAGCAGGTTTAGCAAAAGGATACCATACTTCCACCCGTTTCAAGCTTTACTATTTTAGGGTTTTCTACTATGTAGAATTTTTAGTAAATGGCTGTAAATTTTCTTGTATTCTTTCTAGACAGATATTTACCTAAACTCACAGACTTTGATGTATACTTCTGATTGTTTCCACATTCTCTCTGCTTTCCAGAGAGATAGAAATAAAAAAAATGGGTTTTTTTCCTTCCTATTTCTTTATCTATAGCCTTCCAGCAATTCATCCTAATGTATTCAGCAAAGTTCCTGTGACAAACTGTGTGCTAAATGACAAGTATCATTCCAGCCTTGGAGGCTTGGTAAAGATTTTTTTTTGTTAGTTTGTTTGGATTTTTTTAGCTAGCATGCCATTTTTTTAAATAAAAACACTTTCTGCATCATGGACCTTTTCCTCTCTTAACTATTTTTAAATGTCTCAGTGACAATCACCAGGGGATGGCAGAGTAATTTCAAATCCTAACTGTGTAGAAATTTGGAAAAAAAAATACTTTAAAAAATACATATTTAATAAAATAAATCTTTGGGTGCATTCAATTGTTTTATTATCACAAACAAAAAGGCTTATGCTCAGTAAAGGTCATCCGGCTTACATCTCTACATCGGGAAAAGTCTGTTTGAAATGTAATATCAGGTTTCTGGGGCCACTTGAGTTGCCTTAGGACAAAAAGTTTCTGCAATCCAAACAATCTCTAAAAAGATAGTGTTATACACATACTAAATAATGGATTACTTCAGATTTGACATCAGTATGAAAAACTATTATTTGGAGTGCTCTGAGGTGTGCCAAAGTGCCCTTTGTTTACTGTTAGTTTTCCTCATGTAACATATCTCTTCACAGGATTAACATTTCTAAAGTCATAGTTTTAAAGCATCTTGTCAGGTAGCATGTGAAAGGAGTCGAGTCCTACAGAGAAGGACAGCTCTCTTTTCTGAGTGCATTTCCCATGCACTTGCACAAATATCCTTCCTTCTAGCTCATTTCATCAGCTGCATTTACATCATCTCCCCACTATAAATGCAGTTATTTAATTATTGTTGTTGTCATTCTGTGCCATCCCCTAATTCAGTATTTAAATTCCTAGATCTAAATGCAGTGGTTGCAGTAGTATCAGCAGGGCCAAAGCTAGACTAAAACAAAACAAAGAACCCTGAAAGATTCAACTGGTTTTGTCCCAGATGCTGCAGTTAGTCTCTCACACTGTTAAAAATCCTCTCAGCTCATTGAGTATGGCTGGCACTGTCTTGTTGAAGGCAATATGCAGTTATGCAGAAACTGTATGCTCTGCTACATGGGGTTGCATGGGTCGTTCCGTATCCATGTGTATTCTTTCAGCAGCTGGGGAAAATGTGGAGGAATGGACTGCATAAAGCACAGCCTAGGATGACAGAATGTTTAAAACAGAGATTGTTTTTAAAAGAAAGGAGAGGAAAAAATGAAGATCGAATTTCAACCTGTGGGAGCCAGGAACTCCAAGTACCTCTCTTAAATAAAAGAGAGAGGCTGAAGCAATTGTTGTTTCATTGATTGGAAACACAGCTAAGCCGTATTGCTGATGTTGATTTCTTTAGGAAATACCACTCAAAGCTGTCTATAAGTGGTATGACATCTTCTTTTCCACTGACTATGGAATAGCTGGAGAGATCTGCAAAGTTGCATAGCTTTCTCTAGAAGATCACAAAATTAATGAGCTCAATGTGTGTGTATGCATGTGTGCCTCAATGAGATAGCCACAAGAAACTTTACAATAAAGGAGGGTAAGGGTCTAAGGACCATTTAAAATTCCTAGTTAAGGTCTTGAAGAGCATTAAAGGAATCTAAAAAAAAAAAAAAAAACCTTTCAAACTTGGGTTATAAATCTTTGAGTTTTGAAATATTTCTAGCTAGTAGGTTTCTTTAAAAGGGCTGGGGATCTTTTATTCATCTGGTGATTCCAATGAGTTGAAAAATGGATGGTTTTATCACACAGCTCATGTCCCAGTCAGATGCTTTTATCCAAAAGATAATAAAATGTATTTAAAATAAAATCAAGTTTTTCAAGTCCCAGCTGTCTGCTAGAATGTATGGCCGTCGACCTGAAAACAAGCAATGGTACAAATACATAGTTTTTAAAAAATGGTAAAAACACAGATTATGACCTTATTGGAAAGAAGTTTATCTTCAAACCAATAACACACTGAGTTTATACATCTGAACAAAAGCAAGCTCTGACAGTTTGGCAACCCATGAGCACAGGGGAGACAAGAAGGCTTTCATACTCCTCCAGAGCTATGATGCCTATGCGTACTGAGAGACTTGCTGAGGAGTATATATCCTCCTGAACATATATCCATAATCTCACTTTGATGGTATCAAGCATGACCGTTTTGGATTGCTTAAAATAAATGCCTGCCAACATTCTGTTTACAGATATCTCAAATCTAAGAAAGGTTTAAAGATGTGTGAGCATAAGTTTGTTTTGTAGTCTGAAATCAGAGTCAGAACCCAAATGCCATGACTTAGGGAGCTTTTTTGTCTAGCTACAATTACTCATAGACAGATGCTTATGTCCTGCTGAAATCTATATTTATACCACCCTTAAAGAGGACCTGTAAGAAAGCTGCCTCCCACTTACCTTCCATCTGCAGAACCATAATGCAGATACTGAAAGCTGTCTCCCATGAGACCCGTTGACATTACTTGCAGCCACAGCACATTAAAATATCAGTAATAACTTTGGCTATTCCTGTTTGTCTTGATGTGATGGCAAAGAATGCTGCTGTTTTGATACTCTTCAATTATTTGAGGGAAAAGAGCCTTAAATCCATATGCTTTGAAGACACCAGCTAAAATTTCACGAGCAGAACGAGTCTGGGTGCTGGGAGATGGTAAGATCAGAAACAGAGATTTTCCAGCAGACTACTAAGTCCTGAAAATTCAAAGACTGCACAGAACCTATATAGCAGATGGAGAAAGATTGCTGCTTGCTTCCCATTACCTTGTATAGGAAGAGAGGAACTGGTACTAGACAACTTCTGGGAACCGTTATTGCTCTTATTTTTTTGAAGAATAGCCACATAATAGCTACCAAAATTAAAAAAAAAAAAAAAAAAATCTTCTTTCTCAGACTGCCTAAACTGATAAAAAGATGATTCTAGCTTTATTAGACTGCAGGCCACTGTGCTTACTAAACCTCAGTGTTTGGCAATGCCATGAGTCAGACATTCTAAAAAAGAGGGAAGCCATACGAGGAGCTACTGAGGCCACTTGTTTTTTTCAGCCTAAAGAAGAGGAGACTTAGGGGAGACCTCATCAAAGAATCACAGAATAAGCTGAGCTGGAAGGCACTCACAAGGATCACTGAGTCCAGCTCCTCTTCCTGCACAGAAGAGCCCCAAGAATCACACCATGTGCCTGAGAGCATTGTCCAAAAGTTTCTTGAACTCTGTCAGCCTGGCTCTGTGATCACTTCCCTGGGGAGCCTGTTCCAGTGCCCAGCCATCCTCTGAGTGAAGAACCTTTTTCTAATAGACAACCTAAACCTTCCCTCACACAGCTTCAGTTCATTCCCTTGGGTCCCGCAACTCTTCACCGGAGGGAAGAGATCATTGCCTCTCTCTCTGCTTCCCCTCCCGAAGAAGCTGTGGGAATCCAGAGAGGTCCCAGCTGACTGGAAGCTGGTGAACGTTGTCCTGATTTTCAAGGTCAAGAAGGAGGACCCTGGAAACTACAGGCCTGTTAGTCTCATTCAGTACCTGGTAAAGTTATCCCTTACAACTGAGAATATTCTATCATTCTATAAAATAACATAGTACTTTTAAAATTAAGATAAATTCTGAAAGAAAG
Organism: Cnemophilus loriae; assembly: GCA_013397755.1. Classification (NCBI taxonomy): domain Eukaryota; kingdom Metazoa; phylum Chordata; class Aves; order Passeriformes; family Corvidae; genus Cnemophilus; species Cnemophilus loriae. The sequence continues at coordinate 2,712,161 of VZTF01007679.1, forward strand.
ACCAGGGATGTACTGACGAATTTGATCCACAACTTGATGGAAAACATGGGGTTTAGTCATATCATTTCTGTATAATTTTCTGTATAATACCATACATATGTTAATATATTTCAGTTGTGCTATTTCTCATCTGATCTGTTTAAAGTACATGTCAGCATATATTCCCATCTTCAGCTCTAGTTAGGACTAACATAATTATTTTTTCCTTGCTTTCAAAACAGGTTTTTCTTATAAGCAATTTTGTCTGCTAGCTTGAAGGAAGTTGTAGGCTTCTCAGACGTGTAAAGCTGACATTTTCATGATAAGGCAGGAAGTCGGTTTGATGATCTTTAGTGATTAATTTTCAACCTAGCAAATTCAATTTCCTATTTTCAGCAAGTTTGCATCTATTGAATGCTCATAGATGAAACATTGTAAACAAAGTAGCATAAGTTCGGGATTTTGTTTTCAACTATCTTTGGAGGAAATTTTGCCTTTTCAAAGTTATAGGCTTGAGCAAACCGACTAACCTTTTCCCAACTTCTGCCTAAATTCCTGCTGCAAATTCCTGCCTGACTCTACCAGATTTTATAATAAGGCCATATCTGAAGATTATTCTTATTTTTATTTTAGAATAGTGCTTAGGATCACTGGTAATTGATAAAACCTCTCTGCATTTGTGTCTGGACAAACAGAAAAAAAGTCAACTTTCTATCTCCTAGCAAGCTTATGCCTCTACATATGTGTCCTTATATTGAACACTGACAGAATTTCTGGTTCTCCCTAGTCAAAATAATTAGCTCTTCAGTATGGAAAGGGACAGTTAAGAAGAGAATAAATTTCTAACTTATAGAGACCAATCTTTCACTTTTGAATAAAATAACTAGAAAGTAATGAAAGTCAAAATTGGTGGTCTGAAAAAGAGAAAAAGATAAAAAGAAGTGTGACCTGTGTAGTTAGTCTTTGACTGATACAAGAATTTGTGGATGATACAAATTTCAAAATTATCTAAACATATCTCTGAGGAAGAAAACCCTCATCTAGGGTTATTTAATACAATGCTGGTTAACTGTGAGGGTTGTGACATTCCAGCTATCTTGTGGAATTCCAACTCACTTCTTTGGGGGGAATTGAAGAAAATACTGTTACAGCCTGTCTACCCTTCTCCCATTATCAATTATCATCCATTCTCTTATCATAAACAGGGGAGTTGGGTAGATGGTCCCTTTCAGTGTGACCTGGAAAAGCTGTCCTTTCATCTTATTTTCCTTTTATAATATGCTATATCATCATATATTTAGAGTGAAATTCCATATTTGCTGGCATCATGCACAAATATATGAGTAGATGTGCCACGGTCTGTTGTTTGGGTAGATACATGGACATACCAAGAGAGTTCTAGTTTCCAACTGTCTAGAAGGTCATGGGAAAAAGAAAAATCTGCTCTGAAGTGCAGTTCCTACATCCGTTTTGCCACTGTATCCAGACAGACCAACATCTCACTTCAACTACAGTATTGAAGGGTTTATTTTTTGTCTCAATATTAGACCAATCTCACTTAAATTCAGTCATATTAACATGAAAATCAGACTAGCCTTTAAGAGACCCAATAGCTCTCTGAGACTACTATGGTTATCCCAGGTTTCTCATACAGATCTAGAGGAGAGAGAACTTGGAAGGAAGCCATGCCTACACTGACAGTTGTTTTCTCAGTGTATATAGTCTATAGTAGCTGATGGAATTGTGTGTGGGTTAGTGATGAACTGCTTTAGCTGCCTGCATGTGTATATGCTAAAGACCTCTGAAATTTATGAAGTTTTCTTAACATAAAGATAACTACAATTGTTTCTTTTCTTTTACAGACTTATAGTAAGTGGTAGTAATTCACAATATATTCCATAGCAGAAATAAAACATAAGTTTCATTCCGTTACATATTAAGGAGCCATGTTCTCAAGTAAATATTTTCAAGTTATTCTCCACAAAGAATGCATGTATCTTTGTTTATAAAGATCTTATAACTCAGCTGGTTTGCATAGTCAACACAATATACACTTATCTATAAATGTATTATTTCACAGGAATTTTTCAGAATAATGAACTACTCCAGGTATTTGATTTATGAAATTGGAATAGTTTGCTCTGTAAGTAAGAAACTGTATTTATTAAAATCAAGCCATGTGTTTAAACAAACTTATTACAGTAACTAAAACATTTGTCATGGCACCTATCTAGCCATGAATATTTACACTTGTCATGTCTTTTCCCACAGCTGGATTGAAGTCATTTAAATCAGAAAGCTTTGTTCCTTTCTGCAGTTTAAACTGCTTGATTATGGAGGTAGAAAGAGATCAGGGAGTACAGATTCTAATATCCTGTCAAAATGGTATATTTCCACATCCAATTAATATACATTATATAAATAAATAAAAATTAATTGGCACAGGACTTAGTGGCAACCCTTTTAAATTCATGCACAGTAATGTTAGTGAGTTTCTTGTGGCTTGTTGGTTTGCGGATAGGAGGGTTTTCCAAATATGACTGCATTTGTTCCATCTATTTGCAGTAATATTGCCTCATAGCATAACAAAGATAATTAATCACATGGGAAAAGTAAAGCCAAAAGGAAAAGTGTCTCTGTGTTTGCCTGTATGTCATCCTCTGCAGATTAGTTCAGTTGCATGTACATCAATATATCCATCGACATACAGCAGAATAGTCATACTCAGCCAAGAAAAACAATGCTTTAAGCAGGAAGGAAACATGAAATTCCAAAAGAAAGACTTTTTTTCCCCAGACCTGTATCCATTTTTGGCAATGACTAAATTTATTTATGGCCCTTCGGGCCATGTTACTCCTGCATTAGGATCTTAAAAACCTTGCCATTTGTGTTATTGTAGCATTTGATGTGGCTAATATGATATAAAAAAGTCCTGTAATGATTTACAGATCTGGAAGATTCTGTCGAGCCAAAATATGAAGAAAAGATAGCCAGACAAATAGATTAATATGAACACTCCCTTTGTGGCTTTAACACTGCCCTGTTTTAAAAGCTATTTTAACTTTTCTCATACTTGAGGAAAGTTCGTCTGAAATTGTTGTTATGTCTAAATAAGGAGAAATCCCTAATGAGAGTATGTAATTTTTGGCAGAATCTTCTACTTCTATGTTATAAAAACAAATTCAGGGGTTGAGTTTTTGAGTTTGGGTGTTTTGCAGGTTTGGGGTTTTTTAACTACTTTGGAGTTTTGAGAAGGAGCTAAGTGATTTAAGAGTAAAGGATAGGCATATGGACTCTAAAAAAAACCATGAAAAATACCAGTTTAGATCTCATTTTATCTCATGTTCCTGCTCTACAAGTACATTTGAGCGAAAGAAGGCACCATGTAGGGATGCAACGGAAAACGTGAACCAAACATTCCCTAAATAACCAAGGCAAAATATTGTTTGACTCTGACTGGGAAATAAATATTAGCTTGTCTTTGAATTTTGAAGCTAAAATTACCAGTCCATCCTAGACCTCCTATCATTCTGATGATATTCCAGCAATAAAACTCATTCAGAATTAGTTTGGTGGCACAGAAATTTTACTCTGCTGTAAACCTTGGCATAATTAGCTCTGGCACCATCAGATCTTTCCTGTGGTCACAGTGGAGGAAAAATGACATATGTGAAGTATAAGCTCACAAGTGATTAAATGTAAGTTAAACGCATGTGTCAGCTTTTGACATCTCACCGCTTGAAAAGTTGTGCCACTGACAGTACAAGGCCTATACATGAGCTAAATTTCATTAAAGCCACTAACATGCTTGAATGGGTATGGTTACGAATCATAAAATCCAGCATGCTTGGCTTTTAGCCAAAACTAGTATTATCATGAATATTAGCCAGATAGTGTACCTATTCTGAAGAATATCTTGCATCTGGAGGTGGAAGTTCTTTTACATATATATATATATATNTATGCATTATCAAATGTGTAACAAAATGCATGGGAAAGAGTTATAGCTAAATGTTTGGTTTAAATTGAAGCTGCTGGATAACTAGACTTCACTATACTTATATCCCACAAACTGTGTACTTGGCAATTTCCTGTTTGCTGTATTATCTCAATAAATGAAACTGACAGTACAATTTTGGTGCGAAGTACAGCTACTGGTTTGGGGTCTAGGTTGCCTGTATTACAAAGCAGACTTTTGCAGAAAATCTTATGAAAGGTACAGGAATATTCAGTAAGGGGTCAGAAAACAGTATAGCATTATTGCGATGATCCCTCCCACATGCATATTATTCTCCAATGTAAAGTCTATGCACTTAGCATTCATAATTCACTCCAGAACTTACAGAATCATGTCATATGGAAGGAACTTCCAGAGACATCCAGTCCAACCTCATACTAAACCAGTGTCAGCTAACAGAGGTTGCTCATGGTCTTGTCCAATTGAGTTCTGAATATCTCCGAAGATGGAGATTTGACTTCTTCCAAAAGTTGAAGAAGGAGAGGGGGAAATCCTAATATCTACTCAGAATTTTCCCCCTTGTAACTTCTGTCTGTTGCTTCTCGTGTTATCACTGTTTACTTCTAAAAAAGTTTGGCTTTGCCTTCTCTACAGTCTCCCATTGTATAGTTTTAGACAGCAGTAAGACCTCCCCTAAACCTTCTCCTAAGTTTGTACAAAGACAATTCCCTTGGCCTTCCCTTCTATGCCATGACCATCCTTACTGTCATGCTGCAGTAATGTTTACTATCTGCTTTTCAAGATTTGGTATATCTTGTAGAGTTTGGGAATATTTGGCAACATCATTTTAAAACATGAAGATGAGACAGAAGCATAACCTCATCTCTCCCCTCCTCTCTCTGCAGAACCAGGATAAGTCAGAAAATTACTGTGGTTTGGCAGGATGGTATTTTGGGCCCCATGATGAAGAACGCCTGCACTAAAACCTGGAAGTACTTGGCTCAATTAAATTTTTGATGTAGGCTGTTTATTTTGTCAAGACAACTTCTCAAGTTTAACTTTTCTTCTCTTAACTATGGTATTTGCATAATACTAAAGCCCAAAGTACACGTTTAAGTTAAGAATGTGGGGTTTTTTTCATCAACATTGTGACCATTAATGGTGTTTACTGTGACTGGCAGTGAAAACTTGAAGGTCTATCAATTCAGAACTTCAGGATTTACCCAAAGCATGCTGAACTAGTTTTTGAACCAGAACTGAAAAACTAATCTGCTTGTTGAAGTATCCTAAGTATTTTAGGGAGAAAAAAAAAGCAACCCCAAAAAAACCTATGGTCAAGATTAGGATTTCGTAAGACTTATGTACCTTTTCACATTTGCCAAAATGATGTCTTCAGAAGATTCTCTTGGTCTTCATGTGTGAGCAGCTTAAGTACTTCCTAGATCTAAGGTTTCTATCATCAGGTATCTTAATTAAGCTCCAACCTGGATTCCGTGGTAGCATGGGTAGATCTGATAGCATGGGGCAATAAAGACCAGTCCCATAATCTGTAAGAACCTTTCCAGTCATCTCTAAAACACTTCTCAGTTTTAAAAAAGCAAGAGCCATAGTTTGTTTTTCTGTTTCCAAATCCATTTTATCTATTTTTGGTGAGGGGGAAAAAAAAAAAAAAAGCCAGGACAATTCAGCAATGTGAACCATGTACAGGTGACATGTAAAAGAGCAGTGAACAGATTCTTCATGAGATTCAGATGGATGCAAATCATGTCAGTAACTCTGCAGGATAATGTTTATAGCACTACTTTCTTATTTTTTCCTTTTCTTTTCTTTTTTTTTTTAAAGTAATTCAATACTTCTTGGATGTCTCTTGGGACATTGACAAATACTGCAAATGTAGAGTGGAGTTCTAGACATATAGTATCATTCAGTACAGACATTTAATTTACTGATTGAGTTCATAAACAGGAGTAATTCCTGGGGCAATAAATCACAAACTGGCATTACTAATCTAAGAGTTTATGATCTGGGCAGAACCAGAAGGTGTATAACTGTTCAGAGTCATCACTTTACTCTTTACCTGTGTCATCTTCCTAAAAGAACTATATTGTTGCCACCTTCTGGCCACTCCACAAGGTATTCTTGACTGATACGAAGAGATTAATACTATCTGGAGACAGGATCATTATGTTGTGACATAAAACCTTCAGACAGGTGTTAAATCAAGTATACCGGAAGCTTGCAACAGGATATTCCTCAAAATTTAGAAAAAGGAAAGATATTTAAAAGAGGTTTTAATTGCAGGGAAGCCTTTGGAGCAGATGAACAATTCACACATCTCAGGCTGTTTTAAAGGCAGAGCTTTTGTTGACAAATGTATATGCATTAATGAAATTTTTGTAAATTAATGAAATGTAAAACACTGCGTGAAAAGGCCTGATGTGGAAAAATTATCTCTGTGTGTCTGGTTGGCCAAAGAATATGTATATCTATGTGCAAATGTTTGTGTATGGGCTACTCCCATTCTTCTCCCACATGTAATAAAACTTAAGTTTTACCATTTGGGCATTTCTCCCAGAGAAACAGGACCCATTGCTCACTCAGCATCCAGGAAATCAGGAAAAGCTGGCATCAGCTGAATACTAGCATTCCTCTTTCTCATGTAACTGTCAATACAGCATGTTAAGTAACATCTGATGGTGAGCTCAAGATTCATAAAAATACTGATGACATTCAAATGAAGTAAGCTAAAGAACTTGTTGGAAAAAATTCCAGATATATTTTATATAATACAACCACAAAAAACCCTCAATGAATAGGAGGCCTCCTAACGTAATATGGAATGAAGCAGAAATTCCTTTGTACAACTAACAATGTAATCACAAAGGTGAATCTAAAATTGTCCACGTCTTTAAATAATTATCTCAATATCACTTTCTTGTAATATATATATATATATATATATATATATAGACACCATTCTGTCAAATGGGAATTTGATCTGGGTCCAAGTTTACCATCATGTGAAGTAACTTTCCAAGCTCTTTCTAGAAATGGGTCATACTTTATTTTCTTTTGCCATAACCACATCCTTGGCAATTTGATTTAAATTTCCTTATTTCCAGCTATGTGCTGAATAAGATCACTGAAGATGGGTAGCTTAAACATGGGAAACCGGGTAAAGAACACCCACCAACTGGTGAAGAAAAAATACTGTGCCATAGATACAAAACTAATTCTTCAAATTCCTATATTATTCAAATGCATGGTTTAGGATGCTTACAATAACATAAAAGCAGGATTGTTCAGGGAATTGTGCTGATGTGGTAGAATGGGCAACACAGTTAAACCGTCCAGAAAAATCTACTTATCCTCAGAGTAGGATGCACAAAGGTATGTACACTTTTGAAATTCCAAATCATCTCACTTGTCATATCTTTGCTTTTTTCCTAGCACATAGAAGATGTGATACAATAAAGTTTCATATTTCTTCCGGGGGACATCAGTCATATATTTTTAAACTAGTTATCGCTATTCATTCCCACCTGGCTTATTTTCTCTTCCACTTAGACTCTTGCTGTCAAGTTTCAGAGATGTGACTCTGTGTTTCTATCAGAAGAGTGATTCTATGTGTTATATAAATAATAAGTAGCAACCTTGGTCCAAGGTCTTCCCACCATAAATTGCACAACATCTTTTCATTAGCTACTTAGTCCTAAATTGGACATCTGGTTGCCTGAGGTTCTGTTCAGTGGGGAGAGGCACATTCAGAGCATGATTCAGATTTCATACCCTTTAAAGAAACATCTGAAACAGCTCATTTCTCTCCATTAACAACACAGACAGCCTACAGCAATCGTGCTCTTAATTTAGTCATGTACATTAAAGCAGCTAAGTAGAATGAATCTAGGCCAAGCTGTCTGTGTGCACATGGCACTGGAGTCACAGTCATTTGTACATGGTACTCTGCATATTTCATTAATGCTCTATTCACCAGGGAACATTTGCAGTTTCACCCTTAAAATTAGGATTCCGTGTTAAAAAACTGAGAGAATATCACTCTCTTATGAACATGGAACTTTTAAGCACACAAATTCATAGCAAATAGCTCTAATGTAAAAGAAGAACAAGCATATCATTGTATGATTACACTTGGGGGTACAACAAAAGAAAATAAGTGTAGCTACACTTGTTCTCAAAGGACATCCAAACTTGTGTGGAAATTTTTTAATTTTATTAGAGAAAAGCATAGACTTCCTAGCTAAGATGAGCTCTAGTTTTTTTGCAGCTGATCAAGTAGAATCAAGAACCAAACCCCTGTATTTATATATTGTGTACTAGGTTAGATGCCTCTCTCTTTATCACAATATGTCATAACAAAAGTTGGTTATTAGTAATGCTTGTTTTGAGTTTATATTCATTGATCCATATGCCAATGAGACATACAAATCTATCATCAATGCGTTTATAAGGCTGTATAAATGCATGCAAAGAGAATACCTGCTGCTGCTTGTCTGGTGTCTCTCCTAATATGCCCATGGCTTAATCAGTCAGTTCAGCGTCTAACAACAGCCTTATTGCAATTATCCTAAGTGTCATGTTAGGGTAAAGTGAAAAATCTCACAGGATCTATGAGAAATCAAGTCAAGTAGCATTTCTGGTTGTCAGAAAAGTGTGGGATTTTAACAAAAAATTTCCTGATATTCTGTCAAGTATTCCTTCTGTATGCTAATGTTTAGCTAATATGTGGCTAACCTGGTTGTGTACTTGGTCTTGTTTAGGTCTTCATGCAATCATACACAATCTGGAAGATTTGCTTCTGGGCACTGCTTTGTATTGAGTGTGAAAAGCGTATCCATACCTTCAGGGCATGACTTGTGCCATATCAACAAGCAAAAATTAAACCAGATCTTTTTAAATTCAGGTGATGCAAACACATGTATGATAACATCACACAGTCATCATAATCTCTTAGAATTGTCCCAGGAGATAGGTAATTATGGAGTCTCTGCTTGGTCAGTCTGGCCTGATTTATTAGCCGCTTAAATTTAAAAACTAGATAGTGTAGGTGTTTTCAATCTTGATCAGAATGAGGGAAAATGAAAGATCCAAGTCCTAAAAGACCCTCTGTAGAGACATTCAACAACGGTGTTAACTCGGTCTCCACAGAGAGTAATGCTCCTTTCTCATCTCTCCCTCCACTGCAAGCACAAACACATCACAACTCGCTTTCATTCCCAAGTCCCCGCAGTCCAGATTCCAGTTATCTTGAGTGTAACAATATCGTTCCATTCTCTTCCATATAATACTTGTGCCTCAAATCCTTACACCCTGAGATCCTCACGTTCCATCTGTAGCTGCTGATAGACACTGTGCCCTCATTGTCTCCTCCACAGCCAGTGATCCCTGTACCTTCTACAGTCTATGTGCATTTATCTTGCTGTTCCAATATCTTCAAATACATTAACTGAGGACCCTGATCTCTGTTCAGCAAATTTGATCTTCAAGTGCATCCACAGGAATTTATTCCACAGAAATTAACTTGGATTATTATTATATACAGAGAAGGGGTAGTCAGAAGGAGAGAACTTAGCTGGCAGCCACAATATGTGGACAGTGAACTGCGGGCAAACTTTGGCCCCATTCACCTCCTGTCCACCCATTCCTTTTCTGTGTCTCATTATAAATGTTACATTCTTCATGAGGTTGCCCAGGAGGGGAATGGGGAGACAAAGGCTGGTTGCAGTTCTTATTCTGCTTCCCACACTTTCTCCCACTCAGAGATAGATTCTTGACCCTCTCCTACTTCCTCATCCTGTTTTTAGAACTGGTATGAACTCACCTTTGAATTACTATAATGCCTCTGCAGTCACAGGGAAGATATTTCACATACCTTTATGTCTGTTTTCCTTCTCCATGCTTCACACTCTTAGCACTTTAGACAGATGATATTCCTTAGAAAGGCTTGGTTTATGCTGTTTTTAGAACAAGAGGGCTCTGGTCCCATACTGAAAGTTAAGTGAAATGCAAATAATAATTGATAACATTGCCACACAACTTTTAGATGATCTAATCACAGATGAACACGAAAAAGGTTTGTTGCTGCCGTCTGACTTTATTCTTAGGGCTTATACAAACACCAAAAAAGTTGCTTTGCTGTAACTTGGATAATCAGGGTAAGAGACCTTTCAGAAGCTTTCAGTTAATCCACTTTCCTTCTTTTCTACAGATGCCTCACATCCTTTTGTTCACTACTAGAAAACTGTGAAGGTCGGCGTCTTACTTTATGGATGATGAGAAAAGGAAGTGTCCCTTCTGTACTTATAAATACACTTGAAGAGGTGAGCAGATAGTAGCAGCACTTGTAGGTTGGAAATTTCTAGGGAGGCATATCAAGAGGACAAAGACAGTGAGTGCTGTCAGCAGCACGCCCAAAAAGTGGCAGGAGGTTTCCTATGCACCAGAGCTTGCACTGATAACTAGCTATCTAATGAAGCAGCTGATAATACAATGGTTGTTTTTTGTTGTCCCACGAATTTTCTACTTCCTAATTCTATTCAGGTGTCAAGCTAAGACAACGGAGAGTTTCCAGTGGCTAAATTGATGTAGGGTGGGAAAGGACATCAAAAGAAAACAAAATTATATTTTAACAGAGAAAAAATTCTGATTTTTCTCGCACTTACTGAATTTGATATATACACAGTATTTCTTGGAGGAATATTAAAGGCAGTGCAGGATCTTGCCTTTATTTCTTAAGTTCTGTTATCTTGAATGCTGCACTCAACATTCTTCACAGGCAAGGAAAGCATTCTTCCCTACGGAATGCTGGAAAGCAGTACTCATTGCTGTCTTCTAATAACAGTAATACAGTGCTGTAGTTTTTAATAATGCTTACGTGTCTTCATAGCACAGCTGTGAATGTGAATATGTGTGTACACGCACAGGGAGAGAAAAAAAGTATATCTAAAGTGCATACGTTTCAGTGATCTTATAGGAATTGTAAAGCTGTATTTTTTTCAGTTTACTGCATGGGAATTGATAATCCCTATGGCATGGAAATGATCCATTTCTTATACTATGTTTATTAAATTAGAAGATAATGCTGTTCCTTCTTCTCAGTCAAAATGTGTCAGAACAACCTGATATGTTCCATTGTTATTAATACCTTGGTATGAAGTAGAGTTTTGTAGCTTCTCTTTCACCAGGATGCATCAATAACTTGTGTAAGACCCTCTCAGTGCATATGGAGCAAGTCCGAACAATCATACAGATAAATGTCACACATTCAGTTGGCTTGATTGATGAAAAGCTGTATATGAACATATCATATTTGTTTTCCCAGGTGAAAACAGCAAAGAAGAAGTGATTCCTAATATAAATTTACCTGTAACACTTCAGTGACCATTATGAAGAAAAAAGGCATTATGATTCCTTGATTCTTCATCCCATGTAGTTCAAGCAAATTTTCGATCAGCATGGATGAGAAGTCTGGAAAGAGGAATATAGTATGTGAATGCCTTAAGAAACTGTCTCCTTTCAAAGGCAGAAGTTTTGCAATCAGATAAATCGAAAGTTTCATATAACTGGAGGAAAATGTATCTAATTTGGCTTCAGGAAAGATCGTACATAGAAATCTTGTTATCTTAATAATCAATTTACTTGACTTTTTACTTCTAATGTTAAAAGGAAAGCAGAAACTTCATTAAACAATACTGTTTGAGTTGATTACATTTCCTGACTATTTATGAACTCCTCCTGGTGAAAAGAGCAGCTCTGGCGCCTCTGGTCCAGATCTCTGTATGTTAATGCCAATGCACAACATGTATTAACCAAAGTCCCATCTGCAGAAGAACTCCGTCCCAGACCAGATGTGATCTCTAAATGTGACTGTGGTGCTACAATGACTCAAAGGAAAGGTCTAGGTGGTTCAGGTATCCCATAATTCTTAGAATCATAAAGTTAATTGCAATATTTGAAGCTGTGCTAAATTACATCTGTTGAGAATTTAGACTCTACTTAGATGAATAAAGTATGCAGAGTTACAAAACAGGCAACTCCTAGAAAAATATGTGCAATTCGAAACTAGTTTTATTGTATTTCATCTTTTTTGCAATACAGTTTTCTTGTCTTCCTCTCTCATTAATTTGCTTCTTATCTTTTTACAGTTGTCTTTATTATTGGCTTCCTCATTTTTATTATTAGCTTTACTCTTATCCTAGCACAGTGTGATTTCCACCAGGATCAAGATTTGGCTAAACTAGGCGCTTTAAAGATGTGAGGCAAAGTGTGATGGTTTCCCTAGCAACAGGAAACGTTTTAAATCTCAGAGTGCAAATATTTGCTCACGCACAATACATTTTCCTTCCGTTTAGTGGCTGGCACAAACTGTGGCCTCTTGTAGGGAATCAGATATGTGTTTCTGCAGTGAATTATGCGGATAAAGTGAAGAAGGATGTTTAAAATTCTTCATGCAGCTTATACAGGCAAGTTCAGCGTTATTCACATTATTTGGGGCTGACTCAGAACATTGTCATTCCTCAGGAACAGTCTTCTCTCAGCCAGCAGCAGGTTACATTGCATCGTGTGAGCAAGCCTGGCTGGGCCACGGTTCATGAGCCTCAATCCAGTGCCAGCTGCATTTGAAGAAATTAACAGTGGGTGAATGTGTAACGCTGAGTGGCCATGGTAATGGGTGATTTCCTGGGCCCTTTCCTGTCCAGCAAAAATAGGTTGCAGATTCCTTTCTCTCCTCTGGGCACGTCTCGTCAGGAGGTCTGCAAGGCCAGGAGGGGCCGCGCCACGGCCGCCATTGTGTCTGAGGCAGCTCCGGAGTGAGCACGGGCACCTGCGACTGTCGGTGTGCGCTGCCACACTGACCGCTGTCCTCGGCGGGCACACACAGGCAGACAGACAGACAGACAGACAGGCTGCAGCCGGGGCCCCACGGGACTGTCACCAGGCGGTGCTGCTTGGGACAGACAGCTCCTCTGCAGGTGGCCACACAGGGCAGTGCGGGATGGAGCCGTGGGGGCTCGCACCGGCCCCCGGCACCACCCAGGCCTGCTCAGCCTGGCTCCCGCAGGAGCTGCTCCGGCCACGACCCTGAGCCACACGGAGAGATACGGAGGGTGTGCAGCAGCAGGGAAGGTGGAGGTGAGATTGAGAAGGTCTCTCAGGAAAATCTGCAGGAAAATCTGAGCCACACTAAGGAAGGGAGGAGGGAAACGGGGGGCCGCAGTCGTACGAGCAGTGGAAGGTGGCTGCTGCGGTGGGAAAGGCTGGGAGCTGATAGATGACTCCTAGCAGCAGAAAGAATGTTCCTAACCCACCTTCAAAGCCACTGCTGTAGAATAGGCTTAGTGTCAGACACTGGGGGACACAAGCAAGACCTGTCAGGGCCAGCTGATGAACCTAATATCTACACAAGGTGGAAAAGTTGAATGACAGTTTTAGGAGTCTCATTTCTGCAGAGGACTGTGGCAGGAATTTGCTGTCCTGACCTGTAGTCTTGGGAGGTCTGTGGTTCACTGGAGTCCAGGAAGTGTGATGTTGCAGTGAGAGCCCAGGTTTGTCAGGCTGTCAGACTGCTACCCCTTGCTTCTCCTCTGTGTGCAAACCAGCAATCCTGCTAGGGGTAACCTGTCTGGTGTTGCAGGCTTCCACGACACCAGGACCCTTTTCAAGGAGTGAGAGCAGGGTGTGGTGGCCAAGTGGAGCAGCAGTGTCTGCAAACACTGTTTGCAAAGGCCTGTTACCCTCATGAGGAAGGCTTTAAGTGAGGAATAAGATCACCACATCCTGAAGAGAAGCAAGGGCATAAGGGACAGAGAATATTAATCCTGGGCAGAGCATGGTAGAGAACATCTCCAACTTCCTTGTCAAAACAGCTTGATTTGGGGCTCATGTCAAGTGTCTAAATAGGCATGTAGAACGGGGGAAAAGCAAGAGAAATTTGGAGATATGACTTTTGTTATGGAAACATGATGGGATAGCTATCCTAGCTGGAATGTTGTACTGGATATCCAGGCTCTTCAGAAGAGGGAGGGTGGGAAAGCAAGGACAGTTTCTACGCTCTATGCAAAGCAGTCACTTAAATGCATGAAGCTTTGCCCTGGGGCACAAGATGAAGAAATGGAAAGCTTGTGGGCACAGGTTGGAGAACAGACCAGCACAGATAATATTGCAGTAATGGTCTACTACCTATAAATCCTATTCAAGAAGAGGTGGAAGAAGAAGCAAGATTTCTGGAATGTACTGAAGACAGTTTTGTGCTGCAGATGACGGATAAAGAAACAAGGGGAGGACAACCTGCTCGTAAACAAGAAAGAACATCTGGGTGATGGTTGATGTTGTCAAAGGCTGCCTTATCTGCAATAAAAATGACATTGTGCCATTTAAGATTCAGAGATGAATGAGCAGGATAAACAACAGAAATACCATCCTGGACATCAGAGGAGCATTTTTTTTTTCTTGTTTAGATACATGATTGGCAGATTCCTGTGGAAAATTGGGGAAAATATAAACACATGATCTCACACGTGGAGCTGTGGGGAAAGCAAGCTAAGAACATGCTCAACTTCATCGAAAGAATGGAAAAAGCATAATTTACTTTTCAGTTAATAGATCTAAAGTTAGATCATATATTTTAGAACATTTTAAATGAGGGATTAGTTATTTTTTCAGTGAAAGGTGAGCTATTTTGCATGTAAAATATTTATCCACCAGTGGACTGGAAGAGTCAACAATTTCTATAGAGTTCAGTGGCAGGACAGAGAAAGGAACAGGCTGATAAAATTTAGAGACCTTTCAGGCAGGTGTGAGAATTGAACCTAGGTCTCTGATTTCTCTTACTTGCGAGTTATGTCTTCCTTCCTTCCTTCCTTCCTTCCTTCCTTCCTTCCTTCCTTCCTTCCTTCCTTCCTTCCTTCCTTCCTGTGTTTGTATTCTTCATTTTTGTTCTTGAATTAAACAATTGGTTATTTATCTCCTGCAGATTATAGGACATTATCAATCTTAAACAAATCTGGAACTATCTGCCAGATAAGATTTACACATTTACAAGGATTCAAGCCATGCATCTCTCTTAGGTACATTCTGTTGGCAGCTAGTAAGAGCCTCTAACTGGCATTTAATCTTGGTAACTTCTACATTCAGCATCTGTCTATCTCTGTGTTTTGCTTGGAGAGCTAAAGTGTTTTAGTTTGCCTTGTGATAATGTCTCTTTTATGTTCAAAGAAGGTGAATGTTCAGCTGTTTTACTGAAGGTTTCTAGGCTCTATATAGAATCACAGCAGGTCCCAGAACTTTCAGTACAACTTTTCTAGCCACAGATACTTTGAGGTTTATATTTTACATCTATGTGTGAATAGAATGATAAAATGTTTTCAGTTGGAAGAGACCTTAAAGATCGTCCAGTTCCAATCCCCTTGTCAATGGCAGGGACACCTTCCACTAGACCAGGTTGCTCAAATCCTTATCTAACGTGCCCTTGCACACTTCCAGGGGTGGGGCATCTACAGCTTCTCTGGGCAACCTGTTCCAGTGTCTCACCACTCTCACCGTAAAGAGTTTTGTCCTATTATCTAATCCAAATGTACTGTCTTTCAGTTCAAAACCTTGTCCCGCCCTTGGAAAAGCTCCCTCTCCATTTCTCTTGTATTCTCTCTTCAAGTACTGGAAGGCTGCCTTAAGGTCTTTCTGGAGTCTGCCATTCTCCAGGCTGAACAACAGCAGCTGAACATGAGCCAGAGTGTGCCCAGGTGGACAAGAAGGCCAGTGGCATCCTGGCCTGTATCAGCAATAGTGTGGCCAGCAGGACCAGGGTAGTCCCCCTAGCACTGATGAGACCACACATCAAATGCTTCTAGGCCCTTCAGTTCAGGAAGGACATTCAGGTGGAGCTGGAGTGAGTCCAGAAAAGGGCAATGAAGCCGGTGAAGGGGCTGGAGCACATTTCTTATGAGGCCTGGGGGAGCTGAGGTTGTTTAGACTGGAGAAAGGAGGCTTGGGCTTATCACTCTCTACATTTACCTGAAAGGAGGTATAAGGCAGATGGAGTTCAGTCCCTTCTTCCAGGCAACCAGCTATAGGGTAAGGGAAAACATTCTCAGATTGCACAAGGGAAAGTTCAGTTTGGATATTAGAAAAAAAATTCTTCATTAAAATAGTTTTCAGGAATTGGAACAGGCTGTCCAGGGAGGTGGTTGAATCCCAGTCCCTGCAGACATTTAAAGGAGGCATAGATGTGGTTCTTGGGACATGGTTTATTGGTGGACTCGGCAGTACAAAGGTTGGACCTGATGATTGTACAAGTCTTTTCCAAATGTAATGATTCTATGATTCTATGAAATATTCTTGCTTTCTGATACAAGTCAGGCTCAGCTATCAGCTGATTCAGAAACCTTCTGACACTGTTTACATCAAGGAACTTTGGCTGCCTGTTTGAACATATAAATATCTAAAGCTTCTAGGATATGTTTATAGTTAAGCACATAGTTTTCTTTTCTTTATGTAAAATAAATAAATTAATAATATTACCAAAAGTAATAAAATCTTTTATCTCTGGCCCCAGAGATTCCATAAGTTTGTCTCATTTTACTGGAGGAATGTCTTACAAGCAGCTTTTGATTTGCACATTTTATTAGACTATTGCAATGAGTTTCAGGAAGTTGTTGGGGTCACTGATCTAGTGAGTGCATACATCTGTGTCTCTATTTTTTCCAGTCATATAAGTAATTTTCTCAATGGATAGATTTTTATCTTCTCTGGCATAAATATGACATGTAAGTTATTCTAACCTAAGTGGGATATCTACAAGATCAGTAATCAGAAGCTGGGGTCGCAAGAAAAGTTCTCCAGTTGTTTTATGTTAAACTTTCAGAATATTGTATACCCGAGATCAGTAGCTTTGAGCGTCATTAAAACTCTTTCCTTCAGTAAACTATGTTATCTATTAAAAGTAAAACAGAATTTTGGAAGTTCTCTGTGATTTCTAAAAGCACAAAGAGAGAGAGATGGGGCAGATGACACAGGATTTGGATCTCCTGGCAAAAATACAGCTAGCTGCACTCTGTGGTATACTTTAATTTTTCTTTTTCTGTGTTGATCCTGGACATCTATGAAACGTGATATTTAAATTTAAAAAAACCCCTAAATATTCATAACTTTTTGAAGTGTTAGAATTAGAGCGAAGCTCTAACAGTAACTTACAATACATACTGTCAGAAAATGAGTCTGAGAGTCAGGGAATGTTATATTCATCGACTCTACTCAGAAGAAAAAAAAAGATATACTGTGGATTATGCTATCTACCCCAAATGCAAAATGGGATGCATATTTTTTAATAACAGAAGTTTATGCTTTGACTAAAAATCAAAGCTTGCATATGTCTATATCGTAAGAATTACTCTAAATGATTCAGTTAGACTCTGAAGTAAAAATTAGGAGTATAAACATTTACAAGTAGTGACATGAAGATTCAGGAGTCCTGAAATCCATTAAACCTTTTTTCCTCTCTGTGAAAAGTGCCATTATTGTACTGTTCTGATGATATGGTGTATATATCCCCGTCCGTTGCATTAATTCATGTCTAGTTATAAGTTCCTGCCTAATCAATCTATAAATCTGACAGCCTCTGTAACCATAGCATGTCATGTTACAGGCTGCCTCTCAAATGCAATGTCATTAGTCACTCTCAGTACTGCTGGTGGTTTGTTCCAAACATGGTTTAAAGTCCTTCATTCTTCCTGTGCCAATAATATCTTCTAGATGACTTCTTTTTTTATTCACTCTAGCATATTAGACTACCAAATATACAGGTAGAGGAGTAGGAATCATTAGCATACACATGCTGAACTGGCCATGGCAGGCTGAAATCTGCCTGACTCTGCCTCCTACATGGCTTCCCATAAAGCCTGCTATCCAAATATGTACCTAGTTCTGAAAAATTTATAACTGAGGAAATAACCGAGGGCAAATAATTTCACAAAGTTCGCATATTTCCAATGGCTACAAGTACTATCTAACTTTTTTATCTTAAAATTATTCTGAGGTAATAATTTTTTGATATATGTTTCTTGAATAGTTTCAACATGCCCTATTTGCTGGAATTTCATGAGATCTGAAATTTTAGACAGTGTTTGATGTTCTTCTCAGCCATAATTATAGTTAAGTAAATATTGGGAATAACTAGATATGTCTGTCGTTTTCTGCTTAAGATTCTTGGATTTAGAAGTGAGTCTTCCTGACAACAATCCAGAAACAATGAACCCAAAAAGGAGTCAGCATATTAATTTCATTTTTAAATGAAAATTCATTAAAAATTTAAACAAGCATTCACAGATAGAATCCTTCTGTAAACATGCAAAACTTCTATAATTATAAAAACTTCATAAACTTATGATTTGGCAGCAGCAGAATGGATGCTAAAGAGGCAGCAACCTGAGAAGAGGTGCAATGGGAAAAGACTGCTAGGACATAAAATATAGATGGTCGAGCTAATGCTGTGTGTTGTCATTTTGTGTGAGTCCAGGTGCATAGCACATGTAAGAGTGGAGAAAGCTGCATTTCCTTCAAAAAGAGAAATTGAGCCTTTGTTCACTCCTGGAGTAAAAAAGGTGCTGTAATTTACCATGACTTATTAATCATGTAAATAGTTTTGATAAAGCATGTACTATAGTAACTAGTAAATATTTATTGCAAGAAGTTACCAGAACATTGTATCTACCTCTGTCTGTGGATACATATGTCTTTGAAGGGTTTATTATTTATGTAAAGTGAATGATGCAGTGACCCTGGAACAGAAAGGTATATATGATGAAGTATGCTAATAAAACATTAGTTATGCTATCAGGAAACCACAGCTTGAAGGCTGTTGAACAAAAACAGAGGACTGTAACTGAGACTCCCTGGAAGTTCAAGCATAGGATAATTGCAGAGGCCTGGAAAGTGCAAAGACAGAACAATAACAGAGGTGCCAGGTCTATTAACTGAGATCACAAATAGTGACTTCATGGTCATTAATGAAATGCCTTGTTGTGATCCGAGTGGAACTTGTTTCAGAGATAAAAGAGAACAAAGAACAAGTATCACACACATGTGAACCTTACATCACAAAATAAATCTGAATACACCTAAGTGTGAACTACTGAGAAAAGAGCAGACAAGGACAGTGTTAGTGAATGTATCAAAGATCCCTAGGCAGACCCAGAGCGAGAAGGAAGCATCAGCTTTAATGTTTCTTCCACAAAAGAACTTGAGGTAGTACCTTGACCCCATGCTGATTCTTCTCCTCAAAGACCGGTATCCCCATTTTAGGACCCAAAGGGCAGAAAGAGGATGGAGATAATGTCAGAAAGAGATGTAAATACTAGAGAGTTTGTTTGTAACTGTTCTAATTTTGAAGAGTGGACTGTAACAGTTGTATACTCGCAGAACAGTTTAGTTTGGAAAAGGACATCTAAATGTCATCTAGTCTGATTACTCTTAGACCATTTCCAGGCAGGTGGTATTATTCAGGATACCTAGTTTTAAGTATCTCTAGGGGTGAGGTATTCACTGCCACTTTGGCCAACCTGTTACGATGTCCTACAGACAATGTGAAACATTTTCTACTAACTTAGAGTTGTCATGTTGGATATTGCATGGATTTCCCATGCTGTCATCACCGTACATGATGTCTACATCAGCTTGTGATGGGTGTCTGTCATTCTGTACAGTTGGGGGGAAGCTGAGAAGAAACTTCACCTCATCCAAGTCAATGATTAAAGTACAATCATGCTTCAGAAATGCAAATGCATTGCCTTCAATTTCTAGAAATACCATTTTATTCATGCCCCAGGGCAAAGCATCTTCTCATCAGTGCATGCCCAGGAGTCTACCTAAACAGCACAAATGAGCCCAGTGATGATGAATAGCTTACCTGTCATCCATAGCTATAATATTTTGTCATCACCACCTGACTCAGTTTTCCATTATACATTAATAACGGGTAGAGCTGAAAAGGTTCAGATTTCTTGTGCCACTTCCAACCTGATTCAGCAAATTTTTTGAATCAATAATATTTTAATTGCAGATCTCCTTGAGAACAGTTTCTGGGGGTTTGCTTGTTTGTGGTTTTCTTGTTGTTGTTTCTAATTTTGTTTAGAAGGAGCATAAGGCATCCTATTTCAGTTCTTGGATGGACATCTAGACTGCACTACACGGTTTATGCCTAAAACAAATCCCAAGAAAGGGACCAAATTTTGAGAGTTTTCAGAAAACTGGGGAATTTGATTAAATTTCAAATTATTTATTAAATATATTTCACAACAACAGTTAGTAGAATTTATATTTTAAGGGAAACCATGGAAACATTTCAAATCACTTCTGTAAGGACAGCAATGTCTACGTTACTTACAGCACAGAGAGTTCTTTCAGGTGACAACAGACTTGACTTCTGGAACAATATGAAGCCCTAAGGTATTATTTTGTCTTCTGAAACTTCTTACAATTTCTGACTAAAGAGGCTGAGAAAGTTGTTTCACATACAGTGATCATTGGATGTGGATCAGTGGATTACATGAAAGAGTGCTTTTCAAAGTAGGCTGTAGGCATACATACACAGTTTATAAGTCTCTTACTGATTTTTTAAAATCTAATTAAATGAGAACATAATAACATTATCGTGGACACAGAAGTATTTTCATTGGTATATCTGAAAGCACTCTAATATGTCCAAATTAATTCCAATCCAAAATTCCATTTCACAGAGAAGTAAAAGGAGAAATAGAACAAAATCCCTGGCTAGTGATCCCATTATTGGTCTTAAACGGCACTGAAGTGAGATTGTTCTTCCAGTCCAGAGATAGGAAAGGATATCTGAGCTCATCACCTGTGGTCATGTGGTATTTGCTTGGACACCAGCAACCTATATTTCAATAGTAACCTCGAAATGGAAAAAATCCTAAGGTTTTCACTTTTTTCAAGGGCTTACCTCTTTCAGATACAAAGCACTCCTCTCTGGAAGGTTCTGAAACTTTCTTGCTTTCCTGGTTTCCATTTGGAGTGAACAGGAGAAACAAAATAACGAATACTTTAGAAAACCTCGGTCTCTTCTTCAATGCCGAAGGAATGCAGACAGGTTGGAACTTTTATTTTAAAAAGACAATTGTAATTCAAGCTCATCAGAAAAGAACTGCTTTCCCAAATACAGCAATCCCAAAAAAAATATTTCTTAAAAATGACCTGAGACATGAGTGAATAAATGAATAAGCTGAAAACACAGCTATGACACAAGGAGACTTTTTATTTCTCTTGCTCTTTGAGTGTAACATGGCTTAAACCAGCAGGCAGCCATAAACACCAGTAGAGGGTGTTTAAATCAATATGAAAAAAACAAGTTTTCCAGCTGCAGCCTTCACAACTTTAAAAACAGAATTAAGAGGCAGAAGGAACACATTGCATTCACCATACTATTTTCTGAGTGTCACAGAGGTTAAGAGTCTCCTTGACCATATCAGCAGGTAAATCCTCTATGTTTGTTCCAAACCCAGCAGGAACATCAGTAATTTATAGCAAGGGATCTGTGCAGGATCTTCTGTTTTTCACCCATGAAGAGCATTTCTGTTGTTTAGGTGCTGTGCATAGTAGAGTTTCCTGTTGTTTCTTAACCTAGGAAAAGTGAATTTGTTGCAAAGGAGAATTTTTGGTGTGCATACTTGAAATAAATCTCAGACATCTCAGGTTTATTGCTCAGATGATTTTTCCAACAGTAAGTTTTTTAAGTTGTGTCTTGCCCTCTCTCTCCAGTTTCCTAGTCAATGACAATACAATTTTTTAACTCTGGCCTGCTGACAATAGAGACTTTTTTTTAACTTTGAGTGAATATGTGATGTCATAGCCACCTAGTAGATAAGCTGCAGATAACATGACAGTAATCACAAGTCACTGACTGGGTTGCAGATGTTGCATTCTTCCTCTTTGCAAATTAATTATTGTAAAATTTCAAAAAAGTGTAAGTTAATTTTTTATGGAAGAAAGAAGGGACTTCTGCCCATAAAAAAGAGCAAAGGACCTATTCTTCTGGGTTTTATGGTGCTGAAAAATACAGCTGCAAAAAGGATGTTGATCCATGTACAATTCCATGTACATATGCTTATTTTGATAACCAGACTCCAACAACATTTATTTTCAGAAACGAAACTTGTCTGAATGGTCAGCCCTTCACACCTCTATGACAACAAATTGACATCTGTAGAGGAGATAGAACATTTTTTTTACTGTTTGTATGTCAAATTAGGAGATGAGTGCTGTTCATAATATTTGACTGATTTTTGATTATTTTGCTGTTCTTCCTAAAAAGGGTTAGTGATGATACTGAAGGTCTTTGGTCCAAGAAAGAGCTACAAGATTGCAGCTGCATTGCCTGGCTTACTGGAATGTTCAGAGTTCCACAGGATTTCAACTTTTATAAAGATCTATTTCAAACCCGTAAACTAATGAAAACTTCTTTTTGACAGTCAGGAGATATTCCCACAGAGGTAAAAATTACTGTACTTCTAGGAATCTAATTTGAGTATTCTACAGAGCAACAAACTTAGAAAACAAAGTCTTGCTATACTTAAAGCAGACAAAGGTAGACAAAGGTGGATACTAACATAGTTGAGGTTCATTCATGGATACTATGTATAAGGGGGGTTTTTGTGTGTCTCTTTTTGGAAACAGGTTTGAACAAGTTAGAAATACCTTCATGAAGAAATTATCCGAAGAATATGAAGTTCGTATATGTATAAGGATAAAGGATCTGGAACTGTTTTTATTAACACTGCTAAAACTTCACACAGAAAAATTTAAAAATGCTTTTGATAAATATTTGTATGGAAATAAACTAATTTTGGTCTTCTAAGTTTTCATCATTGTTGCTCAACCCTTGTTTCACTGGTGAAAAACTTATTTGTATTCTTTTTCCAAAAGCTGTCAATTTCTGTATCTTTGTCTGATATCTATAAACAAGGTCGTCGAGGTGGATGGAGGAGAGGAGTAGCTGGAGCAGAATTACGCAGCTGGTGTTGACACAGACTCACAGGCACAGTTATTTGCAGGGTCCGTAGCTAAAGGCATACATGAATTCTAATGGCAAATGTTGCTTCCAGGGACAAAAGGGAAACAGTTTGAAAAAGTCTATAAACCACTGAAAACCACAGAAATTTATTTAAATGACAAAGGTCCTAAACTGTCACAGTACATGTAAAGAAAAACATCAGATTTAAATGTGAATGATTAGATCAACCTGTTAATTTAAAGCCTTTATTTTGTCCAGGTTCTTAACATCTGGAAGCAAAGTGTTCTATAATGTAGGACTCACGATGATGTGATGCCATCAGTGTGTTAATACTATGCAAATGCAAAGACAAAGTGTTTCAGGAGCACAGACTCAAAGTACTGCTCTGTCAAGACTGAACCTTTCATATGTTTTGAAATGCTAGTTAAGTATAAAGCAACCAAGATGCTATGTTATTAGAGTTAAGCTCTTTAGTTTGCAAAGTGTCACACTTTGAAAGGTAATTTAATACTGCTGAAGTTAGAAGGTGTTTTTAGGCTTAAAGTTACCAACTATATTGCACACCTGCACCACATAATTTTACAAGGCATTCTGGTCCTTTTTCTCATCATATCAGAGTGTGCGTGCATGTGTTAAGGTTTTTATTCTTATAGCGGAAAGATAAAATATTCACAGCATGTTATCTACCTTAAAAAGACAGCAAATATTACTTCATGATATTGAAAGCACACACAAAATCATCTTGGTAACTTTTCTTTCTGATAAAGACCTTGTGTGACAAGGTTTGTCTTATATACATCTTAATAGCTGTGAACATATCTGCTATTTTTACATATTTGCAAAATCATTTGCCCCCTCTGCTATATTTTCATTTAAAGTAAATGAAGATTTTTAAACTATTGAAAGTGGTAATGAAATTTTTTGTGATCTGGCAAGTTACATAAAACTGTGTTCTTTGCTCTGAATTTTAGTTATAAGAATGAAAAGAAGAGGAAAATTCCTTACCAGTAATTTAATATCTAAGAAAAAACAGCCTCTTCTACTCCAAACAAAATAATGGTAAATTTAATGTTATGACAGAAAAATTCAAAGGAAACAAAGCACATAAATCCCTACTGAGATAAACTCACGCGTGTAAATTTACTTTCATTTTATCATGTTGTATACCAGAAAGGTTATCTGTTATTAGCTGACATAAGTGCATCTGCGAGGAGCACTTGAAAATGTTGATTTATTTGAGAGAAAATTAAAACAGTTTCTTTTCTGAATCTTTGAACTCACAATAAATTAACAGAATGGCCTAAGCAATTTATTTGGTGAGAGGATCTTTTAAAAGCGCATTTTCAACATTGTCTTCCATAGGATTTCTAATCTGTTATAGGTGAAACTCAGAGTTAGCAAAAGATTGTTTCCACAGGCACTGAAAACTGCAAAACTTTTTTCATGCTGTATGTCTCTTTATCAAATAATGGTCAGACAGAATTCTCAGGAAATGTGGATGTTTTCTAGAGCTAAAAGTCTCTCCTTCCTAAGGAAGGAATAATGGTAGTGGGTGCCTTGTTGAAATGCTTTTTAGGCCATTGCCTGTAAGAATACCGTCTTTTATAATTTAATTTCAGATCCTGTCCAGAATAAAGAATTCATGACAGGTGAAATTTGAAAATAGTGGTTGAAGGGAATGAAGTCAGTACAGAAACCTTTAAAATGCAAAAATGTTCCGATTTTGTTCACTGTGATTTTCAGGGTAATTGCATGCCGTTTTTTAACCTATTTAAACCAATTTCCCCATCTTCAGTTAATCCCATTGCTCTTACTTCATGGTTTTTTCCCTCTTGCTTTTGCACTGGCAGTAGCACATTTTACTTGATGACTCACACCTTTTGGTTTTTCTTTTTTGTTTATTCAGCTCGCAGAACACTTCAGTGCTCTAC
Source organism: Cnemophilus loriae (assembly GCA_013397755.1). NCBI lineage: Eukaryota > Metazoa > Chordata > Aves > Passeriformes > Corvidae > Cnemophilus > Cnemophilus loriae. Next base: position 2,737,065 of record VZTF01007679.1, read on the forward strand.
TGGAAAAGAAGTACCATCAAAATTTATAAATTTGTTATATAAAATATGTTAATTTTAAAATTATTAAAAATAATGTAGATCTACAATAAGAATGCAATAGCTAAGAAATGAAAATGTTGCATTTCCTGTTTTTAGTCTTGTAAACATATGCAGTTTTAGACATATGAGCATTATAAGAGAGTTAAATTTTAAATTTCTTCTCTCTTCTTTGAAGAAATTGACCAAATCCCCAGTGACATGAGTATTCAAAGCTGTACCTCATATTTTTACTTGCCAGCATAATCCAGAAATTTTCTGTTTATAATCCATTTGAAAAGTGGAAAAATTCTAATCATAAACCTCATGAGAATAATTCTTTCCTTTTTTAATAGATAAGATTAATTTCACTGTCGTAACTAGGAACGTGGAATAAAGCATGAGGAAAAAATTCTCATGCTTAAGGTTGGGCTGCTCACTCACCCTGATGCCCTGCCCCACTGCCCTCAGTGGGATGTGGAGGAGAACTGGAAAAAGGGAAACCTCCTGGATGCAGATGAGAACAGTTTAACACCTGAAACAAATTCTTGAATTTCTCGTGCTTGCTGGCAGAGCATGGGTAACAGAAAAGCGCTTGTCTTAGGGTAAGCACTGCACGGCGACAACTAAACCAGCAGGGTGTTTCAACATTATTCTCGTACTGAACCCGAGACACAGCTCTGTTCCAGCTGCTAGGAAGGAAGTGATAGTTGGAGGCTGTCTTAGGCACAGCGATCACAAAATTAAAGAGTTTTTGACTCTTGGAGAAGTAGAGACGCATGCCAACAGAGATGTGACTTTGGACTTCCAGAATAGTTTTAATAGTTATTTTCAGTATTTGTTTTCGTTATTTCAGTCCCTGTTCCTAATGTAAACTGTTAAAAATGATCTGAAATAGACAAATTCACAAATTGAAAAATGTAATAATTTTTAAATTTATAAAATATTCTGCTTAGAAATCCTGAATTAATTTTAATTTTTTTTTTACAATGTCCAATCTAGGCATTGTCTAAGCAATCAATTATTTGTGAATGGCTTCTCCTGTCTTTTCTGATCCTGTTTTTCTCTAGTATCTCTTCGACTGAGTAGTGTACCAGCATCCTAAGTATCATTAAATAATAAATCACTAAGTATTATTCACGTCATCATACTCCAGGTCACACAATCTAACATTTCTGAGAATTCTCATTAACTCTTGTGGATTAGTAAAGTAGAAATATGCTTTGTCATTGAAATAAGGGAAGAAAATGCAAAGAAAAAGAGCTTTCTAGGTTGCAGTTCTCGGAGCAGGATAACCTTGTCTTGGGAGAGACTAGTACCATTTCCCTTTGGAACTGCTGAATTTCTCTTCACATGCTGATTGCATTTTCCAAAGTGTTTGCATTTATTATGTCAAGCATACACTGAAATATTATTTATTTTTTTAATCTTATCTGATGACAGAGGGAAAGAAGCAGAGGGGAATAACTTGAGTTGGACATTTCTTGACAGCAGCTGACAGCAGTCACGATCTGGTAACTGATCCTGAACCATGTGAACCACTGTTAAAACACTGTGACCTGTTTTGGTGATTCAGGTAGAATTTCTGTTCCTGAAAGACAAGCAAAAAGAACTGGGAAAAGAGGGGAAAAGGGATCATTCTTCAAGACAGGAGTAGCGGTTTAAGAGAAACACATTACCTGACTATTTCCTGTACTCACCACTAATTCAGGCTAAATACTCCTTAGGTTCCCCCCTTTTGTGTCATGAAAAGGCATTCATTACTCTAAATGTGGTTTCAGGCTTTGTGTCAGCTTGTAATAGTGCAGTTTATCACCACAGCAAGAGCGAAAAGCACAGAAAAATTAGGTTAATCAATACCACTGCAGTGTGTTTGACATTACATTCAGGAAAGGTTTAGCATGTCATTCCTAACTGCTGGCCGTAAACTGCCTGAGGTCTGTGTATGCTCTTGATGTGAATGCTGGTTCCTCACGCGGATCGAGGGCAGAACACAGCTTTAAGCTTCTGCTAATCATGCACCCCCTGCAGACACCTAGCACCTTGGATTGTAAAAAATGTGACACCACTGCTTCCAATATTCCCTCTCCTGGAAAAAAAAAAAATCTTACAGTATTTCTAATTGGCAGACCTAGGCAAAATCCCTAACCAAATGTTCTGTTTAAAACTTGTAAACAATTTTATTTTCCTTACATTTAAAACTGTTCATTCAGTGTTTGGTAGGCAGGGATTTGTTGGAGGCTGGTGTTTGGGGTTTTATGAGCATTTTGGTACTTTTACACTGGATCAAGGTAGGAAATGACAAACTGAAAATGGAAAAAATATTTGTGAGGCCCTTCATTAGTAAGGGACAGGATGTGGGATAATATGCTTACAACCACAGGGAACTTAGGGGGAAGAAAACCTCCTACTTTTTGTACTGCAAAATCACAGGACTTCCAGAAATGTGCAGATTCACATCTAGGATTAAAAAAATATAAGAATCCCTTATTTGTGGAAATAATATGTGTTCTTATACTGAAGACGGAATTGGACCAAATGCTGGTGATGACTGTGATGATGCTTTGTGATGACAATGACAACCTTATGACACATTTTTGTAACACTGGAAGTTGCTCCCCATGTCTTTAGACTCAAAACTTCCTAGTCTTGCATGTTGTAATCCACTGTGAATTGGGTAGTTTCCATCTTTAATTTATTTTCTAAAAGCCACGAATTTGTTTGAAGTTTGTTCAGAGCAAGAACTGAGCACTGTGGGTTTTAGCATTGTACGAAGCATTGCTATAATTTAAAACATATTTTATATCAGTTACTTTAAATTACATGTTCTTGAAGATATGTCATCATTTCCGTAAACCTCAGTAAAATGCTCCTTTTTTTTTTTTTTTTTAAGAGTTTCTTGTAGAGTTTATACAATTACATAGTCTGAGATAAAGTTCAAAGACTCAAGGATGAATATCATTCAAATTTACAGAAACCTACAGTCCAGATCCTTGGTAGACTTAAAGAGACATTACTTCACTGAAATTAATGGAGCTATGCAGACTTGCTCCAACTCAGAAACTGTACTGGAATGTTTATCTAAAGATAATTCAAAAATCTTTCATCTTGAAATTGAGTAAGGTAGTTCATAAATATAGGCTTTCCTTCAAGACTTTTGCTATGAGTGTGATTTTCACTTGAATGAGGACAAAAGGGCTACTCTCAGCATAAATTAGAGATAAAACAGGAAAAGCAAAAAAGGACAATTAGAAAGATACAATGACAACTGATAGGACTTGAGTACAAGTGAGATATGTTCACTAAACTAGATATGTTCACTCCACTAGAGTGGAGTTCTTACGTGCTACTAAAATTTCAGAACCTAAGGTTTATTTCTGAATTACTCTTCTACTCATATTTTTTTATATGTTAAAAAGTCCCCTTCCCACCTGTAAATGAATATATTTTAAAGTCAGGAGGGGATCATTATGATCACTTATTCTGAACTTTTATATAAGGCCTGCCCCATCTTTTGAAGCAAAATAATACAATTTCCTCCATAATAATTTGTATTGTTATGTTTCTTATTTTTTTCTCAGTATTTCTAAAAAGTGAGAGGTGGATTTCACTGGGAGCAATCTCTCACCCTATGATTTGACCGTAGGGCAGCCACAGGCACACATTGCTGCTATTCTTTTATCTATGACTATTATTCAGAGAATGGGTAACATTGTCTGGGATAGGCCTTCCAAAGCTTTTCAGTGCTTATATGTTACATGCCAGATTTTTTTTTGGTTCCTGTAAACATTTATTCAGAAGCACATGCAAGTGTTTATAGATTAATTTGTAAAATGGGTCTGAAAGAACTGCACATTTTAATTGGCACATTAAATGATCTAGTTGTGTCTCTCATTGACTACTATAATAATAATTATTAATCATGATAGAATACATATTTCTGAAAATGAGGGCAAAACTCAGACTTCCAGCTCTGAAATGCACCCTCCGTATAGCCAGTTACTTGTATTACCTTGATTGTCAGTGTGTTATTTGACAGAAAAAGGACAGAAGCACACTCCCTATTCAGTTAATCATATATATATATACACACATAAAGATATTTCTCCTGAAGGAATCAGTCTCATTCACACTTGCAAGCCCAAGTACAATACGTTCATTACAAATGCAAACTCAAGAAGGAATCCAGCTGTGATTCTGGATGAAATTACGTAGAGAAATTTTGCATTTGTAAACCAAATGTCAAATCCAGTGAGAATCTAAGAGGACAGTAATATGACCAGGGTGGCAATAAAGGTACTTTGGACCTTGCAGCGAAGCACCTAGTCCAGAGGCCCCTTTGAATATTGGCAACAGTGCAGTGATGCTTGTAGGCAGTCTTTGAGCATTTTATTTTGGCAGCTAATAATAAATCCACTGTGTATTTTATCAGCCCTGATATTCCCTGGATAATGGCCAAAGAGAAAAGCATTTATCTACCATGTGCATCTACTTAAAAGCTGGAACAAATCTTCATTTTTATTAGAAAAGTCACTCACTCATGGCCTTCATTTTTACATAGCGAGTGCAAATGATTTTCTGGAGCATTTCTATGCAATTATGCTCTTTCCTGAAAAGTCTGCATCAGGAAGGTGATACTTTATTAATATCAAATGAAACCTTGTTAACCACTTAAAAGCCAAAAGAGAATGAAATTCTGTAACTATGCCTTTTACACCTAGCATATGCATCACTTTTTCATACACTGCACAGCATCTAACATAATTTAAACAAATTTTATACTGCCTTATGATGCAATGAAATAAAAAAAGTGGTGTGATAATCATGGTGATTGGCTAGGTATGAAGACTGGAAAACTGAGACAAGAATAATTTTCTAAATTCTAGGAGATTTTTTACAGTTATAATTATTTTAATGAGTTTTAAGTGATCTATCATCTGTGGAAACCATGATAAAATTTAGAAATGCTAAGTGGGAAAAAATTGTGCCATGAAACTGAAAACTATTGGAACCCAATGTTGGGTCTGTGAAGACTTGTTACTAGAGTTGTGTGACAGCTTGGGATGGTGTGCTAAGTGTATGTTGATCATTTTGAAAAGTAGTGGTTTTGATTTGTAGAGATTCCTATGAAATTCTAGTTAAACAAATCTACTCACATCACCTGGAAACTCCACGAATGATGCAGAGCAATTATCTATATTTTATTAATACAGTACCTGAACAGATTATTGGAATGTTTATCAGTACTGTTTAATAGCAGATTTTCTGACAAATAGGCCGTAAGGCATGACTTCAGGCAAGTGTTTCATTATAATTTCTGGGTTTATTAAACGTGTTTTAATTAGGCAGATCATAAGTCTATAGCTAGAAATTGAAAGGACAGCATTTGAAAAAAACAGGCTAAAATATAAGATTTTCTTACATCACAGCAAAATATTTTCTGATATTTAAAATAAAGAGATGCAAACAGCTCTGTTCTCCTATGCTTGATATAAAGTAACAAAGCTTAACTGAGTGTAGATGACTATTATCTTAAGTTATATCTTCTTCCTACTATTGGGATTTAGTAATATTTTAAACTGATTTGAAGCCTACTATTGCTGTAATGTTGGGTACCCCTGCTTTGCCAACTGACTGCATTAGAATCATCTAGAACATGCAAATTTGCAAATTTTAGATTGAATGTGTTCCTGGAGATACCATGAACCAATGCAGAGTTCTACTGCAGTGCTACAGAGACCATACATTGTGGGCAAAAGGTACTATCCTTTGGAAGAAAGCAAATTTTTTTTCAGGTCTTCTAACAATTTGCTCTCTGCATGCAGAAGTTTCTGTTCATAATGGCCAGACAATCTGAGATATAAAATTTTATTTCCCATCTTGTATTAAGCATAGACACGCATCGCCTCAGTGGGACCAGCAACCACTGCAACCTTCACTGGTAGTAAGCAAACACAAATGGTGCTAGAATGATACTGGTCCACAATACATGACGCTTTTCTTTCCATCTTTGCCTCACACCGGTTCCTAACTTAGACTGGTCCAAAGACAACAACTGTTAAACTGATGTCCAAATGCAATTTGCTGTATGAAGTATAGTTGATACGAAGGCTACAGTAGGTGAGGACCTACTCTCAATACTAGGAAATAATCATAGGTTTTGAGTGAAGGAAAGGTCTGATGTTAAGGAAGCACTTTCAGGGAAAAGGTCCCAGACTACAGTGTCCTGAACACTTTAGGTTTAGTACAACCTAGACATAAACCCCTAAAATACCATAAATCCTTGTTGATACATCTCTACTGTGTATTGTTATGTTTCTTCTGTCTAGCACCATATGCTAGATCCATTTATGTCTCTGTTTCTTCACTTATGTCATTAGCAGATATCTTTACCACATCTCCTTATTAATATGTTCAACAGGCCATTTGAGTGAATTAGCATCTACTACTGTTTTATTAAGAACTTATTTTCCATCATAATTTGCTACAACACATACAAGTGGCCAAAACATGTCAGTTGATTTTATGTTAGGGTACCTTGCATATAATTTTAAGACAATCTATTCAAATAACAAGAATTACTCTATACTCAACACTATCAATTGCAGCGACAGCAAATTAAAAAATATTAGAATATACTCTCAAAATCTTTATTACTATATCGATAATATAACATCAGTATTTCCTGAAAGCCTATATCTGAAGTAGTAGAACATCAGTAAGGAGAAGTATAAGAACTGAAGAGAATAATCAGAAAAATCTTATGGCAAACTCTTATGACCCACCCCAGGAGACTGAGGGTTCTTGTTAATAGGGTGATTGAGGTTCTTGTTAATAGATACCTTGGTGTGGATTAGAATGAAATGACACTGAATGATCAGTATATGTAAATATATATGTGTTTGTTTTAAAACAAACTGATTGCAAAGGAAAACAAGTAAGTAGCCATTTTGGTTGTTATCATCTATAGTAAAATAGCAATATAAAAATAACACTTAAGAAAATTTGTTAGGAAAAGAAAAAGAAATAAAGGATAAGAGTAGAAAGATGTCACCACCCCTAGGCCTCAGACTTGGTTATTGCAATTTTGATGTCTGTTGGTCAGAAGTGGTGGCTGGAGTCGTGGTTGCAGTGGTGGCAGTGCAAAGGAGTCCTAACAAACCCTTTGGTTTAAATTCCCTCAGGTTCAGGTGGGAACTCTCAGTACCACCCCTGGTGCAGCGAGTTTTACACTGGATGATGTAACGCTGTGAGTCACTCTGGATACTTCCAGATGTTTCTGGATACTTCCAGAGTCTACGATGGTCTAAGTCTTTATAGCTGCCTATTAAGCTGGTGTGGTTGAGCCCATGATGGCCCATGATGGCCCTTCAGCAGAGATGAGCACCTTCAGACTGTGTGTGACTGTTCCAGTACTTCCCTGGCAGGGGAGTTTTCACAGCTGAGTTCACCTGAGTAAGGACAAAGAGACATTAACTTCCTCAAAGGATTTGCCTCTTTCCTTACCTTGTTCAACATCCAGCTCGTAGCCTGCTGGCTGTGCATGCCCCCTGCACCTGGGAGGTTACTTTGCAGCTCACTGTCTCAATGTTTGAGCCACCAGCATTCCAGTCTCTACTCCAGTATAGCTTATGGATTCTTCTTCCCAGACCTGGCATAACTGGACAACAGTACCGCCCTGTACCTTATCTGAAGTTCCCATCACAGTCCAAATTCCAGTTAGTAGGCGTATTTGGGGAGAGTCACAGATGAACAGTTGTTTCTTTGTGGTTTGTTATAGTAGGCAAAAGTCCTTTGATGATTTTAGCAATGTTTAAGCCATTAACGATTTCAGTTTCTCTCAAAAGCTCAAAACATCCTGGAATGTATTACTAATTCTGTTCCAGTTAGTGTTGAGGGCCTGTGACATCCCATAGGATTACTCTAATTGTGATCTCAATTCTAAAGGTAGTACTAGAGATGTACTAGGGTACTGGAATGAAGTTTGATCTCATATGAGGAATTTGAGAGCAACACTGTGAGAAGAATTTGGGGGTAGTGATGAAAACCTGGACACGAGCTGGCAATGTGAGCTCACAGCACAGAAAGCCAACTGTATGCTGGGCTGCAACCAAAGCAGTGTGGGCAGCAGGGCGAGGGAGGGTATTTTGTCCATCTGCTCTGCTCTGGTGAGACCCACAAGCCACGTTCAGCTCTGGGGTCCTCAGCGCAGGAAGGATGTTGGCATGTTGGAGCAAGTCCAGAAAAGGATCATGAAGATGATTAGAGGGATGGAGTACATCTCCTACTAGGAAAGCTAAGCGAGCTGGGGTTGTTCAGCCTGAAGAAGAGAAGTTCCCAGGGAGACTTTATGGAGGCTTTTGGGTACTTAAGTCTTAAAAGAAAGATTGGGACAGACATTTTAGCAAGGTTTGTTGCAGTAGGGCAGGGGGTAATGGTTTTAAACTAAAAGAGAGGAGATTCAGACTAGATCAAAGGAAGAAATTATTTATGATGAGGATGATGAACCACTGGCACAAGTTACCAGAGAATCTGTGGCTGACCCATCCCTGATTCCAGACCAATCTGGATGAGGCTCTGAGCAACCTGGTCTAGTGGAAGATGTCCATGCTTATTGCAGGGTAGTTGGACTAGGTCGCCTTTAAAGATCCCTTCCAACATAAAACACTGTATGATTCTGTGAAATTGAAATGTGTGAAACCAGCTATTCTTATTATTCTTATTATTCTGACTGCTGAGAGGATGTGGGAAAACTAACAGTTTAAAAAATACTGTCCTTCAGTCATAATTTTTTAGCTGTCTTTCATTCTCTTTTTCTTCCTGATGGTGTTAGTACCCCCTGTGATTTCCCACCTGACCAATATTGCATTGACAAGCATTTTCTATAAAGGGATTTCTGTTTTATATTCACCCTGGTGCTCAGGAACCCTGAATGCTGTAGCATTGCTTTAAGCATGAGACTTACTACTGGTGTATGTCTATCTGGCTTCGATCAAACATGAAATGAACTTATATCTGCTTGCAAAATATTGTGTAGATGAGCCATTATAATGTTAATGGTAAACCAGGTCATTAAAGAAGAAAATAAAAAATTACTCACATTCTTAAAATGTACTATGATTTTTGAAAATCTTGAAAATAATGTTGTTTGCAGCATCTCACAATAATAAATCCAAAGTTGATCTCCTGGTAGATGAGAATTTTCAAGCTATGAAACAATTTAGGTTTGCCATTTTCAGGGAACATGAACTTTCATTTGATCGTGATCTTAAGTCTGTAAAGACTTTGCCATAGTACTTTTCATGAGAGAGTAATTCATTATCCTTAATAAAGGCACACTGACTGGGAGTCATTTGTTCTTCACTGTCTCCATTACAGATATGACTTAATTAAATCTGTCTTTTCATAGCTAAATTGAGATGAGATGAGATGAATCCCACTTTTGCCGAGTTTCTCAAATCCTGTATCAAAAATTTTCCTGATGGAGCTTATTCTATCTGTATTCCTAAAATAGGGGCTTGAAAAGTGTTTAATGATAAATGCTGCAGAATGATGACATTTTGATTTTTTTCTTCTCCCAGAGTGTTGTTGAAACATTCATGAGTTTCTACTTTATAAAGTTTAGCAGGGCAGGGTAGGATCATTACCCATACTGAAATATCAGAGATAATATTACTGCCATGGACAGAAACACTGAACGCAAAATAAAAAACTTTCCAAAGCATTGTGAATAGATTATGTCTTCAGCATTTTTCCCTGGCATCAGTTCAATTTTACCTATATGCTATTGGTGGTGTAGATCATTGTTCTACCTCCTCTGAGTAATAAGATACATGTTACGTGCATTTGTGAGTATAAATGTGTATGTAGGGAGTACTAGATCTATATATTTCCAAAGAGGAACATGCTATCTTTCATGGAACATCTGTGATCAAATCAAGAGCTTCTAGTACAATATAACAAAGATTTAAAGTGTTGTATTTATGGATATATTTATAAAGTACTTAAACATCATCTGATCACAGCTGCTCCATTTAGTGTGCAGATGTACTTGCATTTTAATCTGCAAAGCCTCAACTTTGACTGGTGAAAGTATGAAAAACATATTTCAAGGTTTTATCTTCCCATTGCTTAAGAAATGCTATGAAATGTGATGTGAGATGTGGAATGTTCCATCAAGTTGTATAAATAAGTGAAACCATTTGTCCTTCTGATCTCGTTGCATGTAAATGCTGTCAGGACGGAATGGCTGTTAAGAAAATGGAACATAATTAGACCTGACTTACTCTAAATACTCTCAGTATAACTCAAACTAAGGAAGCTTAATATTTAAGAGTAGGCAATTAAGATAGCAGTCTTTTTACTTAACATTTCTCCTCAATATTTCTTTGTCAAGCAGTTTGAGTTGTTTATATTCAGTACAGCTTCTGTATATAATATGACAGGAAAATCCTGGCATTCACTGGGGCACTGGTAGTTTAATGTGACTGCTACTACAAGAGAAAGGTCTACAATAATTCTGCTACTCCTCAGAAAAGAAATCTTTAAATCAACAAGAACTGAGATTAATTCATTTTGCCTGAGTATGAATAACTAAGACATACAATTTTGGATTGCACTTGTTGAACCACTGTAAACGAAAGGAGAAATACATTAATCAATACAAAATGAAACTAAACAAAACTTTTTTTTTTTAATTTAAATTGAAATTTCCAATTGCATTAACTTTTTTATTTAGATTGTAGTCTACTGAGGCAAAAAGCTTAATATAGTGTCTAGCATCTGCAAGTGTCTACCATGCAGCCTCCTCTCTGCTACTCCAGTAAAACTGGAAATCTGCTTTTAAGTGCATGTTTATTTAATCTTTATGCCACTTAGGATGAAACTGTCAAAATACCCAAAGTAATTTTTATTCTCTTCTTGATGTGACAGTTTATCTTCTTTATTTCAAAATTTAATGCCCGGGAAAGTAAACTTGAGAAAACAGCCTATATATACAGGTCACTTTATCTCAAAGTTTAAGAGATAAAAATAGAATTAATTGTACCTGCTCCACTGGGATTTTCAACTGTAGCATTCTGTAAATAATTATGAAGTAATAGGTTGCAATTAGTAGTATTTTAGCTACTGTGTTTAATTTTAGATCCTTTATCTCAATCCCTTCCAACTCAGGATATTGTATGATTCTATGATTCCGTGAACTGAAATTATGCCTATTCATTGTAAGCCAAACAGTGGTGCATCATGATGATTCTTACCAAAGTTTTGAATTGCTTTAAACATCTGTAAATCAAATCAAGCACAGTCTCTCTCATCTGGAATAGTCCAAATACTTAATCTTTTATCTTTTAGTTACAGCATAAATACAGTGTACTTCTGGAGCTGAACAGAATTCTATTACAGTGAGGATTTTGTGCATTTTTTTATTTTCTTGTTTTGCCACATCTCAATTTCCTTACTCCAAGTTTTTATTTCATTTGCATTTTGTTACCCCAAAGTCATCTCAGTTCTAACTGAGTACATTAGATACCTTTGTGGATGCAAGCATAATACACGAAGCAGCAGAAATAACCAGAGTAACCCATCAAATCAGACAGACTGTAAGGGTTAACGATATGTTATATGACAGTCATGACAGATATCTTTTCTGAGTGCTGCTAAGCAAGATAAAACACTACATGAAATATGAGAGATTCACTGGTGTATTTGTGTATTTTTGTCCTCTGAAAGGGCAAATGATTATGAAAGAAACTTTGTGCCAGCTGTGATGGCTAAATTCCTCTATATTGCTAGAATTCTTTAAGCTTTTCTATGCTGTTTTCACAAGACTTAGTATAGCACCAGTAAGAGTAGTGAGGATAGAGATATACTCACTCTTAAGGTCTTCAACAGAGTGAAAATAAACAGAAAACACAAAAAAGAAATGTAAAATTAAACTTTGCTTTGATGCCTCTGATTATTTCCCTGTCAAACTAGGAAAAAAACCCATTTGCTTCAGCATGGCCTTTTTGACAAAATACACTCACAAAGGATATGAAAAGTGCATTTATGCAAACACTAAAAGGCAGTGAGACAGCAGGATTGAATCTACTCACGTTTCAAGGTGGGGGCAGTGATACAGAGCTCAAGAATTTTAATCAGAAATAATAAGATGTCAGGAATATATATTGATAAAATCATGACCAAAACAAAGATGGTGGCTCCTTAAGGTTGCTGCTAGATAACTGTCCTTGATTTTATTTAGAAATTCCAGCTTTATAATGCTTGCTAGAGTTCATAGGAGAGATACAGTTTCTTTTCCCTGCTAAGTGATGTATGATTCCTACATCACATGTAAGAATCATGAAGATTCACTGTAGTTCTCTGTTTTAACTTCCTTCTAGTCCAGACAGAGAAACTGAGTTGAAATCATTCCTTATCTGCCGGTAGATCTGTCACCCGCAATGAAAAGGGGATGGATAATTGGCAAAGAATGATTGATTGGCTCAAATGAGATCATCTTTCATATTCGTGAAAGCTGACATGAATTTTAAAAGATCTCTTCAGATGTGATTTTTTTTCCCTAAAAATATTTTTGAATTTTAGAGTTAATACTTCTTGATAGTATTTTTCAATCTATTACAATATATTAATTATTTGAGAGATTTGATCAATTAACTAAGACTTATAAGGGTTTGGGGTTTTTAATCTGATATCAGAAAAGTTAATTTGCTTTTGAAGGGACAATTTCTTAATCACAAAAATATTTAAAATATTAAAATTTAGTTCTGTTTACTTATACTAATGATGATATATTTTTATGAATATTTACAAACAGAAATTTAAGAATTGTTCAAACACATGACAAAATATCTCCAAATTTTACATTATCGTAATTATTTTTGTTTGTTATTGGATAATTGCTTTAAAAATATTAGACGTTTCAAAATACTGGAATATCCTTTTTTGTCTCATGTTTTCCTTCTCTGATGTATGCTTTCTGTCTTCCTCTACTTGACTGCATATGCAATCATTTTCCTTATAGCAACCAATCAACTCAAAATTCTCGGTATTTTTAAATACGTGTTGAAAGAAGACGTTTAGGATACTGAAACTACAATGTATTGTAAATGTAGTTTAGCTAATATTTTCCTCACTTTGAACAGTATATGCAATCTAAAAGTAAATATTTTAAGAGTCTTGTTGAGTAATTTTAGTTTTGAGAATTTAGTTTTAAAAAATTATGGGTTTTAATCCATGGAAATAAAAACATTTTTTTCTGAGCTATTATTGCTGAAATTAATTAAAAAAGTGAATGTTTCCTTGAGAATCCAGTGTCTTGCTTGTCCCACCCCATTCTGCATTTCTTCGCTTATATCCTCCTAAAGCTCTTACCCTGAAATGTATCAGCCAGACAAGAACCATGATGCGGCAGCGAGAGCACCCCAGCAGTATTTGGAAGGACTGATAGGTTTGAGAAGGTTCAAGAAACACAGAGAAAGAAAAGAGCTCAAAGATGAGAAGCAGAAGAACTTAAAGAAACCCTGTAGAGGTGGAGTAATGGGATGAAACATCACAAAACAGCCTCTCATGTTATGACCTCTTTAGCACTGGACGATCTGGAAGAATGCATCTGTTTTATAAAGTCGATATACGTGTTCATGATGTTTGTAATTGCATTCCTGTTATATCAACTTTGGCCACAGTTATTTATTGTGTCATGCTAAGCTGAAGTTCAGCTGAAGGAGGTTTGTTTTGGGTTTGTTTTTTTTTTTGGTTTGGGTTCTTCATCTTAAACTTGCTGGGTATTTGACAGGTGGTTCTTAGACTCTTTCTCATAAACATAGCAAACAAGGTATGCAAACAAATCTAGGCAAATATTCACTATATAGGCTGTGATGTAAGGAATGCAAAATATGGATTCAAAGTTTTGTCAAAAATATTCAGCCAACTGCTGTTATAAAACAGAAAATTAAAAAAAAACCAACAAAACAATCCATTTACTAGGCATGGTATCATAAAGTATCATGCTTTGGAAGTATGTCTTACAGAATCTATCTGCCACAAAGAAAAATAAAAGACTTGCTTCGGAGATAAATTTCTATTAAAGCTAGAAATTTGTCAACCAGGAATTACATCTGCTTAAAAGACTATTTATTTATTCACAATACGAGTACAGACACTGAAGTGCTCTGACCATGGGAAAATCCAGTGTGACCCTTGTACCAGAGGACATATCTGCAGGAGACACTGTCACCAACAAGACTTCACACACAGCCTCATTTATAATGTGTCTGCTATTCTGAAGTACTAAATAAAAACAGTTACTGTTTTTGTTTAATAGACAGATTTAAAAAGCCTATATTGGTAAATAAAAAGCTGGAAAATTTGTCTTATTAGGGAAAACTGAAGGACAGAAAATGAAAGTTTATGTGCTTTGCGCTTTAAAAATACATCAGTTTGATACATGCTAGGAAAAAAATCTCTATCTGAAAAATAATGCTGAGATAGGAAGAAATGGATATAAAGTGGTGATGGGTAGAAACACTCAGACTGTAAACTAAAATAATAATTAAAACTAGGGAAGAAACATTTGGAAAGCAAAAAAACCAACTTCTTAGTTGATATGATGGGAGGAAAATCTATCTCTAAAATAGAGTCTGAACGATGTCTGAAGTCACCTAAATTGTGTACATGTCATCAACACTGGGGAGACTGGACTTAATGATCCAGGATCCCTTTTATAATGCTGTGTCCCTGGGTTTAAAGACATCTTCGTGCAATCAAAGATATTGCTCTTGTAACCTACAAACAAGCCTGAATACTTAAAAATGGAGAAATAAAACTGACAACCTTAAGGATAAACATGGGGGACTCTTCATTCGAGATATGTCACTGCTGTCATTAAAGACATTGATGTACTGCAGATTCTCTGTCTCTGAAAGTGATGAGTGGTGTGAAGTGTCTGTTCAAGACCTACATGACATGAGTGAAATGAAATCTTAGGAATATAATTCCCTTGGCATTGGCAGAGCATAGAATACCATTCCTCATTTTATTAATTTCTGACTCAGGAAAGGCACTCCACAGTTTTGCTGATTATTCTGAAGTATTAGACTTTTAGTTTTCTGGTTTCTCCAGATAAAAATAATAGTGTGGGGCCATGTCTTGGTTTAAAGACTGTTTAAGAGACAGACACTCCAAAATTATTTACCTCACCTTTAGTTTTAGCCAATGCCTTTCACCAATAAGGAGAGATGAATATGAGTAGATATAAAACCCCACATTTACTCAAAAAACCAAAATAGGAACAGGCAAGGAAAATAATAGTAATAATCACCGTCACAAAGTTGCTGAAAGCTCATGGGGTCTCTAGGAATGAAGAGAAACTGAAAATGGTGGAGAAACGCCCTCCTCCAAGCTGGCATCCTCCACAGACAGCAGTGTGTGGGGAGACAAAACGGTGGCAGCCCTCCACTGTCTCCCAAATATGTGTGCAGAGAGATAACAAAGAAAGAAAGAAAAAAAAAATCAACACAGAATCCAACCCAACACAATTACAAAAACTCCCCCACATAACAACCAAAAGTAAGCAAGGACAAAACAAAAAGAAAAGCCTGGAGTCCAAAAACACACATATTAGAATACCATATTTTGGGTTACCCAGGACAGGCCAATACTGATGAAGTTCTGGCTCAAGTCAAGAAGAAAATCCAATACTTCCTATGAAGGGTGAATTTTCTGGCTTATCAAATAAACCTGTAGCATAGATCAGAAGGGTTTATGGTGTAGGAGGCAAATATCAGTGTCAGTGGGACATAACAGGATGTGTACTGCACGATCAGATGAGAATGCCTGGCAATATTCAGGGAGTTTAGTATTTTGTGGCAGTCCAAATGGCCTCCCCATGGTGACACGGCCTGGATAACAACAGGTAATAAGGGAAGAGTGTGAGTATAATCTGTTGATGTGAACAAGCTACCTTATTATCTGCCTCTGAGTAAGAGGATTTTAGCCAAAATTGTTAATGCTGTGAGGAAATCAGCAATGGTGACATTTACTCAAGATGACCATCAACCTGATTAAACAGTAACGAAATTGCTGCCAAAAGCAGAGTCAGCTGAAGTATGAAATGAAATTAAATATAAAAGAACAAACACTTGTAAGAGTGGGAAGTGACTTCAGAATGGGAAGATGGAAACAACAGTAGTTAAACCTGGTTTGACTCTGCCAGAACTTTTTCTATAGCATCATAACTCTGCCTTGGCTAGAAAGAGATGAGCAGAGAGTATCCAGCACATGCAGTGACAAAGGTGGGTTGCAACAAGAAGGAGATCCACAAAGTTTGCATAGGTGACCTCGTAGGGGGAGCTTTTTCTGCACTGTGGGCATTATGAGAAATTAGGGATTGTCGTGGTTACGTATAAAGTTGGAGCATCCACATATTCAACAAGAGATGTACATATAAACATCCCTGTTCTTTCCAGGTTGAGCAATTTTTCTCTTTGATATCTGCCTTTTTTTTTTTTTCTGTCAGTAGGTATTAATATGGAGACACTAATAAAACAGACACCCCAAGACCTTGCCTTCAAGAAACCCTACCTTCCAGCATCTTTCAAATGTGAAAGTGTTGGAACTTCAAAATAGCCTTTCCTAACCTGACTTCTGGATGCATTTATAAAGTATTGTATCCAGTGCTTCCTAGTTCATAATCCCTTGAGAACAATCCATTTTCTTGTCTTTGTAAAGGTTTTAATTTAGCAATCATTAACCATCTTTCAGCTTTCTCAACAGTCTCCTTATGCCTATCAGGATGGTCAGTGGAGTTTGCAAGCAAACTTTTCCTATATATCTTAAGAAGTATTTCTTACCAGCTCCTTTTTTGTAACTCCTCATAGACTTGCAAACATTTGATGGATTTTCAGCTGAGCCACCTGCTTCAACAGCTTTCTGTAATCCTAGGTAAGCCGGCCTCTAGCTGAGACCCAAGCAGTAGCTCAAATGATACAGTAGAAATTTGCACAATTAAATATTATCTTCTTTTGATGGACCGTGTGGTCACATGGCTGAGGGGAATCATAGGCCATGTACTAATTCAGAAATCAACTCTTTTTTGTGTGCCACCAGCAATTATGGACTTCAAAACACTCCACAGGAAACTTCAGAGCAGCTAAAGCTGAAACTACAAGTGCAGCGTGCAATAGCAGAGCACGAGAATTTGGAGGCATGCTTTTAAGCCCTTTGGAAGAGTGGTTGGCACCATTTGTAATCCAGTCCCCACCGACCTCATACAGAGCTCTTGCAGATCTAGCTACCAGATCCACTGAAAAGTAAAACAGCTTGGCCAAGTTAAATTTCATTAGTTTGATGAGAACTTCTATAAATATTACATACCACCTATGTTTTTAGAGACACAGGAAAGATTTAAATGTATAGGCCTTCTGCCCAGAGGTAAGTCAGGGAGAAATGAAAATGTCATATTCTGGATGTCAGAAGCAGCCAAAAAGGTGCATTTAGTTTTTTCTTGTTTCAACCTAGTGCACCTTAGCACTGACCTCAGGCCTTTTTCACATTTTCTGAACTAGTTCCACTTACATTAGGTACTTCATTATTATTAGTTATACTAGTTACTAGTCTACTTGTTTTCTTCTCCCTTTTGACTTTAAATATGATTCAGAGTCAGATAAGCCCTGATAGGTATTACTCCCCTTAGCCATCCCCCCACAGCCTGGACAAGACTTGAAGTTAAACCTGAATTTTAACTTCTTGAAGAAATAATTAAATCAGTGTTAGCAGCAGCCCATGTGGAAAGTGTCTGCCTAGTAATTCATTACCACTAGCCTGTCTCTAATTTGCCAGTGTGCATGGCACCCCTGCAGTAGTGTGAGAGAGGCAACAGATCATTTATATAAATTAAAATCAATAGGGGGTTGAGTATGGAGCCCAGTGGAATATGCTCTGGGCAAGTGGAAATTTTAAAGACTAAGGACTTAATGTTAGCTGCTTGACTTCTTTCATCAAGGTAAGACTTAAAAAGATTAATTATAATTTATGAAATATTAATACCTGGAAAGCTTTTGAGCATAGATATTGTATTACTGCAGAGAGGCTTTTTCAGGTTTCAAAGTACAGTGTCAACATGACAAACTTTTACAGCTTTAAAAAGCTTATTATTTTCAGTCTCACTAAAGCAGATTTTTTTTTTCTATTTCCCTGAGCAACAGAGTCGTTTTGAAAATAATTAATTTATTGCCAAGAAGTATAATTTCTGACGTCTTTGAAATGTATTTCTTGATCCAAAACCAGAAGGGAAAATGTTTTTTTTTTATTTTGTACTTCTATTGCAGTGCAAGTGTCACTTCTTTATCCGTGAAGTTTCTATCCTTGACTTCAGTAGGTGCACTGGTTCTAAGGCTATAACTTACAGTCGGTGAGAATCTGGCCCAAAGCCTTCATGCATATATTTAAAGTGAGAGAATTATTAGACAGATAGATATGGATATTTCTGACATTCAGAACACACACACATCTGAAGGTCTAAAAAGTCCTTATTACTGGAATGGCTGCAGCGCTGCCTTTCACAGAACAGTTAATGAGATCTGGATGCATTGAGTGACTTATTTAAAGTAATTCAGCAAGCAAATGGTGGAGTCCCAAATCCCCTTGCTCTCACCATTAGACAGAAAACTGTGCCTGTCTCGATGGGTTAAAGTTGACAGGCAATAAAAAATAACCTTTTTCTTAAATAGAGGACAGATAATAACTCGTGCTAAAATCTACATTTGTTAGTTTCAAGATATATACGTTAACCTCCCACAGAATTATATTATTATTTAATTTGGTTTTTCCTGCCCTGACATCTTGTACTCTAGTCCTGTTTACAGTTCTGCTTGTTCTCATTTAACCCAGATTATAAATGGTTTGGTGCAATATCTTTACTGATATTGTGAAGTGCACTGCTTATCTACTGTATGCTATGGGTAACACATAATGAGACAATCTGGGGCTTGTAAGTCTAAACTAAATGTAGTTCTGGGAACCTTGGTATTATCTATTCAGTATTTTCCATGTGTTGCTTTTCAGCACTTATCTGGAAAATAATTACATGCACGTGACCAATAGGCAACTCCTAACAGATACTGGCATCTCACATAAAGTGTTTTGCTTTGAATTGAGCACAACTTCTACTTTGTGCACTTTGTTTCTAAGGATACAGTCATGAACAAGGAACATTTTCCTCAGGAGCTCATCTGTTCCTGCTGCTTCTCCCTCACCTGAAGTCATAATCCTTGGTTTGTGGCTATAATCAGCTCTGCAGAAACTAATTGTGATGTCACAGGCAGAAGATTATGACTTCAGGGGCAGAACAAACAGCAGGAGCAGGTGACCTCTAAAACACAAGATGTCTCTTTTCGTGCAAAGATTGTTCAAATCAAAAATCGGAGAGAAATGTGCCTATCTCTGAGAAGAAAATGTTTGTTCAGGTTTATAAAAGCCATTAATTAGATTGCAAGAGTTAATTTGAAGTGAAATTCTCTGTGATTACATCAAGAAGATAATATATTCAGTAGCAGCTAAATTACTAAGTTTGGCTTCTAATTTCTCATTTGATTAAATGACAAATACAACTACTGATGCAATCAGCAACTTATCTATCTTTTCACATAAAACTGGAACCATGTAAAAACTCATTTCCTCTGTAGCTGACTTTTGCTGTGAACTCAGTTGTAAAATGGGTCAAATTTTTAAAGGTTTCAGCCTTTTTTTCCCCCTTTCATTTCATGTAGTGAATTGATCAGAGGGACTTTTTGTGATAGCTTTCTAAGGGAATGTTTGTGTGATTTAACAGCTTGTTATATGACAGCATTAAAGAATCAGAGTTGATTTGTGTGAGGGTTTTTTTATTTTTTTTTTTTTTTTTTACTTTTTGTAATAGTCAGAAGTTTGGTAGTGAAATATTGCTTGTACTAACCAAAGTTTTTTCCTTCAGTCCTACTCTGAGAAAATGTAACTGAGCATTTTAAACAACATATTAAAGTTTTATAGTGAAGATTACTGAGATCAATTCCCACTGAAAATCCCTATTTATAGCATGTTATCATTGAGATGAGGACTACAAATGTGGTTTTATCACCATATGGATTCATCTGCTGATGATGGATCTGTGCTCCATGTGAAAGCATGGAGAGTTTGGTGCTCTGGATACCTGTCTATCAGGAGGCTGAGTGAAAACAGACATTTATTTTAGATTGGATTCCTACTCTTTTTTTGTGGGTGCCACATTCCATTCTAGAGAAATGTATTTTGGTCCAGGTAAATTACACTTGGAGAATAATTTTTTTATTCTATTTTTTTTTTTATTTAGGAGAAGATTTTGGTCCTAAAGGAGGACTTTCTTCTTACTAAGATAGCTATTTAACCTGATGTGTTATTTGTGAACAGCTTCACATCTACATCCCAGATGTGAACTTAGATGGTTGGCTTCTTTAAAATATAAAAGGAGTGTTGTGCAACACTGAATGCTTATTGAACTGTGATCTTCTCTTGAATTTTGTGCTTAGGGATGCTAGCCACCAAAAAATTACAGGTAAACATGTAGGTCTGCTCTGGCTGCTCAGATGAACCATTTTGTGTCAGTTTTGTAGTCTGTAAATCGGAGACTATAAGCATTTTTTTTTGTTTTGAGATTGGTGGCTACAAAAGTTCCAACACATAGTGCTAGGGGATGTAGCAGTATTGGAAACTGCACTCTTGTAACTAATTTTCCAGTGCCATTAATCAGTTAAATGTTTAAACTTGTAATTTGTGTATGAAATCATAATCACTGCCCCAACAAAGCAAGTGTATGTCTGATGAGAAAATACTGTATTCATATTTTCTGGGGAAAAAACCAAACAAACACAAGCATAAAAACCCAACTCCAAAATCTCAAACTAACAAAAAAACCCCCCACGAAATTTATCTCCCCTATAAGCATCTGTACATGATGAATTTATTATATGGGTGTTAGTAAAGAATTGTAAAGAATTTGCATTTTTTAAAAAGAACATGGAAGAAAAGAAGTTTTTTATAAGTTATAGGATTAAATTGTGTGAAAATACCATCCTATCATTACATATTTTTTCCCAGATAGTACTAGAAATCAGGAAAGCATGAGAAAGCAGTAAGTAATTAAAATAAACCTTACTTTGTCATTCATAGGTGCTGTAAGTGGCAGCTGGTATTACAGTATTCTTGAACAGACAGTTTAATAAAAGCCCGTGTTCCTCAATGACATTTGACTACAGTATTTTACAGATTTAGCATGCAAATCTATTTCTTTTGATAAATTTTAATTTTTTCCACCTAGAATGTCCAATCTATTTTGCACATTGGTGGAGAGTAAAATTCTCCCAACCTTTCTCCTGACCTTTTGCAAGTTCAAAAATCACTGATAACAAGAATTTTTTTTCCAATTTGATCTCACCAATTCTGGTTATTGTAGGGCAGAGCACTGTAGACATAATTCTGATTGACATAATAGCACAGATGAGCTGAAAAAGAAAGCATCTAACAACATTACTTGGAATAAAGCTGCATCTCTTTATGTCCTATTTTTATATGCAAAGAAAAGCAACACTGTAAGGATTTTAAAGTTTTTATCTTTATGTACACAGTAAATGCTTTTATGGAAAATCTTATTAAACAAATTCCAGGCTTCAAGGAGGAAATAAAACCATAATTTAGTTCCTTATTCTACCAGCTCATGTACAACTTCGTCTGAGTGGTGCCTTTACCTTACAGTAAAAACCCCATAGCTTCTTATATCACTAAAAATGGTATCTTTAAAATGGTTAGGAGTTTCTACTATGAGACCAGTAAAAATTTGGATACAAAGGAAAAAGATATGAAATTTATTTTAGATCAGCTTTAGATCTTATTTTGAGTCCCTCAGCTCTTTGAAATTATAAAAAATATTTTCATCAATGAACACAACAAATATGTCCTACCTTCTATGCCACCTGAAAAGTTATTTACCAACTTTGGAAAAATATTAGAATATTCAATACAAATACTGTTTATGGACTCCTTTAAGTCACGAAGCAAACTGTCCAGCTTCAGAATAACCAGTGAAAAAAATTTGAAAGCTTCCTACTTTTTTCTTGCTGTTTCACCTTAGTTACTAGCTCATTGTGAGATATAATAAATTATTAAAACTAGGCTTTACTTGTCAGAGTAAATTAAGTTGTGATGCATTATCTTCTGCTGTATTTCTGTTTAACTAATTCTGAGATTTAGTAAATTGCCGTATGTTTCATAGCTGTTAAGTATGATTTGGTGAGTTTTTTCTATGTTCAGGATTATTTTAGATGCACTCCTCTGTAACATAATCTAAATATAGCCTTTTTATGAGATCTTCTTTGAGTTCAGCTTTTTAAAATAAAACTGGGGATTCCTCCATAGGTTTATTCTGCTAATGAATGAGCCATGAAATACTTCCTTGTTCTTTTTAGTGATGTTTAATCAAAAATAAGTTTTCTCCTTTGTTTAACATTTGATATTTGGAGCAAAAGATACGTAATCAAATTAAAGCAGCAAAACCAAAACTTTAGTGAGGATTAAGGGCATTTTGAGATTACAGAGCAGCTGCTCACACTCATTCTAGAACTGGGACATCTGTGAATTCCCAGTAGCCTAATAATCTGATTCTTGGAAAGATGATGGAAATTGCCTGCCTTTTATCATGTACTGGAGAGACATTCTTCTAATTAACATAAGGTGCTTGATCTTAAAAAAAAAAAAAAAAAAATCTGCTCCTTTTTTGCCATGGTGTTGCTACAGATACACTTGATAAATTCCTCTAAAGCAGAAAAAAAAAATCAAAACAGTCCACCATGTAAAATATACAAAAGATACAGTCAAAACATTCAGTGTGGCAGAGTACAGAGCATCTCGTCTCCCTATGGTTAAGACTCTTCCTCTTTGAATGGACAACCTCAAAAATTTTCTATACTTATATTTTCATTCAGTATTTGGGGCTTCTTCTTTTTCATGTATTCAGCCAGCAGAACCGTCAACTTTACTCACTGATGTGTTTTCCTACTTTATACCTTCTAATTAGCATTATCTGGAAAGACTCTATTGGTCCTACATAATGTCTAAACATAATTATGGCCTTGGAGTTTATAACCTCTAAAAAATACTTTATTCTGTTTGGAAATCCCTAGTTCATTGTGTTTGAATTGCAATTGCTATTAGAATATGAGGAATATCAGTCATACAGTCAGAGGTGGTAAAATTGGAAACCATCTTTGATTCATTTTGGTTTAAGTAAAGAAGTCAAGAAATTTGCTCAAGAGATTCACTTTTGTGTACTTTAAATGCTTTAATTTCCAAACATGCTGTCAATATTCAGCTATCTCAGTTGTTTGAAAGCAAAAATGAAGTTTTAGCTTGTAATACAGTGCTTAGTAAGAAAAAGATATCAAAGCTAACTGTTTTTATTTGCTATCAATATCCTGGTAGGATATCTGACGAAAAAGGCTAATTTTCATTATAATTACTGAAATATTATATTAATAATATCCCTTACAAATATGTAAATATTAATATTGATGACAAATCAAAGTCATAATCTAAGAGTTTAGTTTCCCGACTTTGAAGTGTTTTACTTATATTAGTTTCCTTCTCTAAAGTTGTTTTGTTACCTGAATGGCAGAGGTCTCTTGCTCATACAGTTTCTGTATAAACCCAAAACTCACATGGATTAGTGTACCTTAAGAAACACAGGGGGATCATTCCAACTCATTAACCTTTGAACTTAATTTTCAGTATGTCATATTCAGAATTAAATTCAATTATATTTTCAGTTAAGCATTTTATGACTTATGCGGAAACTGCACAAGTCAACATTCAACACATTCGTATTGGATGAGTTTTAAGCTAATAAAATAATTAGAAAGGTCCTTGGGGAAAAAAATTAATTTTCCAAACTTTCTCACAAAGTTTTGGAATACAGAGCACTAGCCCAACAATTTGTCATCTGTTACACTTCAAATTCCTTGCCTAAATACCTTAATGTATGCAATTTGTTTTTATTTAAGATACTTTGATTGGTGAACAAGGGCACAGTAAATGGCTCTAGTGTACACATTCATTTTTCTTCTTTGACATATGAAATACGAAGCAGGTCACTCTAATTAATCAAACTCTTAGGATACTGGGTGGGGTTTTGTTTTCTTTCTTTTAAAATGTTTTAGTTCTCTACTTTCTAAGTAATTTCTCCTGACGGTCACTGCTCTGGCAGCATAAAGTGCAATTCACATTTTTTGAGTTACAAAAGTGATTAGAAAATCATATTACTCATCTTCTCTTGAAGGATAAGTCAGACAGAGACTGAAAGTCTGAAATCTCTATAAAGTACAGTCTAAAATGTTTGAGTTTGAGTTGATTAAGTAAGGAGATTGGTGATATATTTTGAATTGCAGCCACATTTAATAATGAATTTACATGGACTTAATTCTACTGATTCAATGGTGTGTATTTATCCACCTAATAAAGCTGTTCATTTGATAAAGTTATTGAAATTTTAAAACAACTACTGTGGTCTGTAAAGATTATATTATAATAACCTGATACAGTGACAACAGAAAAAAAGGAAATGCACACACACACTAATTAATACAAACATAAAATCAGTTTTAATGACAGTTATTTCTGTATCCACCAGAGAAAAGCCCAGTGGACATAAAGCTGTGCACCACCTTGACAAATAAAAGAAAGAGCTTTTAGGGAAGAATGGGAGCAGCTTGTCCAGTGTGACTTTATTTTCTAGCAAACAGCCTTAACTATGTGGAAACTCAGCCATCTGCTTTTCATAAGTGTCTGGTTTTCCACATGCAGTTCAGCTTTTTTGTGGCAGTATTGCTAGCAAAAAATGATACACAAATCCTGTCCTTGATTTATTGGTACTACAAAGCCCACATAGTGTCTTATGCCTTCCCTATTCCTTTCCCAATAAAAGGTATAATCCATTCATAATAAAGACAAGACCATAGGGAGAAATACTTTGGCGATGTAGTTTGTCTTAACCTGGACTGCAACACAGTTGCAGTCCAAAAGGCTAAGTTTTCCCTGCTAGCTACTGCATCTTGTTTAAATTCCCTGTAATCTGAGAGAAATCCACTAGTACTTTGCAATAAATTCAGTTGTTAGTACACCATTAAACCTTGCATTATTTTCTTAATGTATGGCAATTACAGGAAGTTCTCTTCTTAATAACACAGTTTAGTGCACTGTGAACATGGAGAGTTCAATAGTCCTAAAAGTTTTCAGAAACACATTTTTGTCTTTTTTTTTTTATGTAGCTGGAACTTAAAAGCAACTAAACAAAAACAAACAAAACCCCAAAACATCCAGACCAAGGAAGAATACTTAATTACATATATATTTTTATATTTATCATTGCTTTAGTTTCTGTAAATATTTAAAGTTATTTATACCTTCCAATTGCCAGATACTTCTGGTTTTTTATAACATATAATTTAGAACCAAGAGCTTACCACATACTCAGTCCCGATCCAGGTGTAATTATGCTTTTTCTCTCTGCTTTCTGTGAAAGTCAATATGAGATCTTTGACTATGATTTGCATGTTACTTAAAGTCCTTATCTCCAAGAGTTTTACTTTAAAATTCTCCTCCTCAGAAGTGTTCATATATTTTTGTGGAAGTTGTCTCGTATGTTTTTGTGAGGTTTTTTTCAGGCTCTTATGTTATTGGTGGTGACATATATGAGGGTACTAGACAAAGCTCTTGAGGCAATGTTGTAAATTCCTTGGGTTTCCCAGTTCAATGTGTTGGAGTTTTAGCTACAGTGCTCAGCAAGGTGATGCAGAATCATGTCACACATAGAAGATTTCCAGAGATAATTTTGTGACTCCAGTATCACGTCTACTGTTTTAGCTAGGTAGAAGCTCATGTGCCTCTTTGTTATTTTGTCAGCTAAGGATGAAATAAAATGAGTTGCTCGTCGATTTGTAGGACACCAGGTCTAACCCGTTTCGGGAGTGGGGATGCTTGCGCGGAGTTAGCGCAGCGAGAGCCAGTAGATGCCGCTCGAGGCTACTTAGCAGAGGCCGCGGCTGTGCGGGACAAGGACGCCTTGCCCTGCTACCCCAGCTCCAGCTCTTAAAACATCCCAGCTCACTGCACATGCTGGAATCTGATGCCCCGACACTCTCAAACCACTTGTCCTTCTTCAGATGAATCTCAACCAAAAATCTTATCAAACTAGAGTTCAAAACACCTTCATTTTCATCCAGGTCTATGCCTTAGAGGCTTATGTAGATCTTACTGATGTAAGGTTAATTCTTTACGGAGTCATTAGACGTTTGTATTTCTTCTTGTGCTACTTAATTGTCTTCTCTGATAGTGTATTTGGTCCTGTCACATGCCTCATTTCTGGAAAAACCCATGTTGTGTAAAGAAAGATTAGGTATTGAGTTTTGAGAACAAAAGCAGGAGTTTGAAAGGTGAAGAATAAAAGTTGCTGCTCTAATGAGGAAAAACTCACCAAAATCATAAGTCAAAGTTAAAAGTTCCTATATAGAAGAGTGTGAGCTGCTTTGATTACAATGAGATGGATTTACAAATACAAGCGGAAAAAAAGAGATCATGTGTTAGGAACATGAAAAGAGCAAGCCCAAGGGTACAAAGCTGGGTCAAAGGTCCCTCTCTGCTGACATGCTGTTTCTGACAGTTGCTTATACCAAATCTTAGAGATGCACAGGAAAAAACCGGGTGCATAGTCCTGCTGCCTCAGAGTATTCTTCTCTTCAGCCATTTGTGAGCCAGTGGCTTTGAAAGCCAGATACACCATCAGTGGTTTCATATCTTAGATGAGGAGACGGTGTGATAGATGTGAGGATTGCTTGGATGTACAATCAATGTAAACATTAAGAAAGCAGTATCCCACCCAGTGGCTGTATTTATTTACAGTAAAACAGAAGATCTTCTTGCTTCCATTAAAGGAGAATTGGCTCAAATGTCCATTTTGCGGTTTATGTCATGGAAACTGATCCCTGTTTGGCTGGGTCCCCTAGCAGTGTGAGATCTCATCCCTGCAGCTACATACCATTTATTCTCTCTGTCTCCTTCTCCTCTCCCCACTCTTTTTCTCTCTTTGAATGGCTAATGGCATCTGGTTATTAATCTTTACAGAGATGGACATTTAAGCTGAAATAACTCACCCCTTTACCACCTACTCTTGTCTTTGTATTTCTTTTTATAATCTTGGTATTTTTGAGCTATTTGTTTTCCTCTATGAGCATAGGAGGTTTTATAAGACAATTCATATTGAGACAGTTTTTTTCTTTTTTTGTAGAAAAAGGCATTATCACCAAACTACTAATCTTAAACAGTCGGAGTCACACAATATTCCTGGATTTGGTTTGGGGGGGGGGGGGTTTATTTGTTTGTTTGTTGGGATTTTGTTTGTTAGTTTTTGTCTTGTTTGGGTTTACTTCTTTATTTATCTCTTTGAATAGGTACACATTTATTGTTACTATTGACAAGGAATGATTTCTGTGAGAGCGATCACAGAGACCTGCCTCTGATGACATGTCTTGATCATATAATTTATTGAGGGAAGATCATAAGTGTGAACAGTGTGAATAAGCAGGGAAATCGACACTACCAGAAAAAGCTGATTTTGTTTAATGTAGTTCAGGACTTGGGAAGTCCTGTGTCTCTTGTTACTTAATACTAGTAGAAGCAATCTCGTTTCCAGTAATTTTTTAATGTTTTGTTATAAGGGCTAATAGCTCCTGAAGTCTAAGGTAGGTATCTCAGCATAGTTATTAAAATGATAGGGCATAAATTTTCCGGTCAGCAACTCAGTATACAGTAGGGCTGCAGAGAAACCTCTGCTTGCATCTTGGTTATGAGTAAAACACAGATTTATAGATGGTAGATCACCAGTTTCTAGTGTTCGTATCTTAAGTTAAGGAATATACCACCTCACATGGTATGGAAAAGAGGTTTCTCTCAAACTCCTGAAATAAAGTATATTTTTCACATGCTACAGAACTAGCCAATGACATGCACAACTATTTAATGCCGAAGCTAAGATCTATATCCAGCAAGTCAATATGCATATACACAGAGATAAGAAGAGTTATAATTAGAAAGCACTGAGGAACAAGATTTGCAAGGGAAATAAAAATCTCATGAGCATGACATGAGATTTGGCAAAGATTTGTCTAAGCAGGATGATCCTCTGCCCTTTGCAATGTCTTTTTGACTTTCCTATGAAGCATCTAATATTTTCAGCTGTGAAAATGCCCATCTGCATGCTACAGGAATAATAGTTTTGACTGAGAGGGGCAAGACTTATTAAAAGAAAAATAGAGAGGTTTATTTAAAGAGAGGAAGCAAATGTGAAAAAGACAAGATCCCAGGTGAGAATCTCTAATTTAAATAAAAATGTTATCTGTTACTTCTCAAGTGATAAAGAGGACAATATCATTACACAATTTATTTTCATTTGCATTTCATAAAAAATTTAATCAGAGTATAAACTTGTTAAACTGTTTTGTAATCTGTTTTAAGGTACAGCAGTGTGAAGTCACCTTCAGTAAAAGAAACATCAGCTAAGGGCATAAATAGTCTTCTTTTCTTGCTGCACTTTACTTACATATTATAGATGCTTATTTCTTTGAAGTTGATAGGGAGCACCTTGTTTTTTACTTTCTGATTGAAATGTATAGAAATTCAATTTTTTTTTTTCTAAATGAATATGAATGTGGAGAACTACCCAGCTTGACTGTCGGAGAATTTAATTCTTATTTTTTCTTTTTGCACACAATTTACAATTCCAGAAAGGAATAAGACCTCCAAAGCTGTCAATAATTTTTCTTACCATCACAAAAAACAGATCACTTATTTAAGACCCTACTGTAGCATAGGAAAACATTATGCTTCAGGCAAACCTACATACTGTAGACTACACTGATTTTTTCTACACCAGCTGAACTTTCAGTTATCCACTTTTCTGGAAATGCTGAAACACGGGCTTCTGAAATGGCATTAAGCAGCTATAAGTTAAATTATAAATCTACATGACTGTAGCATAAGTTTAGAAATTAAGTTTATACATAGAGGACTTACAAAGAGGAATTTTAGATTACACACGTTTTAAGCAGGAGCTGAATCTCAGCCTTTTCTTGTGATAACCTTCACCCTTCTAATTAGTTTAAATATTATTTGAGCCATATATTTCCACAAAATCTCTTAGTAACTTTATTACTTTGTGCACGTGTATGCTTTCATCTTTATTATATTGATTTTTCAAGTCCACATAAAAACATTTCTGAAATTTGTCATCCTCTTGTTATGAAATTAACACAATACTATAAAACAATGTCAGCAGCACTTGAAAATTCTGCACTGACTCGAATTTAACCACTGCAATACCTCCTCGCCCATATATAATTGTATGATATTATGAAGCAGACTGCTCAGGAAAATGTGCAGTATAAAGCATATTTATCCCTGTACTGGTAGACTATTTGTCCATATTGCTGCAGATGAATTTTGCTGACAGTGAAGTGTCTTTAGCACGTTCTCAATTAGTTCTTAATAACCAATGCTGTAGCAAAGATGTTAAAAATGTCATTTTCTGTAAAAAAAAAAAAAAAGAAAAGAAAAAATAAGAAGAAAAAGTGATAACAATTTGATATTGTAAAGATGTCAGTAGAGAAAATTATATCCAAATCCATTGGAGTATAAACAACTGAAAAAACCTAGTTTCACTGGCTTATTGTGAAAGAGAAGTACTCAGATAAGTACCTCTTTTCCCAACGGCATTCTGTCCCTGGTGCCATAAGTAGAACTCAGAACAAGAAATACTCTTAAGGGCCTATCTGAGGGCCAAGCTACGCTGCTGTAGTGTAGAGCAATATTACAGACACCTAATAAGGATGTGGACATAACACAGTGCAAAGCCTGGAAACAATAGCTCAAGGACTAGAAGCGTAATAAATACTCTATTTCCATTTGTGGACCTCACTTACCTGATAGATGTAGCGATCCAAGGGCACCTCTACATGATTTAGACATATTGTGAGTATTACTCTGAACTGAGTCTGGAGAACAGGTTTAAGTGGTTTTTCAGCGTCTCAGCTTCTCCATCTGTTCAAATTGTGATCATGATATTTATATATGACTGAAAAGCTGTTGAGAGACCTAGATCACTAAAGTGTAAAACACTTTAAAAACTGTAGATAAGATTGCTGTATAATTTTATGGTAATTCTGAGGAAAATGGATTTACTGTTATAAGGTCTTAGAATAGTGAGGCAAACAAAGGTAAGCAAATGAAAGTTGCTTTGATATTATTAGACAAATTGTTTTAAAAAATACTTTGAAAGTATCCATGATTTGATAGTCAAGGTCACTTCTACCCTAATTAAAAATGTTTGCAGGCAGTTAAAAAGTTCAAGGCAATATTCAACCCCATTTGGATGTTTCCATCTCTTCAGATTCACTATCTCTATTTTCACAGTAGTTTGGACATTTGTAATAATCACATTGTATCAGCATTCTGCATCTTTACATGGAAAACTCATGGGAAGAGTGTTTTAGCATTTCGAAAGAGAATGGAAAGAACACCATCGACATAATACTTCAGGATAGCTTTTTCATGGAAAGTGAAAAGACTCACCTACAACTTTTAAGTAATGTCTTTGGGGACTTGTTAATATTCACTGTGAAAATAGTCAAAGCAGATTGGAAAACCATACAGGAGTGAAGGGAACAAAGCCCATGAAGAAGTGACACCTGTGAGTGAATAAGCATATGGTTTCAGCCTGGGATCTGACTGAGATGAATCATCCAGCAGGAGAGGTGACAATCCAGGACTGCTCAGAAGTGCAGGATTATGCAGACTCAGAGACACGAGGTATTGGCATCAATCAAGAACACAAACCATTATAAATGCTGGAGTTAAGCATTCTGACATTTCACAAATGTGTTATGAGTAGAAGAATCAGGTGGGTCATTACACTCAGTCACCTATGATCAGCAAAAATTTTTAGTTCAGGTAAGTCTAGAGAACTTTTGAGTCTTCTGAAGACCAGACACCTCTCTTGAGACCCTTGCTGTTGTATGGCTAGTTTTTTGTGTCTCTGAACTACTAATTTTCAGTGAAGGGTTGCTTTCATTCTGAACAGTTCCTCAGCCTAGACAGGGGTTACCGACGGCTACTGTACTGATAAAAGGCATGCATGTAGCCAGAGAGACACCCTATCATAAAACCTATTTTCCTACAGTTTGATCCTTTAAGAGAGGTGATGGAACCTCTGACACTTGAGATATTTAAAACCTCACTGAACAACGTACAAAGCAGAATACTCAAAAGAGCAATACTATCCTAATAGATAAATTGAGCAAGTGATCTATTACATCTCTTTAACCTTCACTGCCATCTGATAGATTCTTTTAAGAAAATTCTGTACCTCCAGGTTACAATTGAAAGAAACATTGTATTGGAAAAGATCTCTTGTATTACTGAATCTAGTTTCCTGCTCCTACAGGCAAAAAAGTGAAACTCATTAATTGCTCTCTTATCATAGGATAAATGTTAACACATCTGGGAAGGAGACTTGTCGAATTTCTGTCTTGCCTGAGATAGTGGTATTTAGAAAGGAAATCTTTTAGAATAAGTTTAGAATAAGTTCTTTTTAGAATAAGTCAAACCAACTTAACCTGTTTTAGATCTTGAAAACCTTCATAAAAAACTTCATATAGTATCAGTGTTCATTAGTGCCTACTTCTACCATGCTGTATGGACGAAGCAAAAATACGGCTAGAAAAACATAGATCATAGATACTCCTGAGATTTCACCATCCAAATTTCATCCATGGCGATAACAACCATTACTGGGTAACTATAAGTAAATCACTTAAGTTCATAGAAGAGCACGTTTTCTTTCACACATGAAATATATTGAGCAGCACTTTAAAATGGTAACCAGATCATCGAATTCTCTGCGCTTGCTGAGACAGACCTTGCTAAGGAGATACATAACTCTCAGGGAGCATATCAGAAGAATATCACTTAAATACTCAAACCTGAATGGTTATGCTGATTGCTTTAAATGTAGATATTATTATAACTGTCTATTCTTTTCCACTTTAAAAGAACCGAAACACACACTGTCTTAGAAATCAAGAGAATGACGAGACAGAATTTAAACCCATGCTGCCTGCTCTTTGCTCACAGCCAATTAGAGGCCCCAGTGAGTCTCAAACAAAAATCAAATGCTTGCCACTTAATCTTGAATTTTGATCTCTCTACAGGCAGACAACGAGGTGGGTAAAACCCAAGTAATCCATAATGTCATAAAGGAGATTATTATGTAAGAAATCTTCATATTTCTTGTATCTTGTAAGCCAGAGAGTACTTCCTACTTCTTAAAAAAAAAGGTTCCAACATCATTACTTTGATTAAATCTTAATATTT
Source organism: Cnemophilus loriae (assembly GCA_013397755.1). Lineage (NCBI taxonomy): Eukaryota > Metazoa > Chordata > Aves > Passeriformes > Corvidae > Cnemophilus > Cnemophilus loriae. The sequence goes on from VZTF01007679.1 coordinate 2,769,558, forward strand.
TTCCACAAGCAAGCCAATTTTAATTCATAAGACTGTAAGTAAAACTAGAAAACTTAATTGATTCCATCATTTTTCTTGCTTACTAAGTCATCTCCAGAAGTCAGTCCTTAGCAGTAAAATGAGTACTACCATCGACATGAAGTTAATATTTCAATGGTATCTAAAGATAATGACTATAAAAACAATATTTAATGTATGTTGCTTCTTTTCTTGTTTTTGTGTTCTTATTATCATGTGTTCAAGCCAAAAAGTTGCCATCATGGTTTTGTCGCCATCATATATTATTCATACTCAATACACTAACTCAAAAAATGTTTTTGCTTTTATTCTGGCAGCCACAGTACATGGAAATATCTGCCACATTCTAATCTGCTCCATATCTCAAAACGCATATGCATTTTTTTTACAAAATAAAGCACTATTTATTCTAACTTATTTGAAATCAAAATAATGAATAAAAGTCAGTTGTGAAACATTTCAGTTTGACTGTAACTTAAGTCACAGACCAAATTAAGAAACATTTTAGTTGAAGTTTGATATTGTGGCACTTCAAAAAAAAAAAGAGAACAGCTTGGCTTAATTGAGCTGGAAGTGTCTGAAAGAGAATACAGTAACTTCAGGCATGTACTTTTATATTTTCTGATAAAAACAGCTTATTGAGAAAATCTAGCTTGGAACATATTTACTGTTTCACTTGATGGATTTATAGGATGAATAAATAGGTTTTGGGGGTTTTTTTATAACTTCTCTTTATTTTAGTATGGTCTTTTTTTTCTTATTTTTCTTTCACACTGTACTTACTGTTGCCATTTCCACCAGAGCCAAAGGCAACAGATATTCATGCATTAGTTATTACACTTATTAAAAAATAATGTCTTCTAAGCACATACATTTTGACAGATTTCCTCGTACACTCAACTCATCATTATGGGATCATTTACATCCCATGAATTTTGAATCTGCCCTGGGTGATTCTATCAGCAGATCTGAGGTTGTGATACTGCTCCATAGGATAGAATTATTATGAATCAAATGAAAAAATTTGAAGTGTTAAAATATATTGGGTTTTGAAACCTATTGAATATATCAAATGGATTTAACACATAGTTAGGTGTTAAATGGTTTAAAAAAATACCTCAGAAATAATCTGGTTACTTTTCAATACCTCATTATTGTCATACAGGAGACTAGGCTAAACAATGAAGAAATACAATGCCTGATGGATTTCAGAAAGATTTTCAGTCCGTTTTTTCTTGCTACATTTAGTGATGGTATTATTCTAACAAATACCACAAATTACTTAAAATAACATGGAAAACTTGGATATTGAAAAGATGTATAAGGAGACAAGAAGCAGATGTTTAATTCTTTATCCCTTAACCGGACTGAAGTTCAGAAGTGAGATCATCATCTCTGAATCTTTTTTTTTCTTAAAACTGCATCCAAGCAGAGCACACGATCACTGAGAAATGCAGACATAAAGCAGGTTTTTAAAGATTAATTTTAAATCCTATTTTGGATAAGATGATGCAGGTGGGACTCACTGTATGTCTTTTTCATGGGATTTTTATCTTTTACAGAGATTAAAAGAAAAATATTCAAGCCTGTTTACTGATTCTTCAAAACTTGACAAAAAGTATTCAGAAGAAAGATTTACCATACATTTTAATGAGGCAAGGCTGAAGAAATATGCTGTTTTTGTAAAGCAGACCTATTTCTGCTGGTAATCTGCAAGATGTGTCTTCTAGGCTTTTTTATTTGTGTGGAAGGTAGTGTGGGGAGAGAAGGGAATGATCTTGTCCTACTAGAGCCTTGGTGTTTTAAGTTCCCATAATTGTCTTTGTATTTATGCAGTTTTCACTCTGCTGTTCTTTATATGAAAAAAATAACTGAAGAAATTATAGAGAGACTGTCAAAGGTTTTTATCACTTTTCAAGCAAATAGACAACAGTTTTATCATCTTTTCATGCGTTATTCCATCACTGTGAATCAGCTTTCCTAAAAGGTGATTATAATGACATTTTTATGAAATTGCTTTAAAATTATGATTGATATTTTACAACCAGCATAAATCAAAACAATACCCTGTGAGGCCAACTTGTTCTTTTCTTTGCTTGATTGCTTAATTTGGATAGAAAGAACAATTTTATAAAGAAATTCAAAGTTGCATTACATGTGCATACTGAAATATGAAGAAAATGTAAAGTGCAAAATTTAGCATAAACAGAGCAGATAAGAATAAAACTAGTGAATTTAAATAAAGCCCTTTCAAGTCTTGGTTATTGCTGGTATGTTCCTGCCATATCAGGACATCTGAAGAACAATCTGCAGAACCAGAATAATCAAATAATTCTCATGATATTTACACTCAATTCAAAGACACCATGGAAGTAACTTCTTAGTTGCACCACTTTATTTGTTTGTATTTCATCTTTATAGGTTGAATTTTTATGCAATTTTGACAACTTTATTGAATGAAATATGTAAACTCTTATATTTATCTTGAGTGATTCTTATACAAGAACACCTAGCTGAGTCTGAGGAAGGGAGTAAATACTCTTTCAACGTGCTTAGAGTAGAGGGTCCAAGAACCTCAGCTATGGAATTTAGGTGCCTGAGCAATTTCTAGAATCTAACACTTCCTTGCCTATGAAGGGTCTGGTGTCAGCAATGAAACCAGACACAGTGCAGGAGAATATTATGCAAGACCACACAGCACCACACAAAACCTTAATCTACCTTGCCCCTGCTCCAAGGCTGCAAAACAAAACCTCTGAATTATGTCAGAATGATTTGCTGCTGGCAGAGAGGCATGATCATTGCTGGCTGGAGGCACCAAATGAATTTTCACTTCTGAAAGTACGTATTATAGTGAGAAACTAAAACTCAGTACACTAGATCAGTGCATATTTAATGTCCTTTCTTTAGCTCTCAAGTCAATAGTTTATGAATACATATCAGGAATCAACTTTTAGGTTCAAAAGTGAACATTCAGCACTTGGTCTGAAAAAATACAAAAACAGCTAAAAGGTTGAACTGAGGGGTTTTGGTGTACAGAGATTTTAATTATTCAGAAAATCACCTGGGACATAAAGTTTGAGTTGTCATTTCTAGTGGGGTTTCAAAAAATTTTCTGGATGGGCTATGAAGTCAGAAGCATGAAGACAGAGATCTGAAGCTGCAGTTCTGTATACAAGCATAAGAAAAAGAAATCTTATTACATATTCTTTTTCCTGTGCCATTGCATTAAAACTTGTTATAGACTGATATAATCATAGGTAGTGCCTGACAGTTAAACACACAGAGGGGTGTATAAAAAAAATAATCTGGGTTTATAAACTGAGGTCTTAGTTATGGGCATAAAAATAAAAAGAATATTCCATAGTTCTATTGTGATCCGTGATGGTAGCTCATCTATTGCTGCTAATTGCAATAAATGTCTATGAGGCTTCCACAAATATTTAGAGAGAAGGATGAATCCTCATGAGGGAAGAGTCAAACCCCTGCCTTGTACAAAATTTTGGCTTGCAACTTTATGATGCTTTCCCAGCTACCGGGTTTAATGTTTGTCTTCATTACTGTAACTGAAAACAAGAGCTGATTTTATTTCTAACTGCTTACTCTGTGCTGGAAATGTTAATAAAATGCTGGACTGCAGAAAGGGCCTAGTTGTAGACATTGTAAACTGATAAGCAGAGGAAGTCAGTAGAGACTGGGATTCCAGCATTCTTAAACAAAAATCATAGGGGTGAAATTTTGACCCCCATGAACATAAAAGTTCAAGGACATTCAATGAAACCAGGATTCATGGTAAATCTCAGAAAGTAGGTACCCAAGATGAAAAGTGCCCAAACTAAGAGGTCCGCTTGGAAAACCGGCATTTGAATGACATACTAGAATTCACACGAGGAGTCATTGTCAGAACTGAGATGAACTCATGATTTCCTGGCTCTCACTGATTGAAATTACTTCTTAGAACTGGCTAGCATAGCAATAAAAGCCAATTTTGCACTGTAATCATTTCTGATACTGTATTCGACTTTATAAAATATGTTCCTTGGGGGTGAAATTAATGAGCAACACATAAGGACTGGTTATTCACACCTTATGCAGCTGCACTTACAAGAGGATTGGGAAAGATGAAATCCAGCCTCAGTACAAGGCCATGATGTGCTGTGGCCAAAATTCAGGGGGTTGTGGCTTTCATTTAACCTTATAGGCTGGAATAATATCTGCTGAATTTCTGTGTGCTCTTCATAAGGATTCCAAGGGACTTGATTTTGATCTGATTTGCAGCTCTTTTCCAAGCCTATTCCTAAATGCTTTGCCACAGCTCATTTCGATGTATAAGCAGGCTTTCTTGCCTGGCTTTAATACAGAAGGAATACATTCCTTCTTCTCATAAATACTTTATCAACAGTTTCTGTGTAGGATTTGCTTATTGCACTTCTGTGAGGTTAATGACTTCAGGGAAGTTATGGGAAAGCCCTCAGAAAATGGTTTTAAAAGATTCCTCTGGCATTATCTATGTTATACAGATAATAATGAGCTACAGTGTGTATCCTATCACTGACAGACCAACCATTAGCATATGTAAGGCTTATCCATTAAAAGTGAGCTGTGGAGAACAATCAAGTATGAAGGAGGAGTAGCATACAGATGTAGTTAAAGACGTCGCCATCTTTCTTATGAAAGACACACAAAATTCTATTCATCAGGAGTCTTCTACGTTCTAGTTACCAATTTTATTACATCAAAATTTCTTCTAAAAGTCAATAGGATTTGGACTGCAAAAAGACTGGAAATTAACTGCAGAGCCTGGCAGTACACTAGAATCACTGGATTGTATACTCACTAAGGTGCAAAGCACTTTTAAAAACCTGCTTTAAATTTAAATTTTGCTATGCTAATCTCAAATGAAGTACTCTCCTACTCAAAAGTCACATGTTGTGTATTTCTAAGCAATCTTCTCTGATGATATCTATGACAGATTTCCTGTGGTGAGACAGCATTTACAGCATATCTAAATGATATTTGCAGTTAGCTTGATGTCGTATAAACAGGGATACCCTATTTCTAAGACCAGGCAAAATATTTGTTAGCTTGTCATCAACATTACTACAGTATTTCAGTACTATATTAATTGCAGTAATTGCATGACTTGCAGTACAACAGTATTTTGGAATGGAGAACAGAATGTGATCATATCAGCAGACCAGCACAGGCATGCCCAGTGGTGTTAATTAGGGTGGGAGATCCTATCTTCATAATGCTATAGATGAAGATAAGGAAATATTTTTTGCGGACGAAGCTGAGAATCCCAAGCTTGTCAGAAGTAAGAACTATACAGAATATTATTAATAGGAAAATAGATTTAATGTATTGATGTTGAAGTATGTATTGCACCATACTTTCTTATTATCCTACTTACAGACTCCTTAGGTGAACTCCTAAAAATGCCTAAAGGTAATAAAAACATCCTCTGAGTGATTCCAAAGATGAACACCTTGATGGCGACAGATGTAGAAATATAGTTCTAGAAAAATATTTGCTTCAATTCACAAATGGGGATGACTTTTTTTAAAGTCCCCCTTGGATTACCCCACCTACTGTGTTAAATAGTAGACTCTTATGGTAATATAAAAAAGACAAACTATTTAGGACTTCCTATTTTAACCGCATTGCAAAATAATCGCTGTTCAGTTAAGCACATACCCTCATTGCTCCATTAGAAAGATTAATTTGTGTTTTTTGTGTATTTTAATGACTAATTTGTAGCAAATGTAAACAACTCTCAAAAGTTGTTAGTTTAAGGTAGCCTTTTAAAAATTACCGAAATAAAATAGACCACCAGACCAAAAAAATGAAATTCCTGAAAACCAAGAAGACAGCTGCTTGAAGAGATGGTTTAGACCTTTTCTAATTGCCAACACCTATAAAAAACAAGTAAAATAATTTTCCTTCTTTTTTCAACGATTATTTTGTAATACATATCCTTTCAAGTTTTATTCAGCAGGTATATTCAGCTTTGGACTGCCAAAGCCTATGTCATGCCATTCATTTTGGAAGGTGTATGTCCTATTTGGGGTCAAGGTCCACAGGTGAAAAGGAATGAAAAGAATTTACTATAATACTTATACAATTTTATCATATCTATGAAGTGTTGTAGGTGTGGATTCATTTGGTAACAGTTCTTTCTAATCAGTACTTAATTTAATGAAAAATTAAATAATTCATCTTAACATGTCAGATTTTGTTGCAGAACTGAGCTCTGGCTAGAACAGAATAAAATTCATGTGCTTCTTTGAAACACTTTCTTGTTTGAAATGGTGATTCTCTTCTCTATTTTGAAGATATGAAAAGGATCCGATTCATTGGATTACTTCTGAATATAATTATGTTTTCTTCCTGGCAACATGAATATAGTAAACTAATATAAGAAGGCTTAAAACTAATTTCTTGTTTTCACAGGAGAAGGACGACTCTTTCAAGAGGTTGCTATACAATGTGACCTTTTTGCATCTCACAAGTTTTCTATTAGATTTTGACTCTGAGCAGATCTTAAAAGAGATGATTTACAAAAAAAGTCTTGTAAGCAGAGAAATAAGTTTGAGGTTTCACATGGTCTCACATCTAAAGGTTTTATTCATGTAAATGCATAAAGAAAATAGATTTGAAAGTGTTTGAGACTGAAAAACAGAGAATAATTTATCTAATGGTGCTGTGGTTTTATTTATTTATTGATTAAATTGATTTTTTTTTTGTCATCAGCTGTTAAACTAACCATGTTCCTGAATCAGCTTCCTCAGCAATAATGAATGCAAAATAACACTTGCATTAAAGTAAGTATTCCCAACAAAGAGAGTTCTTGTAGCATGCTCTATTTCTATTAGCCACATCTTGGAGATGTCTACGTATTATATTTCTCCTGACAGTGAAAATTGTCTAACGATAATAATTCAAGCTATTAAAAAGAAGTAGAATACGAATGCTTTTTTCTTTCCTTCCATGCCTTCCTAGAAGACAGAAAAGAAGACTTAGAGACAATATCTCAAGCTGTTGGGATCCAATCATATTTTTGCTGACTGTAAAGTCTTCTACCTTCTGAAAAGTCAATTGGCCTTGACAGAGTACAAGTATGAAACAGATTTAGATTTCAGATTATAAATTCTCCTTGTAAGGACTCCCAAAGTACAATTTTCACAAGTGGACCTACGTCACAGCTGAGACAGCACTGATTGTGTTCTAAACAGCTGCAAGTACACTGGGTTATTATTTTTGGTTATAACATACCAGTACAACTTGATGACTTTCATGGCTTTGGACTTCAAATATCTGCAATTCTAACTTGCTGATTCCCAAAACAATCTAATATAGTAAGACTGGTCCCATAACAATCTAATATAGAAAGACTGGCCATCCTTTTCTGCATATTCATTTTTGTGGGTGTGTATTTAGCTATTTTTCTAGGTGTTTCCTAGGTTACTGTGTTTTCCACAGTAGTCTCTGGTTTCTGCAGTTCTGTGTTGCTTGAACAACTGTCATGTCATGCCCAAACAGACTCTATAACATGAATGAAGAAGACTGTTTATAGGCATCTCTTAAAGGTTTGAAATCTTATGTGTTTGCTCTTTATGCAAGAATTTGGGCTGTTCTTAAGATATGTCTTTTCATAGATGATTATTACTAGTCAAAATTATCGCACTGTTAAATATGTCTTTTTGTTATACATTTGAATTTACTGAGGTTAACCAAATACACGTTTATACTCCATGCTGCAAAAAACCCCTTAATAATCCAAAACCTGAATATTCATTCCAAAACATGAGACTTCTTTACCTATATGGCTTCAAAATTAGTATTTGAATTTATGAATCAGACACATTTTACACAACACTATTATTCTTTTTGCATCCTTTTGCTAAAGAGGCTTTCTTCGCAATTTTATTTTTCTTTATATGAGGATGAAGTAGAGGTGACAGGGAATCTACAAAAAGAATGTGCCATTTATCATGATAGATTATGTTTTATCAAAATAAATGTTGATGTCCTGTCTTATAAAAGTCCATCCATTATTATCAGACATTACGTATACACTAAATTCAGTATATTTTCAATTAAATAGAAATCTTATGGTATTTAAAATATAAATTCCAAGATCTTTAGTGACTTTTTCAGAAAAAAAAAAAAAGAATATTTTTCATTGCAATCAGGCTCAACAGGATAAGAAATTGTTCTTTGCCTTTTGTGTTTCTACCCTTCAAATGCTTACACAAGGTAACCATATATCCATGGCTGTTATTCATCTGAGGTTATCATATACCGGTCGTTATTTGCTTAGATTGCACAAGCCCAACTTCAGTTCTTTTTTAGTTGTTTTCTTTTGTTGTAAGCCTGCTTTCTCATCATCTTACTCATCTTTATGCTCTACTCTTATCTGCTTCTCATTTTTTTCTCACTCATTAAGAAAGCTAAAATGGAGCAAAACATGAAAGCTACAATTTAACAGAAACATCTAGAAATGGAGTATAAACCCTCAGAATATGTAATCAGAAGGAGACAAAAATACCTCTTGCCAACATTCGGGATTCCAGTGCATTACAGAAAATCATGTAAAAACCTAGCTTTCTGATTTACTGCATGTATGTCCTTTACTGGGTTTCATAAAAGAATCTCCTTTAGTCATTAATGCCATGCAGCCTAATACAGACCATTTGCTCTCCTTGATCCATTGCTACAAGGTCTGGCAGAAGATTAAAATGTTTCATGCAAATGTCAAGGTGCCTATGAAAATATGACAGCTTGCCCAGTAAGTTGTAGGATAAAATGGGGTAATTGTTGCTGGCCTTCTCTGAGTGCAGTTGCTCTTAATTATGCCCAGAAACAAATCCTGCCACTTTCCAACTGAATGTAAACTATATAATAATAGAAAGCTGGAAAAATAACTCTTCAGAGTTTTACTGGGCTAGGACCTGAGTGCAGATATGTGTAGCTTCATTTAACAGAGTTAACTTTGGTAAACTGAGAGTCTGACCCATATGTGGATATTTCAAATAGATAAGCAAAAAATAGCTCGAACAGTGGATGTCTTTTAGAAATTGCTGAAAGATGTCATTTGGGATTACATTCAATTTCTGAACTTAATTTATAAAGTGTGTTAACTAAAGAAAGATTGTTTGGACAGAATGAGTAGGGAAGGATGATATTTATTCTTTTATTAAAGGTCAGCTGTGGGCAAGTAGGTTTCTTACTCCTGCAAATAGTATTCAGGTGAGGATTAGGTAGTTCTTGGAAGAGAGGTGCCAAGAATCAAATTCCAAAGTGGATCACAGGAACATATTTCTCAGATCACAGACACAAATGAAAAATCAAGTGTTTGTGCTAATCTACAGAAATGTGACCTGGAAGGAGTTGGGTCTAAGTCCAAAAATGAAGTTTTAACTAGAGAAGGTTGACGTTAACTTTGTGCTGGTCTGTTAAATTTACGTTAATTTTTACAAATATTTGTGGCTGGTCAGATACATGGCTTTGTGGGGAGCAAGTTCTCTATATGTAGATATTAGCCTTTCCATATCAGATGTGTATTTCATTTAAGAAATGCAAGCACGTCTTGCTCACCATGAAATGTGAAATGCATCAGCCAGTGAAAAATGTACTGCTGAGGAAATGGGGACATAGACGAAGAGGGACGGAGCAATAGCATTAATAGATTTGGCATATGAAATATAAAATAATGTGTTTATTATACAGTAATATTCATTCAATTGTCTCAGTTTAATTTTAGTGTGGACAATTGTTCAAACCTCTGACATGCCAAGCAGAGAAGAATAACTAGCCAAACAGCATTTGTGGTTTCAGTGCCATAATACATATTTCCTATGTATTATTTCCTAGCTCTTGTTTTTCACAGTCAATTTGTGTTTAGAACATCCTTGCACTCTGCCCCAGGGACAGATGCTCTTCAGAAATTCCTTCCTTCATGCATAACTACCTGCCTAGTTCAAAACCCTGTCTGCAGCCATGGACACTATATATGACAGAGCAAAACGAATAATCTTCACTTATTAAATGATTCTCAAGCATTTTAGAGCATTTAAAGTGCACATTAGAAATGTCTGCACTTTGGGAGTCCAAGACTGATACTGCCTTATTTTCATTTTCTAGGAGGTACTCATATTCTGCAAAGCTTACTAACTTAGTATGTCCCTTGCCTGTATTTCCCTGTTTGGGAACTCCTTCCCTAGAGAGGAATCATGAACTATTTTATTAGAAGCTCCTCCTTGAACTTTTCTGTTAATGCTTACTTTACCTACCATAGTATGATATGTAAATACCATGAGAGTGGTATTTTTGAAATACACCTCACCTTTAAAATTTTACTCACCTTTTGCTGAAGCTAGATCACATCTGACAGAAACTGAGACTACTTTCTGCTATTATTTCTGTTGGATTAAGAGACAAGGGTCCTGGTAAGAAGCAAAGTGCAAACAAGAAGTAGAAAGCCTTGTTTTAAATGACAGGCACATATTTATTCTCAACAACAACCACCAAAAAATCGTGTTACGTAACACACAATTCACTCAAAATCCAGTATTTGTCTCAACTTTTTTGCAAATGTTTTCTCCACCTCTGCTAGTGAATATTGCCATTGCTGAGTACTATAGGAACGGGTTCCTTTGGTGTTTTATATATTATGCCAAAAATACATTTTATTGCTTTGCTTCTTCATTTCACTGGCAGATTCTTCTTGCGTTAAAAGAAAAGTCATCAGGACTGGTTGCTAAAAATCTTGAGATGAACTTCAGTAATATCTCAGTCTGGCTGCAGAAACAGCCTTGTTTGAGACAATTTGGGTTAATGTGCAGAAAACATTTTGTCGCTGGAATAACACTGATGTCAAACTCCCCATATCTTCCTCTTTCTCTTTCTCTTACTTTTCTCACACACATTTAAAATCTGATCGTTATCTCTTTCCATTAATTCAGACTACCACTTTATGTAGAAAACAGACAAACATTTTATTAAATTTTTCTAAATTTGAAGCTCAGATTATATGATGACATAGTGAAGTCTGCCATTTATGCATTACAAGAGAAAAAAACTATTTATTTTAGGATTTGTTGTTTTTCAATTAATCACATGTTCTCTTTCCATCAGTTACAGGAAAAGGGGAAAAAATTAAAACATCAATTTCTTTAAATATTGCTTTTCCTTTCTCTTGTCTTATTTATCTACTCATTAAATCTGGCTTGGGGTTTTTTGAGCTGTGCTTTATATAGGTGTTTTCCAGTGATTAGTTTTCCTGTCAGTCTATCTTTGACTACATTATCATTAAAATGGTGCAGCTCCCAATACTCAGTCATAATCATCTTTCTCCAAAGCTCAAAAGTGAGTGACCAACATTCTTCTTCAAGTTTTTGTATTTTCATTAGACCACATCCCTTCTCCTTTCAAATCTGTCAAGACTTCAGGTAATGGACTCATGACCTGTACATAAAGTAATAGTCACACCTATATTGCAGTCCTGAAAACAAATGTGGTCTGTCAGAGAGAGGCAATTGGATCATCAGTGCTTTCATTCTCAGGTAGAAAATATCTTCTATTATTTGGCAACTGACAGTGAAATGGGCTCTTAGTGTGAAGTGTGCTTTATGTCTTATTAAGACTGCTAATTCAGTTTTAGGAAAAAAAAGATAAAAGCGTCTTTAATTGAGAGGCAAGAAAGCAAATACTCTAATATAATTTGTAACCTTTGCAACAACAGAGAAAATATTCAAGAATAGGTTACTCTTGGAGCACAGTCCAATGAAAAGAAATGTTTGTTCACATATATTAATAAGATTCAAAGAGACATTGATTTATTAAATGATGGGTCATTAGTAGTGGAGGCAAAGGCTAAACAAGCTTGCATAGAAAGACTTACTCTAAAAGATGACACTGTATCTTTCTTATTATTACCATGATGTGTAAATCAATTTAAACTGGTTTGCTGAAAGTTTGACTGTTTTTAAGATATGCCATTTTATACATTACCTCTAACTTTAATGTGTGCATAATTAGAATAATTTGGCATAGTGCCATTTGTTCTGATAGAACTCTGTTGACTTAATCCACCTTAAGATCTTGCTCATTAGCAGCAGTTATCCTCAATTTGCTATGATAATATTAATACATGCCTGTTAGGAGATTTTTTTAAAGACAAATATTTAAAGAGTCATTGATACCTTGCTTCTCATCATGCCTATGGAAATGTGTGTTGTCTAGATGTAATGCATCCTGAAAATGAGAGTAATTGTCCAGCTAGTGGGAAATACCAGTGAGTAATAATGCCTTTTATTTGTCCAAAAATATTTAAAAGAATCAAAGTGTTGTGTTAAGGAAACATTAATTTAGAAAATGTCATCAAATAGGTGATCTGTTGAACATATTAATTTTACTTTATATAATTTGCTTTCATAAAATAGCATTTGCACTATTTTTATTTGCGCCTTGCTATGGTCTACCTAGAGGGTAAATTAGGTCCTCCTTCAGGTAGAAGGAGATGTTATTTTTCAGAGGTACCATTTTCCATAAGGAAAATAAGCCTATTTGTTAAGGAACATTATGGCAAGCTAAAGTAGAAGAGGAACAAAACCCAAGGAGGAAAATCAGCTGAGAGTTTCTTAGGTTTACTCATACATACTCATATAAAAATACATTCCTGCTACATGGATCAGTTTTATTAATCTGAAAACAGGCCATATTATTTTATGGATAGAGAAGTTACTAATATTGAATTGATAATACTGGAACATAAATATTGTAGTAACTATTTTAACTGAGTATCAGAGAGACAATTAAAAAAAAATTATCTAGAATTAGAGTTATAACTTATGTAACAAGAAATATGAAAAGGCTACATGGAAACCAGAGTTCTGGTAAAAAAAAACATTCTGCAATGTATTTTGGTGACATCATCTGACATAAATATTTTTAGTCCCTTTTGAAAGGCAAAGGCTTTTTAAGATTCCCCCCCCGTTTACACGTTAATGTAATATTCTCACTTCATGCTGGTAAACTACATCTGGAGAGAATACATGTATGTAAGTTATAAAAAGAATGGGTTTCAAAAGCACAACCATTTTTTATTTAGATACTGGCTGCACACTTAATTGATCTATTATGGAAATGTGACTCATTTAGCGCTCCAAAAGATTAAATACTTAGTAAAAGCCAATATATTCAAGTATGTTTAAAACACTTATTGTAACTGTTGATTGTACTTAAAATAGACCTTGAAGTCAGTGGGAACATTAAAAATTTTAAAGGGCAAAAATATGTTACTACTTTGCCAGCAACTCTACATCAGAGTACAGCACAGCAGCTCACCATAGTGCATGCAGAAGGAATATCAAATGAAAGAAGGAGGTGAGGAGGAATCAGCAGTTGGTTACACACTACAGTGAAACCTCAAACAACTGCTACTCAAAGCGTTTACATTTCAGTCAGGGGCATGCTGCTCTATTTGAACAGAGTTCATTTTTGTCTGGAATGCTATTTAGGGAAATGATAACTATAAAAGGGAGTCTGATACATTATTTCTGATTGCTACATCCCTCTTCCTCCCTGCCAAACCTGACAGATCATCTGACATCAGAGCATCGGAGTATTGAGGTTTGTTTTCTCACGCAAAGCCATGTGGGAGTTCTTCCCAATTAGTGGTGTTGTACTGGGTCCCACACCAGAGGTAATCAGCAGAGATCTATCACAGCTGTCACATCTGGCCTTGTACTATACTTTTCAATATATTTCAGACATATTTAATTTATATTTTATATCTCAAAACAAATACACTTTGAATTTTATTAAGCTAATGGATGTAACTAATTAACTCAAAATATTAAAACATAACAAAGACACAAATAAGTATTCAGAACAAATTAGGTCATCTCATGTGTGAATGTAGTAATATTTTATTTCCATTTATATTGCACTTATTGTATACTTTTAACATATTATCTACAGTATTTCTGAATGTCTTTAAGCCTGAATCTTGCTTCAACAAAGTTGCTAAAGATAGCATGAAAAGTGCCTTTGTTGTATCTTAGTTTTTCTTGGCTCCGTTAGGCACAGAATGAAAGCAAGAAGTATTTGGCCCTGTGTATCTAAGTTGTCATTTGGAAATTTCAAGTTTTGGTTTCTTCCCTGCATGCTGAGGTTTAATTTAAACCATGTCACCCACTCTGAGCAATGATGTCACATCCCTCCGTGATAGCTCTCTGAAGTTCTCTCAAGTTGCCAGTGAGTTAATGCCATTCTCTCATCTCATAAATGTTGAGCAAGTGCAATAAAAAAAATCTAGCACTTATTCATGGAGAAAACTTTGTAATTTATAGGACAAATGCCAGAGTAAATGTTTAATTCTCCATTAACATAGAATGAAAAATAATTTTTAAGTTTTCCAGAATTTAATATTAGCTCAGTTTAGTTGTATAATCATTATGGTTGTTCTGGTTTCAGACTTTCACTTACATTTCGAGGAAACTGCAGGTCTTGCTTTACAATAGCAGGTATTGTGGTTCCTCATGCTGCCTTTCAAGGCTGTCATAGATTAAGTGAAAGAAAAGACTTTCCATGTTATTTTATCCTTTTCCCTTTCTAGAGGATTATCCTTTATAATGGAAACTGCAGAACTATATTCAGTATAACTTAAAATAGCTGATCAAATAGCTTCCATCACCACTTACTATTTAACAGATGTAATGATGTATGCAAACATTGATTTTCAAATGTTATCGAAATTGAATTCTGAATTTTAACTTGAAGGACCCATTAATACTGAAAAGCAAACGAAGAGATCATTCTGTATCTACCTGACATTTCATTCCTGTATCTACAGGAATCATTCTGATGAATAATCTGATACAGATAACACTCTGAGACAGAAGAAGGGACGGAGGTAGACAGCGAAGGTAGACTAGGGACTGGTGGGGTTCGGAAGAGAACCTCCATTGGAAGATGGAAAAAACTAACGTAAACTTGACAAATTACATCTTAGTTATAAAGCACATAGAATCAAGCTTTTTGAGTCTTCCATTAGATACAATACATTTTAGAGCAGTAGTCAAGATCAAAGCTTTTCAGCATGTACAAACACCCAGAGTATCTGGGGAGCACTGGCTTTGAAATCCAAGTTTTATCGACTCTATTGTTCATGAAATGCCTTATTTCAATGTCCTTTTTTATCCCAGTAATATAATACTTATTGCTTTTCATGATGTTTAAATTAATGTTCACAACTGTTATCAGATGAAGGGGAATAAATAAGAAGAAAATATTTTTGCTATTAGATAGTAGCTTGCCGAAATAAAATATCAAGCTGTCAGCTATGCTTTAATATGCATCTTTATTTCCTGTATTAATTTGTTTACATCTAAATCCAGAATATCTATAGCTTGAGTAAGTTCCCTTTTCTCTGCTGGAAATCTTTCTTACTTCATCACGTAAATGGAAATGTTTTCATATTCTCCCCCAAATATTTTATTCTGCGTGCATGGCAGGATATTGATTCTGTATATCTCCCAGAACAGTGTAACAGGCTCTGCCTGGAAATATGCCCAGTATGCCATGAAAAATGAATAAAGATCTCAGAAGCAAAGATTTCCCTAATTGTTTTATTGGGGACAGTGAAAATGCTATTAGAGAGACATAAAACTTATTAACAAACAACATTTACGAAAATGTAAAAACATTTGCTTTCTGTATTGGTAGCCATTCTTCATCATATTTTTAATTGTATTTCTGACAAAACAATAAGAAAAATCCCTGCTTCTCCTAACAGATCATTCATATTCTAGTAAATAAGAGTTTTTATAAATCTTGCATTATATCAGCAAATGTTATCAACTGTAATGAAGAAGGTACATGTACATTCTACCTACTTAAAAAGAATAATTGTCAAATGAAGCCTTTCTTGTCCTACATGCTATTAACAGATAATATTATGCTAATCTTTGTAAAGAATTTATTGACTTTTATTTGGATAAAATAAGAGGAAAAACAAAGACAAGAGGAACCGAGTATCTTCTAGCTTTATAGTCTAAACAGCAGGAGACCTTTGAGAACAAAGAGATTTAGTTGTCAGTGGAGACAATTTCTAGGCAAACGAGGCATCTGTCCAAACTGCACAGCAGTTTTCTTTGCCACTTTGTTTCTTTCTCATTTCTGTCTCGTTGGTGTTCCTTATTTGTTTGCTTTTACTGCTTAAGTGAGAATGCGTACAAGTCTGCACAATTTATATGTCAGGGGTGGGATATGCTATACCAACACACCATGACAACCAAGGAAATAACATTGCATTATCTAGAAATCAGAACTGAAAGGAGACCTTTAGTGCTCTTCTTTTCTGCCTTCCTTCTGTGTAATCGCAAATCCCTTTTAACAGACTCCAAAATGTCACTCAAGCAGACGATGCTGGAGATTGAAATCTATTAAACCAGGTAATACTTCATTTTCACAGACTTCTAGATGAGTAGAGAACTTAAAAAAAAAAAAGTACTCTTAGTCATGTATTTAACATTTGAATGTTAAATGAAAAACTGCTGCCTCTTTTACTGAGCACATCTGGCTTCAAAGTGCAGATTTAATTTTTTTATGGATAAATCTGTAACACTAATATTCTAATGTACACCAAGTCCTTTAGTTTCACATAAGAACTGATTAGCATGCTGTCCCACTCATGTTTGGATGAGCTGTGTGACATGGACTGGGCTAGGCAGCAGAGGAACAGAACGAGTGGATCTCCATGAAGATGAGCCAGTGCAGACAGAACAAATGCATGCATCTGTACAGGCAAGGAGCAATTTTGCAGGCAGGTTCCTAGGAGCCTTGGTGGATGAGATGCATGTGCCTGTCCAGTGTATTCTTGCAGTGATCAAGGTTAACCACACTCTCAGGGCTACACTGGCGTGGTGGGTTGGCCCTGACTGGACATCAGGTGCCCACCAAAGCTGCTCTACCTCTTCCTGCCTCAACTGGACAGGGGATAGAAAATATAACAAAAGGCTTACGAGTCTTGACAAGGATGGGGAGAGATTGCTCACCAATTATCATCACAGGCAAAAATCACTTGACTTAGTGAAATTAATTTAATTTTCTTTCAATTCAATCAGAATCGTATAATGAGAAATAAAATGAAATCTTAGACAGACCTTCCCTCCACTTCTGCCTTCTTGCCTGGGTTCACTTTGTTCCTGAGTTCACCACCTTCTTCCCTCCAGCGGAGCAGGGGAACAGGGAATAGGAGTGGCGGTCAATTCATCACAAGTATTCTCTGTCATTCCTTCCTCCTCAGGATGAGGACTCCTCACACTCTTCCGCTGCTCCAGCATGGGGTATCTTCCACAGCAGAGTCCTCTATGAACTTCTGTAAGGTGAGTCTTTCCCAGAAGTTAACTGCTCCAGCCTGGGTCCCTTCCACAGGATGCTGCTCTTCAGGGATAGGGTCACAACAAGGGCACAACCTCCACAGGGTTACAAGTCCTGCCAGCAAACCTGCTCCAGCATGGACTCTTCTTTCCATGAGGCCACAGGTGCTGCCAGGAGTCAAATCCAGAGCAGCATTCCCATAGGATTACAGCCTCCTTCAGGCATCCGCCTTCTCCTGCATGGGGCCCCTCCATGAGCTGCAGGTCGATCTCTGCTCCCCTGCTGACCTCCCTGGGCTGCAGGGGCACAGCTGCCTCACCATGGTCTTCACCACGGGCTGCAGGAGAACCTCTTCTCTGGTGCCTTAAGCGTCTCCTCCCCATCCTTCTGTGACCTTGGTTTCTGCAGAGTTGTTTCTCTCACATATTCTCAATCCTGTCTTTTCTGACTGCAATTCCTTCTGCACAATAACTTTTTCCCATCTTAACTATGCTATCCCAGAGGCACTACCAATTTCACTTACAGGCTCAGCCTTCACTGGCAGAAAGTTCATCTCGGGTCTGGCTGGCATTGGCTCTGTCAGACATGGGGGAAGTTTCTACCAACTTCTCACAGAAGCCACCTCTATAGTCCTCCTTTACTACCAAAACCCTGCCACGCAAACACAGTACAATCAACCAGAAAGTAGCCCACGAGTCCAGATTGTGCTTATTCTCTTCTACTTCCCACTTCTGTCTTGCTCTTGAAAAGTTTATGCAGTTTTGAAGCTAATGTATGAGAGAAATATCAACAAACTGGAGTGATTTTAGTGACAGGTCACCAAGATGGATAGGGAGCTTCAATGTATAACCTAAGAATCAAAAAAAAATTGACCAAACTAGTTTGGCTTGGATGAGAAAAGGATAAATAGTGTAGGAAATAATTATACTGCTATAAAACTAATGGCAGTATTTAGCTATTTAAAACAGAGCTTTTAAAAAACCATGGAACCAGACTTGGTTTTGGTGCATAGTAAGAGGATGGAGTGCAGTGGTCACAAGTGGCAGCACAATTGTGCATAAGGATAAAATTCTTCCCCTTGTCAGTTATTAAGCCTTGAAACAGCTTTCCTAGATCAGGTGGAGGATCAAAATCCCTGAAAACTTTCAGTGTTCAGCTGTGGAAGGCTTTCTAGTGTCTAGTCTAATTTTGAAGCTGGGCTAGCTCTGAGAAATTTGAAGCAGGTGACTTCCAGGAGTCTCTTCTAATCTAAGGTTCTCTTTGATCCTGTGTTCATGAGTTTGAAACTTTTATTTTGTAAGACTCTTTTTGAGGGCTTTTTTTGTCTCTTGCGGTCTTCACCATGATCCAGAATTGTCCTTCCTTTAAAAAATGAGCTCACAAAAACTTGGGTTAAGGATAGAGCTTCTTTGGAAACTGGCTGTCAGAATGTCTTAATTTTAAGCAGATATCTGATATTAGCAACTCTGTCCTGCATTTCCACAATCACCTCAAATAATTCCAACACTGAAAATTTAGCAATGATCTCCTGCTTTATTAGAGAGGATAAGCAGAGGATAAACTGCCCTGAAGAAGACATTATATAGCTTGATTATATATTTTCATGGGTGGTTTCCATCTGAATTACCACTTCTGTATCTCACAATCCTGTTGGATAGAAGATTCACTGATCACAGGAGCTGCTTTGCTCAGGAAACCAAAAAAGAAGAATAACTCTCTGCATTTGCTACATTCATATGACTTGCTGCACTTCCCCTAATTCCTGTCTCCCATCTCCTTCCCTAACACTGTTTTTATGGTCCTACGTCTTTTGTCTGTACATAATCCAGGGTAGAATTCCACAATTCTCCTAGCCATTGGTTACCACAATTGCATATTAATTACTGACTGAGTACAGGCATCTTCTGTCTTTTAGAGAATTTGAGAATGCAAAATATAAATGAGGTATTAGTTAAGCAAAAATAGCATTTATTTGAAATTGGTGGGAGAAAACAAAGAAATAAAATGTGAAAGGCTATGAGAATGTCTATCACAGTAATGTGAGTAGTCTGAACTTTTTGAGTCGTATGTTAATGAAAATATTGGTCTTCCTCAGGTTGTGTTCAATTATTTTAGAGCTATAACAAGCTCTTCTTTGGCCTATCTTCATTAACTGAGCAACTGTTTCGTCTGGGCTATTCCTTCCCTCCTTATGTCTTTAATCATAATCATATAGCTTCCATTTAAAATAATCCAATATATACTGATACAGAAAGTGTCTGAGCAAGTTACAAAACATATAGTGTACATAAGCTGCTATTGGCAACTTCCAGTTTCTCTCACAGACTGTCCGTAAGTGGCTGTCTCCTGGGACCGAGAGGAAACCATGATAAAACAGTGGGTTTTCAGAGTCATCATGCCCAGAGCTGCTGCAATTTGCTCACCACCTTCAGCCTGGGGCTGTTCCAAGTTTTATTAGCTGACGTCTGTAGGGCAAACAAACTCTGAGGTCAGTTCAGAAAAGTTTCCAAACTTTTGAATTTTAACTGAGTTAACTATGAATTGATAAACTGCTGGGATGTACACAGCTGTTAGGTTCAACTATTAGGGAGACAAAATATTCCCTGTTAAAATGAAAGAAAAACTGCATCAGGATTTAAGATAACTAATAATCCCCACTATTCTCCTCTGTGAGGTGACAGCTATTGAACTAAACCTATGATATTTGCATAAAACTCACTTTAGGTGATTTGACAATAAATAAAAGAAAATAATTTCAGAACCTAAAGAAGTCTTAAAATATTTCAAGAATGTTAATGGAAATTATGTATTACTCATAAAACCTTTTGCCTTATCATGCTGATTTAAAAAGACTTGTGAATGTGGAATGTGAATGTTAACAATGAAACAATCCAAATGCCTTACATGGCAAATTAAGGGTCAAGAAAACCAAATTCCAAGACAAATAGTTTGGGCTGCTACCACTGCAAATAGCATTTTTTTTTTTTAAATGCTTGTCCTTAAGGTAACTTACTGTCTTTGTTCTTATTTTGAGTATTTTTTTCCCCCACAATCTACAGTTTTTATCACACTCATAAGCACATTTCTTTTACCCAAAATTATTCCTGACCTGTTTATTATATGAACTAGGTGATATGTCTCTATATCAAATGTAACATGCATATATTACATATGTTATTTTATATGAGATTGTTATTGTATTATTCAATGGTATTGTCCATAAGGCACTTCTGTCTTTTTTAATTTTCAAAGATATCGTATTTAAAACATAGTATACTGGCATAAGTTGCATTAAGGAAAGGCATAAATAATGCTTTTTCTGATAATAATTCTTTGTTGTGTCTTTCAGTAGTCTGGGTAAATCTGTTTTATTTCTCTTATTATGAGAGTCTATAGTTCAAAATGAATTTTTTTAAAAATTTATTTGAACTTTACATTAGGATGATTAGTTGCACAAAAAGGTCTCAAGAGGTCGGAAGAGGTCTAAGCTACACTATCTTCATATCTTAGAACAGTTTGGAAAATCCTAAAGTATTTGGTTTATTCAGATCTCAATCAACAAGGGCTTTCACCCCAAAAGAGAGGAAATAACATTTTCCCCCTCATGTTAACTCTTAACTATCTTTGGATATATGCAACTGGGTCTTGGTTTGCCGCTGCCTCTTGCTGTAGTTTTGTCTTTCATAAAACACTGTGCGAAACAAGAACACAGTCACATGAAAATTGGCCTAAATAAAATAGTTATGGTATGAATAAATGACTGCACTCTAAAGGCCTTAGTGCTTTTCATACATTTATTTAAACATCTAACATTGGATTTCCACTGATCACTTATCCTGTGATCTTCCTTTTGAAATGTAGCAAATAAAAAAAATTCCTCCATGAACCACTGTGATCTTATCTCCTAGCTCATTCTGTTTTCTACTGTTCTAGTTTTTTCTGGTTTGTTCAGTTCTGTTTAATTTCATGACTACCTCAAAGACCATTAATTCTCTCAAACCGTTCTAATTTTCTCACATTTCTTGGAAAAATTTTCCTTTAAATTCTAGAAGCATATACTTCTATAATTCTTTGGTGTCAAAAATGTGAAAAGCTTTTCTCTCAATCTTGAATGCAAAAAATCTTATTTTATGGCAAAAAAGTAACAGTAAATGTTCTCATTCATAATTCAATAGCTGTAGAACAGATGAGATCTTTGTGATTGTCATCCAATCAGCTACTGATGCTCAAAAAAAAGCAGTTAAGAAAAACCTGGTTTGCATTCTTCACTGGTGATTAATGCCCCCCCCCCTTCACCACCTCTCTTTAAAAAAAAAAAAAGAAAAACAAAACCGAAACCAAAATATTAGAAAGAAATAGGAAAGGTAAACATTTCAACGAGGGATAAAGCACCCTGTTTGCTTGCAGATAATGTAGATTGTCTGTGAAAGAGAATGTATAATGCATAAGAAGATACATGACCAATAGAGCATGATGAAAAGAAAGACAGGCTGGGAAGAGGTTGTATTGTACTACTCTCTATTTGTGCCCTTCTGAACTTCTTTTTCACGTGAGTTTTACGAGGTGAAGGAAGGTGTCTTCTATTAGACATTAAATGTTTATTGAGCTTAGAATCTTAATTGTTGGATCAGAGAAGGGTGTAATAAAGCTCCTATTTCAAAAAGCCTCCACTTGCTTTACATGTTAGCCAGCTGGTCTAAAAAAAGTAGCTGCAGATTTTCTATAGACTTTTCAGTCATTTTCCTTTCTAGATTTTCATTGATGCAGTAAGCTTTAGAAACCACAAGCATTTGGTATCTTTTATTTAAAAAACAATTGCTTACTCTATCAGGGATGCTGTGAGAAATGAGTAGACTCATAGAATGCTTGCACCTTAATTTTCATTTATCCTTAACCCCCTTGATTTGCTCTGGCTATGTAAAGTGGCTTTAAAATTGTACTTACCATGTCTTAAAGGTTCCTAATCCATACCACTGCCAAGAAGAGAGTCTTAGTGTAAATGAGAATCAGGCCTCCTAAAGAGTGTTTTCCCAGCAGGTTGTCGCTAAGGTTATTTAGCTGCAGTTGCTTCTGCAATAGAGTCACATTTAGAGACTTCACTCTTAAATGAAATTCCAGCTCCCATGTCCCTTTACCTCTTAGCACAATCACAAACCAAAATGTAATGGTGCAACACCAAGCTTGTAGATGGGTAAGAAATATAATGTATTCAGGTAACCTATGTATTTTTTCCAGGATGTGGTCCTCTTACTAGTTAACAAGCCATCTAAATGTGTCATCTAAACAAGATATAGTGTTTTAATGCTTTTAAATAGCTCACCTGTTGTAAGGCTTGATTTCCTGTTATAATGTTCTGGAAATATCTAGTTTCTGCTCAGTATTACACTTGAAGACAACTACAGTCAGAGATAGATTTCAGTGACTTCCATATAAAAGTAGAAAACTGTAGTTTAAGCTTTTTGTGGAATAAAAACAAAACAAGAATTTAAAAAAAAAGAAGTTAAGAACAAAACCTTTTGTAATTTTATTGGTACATTTATTGTCTCATTCTTATACATATAAGGATTTAAAAAAACTCCAATCAACTCCTTCCTATTCTTCCAGTACAGGTTTCAGATTCTTCTGTGCATGGTTGATTCAAATATCTGCTGCCAAACTTAAAATAGATTTGTTTGTAAAGGAAGTGCACAGTCCTCAGCAGAAACATGCATTAGAAGTGTATAACTCCTTTCACAGAGCATATAGTACTGGAACTGGGAGGTTTGTATCTTGAAAACTAAACAGCTTCTTCTGGGTATCTTTAACAGCCAGAGAACAGTATTTATTCTAGCAGGAAAAAAAATATTATTCTATCTAGAAAAGCAGTAATTCTCTGCGAGTTGAAAGAACAGAAGCGTAGGTGAAGATCCCATTAATCCATGTTGCAACAAAGTCATGTTTGCATTTTTGTATTATCATTCAACATTTTATTATTAGAATATATTGATATCAGCATATATTACCTTTACAATATATACTTACGAACTTGTTCTGTTTCCTCGGTGCTTGTTGACTTATATTTTCTTCTGTCTCATTTCCTTTCCATGATGTACTATTTACTGCTTACATTCTTTCATCATTGAAGACAAGTTCATATTTTACAGAAAACTGTTGACATCTAAATTTCAAGCTCTTCCACTGTCTCTTGGTAGGGGGAAGGAACAAACACAGCTAATTGCTTACAAAAAAAAAAAAAAAGAAATCATCCCCCTTTTTTGGTTTTTTGAAGGTTCTATCAGTTCGCAAACATCTGTGGAATAATTTGTCCTTGAAGAATTTTCATTGAGCTTTTCAAGCTACACCCAGTAGCAAATAGCAAAATGCATATTTGGCATTTTGTCATGCCAAACAGTTGGGCGTGACAAAATTTCATGCGAGCTTCCAGGCTGTTGTGCATACGCTCTGATCTTACAGATGTCTGATCCTAGTGCGAGCTTACCGGATTAACCTACACATCTCAAATAACATCATAGCCCTGAAACTGTCGTTTGGAAAGACTGTCTTCATTTCAGAATATTTGTGGCAGATATTTCTCTTTCTTAAAACAAAATAAAAATAACTTAAGTAGCTGATTTATAGAAATCTGTGGAGTGACCTATGTAGATCTAATATTTCAGTTTTTCTAAATGATTTTTCCCAATCCAGTAGCATAATAAATTAAAATATTCTATTATGCATTTGAACCTTCGATTAGGTCTAGCTGTTCGTCTTGCTACTTTTATATAGGTCCTTTTCATTATTAGTTCCAACAGACATTCAGTTAAATTTCTGAAGTCAACTTTCTCGTATTTTTTTGCCTATTTTCTTTGGCCTAAGTAACTGATTTTTTAAAATATTATGAAGTTTAAGTCAGTATTTTTTTACTGTCCATTAACATGTGGGTTTATGCTTGCATGTTTATAAGATCTTTTTCTACAAATTATATTTTATTTCCTTATCTTTCTGTTTTCATTTTCGTAACAAAGTTGAAGCTATGCTGGATGATTAAACCATCCTGTCCATCATTTACCCAAAAAAAACCCAAAATTGAAACAAATCCCAATATGTTTTTGATTTAAATTTTTAATTAGAATAGTAGATTTAGTAGATTTAAATTATGCATGGAAAATGGATGTGTTGCATCCTTGAGCATTTAGCAGTAGAACATGGAACATTCTACTCCAGCTCTGGTTTATTCCCAACCCAGACCTGTAGCACCCATAGATAAAATCTAGTGGATGTTTTGTAACTTGTCATAACAGACATGGTTTCCAAACAAAGAGGAAACATAGCTAAATAAGAGCAAAAATAAAATATTAGTGCAAAATACCATACATGTATAGAAACAAAAGAATATTACTTTTAAATTTTGTGCAGCACTCTTATTTCTTTTTGCTGCATCCACACACTAGGAAGTTGGTCACTGAGATTTATCAATCTGCTATCTGTTGCTCACTGGCACTTTGAATCAAATCCACTGAATGGATGACCAAATGTTCCGGCAGAATTTTATCAATCATTTCCATGGGACGAAAACTTCAACTTTAATATTTTCAGAAGCTTTTATAGAACATGAATCATCTGTTTAAGCTGGTGAAGATCCTCTGTTTAAGTAAGGAATAAATTTACTCTCTGTAGCTGTTGAAAATTGTGTAATGAGAAAATTTTGTTCTCAGTCGATATATTTAAAACGCATATGTTGGATTTTTCATTGGCTTTCCCAATTCAATATAGGAAATTGATTATAGAATTCTTTTATTTTATGACAGTGTTTTGGAGAAATATGAGAACTGAAAGTCAAGTGAATATCTAATGTAAAACTTAATTCATAAAAAAAAAAGCAGAAAAAAAATTTAAAATTAATTTCAATAGCAAAAGAAGATTATTTGTCAAGAAGAGTTATCCTGATTTTATTAACTTCTGGAGCAAATCTTATTCATCACCTAATATCTGTTAGTTTCATTTCAGTACTTGAAATGTGAAGTGTCTTTCATATTTTGCAAGCTGCAGTAGCTCTGACTTTCTGACCAAATTGGGCTAATTGAGGCTGTTGGCTTTGTTTAAGCAATTGACTACGCAAGGTTCATATGATGTAACACACTTGCAGAATCCATTTTGAATATTTGCATCCATTGTTGCAACTGCAATCTAAACAGAATGAGCACACATCCGTTTTTCAGTGCAGGAAAAAAATCTGGCTTTTTTTTTAAAGCCCACATGTATGAGGTTGACTCCGGATGAAAATCAGAGTCTCATCACAGGTTCTGCTGGGGAATGCATTCTGGCTGATATATATAAACTTGTTGTTAACCACATATGCAAGATTTGTTATTGCAAAAAAAGAGGGTAAAAATTGTCAAGTGCAATAGTTTAGTCACATTTAATCATAGGACAAGCTTATTATTAATGAAATGCAATTTCATTATATTCTGATCAGACTTCACAAATTTTGGAGAAACCCTTTGGAGTTTTGTTTTCAGAAACTGCTGTTTAGTATTCAGAAGGTTGCTCAATGACACTGCTTTTTTGTGCATAGAGCTGCACCTTGCTGATATTTCATCTGGGATTATGAGAGCTTCCTCCAAAAAATTGAAAACCTAAAGAAATGTAAATCTGTGGAATTTGTGAGTGATTTTTCCACACTGTCTGTCCCAGTAGAAGAAACTTCTTTTGTTTCTACCATCAATATAAAATCAGTGGATATTGTAATATATTTACTTAGAATACCTTGCAATGGTACACCGCATGTCACCCTGAAAACACAAAATGACTTAGAGAGACCAGAAAATTACACTACAGTGTTTGTAAACCCTCTGCAGTGACAAACACCTCATCTTGTTCAGGCATTATAGGCATATTGGACCCTCTTAAGAAGAACGACAGCTAGAAACAATTTTACTGGAGCTTGTTGAAATTTATCTTTTGTCATGACTGTCTCTTTGTTTTACTTACAGTTTATCTGTATGTAAAGTGCACGAAAGATCAAGAATACTATATGGCTTCTTACCACGCAAAGCTAAAATTGCAATGCAGAAGGGCAAGCGAGGCTCATAAAAGCTGTCATGGAACTACAAACAATGCATCCAAACAAAAAAGGTGTTATAATCCAGGAAAATAATTAAAGGCTCCTCATGAAATTCCATACCTGAAATAAAAGGGTACTATAAAAGTAGTCCCAGCTTTCAGTTTCCCCATGTTAATTTTGAAAGTAGTAAGCGTGTATATAATCAAATATACAACTAACCATCACTCCAGTATAAACATTCCAGTGTAAGATTCTGTTCTTCTCTCCTCAAGAATCTTTATAGATTCTAAGACAGTTAAAAACTTAGGAAATGTAAATTTCTGAAAAGCCAAGGAAGTGAGAGGTCACTTAGTGATGATGTAAGTAATGTTGCAGGAATGTATTTTATTAGCTGAAGTATTTCAGATTTTCAGCTATTTGTCCTAACTATATATATTACATGTACAGTTTAATTGAAGATTAGGACATATATAAAAGAAAATAAATTTTTGAGAACATGGGTGTATTTGGCCACATCTTTTCTGTAACAGGAGCAATAACATTACAAATTGAGGCAGCAGGGTTCCCCGAGGTACACCGCTGTGCTCAAATACTAGAAACTGTTTAGGACACATACATAGCTTAAATATCAGCAAGAAAGCACCTCAGACAATTTTCTTCTTTTACTGTGTGTTTTGTCATATGACGTAAGGGTTTGGAATGACAATTTATTCCAGTAGATTTGAAATTAGTACACAAAAAAGGAGATAGAATCTTTTTTTTTCTTTTTTTTTTCAGATGTGAAAGTGGAGAAATGAAAGGTCAAATACCTTGCTGAATGTGAAGAGTCAAGATTTCACCTCAATTTTTTAAATATATATTAATCAAGGAAGAATATGTGCAACTTCAGACACGGGGAGACCCAACCTCCTTTTCCTTTCTAGATTTAAAACACAAGTGAATATTTTATAAAGTTTTATGGCAAATATTAGTTTAAACTTCCTACTTACTTTCAGACTTTTTCTCTCATCTGAATCATATTTGAAAGGAAAAACAAAATACAGAAACCGATTGATCTGGTGTTTGACATCAAGCTCAAAATATCAAGTAGGATAAAAATTTATGAGAAACCTGGAAGATGAAGGCTGAGTAATTTTGACTCAGAGCCTGCAGTTCCTGCCTTATCAGAATAATTTTCTTCTTACCATGCCATCAAACAGGATCATACATTCTGCTTTGCTTCAGCGAGGACTTCTCAAATATGATGTTTATCTTAAATGCTTGTAGAAAGTTGGTTGAAATTGCTTAAATGCTTGAAAAATTCTGTACATAAAAGCTGCAGGTATGCTTTTAATGGTTGATTCTGATCAGCTTAGCCAACTGAATCCATGAGTGGAAAGACTGCAATGGGCAGTGAATGCACTGATAACCAGTTTGCTGCTACAGGTAAGTGCAGTTTGAAATATGCTCTTCCTTTAAAGCTTAAATGAGGAAGAAAGGAAAAAGGCTAAAACGAATATGAACATGTTTTAGGTTTTTTTTGGTCCCATGTATTCTTTTCTATTATCATTGAAAGTCTTCCCAAAGGAATAATAATATATAAAATCCACATCCCTCTAATAAAATAGGATTTTTGGTGTTTACAAGATCAAATATTTGCTGTTTAGCTATGATAGGAGAAATATGTGTTCTCCCTGAAAGGGTCAAGTATTTATTTGATAATTCTTATTCAGATATTTATTTCAGAGTTGTTTGTTTCCTGTCCTCTTCCCTCTGTCTTCCTAGCAATGCCTCAATAAAGCTTACCATGCAATTACACATAAAGTTCATTTAGAAATTTTTCAGATTAGAAAAGTATTCAGAGCAATAAGGACAGTTTTCTGAACAAGTCATCAATTAATTTGCAGTAACAGAGCACAGCCCTACATCATCTACTGTTATAGTTGTATTCCGGCAGGAGATGTCCAAGTTCAGGTGCTCTCATCCCTGAGAACTAACTATTGATCAGACACACTTCCTCTGCAGACCGTGTAATACCGTATGAAGGTCACCATGGACAGCACAAATTGTTTTTATTGAACAGTACAGTGAAGAGGCATTTAAGGCAAAAAAGCACGTTTATGTTATTTTGGCAGGCAGTTGATTGTGACTGTGTAGTTCATAGTCCTGAAATCTGAAATTGTAACATTCTGGCTTGCCTGAGTACCTAAGGCTATTTACTTTGGGAGTTGAGTATCTCCCAAATGAATCAGGCTGAGCAATTTATTTGCACAGAACAATAAAAGATTCAAAGACTAATGAAATGCACCTGCAATATATTTTTGAACACCCACACAGGTGAAGATAATCACTCTAGAAGGCAAACATGCATTTGAGTGCATCAGATACTTTAATTCATATTTTGTTATTTGATTGATAATAACTAGTATATCCTACTTCAAAACTAGTGATTTAACTAAAACAGTATTTATAGTTCTAAATGTGTGTACCAGAAAACACAAAACCCAAAACAAACTGACGTAAAAATCCCCAACCATATTGGATAAATTAAGAAAATTGTGTTTTGATCCTTCTGAAGCTAAGTTGAATTTCATTCCATTTCTTCTTTTGGAGGAAAAAATACTCCATTAAATTGAAATTGTTCCCATGCAGTACTCAGATTGTACAGAAAAGATAGCATTCTATTTAAAAGCTCCCAACAGCACTGACTAAATCTGAAAAGGGAGTAATGTGCAGTTTGTAAGAGAACTAATGTTCAGCGCCGTGTTCCACCATTGCTATTGGCACTGGTTCTCGGGTCTTAAACAGCTCTTAATGAGCCTGTGAATCTTGCTGTACGTGTGAATTCAGTGCCATGTTCTTCTAGCCCAGCTTCATTATTTTAATATCTGGTAAAGAATAAATCAGCAAGGAGATTCCTGATAGACAATTTACTGTCTGAAGACCAACATGTATGCATTCATGCACACTGGAGACAGGAATCAGATGGAAAGGATCCTGAAAAATTGATTAAAAAAATTCTAAAGAAAAGACCACCATTCGGGAGAGATGTGGAAGGGTTTTCCTACTCACAGACATAATCAGCTGAAGAAATATTGGAATAAACAGGTCTGCAAGAATGTTGTCAGAAGTTAGGAGATATTCTGTTAAAGAGAAGTGACACTGGTCAGAAATCAAGAAAACACAATATAGGGGAAAAGGTTAAGAGTTTGGTTTAGATGAAAGGCAACAAAAAAAGCTATTTTGTAATACCCTTCAGACAAGTATAAGCCTCCTGCAAAGAAGAAATAAACATGTTTTCTATCTCGCTAAAGCATGGGACAGGAATCTTTAGTTGTAGCAGTTACTATTGTTGTTGGTTTTATTGTTATTGTTATTTTTATTTTTATTACTATTATTATTATTTCAGATTAAATATTTAGATGAAGTTTTCAAATACGAAAGTTATTAAGCACAAGCCTCTGGAGGTTAGAGAACATCCAGCCTTGAAAACTGTTGATGATAGGTTAGTACAGTACTACAAGTAGCCAGTGGAACCATCAACATGTTCTTGGCCAGGGCAGTTCACTTTTTCAAGTTCTTCAGTCTTCTGTGCTTTCCTTGTGGCTCTTTTCTCTTTGTCATACTGTTTCAAGGTCTTGACTAAGCAATGTCTAGTCCCAGTCTCCATTCCTTCAGAATCCAATTTGAGACAGCAATTGCAGTGTTCTTTACAAGAGAAATTTAGGTAGCTCAGAGTTCATGCATGACAATGGTCATTGCTATAACTAAAGCAACAGGGTTTATCAGATTTTAAGTTTCTGGAACCAAGTTGTATCACCATCTGGGATCTAGAAGACATTTTTCTAACAATTTCAAAATGCATTTAGGTTCCTTCTGGGGGTTTAATTCCTTCCTCATGTGTCCCTGGCTGCTCAAGCAAGAAGATAATATATTAAACAGTATCAGAGTATTCTGTTCTTGTGTTACACTGTCTGTGCTGCTAAATGATGCACAGAGAGACTCCCCCATGTCACAAGATGAAAATATATCTCCTTTAGAGAGGAAATGGTCATTTTTTTAAGTTGTGAAGTATAACACTAAATACTTGAAGAGTATGTATCATATCCAGCATTTAGGCATCCTTGAGACCATGGAAATCCCAAAGTACTGTACAAGTAAGGGCCTTTCTAGACAGAAAATGAAGATGGAATATTTCTGTGGCGTGTGATGGCTACTGTGGCTTATCCAAAGGAAAAGGATAGTGAAGATGTGTAGAAATGCCCACAAAGAAGGGAAATGAAGCAAAACAGACATTTGAAGGTAATAATGGAGGGAGCTGCAGAGAGATGAAATAGCTGAGTGGTTGCTTAGGGAATAAAACAACAGTCCCAAATCACTTCTGGAAATCAGCTGACAAACCTGGCTAAATAATTCTGTCGTTCAAAAACAAAAGCAAAAGTAAAGTGTGACATTCAACCTCTGCTTTGCTGTCTAGCGTATATGGAAATGAAACATGGAGATTCATAAAGATGTACATCACATTTTAACAGCTAATCTACACTATCTGCATCCAAGTGCAGACCTTCACCTTAAATACAGATTCATCTGGTTCTTATTCCGCTGTTTTTAAAGCTGTTCCACCAATATATGGTAAACTTGAATGAGTTTATTTTCATATTTACCCTCAGTTATAACTCTCCAAAGGTCAGCAGCTTTTGTATTTTGACAGGAATTTAACTCAAACATGATAATCAACATAATCAACATAGTAATCAAACATCACAGAAGGAAATCTGTATGCTCTGACCTACCTTCAGATAGACTAGAACAGTTTTATTTCACGTTGTTGAAGACATGTTATTTCTCGTCAATACTTTTTCTAAATTAGATGAAAATTTGGCCTCGATTTTAATGGTTTCTTTCTGGTTTTCCCCCATGAGAGAGATTCGAAAAAGCAAACGTGTTGAAAGATAAAAAACCTCGAAAGTCCAGAGTTTTCCCTTCTATGATGATCACCAAGCTGCTAAACATTAGCAAAATTGTCCTGTTTATGAATATTTCTAATCTAAAACTTCCTAAAACAGACAAATTTTGAAACAGATATCAATCAAAAATGCATATCAAAGCTTCTCATTTATATCACCTGACATTAAAAAAAAACCGTGCAACAAAACCTGTTATATTTCAGCCAAGGTTGTCCTTTAAGAAACAGCTAAAGGAAGAATAGAGGTATATAATTAATTAGATTTTAAATCATGCAGTTAGTGAAAAATAAACTTAATGTCCTTGATAGGATTTTGGGTTTGGTATTGATTTCCCTATTTTTAGCCACAGAAAATCAAATACTCTGATTCACTACGGTATGATTGCAAATTTTAAACTTCTGAGTAAATGTGAGGAAAATCCGTTTGTAACACAACATTGTCTAAAATTCCAAAAGAATAATTTTTTTCACCAGAAGTCTAGAAGAAATACTACTTTAGGTAAGACTAAAAGAGTTACTTGAGTAGAGAGTTTGTTAAGTAACACAAATCATGAACATTTTCATATATTTTATGCCCACTCTTTCCACATAAAAATCATTCACCTACAATTCAGAGTAAATAGCAAGGACCAATTTTCTGATAGTGTTAAATAAATGCTTGCAGAAAAAGTTGGCAGCTTCGTTGTTTAGAGAATTTCAGTGCTAAAATAAATCATGGCAACAGCCCAATGCTGGCCTCAAAGACCTTATTTTCATTCTCCTTTGCACAAAGCCACTTTCTGTGCTTACTGTGCCTGAATCCTCCTTCTAGCTAGAACATAGCAGAGAAAGAAAAATCTGTCTCAAGACAACATTTGATAATCCAAAACTTGCTTTTATTTTTCATTCAGACAAATGCCACGTCTATCACTCACTTGTAAAAAAAAAGAAAGTAGTGTGTGAGGTGGCAGTTCATGTAGTTTAACTACTGTGGGGTGATAATCTAAAAAGAATGAAATGTATTGTGGGATTCAGTTAGTCTCAGTTGCAGGATGTGTTCCATCTTCGAATTAAGGCCTGTGGGATTCAATGTAAATGCCCACACATGGATGCGTAGTGCCGTTTGAAATATCTGCTGCTGACCTCCAGCTATTGTTCCAGAGTGACACAGGACTCCCCTTAATCTTTTGTCACGTCTGCCAATCGTGTGCCTATTTTTGGATTTGGATGTTTTGGGGCATGTCAAACACTATTGTGCACGTATGTGACAGCAATTAATCAAATCCATAGGGGAAGATTGTCATGGTTTTACCCCAGATTGCAAATAAGCCCCACACATCCACTCATTCTCTCACTGGGATGGTGAGAGTATTGTAAGAGTAAAAGTGAGAAAACTCATGGATTGAGAGAGAGACAATTGGAGAAGTAAAGCAAAAGCCACACAAACAATAAAAGCAAACAGAACTAATTCACAAACAGGCAGGTGTTCGGCCATCCCCAGGAAACCAAGGCTCCGTTGCACATAATGGTGACTTGGAAAGACAAACACCACCACTTCACATGTGTCCCCCCCTTTCTCCTTCTTCCCCGCACTTTATGCACTGAGTGTGATGTCATACGGTCTGGAATATCCCTTTGGTCATTTTGGGTCACCTGTATTGGCTGTGTCCCCTCCCAAATCCTTGTGCACCCCCAGTCTCCTCACTGGTGGGTGAGGTGTTGACTCTGTAAACACTGCTCAATGATAATGAAAAAATCCCTGTGCCATCAACACTGCTTTTAGCACAAATCCAAAACAGCCCCATACTAGATAATATGAAGAAAATAAACGCTATCTCAGACAAAAAGAAAAAAAAAACAAACCAANTGCTATCTCAGAAAAAACTGAAAACAAACAAACAAACAAAAAAAACCACCACAAACAAAAAAACCAAAGAAACAAACAAACAAACAAACAGAAAAAACCCCAAAAAACCCCCAAGCAGCACAGGGATCATTTTGAAGTTAGCTACCGAAATTTCAGTGTTTACATGTGAACCAGACACACAAGCTGGCACAGTGGCCCATGGGGTGGAAGTTGGTGCAGCCAAGGATGCGCAGAACACCTCGTCAGCTTACTCCAAAGTAGAATGTGCTGAACTGAGACTCTGGTCTTTACAGAGGACTGGTTACTTTCAAGCAGTTATCTAAATTCACATTTTAATAGGAAGAGATCACGAAAGTATAGTCAATGGAGTGCAGAGAGGAATCCATCTTATTTTTAAAGCAGACATATTTTAGACTCCACTGCCTATATTGACTTCCATTTACTAAAATGGATATCCACAATCCTGTGTTATAAGTAGATGGCTAACCCTTACATGAAGTGTCAGTAGGAGGAATCCAACCTCTACTTTTAAGTCTTAGTTCAGGAAATCATTTTTATTCATATCAGTCTCTATAGAAACACCTGAATGCAGGTTTCTTCATATTGCAGACCAACTGGTACATGCATGAAATTCTCTATTCACATCTCGTAGCTTTTTCTAAGGAAAGTTTGAAATAAATAATTCTCAGTCAAGAACTTTGTAGAGACAAAGTATGACTTTGCAATTAGAGAAATCTTGGGTGAAAATCTTTTACTTAGGCCTATTAATATTATTCATCTTTTCTCAAGTCCAAGTAGGCCTCTTACAGAAGGTGTTTAATACATTTTCTTCCTAACTATTTCAATAAAAATATATTACTTTTGAAATTCAGTGTTTCAAAGAATTTCCTTGCAGATATCAAGCCTAAAATCACTGAAGTTTTCAAGCATTTTAGTTATCAAAATTCTAAGGCAAATATTTAAATTTTAGGAAATAGTGATGACTATTTCATTTCAACTTACGAAAGAGCAGGGCTTTTGAAATTTTTCTTCTTATTATTTTTTAAAAAATTCTTACATTCTAAAAATGAACCATGGAACAGACACCTGGAGGATAAACTATTTCTCTACATGATCATGCACTAGCTAAAAATTATGAAGGCTTTGTTATCTACATCTATTTTGAAAATTATTTGGCTCTTAATTGTACTAGAGTTGACTTTTCTTTGGTCAAAACATCGTGAAAATTAGCACTTTTCCTATCTGTAGGAATCATATCCTACCATATGAAATGTCAAATAATTACTTAAGGAAACATTATACACAAGGGAGGAGCGGGAGACCTTGTCAATGCATTTATTAAATAATTCTAAATAGTCTGGGACTGTAAAAAATAAGTTGGAATTATATGTACATGAAATAAATGACCTAATACAACAGACTTATGCTTACTTTACAGAACTTCATATTGATTGAATTGTCTCTCAATTGATTTCTTTCTTTTTGAGAGCTAAATTTGGAGAGTAATAAAATGGCTCCATCTTAGCTAAAGCAGACTCACGTGTAGTCATTCACACTCCTCATCTTTCTTCCAGCAATGTATCATTGCAGTAAGATCCTTCTACACATGAAAGCTGCCTGACACTCTTGTTGCAGTTGCCCAGTCTAAGGTACCTTTAGTCAAGATAACGTCAACAAGAAGGAATGAATGGGTGTATTAGATCCATTTTGTCCCTCAGATTTTTAAAACTTTTATAATTTTAAATTTAATTTAAAATTAGGATTTAAAAATGTCCTTTCTTTTAGAGGAAATCTCATGTTCTTTTTAAAAAGCATGTAATACTGGGTGATTTTTCAAAGTGACTGGTGTCTTTTCAAAGTCTCAAAACATTCACATAATATTCTTGAAAATATAATAAAAGTCCTCAATGAAGTTCTCTGAACTCTTTCCCTGACCTTCTCTTTTGTAACACAATTTTAACTGAATGTATTTTGGTTGCCTAGGACCAAGCTGCCTATAGGCAGCCTGAACAAATGGGTGGGCATAAGCACTTTATAGTTACTTTAACAGGAAAAAAGTGTGTGATAGTGATAAAGTTGCAGTGATAAATCTGCTTAACAATAAATATTAATATTTTCTAGAACTAAAGTAAAAATTTCATTAGTGCATGCCTTCTGTTATGGAGGAAACTTTTAGTGCTCTAGAACATGCTACAGAAGGTGTATATATATAAAAGAAAGATGGAGTTGATGGAAAGCCAGTAAAAATATGTGAAGTAAAAAACCAGTTCATATTCTATGCAGAAAATCTTCATATACACATAAAAAGCATATATCCTTCTTATGTATGCCCCAAAGAATGGCCACTAATTTAAAAGAAATTGATCATACTAATGCAATGGTAATTCAAAATGCAGTAAGAAAAGCTGTGCATCAGAATCTGTCAGATCTTTACAAAGTCAAAACTCAATGACGTTATCAATTAAGCCAGTTAGTTACCTTTGAGCTTAAAACCTTTTCATGGATAACTTCTGCATTTATCTGTAGCATAGGGTTCTTGCTCTCATGACAGAATCACAGAATCATTTTTGCTGGAAAAGACCTCTAAAATCATGTAGTCCAACCTCCAACCTTTGACTGATCATGACCCTGCTGTAATATATGACAGGAATTAAAGAAACGGAATTTACAGCAAGTGTAATAATTCTGAAAAATATGGTTTCTGCAGTTTTGATGTATCTTGATAGACTGAAGGAAGGGTGAGGAAAACTGCAATCTTAATAAATCTCCTGCAGCTAAAGATTTAAAACTCATACTGTTTCAAATTAGAGAGGACAGCAATATTTATTTGCTGTTGAATTCTAGGCAGCAGGACATTTCAGCAGGAAACACTTTATAAGAATTCAACTTATGACTGCAGAAGCTGCAAACAAGTACTTGAGCCATATGCAAATAGAAGGTTTGCATATTGAACAAAAAGACAAGTAAAATTGATTGCCATTTCTGTCTTTGATCTTTCCAGAATCAGAAAACTACACGTGAATTGCAAGAAAAGGAAGAAATAAACACACTCATTGTTGCCTCTGCATGCTTAGGGGCAATTGAACAACATTACAATCCATCAGATCCAGTGTTTTCAAGCAGGTTATCTCTGTAAAATACCAACTATGAAGATGTGGATCCAGCTGGCATCTTGTTTGCTTGTTTGTTTGTTTGCTTGTTTGTTTGCTTGTTTTCTTCTTCAAAGGAAAGTTGGATGGCTGGCTAGCAGAAGAAAATGGAGAGTAAATCTCATCAGCAGATGAAGCAGCTAGAGATAACATCCTCAGCCGCAACAAAGGATCTAAGCCCATCACGGCTTTTGCCACTAGATTTGTTTATTTCCAAAACACATACTTATCGTATTCTGAACCTGCTTTACAAATCCAGTGTATTTTCAATCTTCTTTCCCCTCATGTCCTGCTGTTTAGTTGGACATTGAAGACAATCTGTGTTTTCAGAAGTGGTTATATGATTGACCCAAATAATTATCAGCCTATCTCAGTACTACCTGCTATTTCAGTTGTTCTTGAAAGCACTTTGAAAGGTGCAGCTCTCAAGTCTACTCAAGAGACTATATACTTTTTTCCACACTGAGTGGGTTCTGTAGCTAAATGAGATGCCTTGATTGCCAGAGTCTCATATTTATGTAGACTTCATCTCTAAGAAAGGGAGTGAGATGAATGAATCTTATAATGATTTATATCGCCCCAGTGTTGTAACGGATTTGAAAAGTTTAATGAGAATTTGATGGGGAAAAGAGCAGTAAGTAGGCTCATCAATAAATTTCCAGTTGAAGGAAAGGCACTTATAAATAGGTGAACAGCAGCAGTGTCTACCTTTTTTTGACTACAAAGTAGCAGGGAGTGTGCAGACACCTTTACATGTGGAACTACGTCATTTAGGTAGTTTGGAATTAGAATAGGAATCTTGAATGAAAAAAGGTGAATTATTGTTGCAAAAAAAAAATAAATTATTCCCTTTAAATCTATATGATCCAGTAATTTAAGGTCAGTGGCAATCCAGGAAGATATTTGCAGTCACTTATAATTATATTAACTGGTGTTGTTGAGCGAGTTAAAATGGTGGAAACACAGGTTATATGAACAAGAATTAATCAGAAGTTTTTCAAAGCAACAATTTTTTGAAGAAAAATAATCACAGGAATATGACAAAAGCTGAACACTTTTGGTAATATTTATAATGATCTAAAAAAAGAAACATTTCAACACTTTGTGATCATAGCACTTTTCTTTTCATGGAAATATTCTTTTGATATAATAAAAGGTGAGGAAAGTCTAAATAAACCTTTTCAGTAGGCTGAAAATAATGAAAGGCCTAACCCTAAACAATCATGATTTCATATTGTGGAACATTTCTGCAGAAAGCTATGTTATGTTCTTTTGGAAGAAAAAGAGCAAGAAAACAAATCTTCGTAAGACTCACAAAATGCAAATTCAGCTCAGGCCTGTCTTGGAAATGAATTAACGGTCCAGGTTATCGTCCTTTGGATGACACATGCACCAAATTTGGTGTGCTGGCCATCTTCCAAAAAGGATAATTACATTCTGCTTACCTGTTATTCTCCTGCTGTTTTTCTTGTAAGATGTATTTTTTGTTACATTCTGTTCAAAAATATTGTTAATGATGCTGTCTTCTCAACGATGTTTTTTTTTTTCCATTAAAACGTCCAACATGTCCAACAATGGTGTTGTTTTTAACCGTTAAAAAATACACTTTCTGTGGAATGCATGTCGAACAAACAATAACCAATAAGTTGACCCCTAAAAGTTATTAATTCTATAGCACCATATCTGTCTTATTTTGAGCCTTCAGCAATATGAAATAAACTTTGTAAAAATCACCACAGCTGCTGTCATGCAAGATAATTCTGCATTCAATAGAACACCCAAGAGCAAAAATGAAATCTAGAGAACTTTTTTTAACTCATGCAGATAGTATAAATTATGATTAAAAATTGAATTGTATATTTACCTACTACAACAGATTTAATTCCTCTGTAAGCTTTCTTCAGTAAGATGTCAAGTATTTGAAATATCAATGGTATTATGCAATTATATAAACAAATAAATATTCACTGCCTCTAATGATTAGTTCTGCCACCTACTCTTGATCAGTATCTATCCTGCTTATTAACAAAATTCAAATATATGGGAGTAAACTTTTACATATATTACCTCTTTTCAAAGTTTGAAACTCTACTTTTTGAAGAGTTCCCTGTATTTCTAATTCAAAATACTCTTTCTCTATTAAAATTTTAGGTTCAGCCAGATTCTGTGTACACGTACCTTCATCACTAGAAATTCTGTTCAACTGGTTTCCATCTTCATCTTCCAGGCAAGGCTTTCAAAGCTCGTATATCCAAGTATCTTTTCTGGTATGCATAAATACTTGTTCTGGAAGACTCAGGACTTTTGTTTCGTTCTGTTATTTTGCAGCAGTTGGGATCTCAGCTATTCATACTATCCCACTATTCAAATTCTAATAAATAAAGGAGTTATACTTTATTGCTAAGCTTCAGAGTTTAAGCATATTCATAGATCATTCCTGGTTAACCACAAATTAAACAAACCCTGGTCACTGGGAATTACAAAATAAATATGTGGAAATAAATACACAGGCTGTTCTCTGGACAATGGGCATGAGTCCTTCCATAGAAAGTAATAGTAAGTGGTGGTTTGATTTGAAGAACAGAGAACTTGAACAATGCTTTTGCCCTTGCCTTCCTTTCCCCTTCTCTCCCCTCCCCTCTCCTCCTCTCCCTCGTGTCAGCAGCTTTGGCTGTCAGAACGCACCAAATGAGCTATCTATTATAAAGGCAGAGATTCAATCACTGTTTTTAATAAATGTGAAATCAAAAATATTTACATGATTCTTAAATTTTGGCATATGCTCTCAGGAAAGGTGTATCTTTTTCCAGTAGGGTTTTTGAAACTGGTATTTAATTTTCATTTTTGAGTCTATTTAGAGCTTTGTGTTCTCCAAATCTTTGGCATGCCTGGCTTTCATATGATAATCAGAACTGCCATATGTTTAAGAGATTTGCTTCTCACTTAACTGCTTTAACTTGCTGAAATAATCAGCATGACTCAAAGCCAAATTCAATAGCTTGATGAAAAGAGCACTCACGAAGCAACTGTCCGTCACTTTTTCATACTGTGACAAAATGGTTTTCATTTTACTGCAATTATTTTGAGCAGTTGTTGTGTGTTCACAGCATTCTGTTTCAAACTTCCTTTTGAGAACAGAGCTGAGTTAATTTTAATGAAATAGCTATTGTAGTTATATGTAAATTACTCACTAATTCACGGGCATGATAAAAACACCTGAAGTTGCTACGGACCAAAATACTAATTTAGCACTTCAAATTACATATACAAACAAATTAGAAATAGAATGATACCTGTCCCAAATCGTAATGTTATGGAACTTATATTTGTGTCATAAATGAAAACCTGGTGTAGAAATGTTTTGCTGAAGGAAACAGATAACCAGGAGGTGCTCACCAAACCAAATGTAGCTTTCTTATGTTTCTGCTTGAGCATTGGTTCAAATGCAAGCAGTGAAAAGAAAGGATGGATTATCTGTTGGACGTGAATTATGTACACTAAGGCAGATATTTAGTGCCTTCATTAGGAAAACCCATGTTTTAGGCTCTGCATGTATGGCACAAAAGTTACTGAATCGTTACAATTACTGCAGTAAGCCCTAAATGATCTTCACTTGCTGATACATCTTAACGAAATAAAACCATGATTTTCTCTAAGAGGTAACTTAATTTCTTATCCTGTTCCCACGCAAATTGTAAGAAGGGAAGGCAATAAAGACAACTAGTAAATATATTTGTATTAATCCTAAAATTGTATATAAATGTTTTAATTAAGATTGTCAATATTGTAAATTCTGAATATTGCTAATCAGCTGTGCTCATAAATTCTATTTAGTGTTTTCTACCCATCTACCTGGAAGTAAAACTACATTGTTTATTTATTAGCTGCATAAAAGACTATGGTATATCATATCTTCCTATTTTTATCACATTTTATTAATACCTTCATTTGCATATGCATATTTGTTCTTGTAGAAGAAAAAATGGCAATATTTTCAGCTAACTGTCTTATCACAAAATTATACATATATTATAGATTCAGTATTAAGACCAACATAGAAATGCCAGAAAAGTCTCAAGGGAGAAATCAGTATCTAAGAACTGTGTGAGTTTTCTGGTAAAAATAAACTAAAAGATGTATTTTTAAAAATCTATAACTTAACTACAAAAAATACTTTGTAAAACATTTTTTTTCTCCAGTAATTGGATGCATTAATATCTGAATTGTTTTTCATACCAGTTTCAGTGATTAGACTTGACTTTCTTTATATGAATATATTTTAGTAAGGAGGTATGTTTGCTTTCTTGTACCTTAATATCCCTGTAGCCTTCAAGTAGGCATAAAAATAAAATGGCCTCAGCTTAATTATTTTATAGTGGTGCTATCTTTTATTACTTCTAAATTGTCAGAAAGCAAGTAGATCTGGTTTATAGAATATAAGCGTATAGCATTTTATATACAGCTATGTAACCTGTGCTTTGTTTTGCTTATTTTGGTGCACTTTCAAAATGGAATATTGGAGCACACGAGAAGAGCAGAGGGAAATAATTAATACAAGAGCAGTTCACAGTCAATTTACTGAGTAAGAGTGATCAAACCATAATTACTTTTAAATGTTAGGTGCTATCAAGAGTTACAGTCACATAAGACTTCAGGAAAGGAGGTACGGGTAAAATGTGACAGGTCCTAATATTAACATCAAAGGTTGCCATGTCTTAGAAGTAACATGAATGCTACTCAAGGAAATGACAATACCTTTGCATGAAAGGCAATATAATTATCTCACATTTTCCTAGCTCAGTTTTTTCACACCTTCCACTGAAGCTGCCAGTGTTGAACGCTTTGACAAACCTTGAACTGTTTGAGCAATGGTGCAGCCCTGTGATACGGTGTTCCCATTGCTAGCAACAGGTCGTAATGCTCAAAGCTTTGTTTTACTTGGTTTAGCTGTAATAATAATTTC
This sequence comes from Cnemophilus loriae, assembly GCA_013397755.1. NCBI lineage: Eukaryota > Metazoa > Chordata > Aves > Passeriformes > Corvidae > Cnemophilus > Cnemophilus loriae. The sequence continues at coordinate 2,810,910 of VZTF01007679.1, forward strand.
TCTAATTGACCAGTTGTCTGTATCTGTTTTAATTCTGCTTATCTTTGCATGATACAACTAGAATTTTACACAACAGTAACAAGCAGATTTTCCAGGTAGAATGAGAGATTCCCACCTTTTCTTTCCCACTGGCAGTAAGTCACAGCCATGTGGCTGTGGAAACATTCACTCACTCATGTAGACCCCATTGTTTTTGCAGGGATCACACGTTGCGAACTTATTTATACCTTTATCTGTAAGGATCTAACTTTCAGTAAAACCAGAGTCTGGCATTTAAACACCTTTCTAAATCTGAATCTAGAAGGACATAGACACTGTTTAAGTGTGACCACCTTGCTATGGAGTACACAGGTGAGTCTGGTGCCTCCAAAACTCGGGTAGTTCACTGGAATGTTCAGAGACTCAGAAGGAGGGTAATGGTAGATGGTACACTCAGCAAAATGTTGCTTAATGCCAGGTGAGGAACTTGCTCTTTCCAACTGACTGCAGTGTGTAGCTGCCCACTCAGACTTGGTACTAAAAAACAAACCTGTAATCGTTTCTTATCTATATTCGATCAACAAAATTTCAGTTAATTTGAATAATTTTCTAACATTTCTTAATTTATTTTTTTTTTTATCTAGATAATTTTGATTCATTTGAAGAATGTTTTGCCTACAGCCTCAGTTACGTTGATAAATGTGGAGAAAGCAAAGTGAAGGACAACCAGGAATTCCACACATGACTCCAAAGATAATCTGATAACAATCATACCCTTTTGCCTAAAAGCAGAATAATTTTTTGAAAAACACATTATATGTTTATAAGTACATTGGTTTAAAGGAACTCAAGTAAGATAGAAAAAGATTAATTTGAGAATCTTTGTGGGGTTTTAGATTGAGTTAGATTCTTGGAAGCATCTTAGCTGAGCTAATTCAAGTTCAATTCTGTTGATGCTGAAGTACCACTCAGCAAGTCCAGAGAATTTCCTAGGAAAAACTTAATTCATTAATCCACTTCAGATCAAAGTGCATGTGTCTTTAGTGATAGCAATTCTAAAAGCCTTTTGGAGTTCTAGCTTCATAATCCACCTGCAGCTTTACATATATCAACAATTTATAAACATTGCCTTGATTTCCTGTAAATGAAACAAAGTCCGTCAACAGAAGAAGATACGTAGAAAATCAGGATTAATTCAATACATGGTACTTTTCTTACACACATTTCTCCCCATTTATTTCTTAATTTCCATTCTTCCACAGATAAAAATCAATCCAATGTAGAATTATTCCACTGTTACATAAGATAAAGTCCAATCCCTTTTCCTGAGAAATCAATGATCAAAGAAATAAAGATTATTGTAAAACCAGGTTTAGTTTTTTCAGCTGTGTATGAGATTGGACTTCGAAGAAAAGATAATAAATAAAGTGGTAGAGATGTGGCTGAAATAGGAGAAGATATTGTAAAATCCTGACTACACAAGTCTCGTGGAGCTCAGGCTGTATTAATATTCCCTGGACTAAGTTGTGCCGAGATACCTCCCTGGAACATTTGGGATGCCATAACTAGAAAAGTGAGTGCAGGAACCAGGGCAGTGGTGGAGATCTGGTGAGCAACTCCCCATTACCTGACCCACAGCTGAAGTTTACATACAGTGAGAGCAATGACAACCATTTTCTCTCTTTTTAAAAAGACAAAAAAATCCTTTAGAGTAATTTATTTTATTAAGGGAGAGTTCTTTCTATATCTTTATCTTTGGTACTTAAATTGCTTTTTCCATTTGATTCACCTTTCCCTTCCTCTATGCCTCAACTTATCAAAATTGTTGTGTCTGGGTTTACCTAGATGCCAACTCTGTGACTAAGACATCATCTTGAGGTGCTTGATTTTTTTCTTTAGCTAACAGCTTGCTTACCAGAAAGAATAAAAAATGAACATTGCCTTTAGCTCATCCCCAAGTTCCTGAATATCCTAAAAGTCATGCTCTAAACCTGACTTCCTTTCAGTCTAATATCTAGTGTCTAATATTAAGAAAAGTACAATCAGAGTTTTGGACGGGGTAAATTTCTTGGGACAATGGTGCTTAGACTAGTGATTGTCACCAAAGTCTATGATGTTAGTTTTTGATATTCTTGTATCTCTAATTTTAGCGGCATAAAATTACAGTGCAGCTTTCAAGGAGAAAGGCACTAGTGGAATCATGCATGTTTTACAGAGTAGAAAAAAGCCTTGATCACCTATTTTTTTAAAAAAATATGGTTGATTGTTTCATTTTCTTCCAACATGTTTCTCACAGCAAATAGTCCAGAATTGCTGTGCTACAGAATATATTTAATATAATAGTAAAGATACATGAATCAAAATCTGTCGGCTAGAACCTCACTGCCAGGTGCCAGTAACAGACTTTGTCCCTTTTTTTTTTACGTAGAAGACTGAATTTTTGACGGTAATTTGAATGGCATTACCTTGGTATTTGCCACAAGAATACAGCAGTAACACAACTGGGATTTTCAGTACAGTTAAGTGTTAACATAACCATGAAAATATTACTTCTATGTAAGTAGTACCAGAATTTCCTGTTGATGTGTTTGAATACATCTTTGTCAAGCAAATGTCCCAGTATCACAGGTTCTGCTGAGAAGACATTTTAGCTATTTCATATTAAATAGCATTGACATAGCTTCTGCCTTGGAGACAGATGTATCTCCGCACCCAGTTAGTTGGTATTAATTACACATTACATTGACAGATTTGCTTTTTCCTTGAGAATGCAGATTTGATGTTTTTTCTCCTTCTGCTACACCCCAAAATCATAATCTGAATCCTTAGGTGTAATGAATGGCTGATTCTCATTGTCCACCACTCAACACACTCTATAGATGCACATTTCACAGCAAAAGCCATTATTTCATTGCAGCCACTGAGATTTTGTAGACATAAGTGCTTTGTTACACAAGGATCTTGTATCTGTGGAGAGTTTTTGCACCTTATTCCATCCTAATTTTCTAATCTGCTTGTTATTTTTTTTACAGCCTTTAATTTTCACTTGGTCTTTGCAGAGTCCAAAGTGTAGTTTCTATAATGCATTTTGGAGTAGGAGTGACTGGTAAGTCACTGACAGATAAAAAAAAAGGGAAAAAAAGAAGAGCATTTGAATGTCTGAAAGGGTTCAGCTGCTCCACAAACACATATTTTGAGGTCCTGTTTACCTTTCTATCAGGTGGGTAGCAAAAAAATAAATAAAAACCCTAAAGAAGTAGAAAGAAAGAAAATGTAAAGCTCTGAGTCTGACGAAGTATGGTAAAATGGTCTTAATCAAGGACATGGTCTGATTGGTGGTTGAACAATTATCAAGAGGTAGGTAAATTGCTGTCTGGCATTCTCAGCTCTGTAAATTTGAACACTTTTTTTACCTTTCAGTCCCCAAAGGTGTCCCAGACATCTTGATGGAAAATAAGCTCACAGAAGAAAATTTAAAGGGCAAGTCTGTAAAATAAATCCCTGAATTAATCTCTAGGGTTTTAATCACAAATGCATGAACTGCTTAGTTTATTACAAAGTTTAAAAAAAAATTAAAAAATTGAAAAGATTACTCTGTAAGCTTTGCATAAAAATATTTGGTTTGTCCCATGCACAATTTTAATCCACAGAGATAAATGTATTCTAAGGCTGAATAAATAAAAAAGTGCTGTTTAAGATAGATAACATTATAGGTTTGAATGCTGCAAAGTAATTAAAGGACATAATACCCCATTATAAAAGATCAATATGCACTTGAGATTAGGGCAGGATCTATTTCTGAAATGATATAGCACACACTGATTTCTATCACATTTTCAGTATTGATCTGATGTGAATCTTGTTGATTTGACTTCTCAGCTTGTTGTTTGCCGAGGTTTTAAGACTGCCTGTGCCTCCAGAGTGAAATTAAAGTCTGCTTGCATGTCTACATAAACTGCTGTTAGCAGGTCTCAGTCACAGACTCTTCAGTAAACAAGCTGTGTATTCCTTTGAAATGATCAGTTCCAGCTCTGTTTTGACAATTTCTTAGAAACTGATTTTCATGAGAAATTCTTTGATGAGAATGGTGAGAGCAAGAAGCACGGAGTTATAGCCTGTTGCTTTCTTTTACACGTTTGTTCTTTTATGCATGAAGAAGCTCTTTACAGTATTCTGATCAGAAAAATGCTGGTGGGGAAATTTTTGCAATGATTCTTAATTGGCTTTAACTTGATATATTTGATATCAGCAATTACTTGAATAAAAATGAATAAATTAAGGGAATGACAAGAATCATTGCAGCATTGCTTAGTAACAAGACAGCCTACAGAATGAGACAATCTTGTTTTTCTCGGTCTATTAAAATTGGAAACTCCAGAAAGAAAACTACAGGCTTTTATTTACACATAGGTCTGAGATATATTTCTCGTTTCACTCTGTGACCAATGAGAAGAGCAAGTCCTTTGGACAGTGGCTGTTGGCACTTACAGTCATTGGCAGGGTTAGAGGTTGGACCCCAAAAACTCCAATTCTCAAAACTACTTCCAAGATTACACACAGCATTTCAAGTCCACAGATTCGGGTGGCAGGAGTTAACTTTTATTCTAACACCAGGGAAAGTCTAAAGCTTTTTTTGAGATCTGACTAGGAAAGATTGATCATACTAAATAATGTGCATAAAACATATTGGGATTTATAAGATAGAAATTGTGTTACTTATTTGTACTAAGTTTCTGTATGCAAAATTGTGATATAAAAGAGGGGTAGAACAGAACATATTTCTCTCTTCTCCCCATTTACCTGGCATTTCAAAGGTTATATGTCAGTTTGAAAGATCTGGGTTTAAGTACGAATTTTTGTATTTGCGATCTTCTGATCATCATTACCATGAGGTTAAGCTGATTTGAAATGTCATCCACCATTCTTCTAAAGGGCTCTGGATCCATTGGGTCAAACTCACTGACTTGAGTGCTGATTGTAGTTGTAGATTTGAAATAATAAACTATAAAATACATTCACACTCCTCTCAGAGGAAAAGAGGTGTGTGGGAGGCAAGACGGAGGGGTAGGCTCTCACAGGCACGGCAAATCTTCTGCCACTTTGACATGAAACAGAACAGCTTCGTAACAAGTAGCTGGAAGTGAGAGTGCTCCTCCCCACCAAGTGCCTTCAGCCTGCTGATCAGGGCACTCGTGTGGGAGGTGAGGTGCAGGGTTTTGTGCTCAGGACTTTCACGTCTTATAGGAGGTCTCTGATGCTCCAGTATGAAATGAAAGGATCACAGTAACAGATCCTCCTCCAGCTATCTCCTATAAAAAGCAGTGACTCATGTTCCATTTAGAAGGAGAGGTGAAAGATATGTTATACACCAGGAAGGCCTGGTGAACAGAAGTGCATCTCAGTAGCACACAGTTCGTAATTCAGCACAACTACTGCTTTTCTGAGTTATTCTGTAGGCTGGTTTAGGTAGTTTCCCACTGAATAAATTGTTATATAATTTTGGGCCCCATTCTGAACTGCCTAATTTTCTTTAAACTGAGCAGAAGCTCAAAGTAATTTGGTTATTGAGCGTAGATTCTGTTTGCAGGATCGGAGACCTCAAGACCTTTCTCTACCTGAGGCTGTAACTCTTACATGTTTTTAAAATTTCTATATTTATTTTTACACAAAGGAGCAATAGAAGTTCTTGATTTTGGGACAAAACCCAAAACAAAACTTTTTAAAGGGAAAACGTCTTGTCTTTTTCTACAAAGAATCACTCATTTCTTTGATAATATGGAACCAGTAGTTGTATTTTACACATTACCTAAGTCTATATTGATATAATTCCATAAATTCTGCTTTTTGGTCAGTATCAAATTTGCAAAAGAACTCTTCCAACTAGAATTCAAAAAAAACCAAAAAAAGCTGTTTCAAAGATGGTAATGTTTGTTTGCCTTGTAAGTCTCTGTAGCTTAAACTTGCATTTGCCATGACTACCAGGTAGATCTGAATTTAGCTTGGTTGTATTGATTTGCTTATTCTAATGGCAAGATAAAACCTTCCATGAAAGGGTAGCTTCTTAGATTGGGTAAGTCAATGTAATTCAATTGACTTTAGTGTTATGATGATCTGCACAAACTGAGAATCTGGTCCAAAGCTGAGCATTTTATTACTTGGAAACTTTTTATTTTTAATTGAAAAATATTTATATTTTGTCTAGTTTTCTAATTATGCAAAACAGCTGACAAACAGTGATGCCAGTGCTGTCTACTCACTATATACTACAGACAGCAAAACAAAAGATTTGTAATTTATCCCTATGCGTCCCTGAATCTTAAATCTACAAGATTAAATGCTTAAATGTTGCAGTCTCTACAGTATCTTAACATTCAAGGAGCATTTACTCTGTTAAATCATTTAAGTGGCTTAAGGAGGTTAATAAAAATACAGAAGAGCCTCAAGCTTCCTAAATAGAAGCTGGAGGATGATTCTCAAAACCTAAAAAATACAAGATCTTAGACATTTTGAGAGGGCAGTATAAAGATCCTTTACCTGAGCTATTTCACAATAAAATAAGAAAATAAGTATTATCACCCTGTTTTAGCAGTTTCAATTTGTTTATTAACAAAAATTTCAGCGAATGGTGGGATTTTTTTTCTGGGTAGTAAATTAAATAAGATATGCAGCATAAAATGTAACACACAGAGACATATTACTAAAATAAAAATTCCCATCCTGCTTATGTAGGTCCATAACCAAGAATGATGTGACCACCACCCTATTTTAGAAAGCTAATTGAGGAGGTTTTTCTTGACTTCTGCTCAGTTTAAGAGACAGCGACTTGGAGTCAGCCTCTCTGCTGGAATTCCAGCTGTGCTGCTACTCTGAATTTCCCTTGTAAAACTGTGAATGTCTGCCTTAACCACACTTTTACCGCAAATTCATTCAAATGATCTCCATGCTCTTCAGTAAACCTGAAGGTGTAAATTCTTAAAGCATAATGAAGGAATAAAAATGTCTCAGTGATTTCTCCTAGAAACCAACTATGAGTTGCTGTCATTCCTACCAGCAAATGTGAGCGTACGAGGTTAGATACAGCCGACCTGTAAACTTCCTGCTATACGCCAGTGCACAGACCAGACAGACCCAAACAATGCTAAGTAGCAGTGGTGTTTTTACTCCTTTAAGAAATATTCTCATTCTTGGTATCTTTTGCTTCCGGGCTGAAAATGTCCTGTCATCATATTTATATGCAATCTAAACTATTCATACGCACATATCTGGACACCTCAGTATTTTTTTTTTTTTTAAAGTCATGTTTTCACTTATGTAATGTATAGTCATAAAATCACCACCACCTCTGTACCATAAAAAATGAAATAAATTTAATAATTTCTTAGATGTTGAAAAAATCATCTACCAAGAAATAGTAAGAAACCGGAATATTTCTAAAGGGTTTTTTTGACTGTGCATTTAGTTCAGTGTTAGCCACCATTTAATGATAAGATGATAGATTTTAAGGTTAGGACTAAATATTCTGTTGTAAAAATATAGACAAAATATTTTCTGATTTTCTGCAAAATTATTTTAGAATCTCCCTGTTTACGTATATTTCGTTGAAGTTTTTTAGATTAAGGGGCAGGTCAAGAAAATAAACTATTTCTAAATATTTATTGGACAAAGTACTGCTGATGTTATTGCTTTTTCCAAAATTCACCATATGTATGTATGTATGTAAGTGTGTGTATATATATATATATATTTCATGAAATTGAAAGTATTACTAAGACCAGCTTGTTTTCTTACTAATATTCTTTCCTCAGGTGAAGTTCCCTCATTTTGTAAATCTTATTAGTGCCGTAGGCAGAAACTAAGCAGGTGACTCACCTGTAACTATTTTAAAAATACTTAAGTGAACATTTGCCATTTCAGGGTCAGTTTGCATTCTGGATGAATGCTCAGATCAGCTTTTTTTTATACTTGCTGATTTGCCCAGGCTGCCAATTACTACCTGTTTGGCATCCAGAATCACATCTCATATCTCACCATTTGTGCGGATGTTGTATGTCATCACTTCACTCTAATAAACATCTGAGATCTCAGCTTCTCTCAATTCTTAGCAACTGTGTAAACAAAAACGCAAAGGATAATCTTGGAAGGAAGAAAAAAAATGAAGAGGGGAAATAAACCCTTTCACCTGTGAAACCTCAGTCTGTGTTGGTAGAAAGAAATAGGTTTAGCTTGGCTCCCATTCATTTCTTAACTTACATCCTAAAATTGTCATGCATAATTTGATCCAAATGGATCACCTTGGTTTCAGGAGGGGAAACAGCTCAAGTAACAGAGAAGAGTGAATCACCTGTAAGTTATTGAGAAGTCAGACTGCCTCTTGGGTCAAGGTTAGGGTAATTAGCTGGTCAGCCTGAACTGAGATTTGCCTGAGGAGAAACAAATGAATTTGGTTTCCACATTTTCAGCATGACCCTTGTTGCATTCTTCCTGGATCCAACAACCTCTTCTTTATGCATGACTGAAAAGTATCTTTCCCACTGCTAAAATACTAATATTTCTTTCAAAGATAATAGTGGGTATCAGCAGTCAGCTCCATTCATGAATGTTTCTAATTTCTTGCCAGTCTCCTACAATTTTCACACTTTTAATCATTGACATTGCAGACTAAGTCAGCTGTAACTAGATTATGCATGCCTTTTATTTTTCAGTTCCCCATCATTTTCTCAGTAAATACAGAAACCTGAGTTATTTGCTGCAGTGCATTGCCCGAGCTTCTGTAATACAATCACATTTATTTGTGATTCTTGTCTCTTAACTTTTTTCATTTTGTATTTTTAAATCTTAGATATTTCTTGTAACTTTATACATGTGTAAAAATGCCCTATTTAGGAACAGAGTTGCCTCTGTTAAAGACAACAGAATCTTTCAGCTGACCTCATTATTTCACCTTAGGCAGTGTCTAGAATGATCACACCAAAGGATTAAGTTCAGTCTAAACAGTCAGTTCTACTTGGTGCTTTAGACTACCAGGAAAATTCAAATTAAGGTTATTTCCGTATGTGATTCTTTAGTCAGAATCTTCTTTGCATATACACATGTGCATGCGTGTATACACAACCTCTAAAGTGTGAGGAAGCAGTAAAACAGAAGATTAAGAGTGTACCTGCTCTGGTCTGGAGCTTGGCACAGATGCTTTCCAGACGTTCTTCCCAATCCAAATTATTCTGTAATTTTCGGGTTGTAATGGATTCTGCTGATGGTTTCTGGCAACAATTTCTCTGCTAACTTATGAATATCCCTATTGGAGAGGGATTTCATGCATTAGAAATGGTAAAAAGATTTCTCAAGTATTTAAGGTTAGTATTCCTATTAATAGGATAAAGACCTTCTGCTATGTATTGTACAAAAACATTTCAAAGACAGCCTAAACTAATTCTAAGGGTCTGTTTGTGAAGCTGGAGACTCTGGCTGTCACGGCATTTCTGCCAAAAGAGTGCAACTGTGGTATTAAAGAATAAATAGGTAATTTACAGCAACGCGTGGGACTGACTGTCACTGCCCAGAGATGGGCAGTGGAGAACAGAACTTATTGAATAAAGCTGTCAAAATCATGTTGTCAGTCTAAACTGGATTAGCACAGAACTTGGGTGATACAGCTTTTTGCCTACATTTAAATGTGCAAAATCAAATTGACATTTATCAAAGGAAAAAAATTTCTTAGGTCATGCTGAGTAGGACTGGTAGTCTATTAGAGAAATTAAAAGAGTTTGAAAACCTCAGCAGCTGGCAGGTGTTGCCTTCCTCTGTGAAGAACCACAACGGTGCATCATTACTACCACCTTATCTCCCAGCCCTTATACAACCACACAGGGTCCAGGAAAATATCCACAACACACTTGCAGGATTTACTTCTGTTAAAAAAACTAAATCCACGAAATACATTTGTGCATGTGGGACAAACACTGGATTTGAGAGGAAAAGTTATTTAGACCTTCTGTAGAGAAAGATATCTGTTTTCCTATTAATCAGGCAGTACCCTCAAGTCAAGTCTAACCTTTCCAGATCATGCCCTGTGGTTACCACTCAACTGGCTGTTTATTTGCACAGTTCACTTCATTAAGATATGATACTGTGAGCTATCTTGAACTTTTACAAAGCAAGAGGCTTGCATATCAGCAAATCTCTGTCATTTTCAGCCCAGTATAATTGTATCTTGTTTCTGTTCGCTTTCTTTCAGTAAACAATCTGTCCTTTTCCATTTCACATTTTCCTGTCAAAAAATATGTCACAGTTGCTCGAATTAATGTCTAGGCAGAACTGCAGGGTGAATTTCTTTCTTTTCCCTCGAGGGAAAACCTGTGAACACACAAATACATATATGCACACACTATCAGCTACAGCCTGAGGCTTAGCAGCAGGCAGTTTAGATTGCTTCAGGACAGATTTTTTGTAGAACATTATTATGTTATTTTTTTATTGATTTGTGATAAAACAATGTTTTTCTGACTCTATTTGTAATTTTTAAATCATTCACAAAAGGCTTGAAAAACTGTCCAACTAATTTGGCTTTATATACTTCAATGCTGCCACTAAGATTGGAGAAAGCAATTCTCAGTTTGAAAGAAAATCAAGGAAAGCTACTACGCTTACATTGTGATTGTCAAAGCAAATTTAATACACATTTAGATTCCATGCCAGCCCATTCAGAAACATTTCAGCTTATTGGCAAATTTGCATTAGGTTACATTTAGACCTCATCTACAAGCTATTCAATTTAAGATTCAGTACTTAGCTTTAGGATAGGATGCACTAGGACAACATGATATTAGTGATATTTATATGCCACACAAAGTACACCTGGCACTTCAGGATAAATATGCAATTTTATTCCAAAGGAATTTGGTATCGCAGACAATCTATCTGGTACAAAGATATCTTTCCTTCTGCTTTTGATGAAGAGTTTAGGCTTTTTCCCTCAGCTTTCCACAATGCTGTGACACGGACCAATTTTTTCATGCCCAAGTGGGATGGCCACACCAATACAGCAACCGAATTATCAGCCAGGCTGCCTTGCCTGACACGATCATGACTGATACCATTATCAGCCTAATCACGCTGCTCTAGGTGATTCTTCTTGAGCAGGAGAGTCAGACCAGATAACCTCCAGAGGTCCTTTCCAGCCTCAGGTAGTGCTTGTGTTCTGCATGGCATGTACATGTCATGAAGGTTTGGTCAATATTTTAATTAAGGAAATGTCTGAAGTAATATTAGGTAAATACCAGGAAATTGTGCAGGACATCAAAGTCAAAAGTAATGCAGGGCAATGGAAAGCCAGGATTAGACTCCGGCATGATCTTGAGAACCTGGAGAAATAAGGTGCTATCAAGAAGATAAATTTAAATGGATAATGCGCTACACTTATTAAAAAAACAAAAAAACAAAAACCAAAAAACAAATAATAATAACTCAGTTTAAAATTGGCAAATAACTGGCAAATCATTGAGTTGAGAGTAGCCCTACAAAGCAAAGTGATTGGCATATAGTAGGCATCGAGCTAGCTGTGAAAAATTGGTGTTTCTAATTATCAGTATGGGTCTCACTGAAACACAGAAAACAATTGCGCTTTTCTATCTAACATTAGTGCAGCTTAAGCCAGGCACTACCTGCTGTAAGCTGCTAGTTATAAGCTGGATAAACATAAAATAGAGAGAAGCTGAAAGAGTTGTACCGCTGTAACATATAAAGCTAAAGGTGAAACATGGGATATTAGAGTAGTAATACCTATGTCTTATGTAAGAAATTAAGTATCAGAGCCAAGACAAATTTAGATTAACAATGTATATAGTTGCAAAATGGTACCGCAGTCTGGAAAAAACATCTGGTGGAATTTTGAGAATCTTCATGATTAAACAGTTTGGAAGCCTTTTTTTTGATGTTCAGTTTTTCATCAGAGCTCAGGTAATTGTTTCTCAGCAGTAGAATGAAGGACTACATGTAGTAGGTCTTTGCTAAGAGTGTGTTCTAAATAATATTCACAAGTTTATTTTCTTTCCTGCAGTTCAATTAAAAAAAAAACCTTAATTATATTCCTGTGAGTTTACACTTTTAAAAAATTAGCTTTATTTATTGTTTTTTGAAAAAGAGTAAAATATAAGTTTGAGAGAAAATATTTTCACTTATAACAGGGCGCTCTTTCATTTAAGGATGGGTGATTTGCAAAGAATATGTTTGTTTATTTTTTGTTTAGTAACTGAAGACAGAGAAAACTGCATTTACATTAAAAATAATTGAAAATTCATTGATGATTTACAGTTTTCAGTTCCTTCCCTCTAATTAAGTTCACTAAAGGAATATCAATTTTATGACCTTAATTCTGGATACTGAACAAATGTGTGTTTAAATCCATCCATACAAATGAGAAAAAAAGTGAAATCTATTTTCAAAATGTGAATGTAAAAAACTTAAACACATCCGTATTTTTACAGCACGCATTTGTACATTTACATATCTGCTTGAGAGTTCTGCTGATGAGAGGTTTGTAAACTGGATCTAAATGCATGTTTCTATAGCAGATTGCTCCCTTTATATTTTTTAATCAGAATCTGCCCCAGTATAGGATTTTTTTAAAGTCTACTTTAAAAATGGGTGAAATGCGTTGAATCAAAAAAAAAAAAAAAAAAAAAAAAAGAAAAAAAACAAATGAGTTATAAGGATAATGATTGCAATTGGTCAGAGTGGGTTCCTGTGACACTGATGGATACAGAAGCATTGCTGGAGATGTCAATACAAAAGTAAGCAAAATCTGACAAGGAGACAGATTCTGCTGTCAACAAGAGATAAAAATGGCCTTCCATTTTGTATCTGCTTGCTGTGGTTAACATCACCAGTACAGCACCACTAATTCTCTCATATTAATTAATCTAGTGGGAAGACTCTCATAAAATACATTAGTTCAAAGTAACATCTGTTTTAGGTTACTTACTCTGTCTGCTGTTTAACTTCTCGTAAATATCTTTTATTTCATTTTTAGCGTGCGTTTGCCTAAGTTTACTTAGACAATAAAGATGTCATGTTCTTATATTTGTTGAGTGAAGGCCTTTTCCAGAGGAAGGTCCTCTAATTATCTGCACTTTGTACTCTACTTTTTTTATAAAAATGTATTCAGCAGCAATATGTTTCCCCAACATAAGAATTTTTTTCTGCTTTTGTTATGGCTAAGTAATGTTTGTGAGTTGTTTATTTGATCCTTGCTTTTCCCTCACTAATTGATGAATACATTTATTCACTAATGAAATGTGTTCATTATTTGACTACATTGCAGATGGTTGAATAATATTAAGAAAGATCTGCAATATTTTCTGCTTTTAACTTTTAATCATTGCTAACTCTCTTATCTCACCTAATTTGACATCCCATTTTACTCATCACCCGATCCGCATTAATTTCTCTTCAATATGAATCACATAACCATTGGAAAAAAAAAAAAAAAGACATAAAAAGTTTTCCAGATCACTGCAGGCTTTCATATTACATCTCTCAGGGCTTTCTTTAGTCTGTCTAAATGGTCTGTTAGGAACCACAAAACTCCTCCAAAAGTATACCTACTGCCCTTCTTGCCTCAGGTTCACCAGGAACAGCTTCTCCAGACCACAGTGCACACTGTACCCTTGGTACAGTTCCAGTAATGCTGGATCAGGTGATCCTCAGAGAGTCAGGTAATTTTTGGCTATGTGCATGTGTGATGGGCCAGGAGAGAACCACGATGTCTCCTGACTTCATTGTGTGGAATCTTTTGAAGTATGTTTGTATCTTTTAGAATATTCCAGCTGTAGCCAGAGCTTACTGATGTTTATAACTCGTGATGTCCGAACAGAACAAATATCTGGGTGTGTAGCTAAAAGCATTTGACCATTAAATTTTATATTTAAGAAAGCAACAGGTTTAATGGACTGTGTCCTGAAAAATCCAACTTCAGCTCCTGTGTTGGCCTCTAATGTTTTTTCTAAACGGTGCAAAAGAGCCTGGTGATTTGTGTCAGCTCTGTTTTGTCAGTGTTCAGTTCTTGCCTAGAGACTTTGGTTCAATAGGTAGGATGGGCAAATGAGTTTTCTTTCTCACTTCAGAACTCTTCTCACATTTCACTTCATCTCTCTTGCATTGTGTGTTCCCCTTGCGTAATGCAGGAATAAAGCTTATGTCATTTTTTCGCAATGAATTATTTGTATTTATAATTTTAGATCATATACTTACTGTTCTGCAAAATGCCATTGCTCTTACATGTTTCCATTAAACTAGCACAATGGGACTCCAGCTTCAGTTGTGTTCTAGGCACTACAAAAGAGATTGATAATAAATATGAATAATGAAGCAAAAATATATTTGTTGCAAGATGGGGAAGCTACAGGTTTGGAGCATCTTGTAATTGTCATGACAGAATGTGTTACATCATCTGTACTTTTCGATTTCAGCAGAATAGGTAAAAGTCTTCTACTGTAAAACTATGCTTATAGAAGTAAAGCAGTATAAAATAATAACTCAGCCTCAGCCAGTGAGAAGCTCTTTTAAGTTCATGTTTTATTTCACTTTGGAAACTGAGTCTTAGTATTTTTAACAGTATGCCCTGACCTGTCTTTCAAGAAAGAAAGGAATATTTTCGTCAAACTTTAATTCCTTTACTTTCAAACAATAATAAAGCAGATTTAAACCAGTGTCCTCGGAAGCTGGGAGATTATTGCACTGTGATCCCCTTGTTCTAGCTGTCTTATTTCTATAGACTAATGTGTAACCAGACAGCACATTATAATTAATGTAGAAATTTCATTTCAAACTTGGCTATGAGAGTGATGCGAGAGCAAGACACAATCCAATGAATACTCATGTCATACTAAAGTGATATCTTGACCTAGAGATGCAATAGATGGTATGAACTGGTATTTCTGTCCTATCAATTCTCTATCTGAAACGTATGACTAGTGGTGCATTATAAAGTAGAATTTGCACCATAGACTTTTACATTTCAATAAATGTACATAAATAGAACAGTACATTCATACATTTTCAATAGGCTCACAGATGTCACAGAAGGAAATAGGTCAGATTACAAAATAAACTCTATAGCTTCTTGTTTATTAAGAGCTGTGTCAGAAGACTGCCCATCTGAGCTCAATTTTTTCTTTTGCGTTCAAATCATTCAAACTACCAATTTTTTATTTTATTTTATTTTATTTTATTTTATTTTATTTTATTTTATTTTATTTTTTGAGTTCTCTAGTGAAATCGTGGCAACAAAATTTACAGCTCAGTAAAATCTTGACTCTATAGGCCACCCTCACTACTCTTCAGTAAGAAAGAAATTCCTGATGTCCAAGCATAGGGGTAAAGCAGTAATGTAATAATATCTGTCATTTTCTTATTATACCTATATTATATTATGCCTATTCCACTCTAAATGGAGTATATTATCTTATGCAATATCCTGTAGTGTTTCTATGTTCACATCTTGATTTGGTTTCATGATGGAAATATTTGAGCATTCTGTTGATCACAAAAGCTTGAAAAAGAGAAGGGATAACCCTTCCTTTAAAAATTTCTGTCTCCAGTTTAGTAGCGAGAGGGGCATGACAGTTCTCTGTTGTTTTCTTTCTGATATTTCAACTGGTTCTTTCCCATTTTTCTCTTTAGTAATGTCATTGCCTTTCACTGATGGAGTATAGATTTTGAAGAACTTAGGAGTCAGTCCAATTGCCTTTGCTAAGGGGTCAAGAAAAGTTTCTTCACTCTCAGGTAAAAACAGCATGATGGATTTGCTCAGCTTCCTCAAAGTCAAGACAAGAAAGGGTATACCCTTCTTGGAGAGGATTCAGGAATTCCTATTAATCATCTGTAAAAATATTTTTCCCAGTACGGATAAAGATCAAATAACCAATTTTACTAAGTAAGGAAATCCTGGAATTTCATTAGTGGACCTTGAAAGAAGAAGAATAGAGATGAATCAGTCTTCACAAACTAATATGTTCGTTTGAGTTCCTTTCACCCATTGCACAGCTGTGTACGATGCTAGGATAAAGAAGACTAATGAGAATAGCTTTTGGAGCAGCTTGAAGAAAACACTGTCTCTGTAATGTATTATACTATGTAAGTCTTGGAACTTGACCATTTTAAGGTCTGGAAAATTAAGTCAATTCACTGAATCCTGCTTCTTAAATTGTTCCTGGCATTTCAATTACCTCTATATTCAATTACTTATTGAATTTTATTTTGATCAATCAGCTTTGGCTAGAAACTGTCTGTCACCACTGTACTGGCTCTAAGCACTTTTAGCCTATACTAGTGGGATGCATATTTGTTTTTATGAAGGCTCCTCAGTTTCAAAAGAATTCAATGCAACCGTTGTAGAGTTTCAGAGAAACTACAAGAAAAATTGTTGGCCTTGGATTCTGAAATCTTTTGAATCAGACAGCAAGGTGCCAGGTGAAATGGAAATCAAGGCCAGTAGCTCAGCCAGTAGAGGGAACTCTTACACAGTACAAAGTCAGGCAGGACTACAAGGTAGTACATTAGGCGTATAAATACACATGAATGTGTCCATTGCAAAAATCCAACAGTAGTTTTTGACTTCTTTATACATAGCACATCGACCTTTGTGTTTTTATCCAAATGCAATTTATTGCAGTGAAGGTATAACTGTGCTAAATACAAGACTGGAACAGTTCAAAAGACATTTTGCAAAACTTAGTGAATGTTTAGGGGAAAGAATAGGGAACATTTATTCTGATTACTCTTTTTATTAAAATCTACAATTTGTCTTTGAGAGTGGCAAAACCACTTTGCCGTTTCCTGAAACATTTCAGTCAGAGAATTTTTTTTTCACAGAATGCAATTGTTTCCCTTAGAAATTTTCCATGCTGTGACCATGTGACTTGATTCAAGTGTTTTGCTCCCTATGCACAAAACAAATATTGCTGACTAAAATGAGCAACATATATCCTTATGTTGTCCTCATGGGCTAGATTTACAGCAGTGCTTAGTGTCTCCCTCTCAGAAAGAGACATCTAGATTACTATAACTGGGTTTAGGCATTAAGTATTTCAGAAAATGCTTTCAGCAAACACTAAAGATTTGTTCCCATGTCCCCGTTGTGTTTTGCCTAGTTCCATGGTTTGATCACAGCTATCAACTCTATTTATAACTCTATTTATAACTCTATTTATAACTCTAATAATTCATTTTCTGAGCCTTTGCTAATCAACTGAGTGATGACTGTTTCTCATTGCCTAATCAACCCAGATATTGCTTCAGGACTCATTTATTGACAGTTTGCAAGAATACTTAGTTTTCATTGAATAAAATATCTTTTTCTGTTTCTATTTGATACTGGCGTCAGCCCTGAAGTATAAGATTTTACTTTTATCAAAGGCAGCTAGTAACGGATGAGCCCTTATAATCAGGCATATTGCCATCTGTATTCCTGTAACCCACTCCTGTCTGGCAAACCAAATGCAGTGTTTACTTTTTCTTTCTCACAGCACTTCATAAGATTTCTTGCAGTTATGAGCATTACATCATTGCTGACCTTCTACAGAAGAAGATTCTTGGTTTTTTTGTGGCCCTAACCAAATATTTCTGTTAATTTTTACTCTTATGTCTTGTATTTCCTTTCTCCCTAGTTTTGGTAGTTTCTGCACATTTTGTGACTGGTAGTCATGACCTGTTTTCTGGTGATTATGCATGTATGTCAAAGTTTTTCTGAGTCCTTTGTGATGCCCTTCTTCCATCTATGGCAGCAGAACAAGGTAGGTACACAGTAGACTGGGTTATGTTTTCTCAAAGCTGTAAATGCATGGTAATATGTCTAAGGACCTATATTCATCCAGTGTTCAGTGAACATATACTTTTTCTTAGCACTTTCTCATTTCCTAAAGAAAGGCAGTATGTTCCCATACCAACGGGTTGTGATGGACATTTTGACATGTAAATAAGAGATCTTTTTTTTTAATCCTGCTCATGTCACTCAATCACTAAGGCTAATAATTATCTTTTTCAATGTTTCCATGGAGTTCAGAAAGCTCTTTTCATCAAAGGAAGCTGAAAACCCAGTATTTAGGTCTGTCCTTACTTACAATGCATTTTGTGATTTTAGATGCTATTCTGTATGGAACCCTCCCTGTTTTGCATTTTCTCACCTGGAACATTTTGTTACATATTTTCCAACTGTATTTGTTAACACTTCAGACCTTTAGGTCCCATAGGGGTAGAGGTACCATAAATAACTTTGGATCTGCTGCTTGTAACATCAACAGAAACATCCCAAACCAGGCAGAATTATGACTCCATTTGCTCAGTGATGCATCCACACTAATCATCTCTTCCAAACAGGTAGTGCCCGTTAGCCTTCTAGAAGTTGCTCTGTAATTTCCAAACTTGAGCTAGGCATCATTTAGGATTACCACATGGACATGTCAGATCCGATACCTGCTAGTCCAGACATCTATATTGACACGTACATCATTGTATTGTCAGTGAAAATATGTTCAAACCAAAAATTGAATAAATTGTAGCAGAGATCATCATACTTAACTCCACATTGAGGAAGAGAGTGTAAAAAAATGGCTAAAGATAGTATTTGTACATTAATCTTGAAGACCCACTCTTTTCACTTATATATAAAGAACCAAAAAGCAAATATCACTGAAGGCAGTCTAGCAAAGTCAGTTCTATCCTTCATGTGACAGAGTTCTTTGTGGTCCTCACAGTGAATCTTTGGAAGCTGTTTAAAGAGAAACGAAAGGAAAATTATATCACAAGTAGCACAGTGGGAAAGAGCCGGGAAATAATGGAAATCACACCACATTCCCCCAGCAGCCCCCCTCTAGTGTATCAGATCAAAGTCTTTCTATTTTAGAACTAAAGCTTCTTTATATTAAATACCAAGAAAGTATGTTTAGATAATATTAAGAGACTGACTTAAACCATAAAAGTCAGGAAATTCAGAATTAAGGCTGACACTCAGATCTTAAACCACGCAGCCGAGAAAGGCAGGGGTGGGGATGGGAAGGTGAACTCAGACACAGCAGCATAAGGTGAGGATGGAAAGTAAGACCTATCTCGGCATCTTTCTACCTCCGCCGCTGGAAAACTAAAGATTGGGTTTTTAAGGGTTTATTAATGGCCACTTGGCCACTGCTTTCCCTTTTTTTTTTCCTGACAGACTGGCCAAATAAATATATAAAATATATTTGCTCATCTCAGATCAGCTATGCTTTCTATAGCTATCCTATCCAGCCAGGAAAAGAAAATGTGATGTGATTAGTCAGCTTTGTTTTCTTTTTCTTCTGAGATTCATGCTGCTCTTAGCCCCACTGGTATTAAGTTATAACTACCCTGTTCTGAAAGCTAGCTTTATGCTTTTTTTTTTCTTTTTATCTTTATTTTCTTTTATTTTCTTTTATTTTATTTTATTTTATTGAAGCCCCAGTTATCCTTATAGATTTTCCTATGCAACTTCAATAGGATGTGGCTTTTCTCTTCTTAAATTTTTTAACAGAGTTTTTTTTAAAAAGCTGAATATTTACACCCAGAATGTAACTAAAGTGACTAAAGCGACCCTTCTATATAGACACATACAAACTGTACAAACACAGCATGCATGGCTGGGATTATTCACAACAAACCAAAAGAGAAGACTATAAATGCCACAGTGTTTTTCCTCTATGAGCAAAAGTTTATTATTTTTACATCATTGAGAACAAAGTCATCAATTTTAATTTTAAATATACATTAATGTGTGCTTGATAAGAAACACTTCACCTATGTGTAAGACTAAAAGTGACAACTCTGAAAAGTCTGTCGTTGTTAGAACTTATTTGCTTTGTGATCTATTTTCTATTCAAGATTTTCAGATATTTACTCCTGGTGTGCTAGCGCTTTATGCTGTCAGAAACCACAATTCCCCACAATTATTTTTTTATTTATTAAAATTAGAAAGAACACAGATCGTAATAACCTTAAATATTAAAACACTGAAGTACTTTTTCAATATACATAGGGTTATTATAAACTATTAAAAATAAAAATAGCAATACATCTTGCTTTTATTTGATAAAATTAAACGAAAAATACTGAAATATAAAATGAAAAAATAATTTGAAAGCTATATATCTTATTTTTCCATTTAGCCTTCATAACCACAAAGAAACATTAAATAAAATATAATGGGGCACACCACTCATTGCATTCTGTTTTGGTTTGCTGGAATAGGAGCTCAGTGTTGGTAAGTAGTCTCACAGAGAAACTTGCCTTCTATAAGTGTTGTCTTACTCAGAAAAAGAAATTACTGAACAATCCAGAATTGTTCATCTATATTTTGAAATAAAATATTCACTGCTGTATTTGATCTTCGCATGGTTCACAATGAATTAGCACTGAGATTGTTTTGGAAAAAAGTTAGTGCATCTGGACACTAATCAGAAAAACTGATCTAATGATCAATTAAACTGACACTAATCATGAGCAAGTAGGAAAAGCATAAACATATCTGTACAGGAAACCTGATTTAAGAGAAAATATATCTAAGCAGGGTAACAATACAGAACACATTAGGAGAGCATGGCTGTGTAGAAAGGATAATATTTGCATAGTACATCAATATCTGAAATAGACGTATAAACATTTTCACTTTTTCAATTCAGAGAAAGAAATTGATATTGACAATATTTTGCAAACTGTATTATTTTAATGCTTTTCTGTTGATTTTTTCATCAGATTTGTAATGTCATCATTTGAATTAAAAAGAATAGGTTGCATTTCAAAGAAAAAGTTTTTGAAACACAAAGAAATCATAAAATTACTCTTATTTCCATTTAAACATGTAAAAGTGAAATCTTCCTTCAATTTCTACATCTCCACTTGATTCTTCTTTTGATTTTTTTCTGCTTAATTAAAGAAGACTAACTCTCCTTTTGTATGGAATACAGATTTCACTTTCAGTATGCAGCAGTGAAACAAAAATAGATGAGAACATTCTGGCTAGTTGTGCATGGAAAAAGAGTGCAATTTTAATTCACACAAAACTGTAGCCAATACAGCATTGGTTCTTATCAACTTTTTTGTTCAGTTTCCATTCCATCCAATAAAAACATTTTGTGTATAAAAGTTTGATAATATAATGCAATTTATAGGTCTGATAGTCTTTATAGATTTCAGTTCCTGTAAAATTCTAAGTACAAAAATATTTGAAAGACATCATTATTTTTTACTGAAGACCATCAATAAACAGGTTTATATGTTTATATGAGATTGCACAAGCAGTACAAACATCAGCTTGAAATCTACTGAATATTAGGAAAACTTTCATGCAGTTATGTAAAAATTACCTATATTTATAGAATTGTTTTTTAAATTTCTATCCACATGTTTTTTTTCCATTGGACAATATTAAAGTATTTGACAAAATTAATTAAACTACATGATATGCATTAAATATCTTGTCTTCTTTGCAAGGAAATATACCTAAATATAAAGAAATAACGAGTGCACTGATATGACATAAGTGTCATATAGGCTTAAATGAAGAGAGAGCTGTACAAACCGTTTAGGATGCCAAAATTAGATACCATCTGTAAGACCAATCTATTCTAGCAGTGTGGCTGCTGACCTGGAGTTTTTTGTGGGATTTTTTTGGTGTTTTTGTTGTTTGGATTTATATATATTTTTTAATTTTTATTTTTTTATTATACTTTTAAATGCGCTAGCTCTGACACAGTTCTGCATTGTGCCAGGCAGACAAAATATAAGTGATATTTTGGAGCCAGGGCAGGATCCATCTTGTGTTTCTTTTGGATAGAAGTAATGGCATGTAGACAGAAGCAGATGTGCATTAGCAGACAAGCATATACAAAACTAAACAAATTAGCACTGCAATGATACTGGCTTCTCCAAATGATGTCTGACTGACATTGTTTAATGCTATCATAGTAAAATTGGACACTGCAGATGAGGCAAAAACACAAATCAAAGAGATTTTTAGCACAAACTAAAAAATTCTATCTATACTGTTTTATTGTCATTAAAAGTCAAATCTAGTCTTACATTAAAAAAAAAAAGTCATTAAAGTGGACATAAGGTTATCTTTGTTATATTTCACTTAAAAGTATATAGCTTCTGCTTAAATTCTGGTGCCTGTGCAGATGCTGTTTTTACCATTTTGGAATCTGCAGCTTAAAGTTTTCCAGAGTAATTTTTTTGTCTTTGTTTAAATAGGTCAAAGGTATCCATCCTACATATGAGAAATCTGGATGTTTAATTACAGTCTCAAATAATTCACAACGTAAAAATATAAATTTCTTAAGATGAAGATTATTGTGGAAATGCTGACAAACTTTTATCTGGTACTGAAAAGAGGGATTTTGTAATCAGAGTTAGGTTAACTACCCTTTGTCCTTCCTTATTATGACTGGTTTCATCAAGTCAAGACAATAAAGTGAAGCTACCAACATACATGCAGTTGATCTTCACTGCTTTAATGTAATTAGCTCTTAATTCTCTCACTAGGTCTCTGGATCTGTTTAAATTTTTAAAGTGATCCAAAGAGATGCCTTAATTATCACAGTTTACAGTTTAATGCATGCTCCATAGAATCTCAGCAGTGAGCACCTACAAGTTCCCCCCTCTGTCTCTTTTTGCTGTGTCTGTATTCAATTTCCACATTTCTAAGAACAGACCCACAAAGCAGGTCAGTAGTTTCTCTATTACAGCTTGCATACATCCTGGACTTGGCATTTGGCTGATCTCTATGAAGCATACCTTTTTTTGGTCTCTTTTTCGGTGTCTTGATATATAAAATTGATAACATCTTTCTGATAAATACTCTGTCTTATGTCTTTATTATGGATTTGATCCCATATGCTTCACCAATACCCTTCTTCACACTAGTTTCTATTAGAAATGAAGAATCAAGAGACCTAGTGAGCACATCACTAAGTAAATCTGTTTTTACTGAAAAAAATCTGTCCAATATTTGGTAGCATCATATATAGTGTGTATAGTGTAGTTCTGCATCCTAGCAGTCAACATTTAGAAAGCCTCCTATTTTTTAGCCGAGTTTTGTTGTCTGCTTATTGACCCTGCAAATTAAAGACACATCCATTGTGTCAAAATAGCTGTGTTTTCCCTGGAGTTAAGAGTTTTGAGTACTTGCAAGTGAACATACTCGCAGGTGTACCTGTTGTATGCAGATGTTGCCTATTGATAAAGGAAAGACCTTGCTGTTTCTGGGAGTGGTACAGGGCTAGGACGTATTAGTGCATGCATTCATCGAAAAACAGGAAGAGGATAAAAAAGCAAAATAGAAGATTTCATAGAAAAATTGTCTCAAATATTTAATCAGAAGAGGGGTAGAATAATACAGTAGTCTTACACTTTTATTAAACCTCTTCCTCCTGTGAGTATCAGGACAGGGCAGCTAAAATACATCAAGTGACAGAACAGCCTAGTTATGAATCTAGAGCTGAAAGTAGCAGGCCTTGGGGGACCACAAGATGCGCAGCAGAGCTTTCTTGAAGTCACGCACTTCACGATGTTGCTCCTCCAATGTCCCACCTGATGAAATGCCATGCAACCATGCAGCTTCCCAAAGCCATATTTCAGAGGACTGGCAGTACTTTTCATGAGAACAACTTGTTTTTGACAAAGAGGTATTTTTTTTCAGAGAAAAAAATCCATTATGGTTTTTTCCTGCAATTTTCTGACGAAATCTACCCATAGATAGAGTGAAAAATGTGTCTTCTATTAATATCAAAGCATTGAGTTTTAGCCTTCTTTTACTTCTGCGGTGTGATTTTCAGATATAAATAATTCTCAGAATTTCCCAAGGACTTAAGAATTATCATGGATCTGTGTTTTGCCTTCTCATGTATCCAGCAGGGACCAAGACCACATCCTTCAGGAGAACACCACAAATGATAGCTGTTAGCTATGATTGCATCTAGCCATACTCTGCAACGTTCATTAAGGTTAAGTCTGAGAACGGAATGTCACTGATATCTGTACAAGCATCCAATTCAATCTAATAGCATCCATGACTTTTGTAGTTACCTGGGAAGATATAACAAAGCAAACTCTCATTTTGACTGAAAAATGTCTCTTCTAGAGGCTTTGAATTTTACTCTTTGTAATTTTGGTGTGCCTTGTTGTTCTTGTATCACAAGCTATTGAACTCAGCAGCAACTGAAACAGCTCTGTAAACTCTATGTCTGTTTCTTTTGCCAACTTTTTCATTACTTACAGTTCTAACATCTATTTTTCTGGAAATCAGTGGATATATCAATTAAATTTTTGACAATACCAGTTATTAAAGAATATGGTATGAATTGTTGGGTTTTTTTTATTTCTAAGTACTTATAGTAAACTTGAGATTTACTTGAAATTATTGTAAGAGAACTACAGAAGTTTGCGTGTCCTTTTTCAAAATACAGTCTCTTCCGTTTTGAAAGTGATAATAATTATTTTCAAAAAGTTTATTTTGGCGCATATCACCTCATGCCACAAGAAAACATCATCTTTAATATGAACAGCTTGGTATAAAGACCTGGAAAACCAAACCCATATGTTACTACAAAGCTAGAAAACAATGATTCAGAGAATGAAACCTAAATCACCTGGACTAATTCAAGTTTTATGCTCTTAGCTATGATGCTGAACGAATCCAAAATGTTATCAGTTCCCATAGAAATCACATGATCATGTATGAATTTTTAATAACAACCATTGTCATGCAAGTTCAGAACCACTTAGAAGACGTCTGGTTTAGCGATGAGCCCTCTGGTAGCTACACTAACAAATAAAGAGGTCACATCCTGAACACTAAAATAGCTACAGCAAATGAATCTATTAAAATAGATTTATTTTGAAGAATGAAAGGTCTAATTAAGACATAAAGAGAAGAAAAAAGTAAAATAAAAGTGTAAGAAAAAGATTATAAAGTTACAGTGGGAGCAGAAAAAACAGTGTCAATATTATACAAATGTTGTAAGGGGTGATTTGCATTCATTTCCAATTAAAATTTTACTGGAAAGAAAATCCTTGGAATTAATTAGTTCTTCTAAAAGAAAGATAATCTCCAATAATTAAAGGGTTAGATTAAATCCTTTTTAAAGACAGAACATCCACCTTTATCGCATTAAATTACTCTTCTGAATATTTTTAAAAGGAAATAAATTGTTCAGTAGTATGTGTTCAGTTGAAAATCATCAAATGAAGGAATTTACAAATTCAATTTTTTTGCAATGACTTGAAATACGCTATATCAGATTATCTTTGTCATTATCTACCATAACTTACAGCGTAAACAGCCTATATTTATACTCATGGCTATTGTAAATTTGCTGTGCTGTTTTGTTGGCACTTGGATAGAAATATCCATTTTCAAACATTTGTGTAATGCCACTATATAGAATGTCATATAGGAAACGTAGTCTGTGTTTTAGATCAATACCACGGGAGGTTAGTAAACTTTTTCAGTAAGTCTTTGCTCTTCAGTTTTCAGATGCCACCGCCACAATGCTGTGAACTTGCCTCAGTGTGAAATGCACGAAATGAAACTGAAATTGTGAAAAAATCTGAGTTGCGCACTTCAAAATTATTTCATCTGGTATAGTTTCAGCATTGCATTTATGTCTTCCAGTTCCTTGTCAGAAGCTACCATATACAGCAAGTCCTAAGTCAGATGCTAAGTTCAAAGATAAGATATAAAAATTTGGAAATACAACTGTTACAAGCATGTGTGCTCTCTGGTGAAAAATAAGAATTTGAATAAATTCGCTTGAACAGTAAAATGCCAGAACCTGCCATGGAATTAATTAGAAAGATGATGAGCTGCCTAATTGCTGGACACAGGTTATGTATTTGCTTTGCAGATTTTCAGAAATCAGTGAAACAGCTAGCATAGAGCAAGCAAACACATCCAGCAGCAAATTAGGATTCATAAAAAACCTGTAGGGATGAACATTAACATTGGGAAAGTAGATAATGCTGAGGATGATCAGACCCTTTCCAGACAGGAAACAGAAGTTTCTTGTCAAAAAATAGTTGTCATTATTAGATTCTAAAATGACTGTCTCAACAGAAGATTTGATGACATAATAGCCCTAAAAGAATGGCAAAGGTCAGATATTTGAAATTTAGGATGGAAGATATTACCCCTCTATTTTGAAGAAGAACAGTGATTTGTAGTGATAAGCTGGGGTGTTAGTTTTTTTTACTATGTTGGTTTCTTTTTCTTTTTTCTTTTTCTTTTTTCTTTT